>JAVXUO010002370.1:0-600000 GCA_033065855.1 Escallonia rubra
TAAATTTATGTAGTCCTCTCTAAGTAGATAGACAAACAGATAGTATGCCATATTCAAAGAAATTCCAGACCATTTTACCCCAGCAGGGTAGTAAATCTACTTTCCCTGCCCCCCAAGTAAGGAGGGTGTGGAGAACCTATAGCGCTTTAACACATGCCATATCACATCAACACATGCCCTTTCGCATGCTATTCCAAGTTAAACATTAGGCACTAAATATGGTGATGAGAAAATTTAGCAGACACATAGAAGGCGGCAGTTACAGGTCAAGTCATGCAATATATCCACCCTACACTGGTAGACAATACCAGCCACTCTGCATATACATAACTCTCAATTCTCATGGACTGACAACCAATCCACAAATTAAAAGAAAGCTCTATGGGCAGAATCTCAACCAAACCGGCATTCCATCGGACTGACAACCACACCATCCTGAGTACAAGTCACGCTCTTCGAGCGGAACAGCAAACCAAAATTGTACAAAAAGCCATATGGACCTTATTTCCAACTCACCACGTAGATATGTAGATAGGGAGGAAGAGGAGGGAGCAATAACAGAGTTGTATGGCGAAGATTCTCCCCCAGCAAATAGAAGTTATACTTTGCCTCTGCTCAGCATTTCCAAAATGCCCTAAACAATTTTCACCTGACAAAAAATTACATACTTCAGGGCTGTGCAACTAACATATGGAGGAATTTCATTGGGTGAAAAAGAAGAAAACCTTAAGCATTGTCGTGGCCGATCAAAACGGATAGCCAAACCGATCCACCATCTCCAGCATAAACCGTTATATCGGTTTGCGCCACACAAAATGATGCAGAAGAATGACACAAGGTTTTGCAAATGCAACCTAGCATATTATATCACCAACATTACAACAATGAGTCGGAAAAGACAATGTACACCATTTACACCCCATTATAAACTAACCCGCCTTTAGGGTTTGATGATCTGCTCGGTTTGGGTGAGAAGTCGCGACCTCTCAGTATTACGCTCATGGAGTAATAAGCCGACGACTGTCTCCCTACGAAGCATCTCAACCGCACCCTGACACACAATCACAATAAAGGATTAAAAAGTGTGCCGAGCGTTAGGCTAAAATTGACTATACAATTGTACTTGCCGGGTATATACCAGCTGGAATTATACTCACCGGATCCATAACGAAATCCATTTTACCATACCAATGCTCCAAATATTTTATCAAGTACATACCACAGTGACACCTACAAAAAAAACGGGTTAAAGACGTGACGTTATTAGTAACGACATAGACACACGGTGTCAACTAAACTGGGGAATGCTATCAAAATGCTTATGCGAAAAAACTTTCCACATGACAGTTCTACTCCATTGCAGATTGTATGACGTACGGGTGCAATTTCAGATGACATGTTGTATCCAAGCCAAACTTGGCAAAGTTCGTAAATCGTACCGTATAATAACGTACACTAGATGTTGGCATGGAAATGACATCAGCCTTACATGAAGTAGGTTGGAAGGATGTGTGTGTGGCAAAAAAAGAAGGGGGGATTGGCTTAAGAAACATCCACGAATGGAAATCCAGCTTCCGTGGATACTAACATTTTCGACCTCCCCGCCAAGAAATATACTATCTACCCGACACTGTAAAAGAACGTTGGACCTCATTCCCAACTCAGGCAGACCAGCGGTAAAATACAACCGCTCAATTAGAAACACAAAGGGTCTGATTTGTAGGAGAAAAAAAAAAGGTTATGGTTTCAGCTAGGAAGTTGGCACTCTAATGGTCCTGGTGGTTACTCAATATGGAACAAGGCCGGTATATGATGCTGCCGGTGTCTTGACCCTGAAGGTGTCAAAGACTCTTATATCTGGTACGTTGAATACAACTGCAAGGCTGACGTTTTCACCCTGATTGCCATCGCTCGTAGGAACTTCTGATGCCTATACCGTTGACATCGTTAACACTGGAGATTGGTCATCAGAAGTTCGTACGAGTGATGGCAATGAGGATGAAAACTTTAGCCTTGCCGAATCGCAGAGCTAATGTCGGGGATTTTTTACCCTAACTGTTGACTGGTTTCACTGACTCGTTGTAGCACGGAGGAAGATAATACGGTTTCCTGGGCACATCCCAAAATGTGGCTTCATATTATGGCTGCTGTCAAAAATAAAATAAAAAGGACTAGAGACCCAAACTGCACTTGGAGTATAGTAGATGGTGATCACTGAGAATTACGTATAGCAGTGGTGCACATACGAGGCCCATGATACACGATAGGCTTTCTTTGCATCAGCGTAGTTGTAAACTGATATGGATGTATGTTGATTTTTGGGTTTATTCACTGGCAATAAAGGACCTTCTACGAAAATTACAAAAACATATATGGGCCGGACTAAGTAAATAACTCTTACGTAGTGGTATCCCGTGGAATACTGGTAGGGACGAAAGCAAAAGATGCCGATGTGAAAGAGGACCTTCTGCTTACATCTGCCACGATAAGGGATATTACCCTACCCTGCATGTTCGAGCATCGAAATAACAATTGTTAGCTATTGATGAGGGAACGGATCGGTGTGCAAATGGCACCAGCAGCAAACCAAGGAGGGTTACCATTAGGTTAACGGCATGTCTCATTCCGGGAAGGAGAGTTGTACTTGATGGATCCAAGTACTCCATGCCACACGTGAGGAGATTGAAGGAAAAAGCCACCCAGTGATTACTTTTCCACAACATAGGCGTTATGAGCTGAAACATCCATATGAAGAACAGTTAAATCCATGTGAATAAATCCTGAGCGTGCACAGAAAATGAGCCTCCTAAGTCCTTCCCAAGATCACTTAAACATGAGAGGTTCTAAGAAATGTATTCAATTACCATCTGGCAGGAGTTGAGGTTCCTCTTAATCCGGTTCGACAGATAATAGTTCTGAATTTTTTTCCGAATTTCGTCATCCGTCCGAGAGGTTGAGAGGTAAGATATAACGCTATGCTACAAGTTGCAAAGTGCATCGTGTTAATACAAAACGTATTCTGCTCACACAACAACTATTCAGGTCATAGTCCAGTCGTCATTAGGTATACTTCTATGAAACTGGTGAGAATGAAAGAGCGCCAAATGTAGAGGTGCGTACCGCAAAGAAAGTGGGAAAGATGTATCGCTCTAGCGGGCCATTGCTCTCGGCGTTTATCACCCTGATAACCATGTCGACAACCTGCATTGGTAGCCATAAAGTATAACACCGGGCAAATAAACCCACCTCGGCAAATTGTCATTTCATTTAAATAGTACTCACGGCTGCGCCAACCCAGTTATTGCCTTCCATGGTCGAGATATCAAACCTTGTTAAGTGGTAGTCGTACATACTTATCAGGACCTCCCTACAAAAGGCACAAACATATACGTGGGAAACCGATGAAAGGAAGCCTTTAAAATTGAATTCATGGAAAAAGGGAATGCGTTATTTACTATGTGCAAGATGAACAATGTGAATCTTATGTGTGGAAACATTGTGAATTAGGACAACGGGATTAAAAGCACAGAGGATAGGTGGTCAATGTCTTAAAAGGAGAATAACTGCATTTAATATTGCGAATTGGCTCGTACCTTGGATCATGGGAGGATGAAAAGGCATAGCCTAGCAAATCTGCCTTGACGGCTAAGCTACATGGCTCATGAGTGGTTGGTAGATGAGTGTTAGCACCAGTTGTTGCCGCGTGCACCACCGGGAGTTGAATGGCATTCAATGGATGGAGAATCAACCTGGCAGCAATCTGGACTCTGTAGTGCTTGACTTCAGACTAACAACATAAGCATTATGTTAGAGGAGCATGAAACTACTAATGAATTTACGTGCAATCGTGTATACTAAAACATTGCAAAAACTTAAATGAAAACAAGGTTTACACCCTTACCGGGAAGATCGCTACGCTGAACTTGCCCCACCAATGCTCCATGAACTTCAATGTATACACTCCGCAATCATCACTGAAATAGTTCATAACACACGTTGTTCAGTAATGTCATTAAGACGATGAAGTTAAGAACGGAGTTGAGAGGAGATATGGTTATAATAAGAGAAGATTGTACTCATTTGTTTGTTTTGGGCACGGATGACTCTGGAAAGCGTAAGGCTGAAAGTCAATGTCTCTACCAGCTTTATGCCTCAACATACAAGACTGGACGCGGGCCTAACCAAAGCAAAGGTTAAACGTATTATGATGGCTCTACTTTATATTATATCATTTCGACAGTTGTAAGAAATGCCATGGCTGAGTATATACCAGGTGCCTGCGGAAAACCTTAATCTCAGCCAAAACACTGCGTCGACCAGAGTCGAGGTAGTCGATGCACCCCCTGTTGATGTTGATGCAGAGCATAAACCAATGATACTCCCAGCAAATTGGCACACATAACTGAAAAGGGAAGAAAAATTCAGCACCTAAGGTGTGTAATGAACAATACACCTAAAATGGTTGATATAAAGGCAACGTCAACTGAACTAAATATCTTGGTTTTTAACAGTTAGTGCCATCTAAGGATGATAGCATTTGAACCTTGCAAGTGCACAAAGCCAATTTACAGATAGAATACTGATATGGAAGAAGTCAATGACCGAAGAGTATACCAACTGGACGTCCTCCAATTTAATCAGCGGATTAGATTGTTCAAAGAAGCGGGAGAAGAAGTCGAATATCTCATCGTCGGACCTGAGGTCATCCATGAAGTTGATAATCGAGGACTGCAGTTTATGTAGGTATACATGGCTCAGTTTCAAAACAATTAGACCAAAGATATGAGCAATACTCAAGTTGAAACAACGTAAATCACCACAAAATCGGAGGCAAATGTGTAACGTAGCACAGAGCCTGAACGGTAGGCATTGACGACCTCCGACCACGCATCAACAACCTAAAACATAAGGCAGGGGCTATGAGCTGTCAACCTCGTTCGTATGCAAACGATGTTTGAACATTGATAACAACAATAAGCTTAAATGGGATATGCAATATTATTCTCATCGCATGGCATCGTATATACATTGCTGGCTTGACAAGATGATTTTAACACTTTCAGTTAGAGCATATCTGAACATGTCTCTAATTAAAGCCAACTTTAGTTTAGAGACCACTCAAATCATGACATACCATGGTTATAGAATAGCTCAGTAACTATAAGTTCACTAGATTTATCACACAGAGTGAGCGGTTTGGTTTCTGATTATCATGCTAGTTGGTTATTCGCGTTCTAAATATCTAAGTAAGCTGCTGGAAGAGGTATGTAGAGATGTGGTACCTCGGATGATACCCACTGCTTCCCCTGTAGCGTGAGAATTCGGTCCTTAGTCAAGTAGCTTTGAGGCATCTTAACGACAACCGAACTGTCGATAAGAAATGAAAATAATAGGATAAGTAATAAGAACTTCTATAAATAAAATGACCAACTATCCCAAAAGGCTTAAGCAGATTCATTACCTCGCAGGGACTTCAGACTGGAAGACGTTCTTCACAGCTTCCTTTTCGAGCCTTGAGAGCGTCACCTTTTGTTCACCAGCAAAACGAAGAAAGGGGCTCATTGTCGTGTTAGAGCACTTCACCCTTCTAATTGGAGCAGACCTTATATTTGGACGTGGACGGATGATTAACGCATCAGCCACTGGTTGTTGTGCAATAATGCGGCTGCTTGTCCTCCTCGTTTTAAAGGACAGCTTTGATAAGGGTACGAGCAGGTCGTCGGCCAGGGAAGAATCATCCATGTTGTCGCTTATCGGAGCCGGTGGTGAACAACGAGGGCTGGCACGTTCGGAGTGAGCAGCTGCATGAGACATTTCAGCTGCAGGAGGGGAGGAGAAGAATCGTAGGCGCTTAGATACAGGTTCGTATTGGCCGCCGTCATTCTTCGAAATGGTCGGCCTTTTTCCACTCTTACTCCTTCCAGCAGTGGCACAACCTGAAGCAGTCCGAGCAGTCCGAATCGTATGCTGGGATGGTGATGATAGTAGTTGATCTTGAGGTGACGGGGGCAACTTCAGGTGATGTTGGCTCCGTAGACGATGCAGCGGCCTTCTTTGCAAGGAGGAACCTCTCAAGTTCTGGCAAGTGAGGCACAATCTCCGCAAGCTTCTATATCCACTGCAAATGACTCAAACGTAGTTCGTAAAAAAACATAATGGTTTGAAGGTGAAAAAAAGAAACCCAACAGAAGCAAAATAACTTCAGTCCATTGAGTTGCTAAGCTACGTACCAGAATAGTGAAGGAGGTGCTAGCAGGGGCGGGGGAGACATCCGTGTCATTTTCTCCACGATTCTCCATTTCAATGCGGCTAATTATATGGCGTGGTGTCCAATGTGCCATATAGGGACTTTCAACCTCTATGTTGTTGAGGACGCCGCATGGAGCTTTGTGGAAGTAAAAGAACTGCACGGGAAATGTCATCATGGATCAGGTTCAATAATAAACATAGCTCGTTTGTATAAATGTACATATAGTTATTCTTGCATACCATCAACAACGCAACGCAGCCGGCGATACCGGTTTTGGTCTTGCCTTGCTTGAAATTGGTCACACCTCGGACCAACTTATCAAGGACAAGCTGCGACCAATTGTATTGGGCGGACATTGATGCGACAGATATGGCAGGAAATAAGTCGACGGATGGCCAGCCCCTCGTGGGACAAAGAAATGTACTCAAGAAAAATAGCAAGAAAGCCTGGTAAAATTCCTCATTCACTACTTGTACACTAGTAAGGTACGAGGCCAAGGCCGTTAAACTCATCCGAGAAAAACAATCTCGAATGGGATGCAAGACGTCGTCGTCAATGGATGTTAGAACTCGTTTGCCCTTGTATGGAATTCCTAATACAAGTCCAACATCACTGACATTTATCCGAACGGTTTCGGTCTTGCCTACGCTCATCTTACGCGTATACGGGTCAAATCTGTCAACAAGGCCAAGTAAGAAACTCCTTGGCAATGTTGTGCAGTGCATGTTGAAGAACGAATGAAAACCCATTGCCTCAATTGCGAAGGATTTGGCAGCATTTTCTTTTAGCCCCTCCATCAAATCAGCAAGCATCCTGGGGCTACACCGGCTCTCGAAGCTTGCCTGCAATAAGTTATAAATGCTATCAATAAGGGCATGTGCAGTACATTTCGATATAAAAGCTTGTAAAACAACACCGTCCAATTACAATGCACGATAATGCAGGTTCCAAAGTGCGATTGCTGAATGTATAGAGAAGTCATTGTGCATATGCATCTCTATACTTGACTGTCTGTGGAGAGCTTGTACAGCTTAGCAACTTTGTGAATGTTCTGGAGTTCATGAGGTACGTAGGACATTTACCCCCCGCGTTTTCCATATATTTTAATTCAAGCCTATGTGCTAGTTCAAGCTTATGTGCTAATTTAAGCGTAATGATGATCTGGAGTTCATGAAATACATAGGAGACTAATCATGCATCAAGGTAAAATACAATCAGGCACGTTGCGATGTCAATCACCGTCTCTACCGAGGAAATCGCCAGCAAAGAGGCTGGTGATGACGCGAGCCCTAGCTCATTCTACCCCTATACTCACAAAAACACTACAACACCTCACGCCCTTTTTACCTATGGAATCAACAATAATACATTCATTACGCTGCCCCGTAACACCACCATACATCCACCCACTTACACACCATCAAGCACATGCACACACTGGTCTCGCGTAAACACGGCAGCCATGGATGCTCGATCGCAACCATAGCCCTCTTTTTTTTTATCAGACCTACATACATACGCACACTAGGGCAGCCACAGTGGCTGCCCTCAGTTCACGCACAACTCGAACACAATTCCACAACCAGAACACACCATACCCACAGGCTGCACCAAGACTGAAGCAGCCCTTCGTTCGCACCATCGCTGCACTGCAGCCCGCATTCTCACCAGTCGAATTATACACGTAGAAAATCTCACAAACACACATTCCTCATGCATTCATTGTACTGCTATCTTTCTGTCCGTGTCCTTACAAATGTACGGGTTGGAATGGCCAACAGAAGAAAGCTGTCAACCAGAGGCATTGTGTCACCATTGGCCAAAAGAGTTTCAACATCGCTATTTTTGTTGTTCAATTGCAAAACCTCATTACCCACACTCACAGATTTATATTGACACACTACACACGTTACTCCAAAAATCACAGCCCCTTACTCGCTAAACAATGAATAAACCTAGTATACGTAAAACTTATTGGGATAGACCTTTTCAATATGGATAGGACTATTCTACGTAAACTTTAATGGATCATTTGCTAACGTAATATTGATAGATCACTTATTTAAGTATGAATCACGGATAATAAATTGTCATCCTTAATAGTTACTCCGTTAATACCAATGTATGCGAGCTATCATTGATTCTTGAAAGAACAATGATAATGGCGGAGGTATTGTTGACCATGGGAGGCATCAGAATTAGAATCACATGTCCTATGAATTCCTGTGGTGAATTTCTGTTCAGTTTGGTATTTTGCAACCCCGCGTTGTACCTAGAATAGGCTTTGTCTTGTCTAAAAATCTTCCAATATGCGACGGTCAATGTTTGTAGCTTATAAATTTAAATCCCCACAAGCCACCAAGAAGGACTAACTTGTGATGGGCAAGGCGCAGGGTTATGGTTCCATCTCTTCACAAGAAGCACCTGTCGGTAATAGTTGATCGGGTGTTCTGCTAATGTGCTGATAGATTGGGAGGCAAGCTCAAAAGCAACGTTTTCAATGGGTCTGCTATTAATATGGAAGAACAGTTCTCTCAATTGACCCCAAACGTTATTGGTCTAGCAGGGTAGTGTTCAACTACAATTTTGATTCCCTTGAAAGTGATAATCATGTTATTGAAGCTGTTTACACTGCATTGAAAGAAGCAGAGGCCCGTTCAACAGAGAATGGGCATATTGGAAGGCAGGTTTGGTATTCATTTTTCGTTGTTACAAATCTTAGTTTCTTCGATGATAACAAGGATGCTGATCCTTTTTTGCATATTAGAGTAATATTTACAATTATCCCAAGGCAAATAAAAGCTGAACCAGTTGTTACAGTGATGAGAATGATTGTTGAAGCACTCACTACGAAGTACAAAGAAATTGTGGTCACTGAGGGTGAAAAGATCAACGAGGAAGACTACGTGAATGCAGCAGATCCAAGCATCACTTGGTTCTCGGTTGCCAGCAGAGAGGAGGTTTAAAATGTTCCTTTAATAGTTCGATATAAGATTCTATGATTTTATAATGTCAAAGTAAAAGAGATTCTTGCTTCCGGTATCCCATCAAATGGATGATTACATGCTAGAAGAGGGGCCCCTCCTAGCAGTATGGAGTCTAGTTTGAATTTGCTATTGAAAGCCATTGAGCAGTCTGCCCCCTTTTTGATTGAATGCCATCGTGCTCTATGTCGACACCAATTTAGTTTCTGAATTTCCACTATAGGCATAACCTGAATTGACGCATGAGTCATAGCAATGTGACGGTGAGGGGCCTGATTTTTGAATTCTATGGGGCTAGCAATTCCAAACATATACCTCAGTTAATGTTCAGTTTCAATTTCTGGCTTCTTTTCTAATTATAACAACAACAGTGGAGACTTTTGTGTTTATAAAGTATTGACGAGTCCTGTTAGGCATAGATCATGGTGGCAAACCGAGACAATTCGTTCTAACAAGAGAAAAGTTGACTTGCCTGTGAGTGATACATAATTTGTTGTCAATCCAGCTTTAGGAAAATCTTTTGTGAAGTAGGGGGTACTCTATTGGTCAAATTGGATACTTTGCTTGATTGGTATCAGGGAGATATCTAGTACCCTATGGGAGTTTACAGAGTATTACGATGCGTGAAAAAATCACACTTTTTGCCGGTTTCCATAATTTTTAGTGTTTTTCAAACCCCTTCGAGGTTGCGATTTTCTTTTCTCAGGGGTACGGTCTAAATGTCCACCCCCCCACACACGTTATGAGTTTGTTTATCATTAAATCACAGGCTAAGCTTATTTAAGAATAAAAAAAAGAAATCCCTACATATTATGAGCCAACCTTGGGATTACTAGTTTAATGACTTTACCACGAAACCATTCATGAATAACAATTTGAGGAGGCATGAAACGAACACTTGCCTTATTGGTCTTGCGTTTCTCTTTGCCTTTCTTCGGAGCTGCGTTGTACTCCTCCATGCCTTTTTTGGCTTGGAGGACGTACGGTAATTTCTCATCCTCGCTGAGGTCTTTCCACATTTGCGAGGCAAGCTGTGAAACCTAAAATGAAGACATATTTTAGATTGTCAATAGAGCAGTTACCAAATAAGTGAGCTGGGAAATGCTATAATAGTTTCAATTACCTCTCTCATCGTCATGTATTGGGTAGCGTGGGACTGCTGCAGTCCTTGCTTTATTTCGGCGCTGAAGACAATAATGCAAACCAAGGTCAAACACTCATCATAATTACATCTCTTGCATATACATTACCTTATAAACTTTATCAAGAACTTACAAAAATCGCATGAACGCGTTGACATGCCTCTTCCTTGTACTAGATGCCTCGCCTCGCTCCATGTTTGAGCTCATTGCTGAAACAAATGGCAATTGTAAATACACGCACAAACTTTTGATCTAATATCGTACCTAGATGCAGTGGCGAGCCATTAACCTTACACAATGTGGACACCTAGTATATGCAAAAATTACACTTGCAACAGCTAAACTATAGTCAATATGTAATTACTTCTTAGATCAACCAGGTGGCCATGCGTCAAATTAGCAATGGAGAAATTACTCTGCCATTTTACACATCATGTCTCAACTTGGGAAATTAAGTTGCCAACAACCCACCATTTATGTGTAGTTGATACCTATGTTACATGGACCCTTCAATTTGGGGTGAAGAACGGTGTCCAGACGACACGACCTTGACACGGGTACAGGAGCCGTACCAGACCCTTTGGATTGAGAACGGACACGGCTGATGTCTCTGTCGCTACTTAGAGGATGAAGAAGATTATTGGGCAACTTTTAATCCAGATGAAATGAAGAAGGAAATGATGAAACATCAAACTTACCAATTTTTTCTTCATCGTTTTTCGTTAAATTAATGAATGAAATCCTTAAATGGATTGATCTTTGTTATTGTGTACTCGTTTCATTTGTTTTCCAATTGCGTTGCAGAAGAAAGAAGAAGAAAAGTGGCCGGAGACGGAAGAGACGGAGAAGCAGAAGATGGATGAGAAGGAGCAGCGACAGCAGAAGGGAAAGAGGATTTCTCTATAACTTACCTCGAGAGACGCGTAAGGACTGAACCTTTTTTTTCTTTTTTTTCGTCTCATCTGCCAGAGGCCTCGAACCACATGTCCTTGTGACAAGTTTTCTTTCAGCCTTGAGGCCTCGAACCACACGTCCCTGTGATGGCAGAAAACTTGTCTTGCACTCTTTTGCAAGTTGAAATGAGGCCTCAAACCACACGTCCTTGTGATGGGATGCAAGCATGGCCTCTTAATTGTTTCAGCCTTTTAACTATTGGGGCGGGGGAGCGGCGGTTTGGATCCAGGGCTAGTTGGTACTTTTTTTTTCGTAGTCTGAAACCGTGTATAATATCTCCAAACTATGCTAGAAATCTAAAATATGTTACCTTTGACAATGACAGCTCAAATTTTAAATTCATAAATTTTAATGACAGCTCAATTTTTGAATTCATAAATCTCTTTAAAATATTGGCTATGTAAAACTCGAGAAAAAATATAATTCAACATTCACATTGCATATAAAATTATATTTTATTTTTTACGTTGTGTTACACTTCACTTTTGCCACTATAATTTAGTCACTCTTTTTAATTCACGCAATTTAAAGTTTTACGAGCAATTTTTAAGTGGCAGGTGCAATAGAAATGATAAAAAAAGAGTTCAACTGTAAATCTTTTACCAAAATGTTTGACTAATGTACTTAGAAAGAGAAAATTTTGACACTCATTATAATATCGTACATTTTTAATGTTAAAGAATTATTGAGGCAGTCCCATTCCCATGATTAATATTTCTATGGCGTATTCCATAGGCCATAGTTGCCAAAAAAATATGTTTTTATATATTATGTGGTCGAACAACAAAAATAAGGTTTTATTAGACAACTATTGATATACTTAGCGTTAACAATATATGGCATGTGTGTTTCAAACGAGTAGTTCAAATACGGAAAATGAATGTTATTTCAAATATAGTCAACTATACTAATGAAAAATCTAAAATATGCATTGATATAAAAATGAATTCGCATCAATAATTACGTGCCCTATCATTTGAACTTTTCAGAATTAGGAAAAATATTTTGTTACAGTTGTCATATGTTATAGATGTTTATATTTGGCCTAGATATATGGGTATGGACATGTGTGCTTGTGTTTATGTATCCATATTAATATGTATAATCTGTATTTTTTTTTAAAAAAATAGGTTGTAAACTCAAATTTATGACAAATCTCATATAGAATAGATTAATCGCGATACACTGAAAAAAATTTGATTAACTTTGATAAAACAAAGAGAGAACAAGAAATTCCACGATTTGTCAACTTAAAAATAAAGATTACCCATAGTAAATTGCAAAAACTCTTGCTAAAATCATGTTATCCAAAAAATTGCTAACTAATTAGGAATTTAAATACAACGGTGTCTTTTCATCTATAATAATGTCTTTTTCATCATAGATTTTCTTAGATTAATATGCAATTATGAGTTATACAATCCCATAAGTTATATCAATAGAATCGTACGGGAAGTCAATATTGTTCACTGATATCTTCATCACTTCACAGTTCACACCACTATCACCACTATTACCCTCACACTACCACCGGTCCACCACTATATGGCTACACCCGCCACCATCGCCAGTCAGCACCACACATCCATCTTCACCACACTGGTGCCACCAACACCCGCCATAGTCACCACAACTACCACTATAGTATGTAACATTACCACCATTATTATCACTATCACCACCACTTAGACTACCATTGTCGTTGTCGCCTCCGCACCATGTTCTCACCACCGTCTTTGCTATCAACACTATCACTACTGACTACTGTCACCAACGCTACCACCAGCGACTCTTTAATACCACCACCAGCGTTGTCGCCACCACTACCATATCCATCGCTAGACTGTCCACCACGACCACCACTACATCACCATTGTCACCAATACTGCCACCAGCGACGTTCGAATAGCGCGAGCACTATTACTATCACTAGATCGCGCCAACACCACCAATATTGATGTGACACCATCACCACAACCGCTAATGAAAATTGCTACCACCATCATCACTTCTCACCAATACTAGCGACACTTCAATAACAAAATCACCACTACCACGTTGCCATCATTAGACTGCCCATAATTGCAGCCACCAATGTCGCTGTTACCGCCGCCATCACTATTGTCACCGGCACCACCATTAATGACACCTTAATAACACGACGACTGCTAACATTGCAGTTTGTTATCCCACCACTTAATGCCACTCCACGCTGATCACTTTTACCAAAGTGCCGATATAACTTACATTGTTGTTACAACTCGCATGTCACTGCTAATGTGTGTCCAACTATCCATAGATAACACGAAAATATACTCATATAATTATACTTCGATCTCACTAACACTATCATTTTTAGTGGTGGAATTTAATTATAGTATAATAATAAGAACTATAGATGCAACATGACACTACACAAGGAGATTGTGTCATTCAAGTATTAGTATAGTTTACTAAAATTATTAAAGTTTTATAAGGGACTAAAATTTTGAAACAAAGAATTTCATGATTAACTAGAGTCAAATTAAAAGTAAATTAGATAATTTTGGATATAACCATTAAATTTAATTTGCCTTGAAAAAAAAAACTTTTTGGGTGCCATTATATTCTGAAGCCCACTTTTCCTACCTATGCACCTCACCCCCACCCTAGCATTCTTAGCAAAAATTTCGTTGGCCAAATAGTAGTCTACTAGAATAGATTCTGACTATTTGAACCAAAGCACATATATGATATATGAACTCTAGTAGAAAAAACAAAGTTGCCTAAGTCAGACTTAGGTTCCCAAATCCCAACAACAAAAGAATAGACTCACACGCCAAATCACACTCCCATACCGAACAACGTGTCGAAGCGGTTGGTTGCCTAGGAGTATGGGAATATTTCCAAGAGCCGAAGTGAACAACGCGTTTCATTGGTTGGTCGCTTGGACCCATAAAAGGGTGAACCCAAGAGTCGGAGCCAATAACGCTTCGAAATGGCTTGTCGCTTAAGAATACTATAATGTACTTAAGAGCCAAAGCCAACAATGCATTGAAGTGGTTGGTTGCTTGGACACATGAACAAAATGAACCTACGAGCCAACAACGCGTCAAAGCAGTTGGTCACTTAGGAACATTGGAATATATCGAAGGGTCGGAGCCAACAACGTGTTTGAAGCGGTTGGTCGCTTGAACATATGAAAGGAAAAATTGTGATAAGATCACTTAAAGCCATAGCCAAGGACAATTAGTCGTTGAGTGTCAATGTATTCCATAATTGGTATAGAGAAAATGTCGCTTCTAGCAACATAGGACAAGACATGATACTGGCCTTACAATGTATCATATCACTGAATTGGGCAATAGATTTGGATAATCATGAACTTTCACTAAATTTGGGAGTATAAGCATGCCAGCACACAAACACATAAGCGCACATAAATCAATGAATGTCTTTAAACGTTTAATCGAGATCATGCAGACATGCAAGTAAACTGGCCGGTTGATCAGAGAACTGGAAGGGCCAAAATAGCATGTTAAAAACCGTCCAGTTAGTCAGAGAGTTTGAAGCTTAACAAAAATATCAAATACCGGCCAGTTAATCAGTGAGTTTGATTGATCTAAATCGGAAAACTGGTCGGTTTATCGTTCAAATATGGGTGTGCTTTTAGGGTTTTTTCAAAGACTTTCAATCACAATCCATTCACTCCCTCTATCAAATTCGGTACCTAGAATGATTTTTCCTCTCTAATCCCTCTCCAACTATACTTCCTTTCTATAAGTTCTTGAAATCATTCCCATCTATTCATTAATTTCGATCATAGGTGATGGAATTCCAATGCATAAGAAGGGGACATGAAGGTGGGCCCTGAATCGGGCGAATTTTACTATTCTGGTCAAGGATTTGGGCGGATGATCATTCGATCCTCACACCAGATCAAGATGCGCGCACCTAAGCCATCACATACATTTTTTTATAGACTAGGCACTCTCATGCAAAGTAAAGCCCACAATAATTTCCTCTCTTTGTTTTCCATGCACCCCATGCATGAACCTAACAGTCTTTGAAATGTTCCTCTTTTTTTGATTTTGTGCAGCCCCTCCCCTCGAATATCTATTATAAGGGTTCCCCGAATCTGGTAGAGCCGTAGGGGAATGGTGGGAAAAGCTACCAAATTCGGTGGTGAATAGGATAGCCGATACCGGCTTTAAACTATTTTTGAACGGGTTACATGCTTTTATCCAGAGTAGAAAGTAATTTTTGAGCTTGGCTGGCGAAGCGGTGGTGGAATTCCACTGAAACGTTCCATCTACCATTCGGGGAGGCTACGCTTACCCCGAATGACTTTGCGAATATCACGAGTATCCTTGTTTGAGGGAGGCCAATCCCATGGGCCTATAATCTCAACAAGGATTGTGGCCTCGTGGTTTGGTTGCTTGGACTCGAGTCGTTCTACAAAAAAGGCAGTTTTATTTTGCATGGTACCCTATGTTCCCATTTCAAGGGTATGACCTTGGAGGACATTGATTAAGCAGTATGTTCGAGGGTTCCTGTTTTACATCTTGAAGGAGACATTGTTGAGTAATGGGGACGATTTGGTGAAGCTCTGGTGCTTGCGAGCTTTGGAGGAAACTGGGGAGATTATGGAGTATGACTAGGGTACTCTAGCTATGGTGCATCTATACCATTCAATGGGCTCGATATCCTGGGGGCAGTCCTCGAGGTTATGGGATACTGTGACATGTGGGAGGTACGCCTCGACTCTTTAGCTTTGTCCAATTATTTTTATGCACCTAGTATGCCTAGCTCATAACTTATCTTTGATCACAAATTTGGACTTTTGAGGTTCTAAGCTCGGGCTCACTGGGCCAGGGCATACAGATGAGACTCAGTCGGTGATGTACCGGTGAAATTCTAGGACGAGCGAGTTGGGGCCACAGTGGGGGCCTACTGGGATAGCTTAAATGGCTTGGTTCATTGTCCAGTGATTCTTTATTTAAATTTTCTCATTTAAAATTTCCCTCGAATGTTTGTTTTTTATTGACATTCACATCCATTCTTCTTTTCAAAAAGCATGTCCAAGTGACAGGGATTGGAGTTTTATTCCGGAAGAGCTGGAGCTCACCCTGTGTTAGGCTTTACTGGGGGGGGGGGGGTACTCATCGGAGAAGTTCTGCCTGTGAGAGAGCGCGCTCTTTCAGCATCAATAAGATGTTGAGCCTTGAATCATGTTGTTCCTCCCGTGGAGATGTATCAGACGGGGGTTCTGGATCAGAGGTTGAGTCAGAGCTTGACTTGGGGGGAGGGGTGCTCTGTCTTCCTTAAGGTGGCCAAAGATCCTCGTACTTATGAGGCATTCGTGGGAGATGATTTAGCCCTTCTTCTGACGGGTGAAGTGGGTGACGAGGATCCAACAGGCTAGGGCAGCTCGGGATAGGAAAGGAAAGGGCAAGGAGGAGGAGGAGGAGGCCACGGACGAGATCACGTTCCCTTTTTCAAATAGTGCCGGTGTATTTAAGAGCCATGAGATAGAGCCGATCCCTAGACCATAGAAAGATGAGAACATGCTACGCTCAAGGAGCTAGATAATGTCAAGACAGTAATCTCGAACCCTAAAATTATGCAATTTAATTTTTATGCTTTGTTTTTAACGCTGTGATTTTTTTTTTGGTAGGTTCTGAGCTTGCTACTAAGACATGGTGTCCACTCTGCAGGACTTGGTGGAGGTGTATGGGCCATCTACAGAGATGATAGAAGTGCATATGCTTACTCCCTCAATGCCACCTTCAAGAGGTGGATCGAGTGCTGGACACAGCTCCGTAGAGCCTGCTACTACTGCCACTCAGACCTCTACATGGGAGCTCCATTACCGCAGACGAGAGGTCGAAAGAAGATGAGAGCGACGAGTCAGATCCCCCTCAAGCCGGTTCACAAGTCAGAGTCCACGGTGCCCTAAGAGAAGGAGGCCGTTAGTGCAAGCAAGGAGAAAGCCATGCCCCATCACAACTGAAAAAATTGCATGTCTGTCGACCGACTCGGGTTACAACTGTGTTATAAAAGACATATGGGAAGCAGTGGATTGACTGAGCCCCTAATATTGGAGTCATCCCCTAACTCTGAGCATGAAGACTATGAAGCTGAGCAGGATGAGGAACCTTGATGATCCAGTGATGAGGAAGAGCCCAGTCCCAAGAAGCCTCAGAAGTACTGATTTGGAGACTTCCTAGCTTAGTCTAGAGTTAGGATTTGGAGTTCACTAAGAACTCATCTATCAAACTTTATTTTTCTTGTAATGAACATCTTTTCTTTTAGTAGAGATTCCTATGTTTTCATTAAAAATTCCTAAGTAAACAGACTATTTCAATATACATACACACAGACTTGCACATAAAGAAACGGTAAAGGGAAGAAAAATGGATTGAAATGGAGTTAAGATTGGGTTAAGAACAGGTACAGGGTTTGGCCTCCAAATAGGTCAAACTCTGCAAAAACTCCATCAATGCTGACTAATCGACCGATTAATCAATGAAGATGAATTTTTATTTTTGGGCCTAAAATCGGACGGTTGATCAGAGAGATCAGCTTTTACCAACAAAAATAACATAGGGAAAATCGTCTGATTTGTCTGATAAATTTTTCTTAAATTGTTAAATTTTCAGTTCTACCTCTATACAACTTAGGGCTTCCTTCTTATTTATTCAAGATTTTCCCCCCTCAGAAGAGGCATACAACTATCATTCTCTCAGACAAACCTCAATGGCCTTTGAAAACAACCCCACAATCTTCGGGATTCAATTCCGATCCTTCGTCGACTCCTCAACAAGGTAGAACTCATTCAGTAGATGGGCGCTCTTGTCAAAAGGTGGTCATGAGTTTGCGCACGATTGTTGTTCGTGAAGATATTCTCTGGGTTATGTGCAAATTTGGGATTCCCAGGATCATGCCTTCTGATTCCGACTCGATAAGCTTTGCCCTACATATAAGGAATTCTCAGTTTTGGTGGATGTCCCTGCCAATTTACCCATTGTTGTTCTAGTTATTCAAGATGGATTCCTCTTGTCACTTATCAACTTGTTGGAAGTTAGTGCAGAGCGGGCTAGGTCATTCATGCGAGGTGAGCATATTCTACTTTCTCATGTGATAGACTATTTTTCTGCCAAGCTGGATAGCCAAGGTCTACAATGTGCAAGCGGCCGGGTGGCGACTCTGGGGCAATCTCGATGGCCAAATATCTTCCTATTGTGGGCCCAAGTGTTGCCGATGTGATGTTAGCTGAATTACTACCTCAGGTGTCTTTGCAAGGGATAACCCTAATTCTAGTGGTGGTGGCTGAAACTATTAATGCCATTACTGAGGTGCATAGGGATCTTAGTGTTGCATCTGGGGGTAGCCTGTCACGCCCCGAAAACGCGAGGCCGCGACTAACATCAAATTCCATTATATACCATTACAGTTCTAAAGATAACGATATAGACAGAGCAACTAAATCCTCTAAGATAAAATATCTCCACAAACAAAAGTCTAAGACAATCCGTTCACCAAAATAATTCCACTGAGTATTGCTTTACAAAATAAATTACCAAACGCAGCGGTGAAATAATTTACATTGCTCAATTATTATACTAAAAAAGACTAAAAACTCTAATTTCCCCTAAACATGCCACGCCCGAAAATCACGTCCGATACTTGTGGTAAGGGACAAAACAAACGAGTAGGGGGGTGAGCTCGAATAGCCCAGTAAGTTGGGAAAACAAATGGGAAGCAAATACGATGATTCGTAGTCCAAAACAAAATCAAATATCTGACGAACAAATAATAACAATTGACCACGATGCAAATAATGCGAATCAAATATACGAAATGTTCATAAGGTGGTCTAAAGAACCCAAATCAAATACAAGCCCGAAGGTACGAAAGTGCAATCATATCTTATTGTCAAATACCAAAGCAAACGTCATTAAGCGTTTAACCCAAAACACATTTCAATTATATGTCGGGTACGCTACAAACATACGATGACTATGGTGGTCATAAGACCCAAATGTCGAACCAAACATCAAACATCAAACGTGTGCTCCGGAGCATACTAGGAGACTTCGGCTCTCTAGTATAACAAACATGTGTCCAAAGGACCCTCTCAAGTTGAGAGTTATTCAACATAGTCAATGTCAATCTTAAATTGACGGTCACAAATGTACAAATTCAAAGTTGAGCATCATGAAGGCACAATTGAGACAGGGTGAACAATGTTCTCAAGAAGGCAAAAATGGAGCAATCAATTACAAACGAGCATAGATGAATCAAAAGTGACGAAAGTATTAGCCTTCGGATTTTCGAAGATACCTTTCCACAGCAAAAATCGTATAAACCCTTACCTCAAACAAGCTTTTGAACCAAAGAAAACCTTAAAGCACCACTCTAGCGCCAATGAGCTTCCCAAGCCTCCTATTCTCTCTCTCTCCGCCGCAAAGGAGCAAGAAATCAAGAACAAAAGGGCTAGGAATGAAATAGAACACTATTTATAGGGGACAAAAATTTAAACCTTTAAGTCGACCGAAAACAACTGTTCAAAATCGCTGTTCATAGTTACTGTTCAAAATCACTGTTCATAGACTAAACTTTTAGTCGACTGAAATCACTCTTTTAGTCGACTAAAACCTTTAAATTCGACTAAAAGTTCAGAAAACCATTTTTACACAATTTAAACACTTTTTAGTCGACCGAAACACTTTTAGTCGACCGAAAACACTTTTAGCCGACTAAAACCTTTTAAATTCGACTAAAAGTTACTGTTCATTTGACCAAAAAATTCAGAAACAATCCCAATTCATTTTCATAGTTTTAACAAAAGACCATAAACTTACTTGTTCAAAAATATACAAATTTTGCATAAGGAAAAGAAAACTTTCGGGGTATTACATAGCCCCTTGTTTCTGTTTTCTGTACATGTGGCCTTGTGATCATATGCGGCAGATAGCTCCCTTGCTGAGGTAAGGTATTACCCTCACTCTTTTCGCTCTAGGCCTTTACTTTTTGAGGGTCAGTCAAGTATAGATGCTTGGACCTGCTTCTTCTATATCAGAGATTCTAAGGATATCCACTGGTATTATAACTGGTGGAAGCCCCATAGACCTACTCTGTAGACTCTTGGGTATGCCTTTATCGTTTTACTTTGCTTGTCAAATTCTGAGTCAATTCGATTATGAGAAAGTTGGTCTGACTTGTTATAGCGATATTTTTGTGGTGAGAGACCTTACCCCTTCACCGATCAAGGCTACTTCCCAAAGTTAGGGTTCTCCACTGTAGGTCCCTTAACACACCTAGAGGGGGGGTGAATAGGTGTTTACAACTTTGAGCATAAATTTAAAAACCAAATTTACAAAGTAATGACAGGAACAATAAATATAAATCAACACAGAGATTTTACTGGTTCGGCCCCACCAGCCTACGTCCAGTTCCCGAGCACTCCACACAAGGGAGACCTACTCGAGCCTTTCACTAACCAACTAGCTTAGGGTGCTAACTCAAACCACAGTACAGATTTCAAAACCTTTCAAGGTTTCCAACGATTACAAATGAAAATAAGATTTACAATTGAGATGCAATAGAACACTCCTTTATGAGTAGATATTACAATGAATACAACAAGGCTAAGCTTTCTTAGGTGGGAAGATCTGTAACCTTTCAAGAACTAAACCAAGAAGCTTGTTGTTCAAATTCTCAAAGTATGAACTCACTCAAGGAAGAATAGATGAAAGTGCGAAATATGTTGAGAGAGTATTTTGAGAAGTGAGAGAGAGAGTTTTTAGAGATTAGCCAAGTTAGCAATAAATGCTCTCAAGATCCCTTTTTATACTTGAAGAGAAAAGAACCGTTAAAAAGGGATAACACAAGATTTGATTCGAATGAAAGATAAGTTGATTCGAATGAAAAAGATCTCTGAAGAATTCGATCGAATGAAAACGTTGCTTCGAATGAAAATTTTGGCTTCGACCAAAAACTCTTGGCTTTGACAGAAAGTTTTTGGCATCGACCGAAAACTTTGGCTTCAACCGTAAACTCTTAGATTCAACTGAAAAACTTTCGCTTTGACCAAAAACTTTGGCTTTGACCGAAAGTTTTGGCTTCGACCGAAAAGTTTGGCTTCGTCCGAAAATTTTGGCTTCGACTAAAAACTTTGTGAAAACTAAAATGAAAGACACTGAAGGATTACTTCGAATGAAAAACACTTTGCTTCGGATGAAAAGTCTTTTTGCTTTGAATGAAAAAGTCTTTTTTTTTTGCTTCGAATGAAAACTCGAATAAAAGGGACATAAGGTTTACTTCGAATGAAAAACATTTTGGTTTGTTCTTTACTTGATTTTTCTGGAGATCCTTAAGAAATACTTAGATACAAAAAATAATTATACAAATATAAAGTATACGTTAAGTCTAGATCCAAATTTTCGTTCAGATCAACGTCCAAGTCCAAAGTCCAAAGTCCAAGTCCAATCTAAGAAATATTCCACGTCTATGTTTGACTATGATTGAACCTAAAAATTAGCTTAATAACAGTGTTAGATTAATGTTAGGAATAGTAATGTTGGAATTATCAAAATCAGTCAAGTCAACATCCTCGTTATAGTTCCATAGAGGTTGGGTCGTTTTTTACTGGTATAGACCCGGTTGTTCCACTATTGTCCGATGCTTATATCTATTGGCTCTGGCTCTTTATTCGAGACACGATGTTGGCCACTGAGAGTAGACTGTAGGCATAACTGAACTAACGTTTTCCAAGTGGCTCTAAGATCAAATTCCTGGAGAGAGCTAAAGAGGAAACATGTTCTGAAGCAGGTTTAGGACCCAATCCCCCTAACTCTAACAAATCAACGTAATTTTTTTAAGGTTCCCGTCACCCTCATAGAGAGGATGAAGTTTGAGTCATATGGTCAGTGGTCTTGAGATTGGTTCTCAGCTATTTGAAGACAAGTTTTGTGCGAATAAGAATCTGATACGATTTTTACATTTTGATGAACCTTAAAAAAGTCATTCCTCGCCAGTTAAGAAGACACCAAAAGAGGTCACTGACTGTCAAGACCACCCCAGACCTTGAAGATGGTATGAATGCTTATATCCAAGTTCGGTTTGACTGAAGGCGTGGAAATGGGGTGAAAATTGGGAAAGTAGGGAAAGGCTCAGCGGCTAAAGCAGATATCCCAGGGGAGAGGTTCTGGTATTGGAGAGGCTTACTTATAAGAAAGATAAGCTAAAGTCCGGCTCGATTATATTTCTTAATAAGGATCAAGGTCCTTCCTCGAAAAAGAAGAAAGGAGAATGATGACAATTTACTCTTAGGTTGCTGATAGGACTTAGAGGTTTTTCTTTAGTCCTAACTTTTACCTAGGCCACCATTTGCACGTTTTTTTGACCTTGTGGGCTTTTTATTATTTTTTTATTTTTCAGTATGATTTTTTTGTGGCCCTAACTTTTGCCTAGGCCGCCTTTTATAGGGTTTTTGACTTAACGGGTCTTTTATTTTTCTTAAGCATATAGTCGCATTCATAGCTAGTGGAATAAATAATTTTTTGTTTTAGTTTGACCGCACCCGAGGCATCTTTACAGGCTACCTATATACCTCCATCTGATGTGTTACATTGAAATGTGTGTGCTAGATAGTGTCCTTAAAAGAGGATCAGGTCATTCGTAGTTCATTTACAATTCTGACTTAGGCGTAGTATTTCTTTAGTCAATCTAAGTTAACTAATTATGACAAATCAGTTCTATCTAAATTGACTAATAAAGATGTACCTCCTATCATGATTTTCTTAATCATATAGGGGCTTGACCAGTTAGGTTCAAATTTCCCTTGCGGCTTCCAGATTTGTCCAATGTTCTCTTTTAACACCATGTCTCATTCTTTTAAGCCGTGGCCTTTCACTCATTTGTTAACGCTCGAGTAATTTGCTTTTGATAACCCTCAATGTGGTAAAGAGCTTTTCACCTTTTCTAATCTGCAAAGGCTAATTCTTCAAAGTGGTGTTGTACCGAATCTTCCTCGGCTCAATTCTCCAATAGCACCCTAAGAGAGACTACTTCCAATTCTACTGGGAGGAGTGCTTGCATACCATAAACTAATGAGTACGGATTAGTGCTAGTAGATGGTCTCACTGATATCCTATAGCCCCAGAGGGCATATGGAAGCTTATTTGGCCAACTACGATCTCAATGTTCTTATTGGTGGCTTCCACGACCCCATTAGCATGTGGGCGATAAGGTGAAGAGCGATTGCGTACTATACCATATTCAAATCTGTGACTTTCTCCTTTGAAATACAGACTGTTGTCAGAAATTAACTCATGCGGAATGTTATACTAACAGATAATGTTGGTCCTGATGAACTGAGCCACCTTCTTGGTGGCAGCTTCCGCCCACTTTGTGAAGTAATCTACAGCCACAAGTATGAGCTCGTGTCCATTAGAAGCTTTCAGTCTGAACTTTCCTATTACATCAAATTTCCCAAACCGATAAATCCCAATGAGATGTCATGTTGTACAAGTCTCGAGGAGGGAGGTATTGAAAATTAGTGTACACATGGCATTTATGGCACCTTCTCACGTGTTCGACACAATTTTTCTCCATCGTACTCCAATAGTATCTTTGTCGAAGAACTTTCTTTGCTAACATGCGGCCGTTCAACTATGGTCCACATTCACCTGAGTGTATATCTTCCATAATCTGATGACCTTCTCTTTCTTTGATGCGCAAAAATTCTCTACCATCTCGGATCAAGTTCTAGATATCAGTGTTCCATGGTTCAATTATCTCAATTTCCTCTATGGGTGCAATCATGAAGCAATAAGCTGGTCGATCCATTTTCTAAATTACTAACGACTTTATTTTCCGTTCTTCTGGAATTTCCACCATCGATTCCAGTATAGCTAAAGCATCAGTAAATTATTCTTGAGTTGGGGTAGGTAGTGAAACTCCATGAATCAGGTTAGGACGGGGCATGGTGATATCAGGGATGATCTCTTGTAACATCGAGCCAAGATTAGCCTGAGGATTGCTTGGTGCTAAAACAGTGGCAGACATATTTGTCACAGTCGATAGGATATCACAAAACCTACCATTAAGGTCTAGAAGGTTGAGGGGTGGTGCCCGTCACATTAGGACTTTGGGTGGTGTCTAGAACCTACCCATGCCTGAGGGTTGTAGGGACGATCTCTTGTAACATCGAGACAAGATTGGCCTGAGGATTGCTTGGTGCTAAAATAGTGGCAGACATATTTGTCACAGTCGGTAGGATTTCATAAAACCTACCATTAAGGTCTAGAAGGTTGAGGGGTGGTGCTCGTGACACTAGGACTTTGGGTGGTGTCCAGAACCTGCCCATTCCTGAGGGTTGTATTTGAGTGGGAGCAGGTAATTGTGAGCCAAGGCCCGAACGGTTATTTGTATGTCCATAAAAATAGCCATGATGGATGATGATAGTCCTGCAAGCTAAGGATGGTCGGGGTAAGTTGCTGAACTGCAGTGTCAATAACCACCTGTACATTAGGTGCGACGCTCTCAGGGAGGTCTGGATTCGAACAACCCCCGTCTTCTCCTGATCCTTGAGGTGATATTCCTCTTGGATGGATGGGTTTTGGCTTTGGCCGGTAGTCCGAACGGTTTTCCTTATTAAGGCATAACAAACCAAGTGTGTCAGATAGGGGTGCATTGTACTATGATGCTCACCATGACCAACATAGTTGCCAAACTGATTCCAAGGATGTGAGTTCGTAGATCATGTACTGGTGCCACAAAGGATACAGTCGAAGTTACCTGCCAAGTGTTTAGTAGTGTGACTAAGTAAGGGCAGAGACCAAAGCTTCCCAGACAGAGCCTGAGAAATGGTAGTGCTGGGAAAGTGTAAGCTATGGTAAATATGGTCTGACAGTAGATAGTCCAAGCTGAGGTCTAAGAGCCATGATCTAAATGTCAAGTCAAACAAGGTCCAAGCTAGGCCATTATAGTCAAAGTCTAATCTAAGAGCTTTCTCCTTCTAGAATATCTAGTTCTAGAATTCTAGAGTGAGAAAGTGAGTTCCAATTATCAAAATTAAATAAAAGTCCACTATCTATGGGCAAAGATATGCATGTGTAATTAGGTGACACGTGACAGCTCCTAAGAGTGGCACCTCACCAGGGATTCGCATATACGGTGCTCCTCGACTATCGAATCGCATATTAGTCCTGCTTGTCTAAACAACTTTGCTCTATCTGTTTAGGGAAACTGACCTACATAGTAATCGTGTTGCCAGAGATTGTTGTTGATCTAGACACCAATCTGAAGCCCATATTGAGTCCCATAGGGGGCATCAAGAGACGTAGAGAACATGACAGTGGTCAGGGATTGTCCCTGTGCTAGACTTTCAGGCTGCTTGGGTGCGATGCCCTCCATAAACCTGCTCCTATCTCAAAGTGACCCAGGGGTCATGATGTTGGGGGCGTTTATGATCACAAGTAACGTGACAAGGTCAGAGCTCAGGTGTGCCTAGTGTTATGTGAGTCGTCCTAGGTGGAGATGGTGTCTTAGAAAATGAGCCTATCATATTGCAAAAAGGGTCCTCATCTAAGAGCTCAATGAGCAGAGCCCTTCGGGATGCTGTAAACATCAAAGAATGGGTTGAAGCATGTTCCATGTTTAATACGAAGAGCAGTACGAAGGCTATAGAATATATGTTATGCATGGGGCACACTCAATAGAGATAACAGAGGGAAGGGGGGATGTATAAGTCTCATAGGGGCACGTGAGATAGCAACAACACATGGGCACAACTGAGGAATGGAGTACCGGGGGAATGCATAATACGGGGTGGCGGCACATGGGAGCAGAGTATGACAAGGGGTGACAATGCATTAGCGCAGCTGAGGGAATGAGTATCGGGGGAACGAATGGCAGGAAGCGACGCTCATCTGTAGTAATGGGCATTGTGTCGGGGGTATGTGACGCAGAGATGGCACTAGGGCTCGATCAGTCATCATGGCACTCGGGCTTGATGATGGGCATTATACCAGGGGCCAATACCACGAAGAAGGCACTCTGGCGCGGTTAGTCATCATGACCCTCGGGCTGGAAACATGCATTGTGTTAGGGGCAAATAACATGGAAATGATGCTCGGGCTCGGTCGGTTGTCAAGGCGCTCGGGGCGTGGTCGGACTCGATCGAGGTGATGGAGGTCATGGAATGAGGACTAAGAGTTCAAAACGAGAGGAGAGGTCAAGGATAGTAAGCCTCTAAGGGTGTCAAGTAGAGGGAGGACTCTAAGGGTACAAAGGGAGGACTCTAAGGGTACAGAGGGAGGACCCTAAAAAGGGCTCGGGCCTAACCCCAAAGGGGCCGCGGGCTTACCCCTTAAGGTGGAGAACATGCCAACCCCTAGAGGGAGCTCAGGCCGAACCCTTAGTTGGGTGGCATGCCATCGACTCCCTTGCCTCAGGGAGGAGGTGTGTCGAATCCAACCCTTGAAAGAATTTTATGGAGAAGAATGCGGAGTGCAGGTGACGCGGGTGTGCGCTTCGGGTTGAGCGGCTTGAAAGCGTTGAGCTTTGACCTTCAAAAATTGATGGCGTGATGGAAAAAGTGGGCGCAACGAGTAGTCAAAGCGGGTGGCGAAGATGGGTTAGCAACACATTTACTTAAAGAATATGACAAAATGTTATACTTTATAAGAAAATTTCTCCACTTCTTCCCTTTCACTACCCTTTCACCATTTTAATTGCTTTAAGTCTTAAATAAGTATTTTCAGGAGAAAGAAAGATATGTGGGGAAATTTAAGGCTCTAATATAAGGCTTAAAAGCATTTTCCAAACAGAAAAAAAAGATAAAGAAGCATATAAGCGATTCTAAAACAAACGACACCAAAGAGGGAAAAAAAGAAAGAAAAACCGATTACATATAAAGATAAACAATGGTCCACCTCCGGCAGATAAGAAGATACACTGAGCATAACATGTGACAGTGACACGTGTATATGAAGAAATATTTATGGGCTGTCAGGTTAACTATTCTTGTACTACTTCTTTTCAGTTCTTTTATCAGTCTTTTTTCCAAATCCCATTGTAAAAATTTCCCCTTCTTTCTTCTCATGGGATATTGGGATCTCATTTTGGTCCAAAATCCCTTACTATTCAAGACCTTACTTATTTTCATTCTCCTTTCTCTCATGTACGCTATCAATAATTGGTTGCTCAGTATGACTTATGTTAAGACAGATTGCTCAAAGGTCAAGACGAACATGCAAACCAAACAACGGATGTCAACTCATTTGACAAGCCAAACTTCAAGAACTCACAAACGGTATACAACCAAACGCCCTTACAGGATCCAAAAAACACAGGTATTGAACCTTATAGCCATGCTGGAACTAATCTGGACAATCAATGGTTAAACAAATTTAATGTTCGTTTTCATGTGATTGAGATGAAAGAGAAGGAAAAAGATGGTGGTCGAGAATAAGGAAGGATCCAATCCAAAATATCTTTAACTATCGTCTCTGAATTAAGATGTATGTTAGAAGAAAGGGAGAAATTCCCATCTATGAATCCGATTAATCCTTCTTTCTTCGAATATATGTTGTCATATGTTCGTGCTGTGTAAACCGAATGAATAGTTTATGTTTAAACGCAATTTAAGCCCCAAATTTTATTGTTATAAGGATTGCACATGAGTAGCTTTTTATTTATTTATTTATGGAAATAAGAAATATATATCAACCCAAAAGTATTTACAAAGCATTTACAACATATACAACAAGTTCCAACAGCGGGAACACAAACAAAAAACAAAGTACTAGGAAAGAAAATGGCGTAAACCTTAAGAAACTGAATAAGGAGCAAAACACCTTGTTGGCACAGTAGACTGGGAGTCGTCAAACCATTCTTGTCAAAGCCCTCTACTGGAGGTAACAACAAAGGACGCCATGGCCGATGACAGTTGCAAAATAGCTTCCGTACCCCGAGCGATATGCAAAGAATGCACATCCCTACTACAACTAGCTAGTTTACACAAAAAGGCCCGAAACAGCTTAGTGCGCCGATCCGGCATGTGCATCTGCATGAGCAACTCCGAATGAGAGGCAAGAAGAATAATATGAAAGCATCGACAATGCAATAACCAAGCAATAGCCAAAAGGACAGCCTCATGTGAGACACAAGAGTCAGATGACACACAAAAAACATTGCAACAAGCACCAATTGGTTTCCAGGCTGAGCTAAAAAGGAACAGGCCTAAACCAAACTGATTCGAGGACCTGATAAGATTCGTAGTCGCCCAACCCGAGCTGGAAGCACATGGTGAAGTAGAAATGGCGCAGAAGGCAATTGGCGGCGGTAAATGGCAGGCGCAAAGGCTAGAGAAAGTGATGGGATTAACAGATGATAAAAATGCTCATACTTCACCAAGCGAGGATGA
This sequence comes from Escallonia rubra, assembly GCA_033065855.1. Lineage (NCBI taxonomy): Eukaryota > Viridiplantae > Streptophyta > Magnoliopsida > Escalloniales > Escalloniaceae > Escallonia > Escallonia rubra. Next base: position 28,747 of record JAVXUO010002370.1, read on the forward strand.
TGCGAGAAAGGCGCATATAAACTTAATTTGGGAAGAAAGTGTTGGAAAGACGGGGTGGCTTGATATTGGCAACTAGAGCACGAGTATTAACCAGAATTGAGGCCTGAGAAAAAGTAGAATTCTGGAATACTACTGTGTTCCGCACTCTCCGAATGCACCAGAGCAACACGATGATAGTTAATAGGTGACACATGAGGGAGCTGTTGCGAAAAATAGGTTTTAGCATGCACTAAACCAGCCAGTCTTTAACTGGAACCGCCAACGGGCCGCCTAAAGGGCCCACAAAGTGAACCCAGATTCCCTAACACATACTAACATTCAGCGAATAGATGCTGTTGTGACTCCCGTCCAGCGGAGCAAAGGGGGCAGCAATCTGAGGTAAGACATTGCCTTCGGACCAACGCAGAGCATACTGCTAGGCGTTCATGTAGAAATTGCCAGAAAATATATTTGAGCTTTTCAGGAATCAACAGTTTCCACAACTTCTTCCACACCTTTCCTGGCACGGAGACAACCGCTAGACCTTGGCCTGATATCAAATACCTGTAGGTTTTTTTTGTTGAAAAGATCCCACCACTTGACAACGACCAAAACTCCTCATCCATCAAACCTGACGGTCGAACACGCAGATGTAAAATGAGCGTAACGAGTGCTGAGGGAAAATGAGTCATTAACAGCCTAAGATTCGACCGTGATGATCCATGACAGAACAGGTCTGAGATGCGCAAATTTGCATTCTCGGTGGTGCGAAAAACTTGTAACTTAGCAGAAGTTAGCTGAGGAAGCCACCAGTCCATCCAGACAGAAATAGAGTGACCACTGTCAATGCGCCATTGTAGCCCCTGTTTCAGAACACGTTGACCAACTAAAATACTTGGCCAAATCCATGACGCTTGCCGAGGGTTGGAAGCCTGAAGAAAGTCCCGGTGGGAAAAGTATTTACCCTTAAGCACTTGGGACACCAGACTGTCCGGGTGGGTCCAGATTTTCCAAGCCTGCTTCGTCAACAGAGACTGATTCAGGATTTTGAAGCTATGAAAGTCTAGACCCCCCAAAGCTTTAGGCAAACACAAGGTGGACCAAGAAACCCAATGAATAGATCGCCGAGAGGCATCGCTAGACCACCAAAGCTCACCAGGATCTGATCCAGTTGAGAGCACATCGAGACAGGGAATTTATAGACGGACATATAGTGGGTAAGCTGGGAAGAAAGTACAGAATTAATAAGAGTCGCACGCCCTGCTTTATTAAGCAGGAGCCTAAGCCAGTGTGCACACCGATCTTGAACTCGCTGGACTAAGTCGTGGAAAATCTCCTTTTTCTGAGTAGTAATATTCAAGTTGACGCCCAGGTAACGCCCCAACTCTTGTTGCTCTAAGAAGTCGAACTGTTGGAGAATCAACGCTCAGGTATCCGGAGAAGCATTTGGACTAATTAGCATATTGGATTTCACTTCATCGATAAGTTGCCTCGACATAGAGCAATACGACATCAAAATTTGTTTAACTGTTGAAATCTAAGAAGTAGCATTGGGACACAAACTTAGGAACAAGTAAACGTCGTCAGAGTACAAAAGGCGAGTGACATGTGGCGAATGTCGTCCAGCTTTAATGCTAGAGATTTCCGCTTGATCAGCTGCCTCACCCAACATCATTGATAAAATCTCAGAGCAGAGGATGAAGAGGAAGGGCCAAAGAGGGTCGCCCTGTCGAAGCCCACATTTCGGAATGAAAGGAGCGGTCGGCGCACCATTCACTAACACAGAGTAAGTAACAGAAGTCACACATTGGCGGATAAGATTGACCCAAGAAGGAGGAAAGCCAAAGCACCGAAGAACCTCTAAATGAAAATCCCAACAGATCCGATCAAATGCTTTACTCATATCTAACTTTAACGCAATCAAAACTATCTTGCCATTCTTATGTCTTCGGATGCAGTCTGTGAGCTCCTGGGCTAGCAAAATATTATTTGAGAGACAACGACCCGCCACAAACGCATTCTGGAAGGGTGATATAATCTCTGCCATAATATTAGACATCCTAGTGACAAGCACCCGGACGATGATTTTATAAATGACATTCGTGAGGCTAATGTGCCGAAAATCCGCAGGGGTCTCGGCGGGGTGAAGTTTCTTGGGTACTAAGGTGATGAAGGTTTGGTTAGCCTCTGTGAGCATGTGCCCGGAGTGAAGAAAAGACAAGACCGTCTTGGTAATCAGGGGACCCATAAAGGACCAACAACGCTGAATAACAAGGGCCGGAATACCATCGGGCCATGCGCTTTTACTTTTCCCAATTTAAAGACCACGAGCCTAATTTCCTCAGGAGTGAAAGCTTGAGATAAAAATTCGAGGTGGGGGGCGGAAAGGCTCCGAAACGAGAGTCGACTTAGAAGAGGACCAATGAGCTGCTCATTACCATAGGAGCGCAGAGACACTGAAAATAGGCTAGAAAAATGGCGAGTCAAACGATCCCGAATGGCGAGCTCATCAGAAATGACAAGGCCGGCCTCATCAAGCAGAGAAAGAATCTGATTCGATCCACGGCGAAAGCATGAAACAATATAGTTTTATTTTAAGAGCTTAAAAGCCAAAGCCAAGCTCAAAGCGGTGAATATCTATTTTGCTTAGCCCACGTTTTGTGCGCTTGCATTTAAAGTTTGAACCCCCCCAAAACTCGAAGTCGTCCATTTCGAATTGCAATTCGGATAGAGAGTGAGAATCGCATTTCCGGGCAGGCAAATCCAGTTCGGAGTACCAAACCCAACCCGGCTAGAATGGCCATCTCTATCTCAGCCCTTAAAACCCCCCCTTTCTTCAAACACTGTTTTCCCTCCCGCTGCTTACTCCCACCCTCCAATCCAACCCCTAAATTCCGATGCTTTGCCGCCAAACAACAGCGCCCGCCGCCGCCTTCTACCACCAACAAGAAGAGAAGAAAGAAGACTACCAACAGTAACTCCTCCACGAAGGGCTTCCGTCTAGATGACGTTGAATTTGAAGATGACGTAGGCAATTCCGATGCCTCCACATCGCTTGCACTGCAACCCCCGCTCCCGCTCCCCAAACCACCTGCCGGGTTCGTGGTGGATGATCAAGGCCGCGTCCTCTTAGCTTCCAACAAACGGATTGCTACAATTGTGAGCTTTTATCGCCTTAGTTCTTTCTTACTCCCTCCGTTTTTTGACTTTTTGCCAATTTCTACGGTATCACTTTGACCTCTAGCCATAAAACTGAATTGAACTCAAATACAACTTACTGTGTCAAATAAGTAATCGTTGGACAAGTTCAAGTAGGGCAAAAAACCAATGAGCACAGCCGATGTTACATGTTCAGAATCTATTTTAGGAATTTGCAAGATGGGGCAAACGTTGTAAAATCTCTGGGAGTAGTTTCCAAGTGTTTTTACCCTTTGCTTCGTATTCCTTGAGTTCTGCCAATTGGCTTGTGAGACAATCACAACTTCCTATTACAGGAAATGAAGTTATTACCAGTTTGATGTGTTACAAGAGGGAGGGGCCTTCTTGCCTTCATATTATGTTGCCAAATTACGACTCCCCTTAGTAGAAAATTCTATCAAGTAACCAGCAAGAGGAATCTTCATGCTTTAATCACCTTAAAAGAGTTCCTGCCGCAACCAAATCCATCACGTTATCCACATGAGAATCCTTCCGTCCAAGTAGTGAGTGTCATGTTTGCCAAGCACAATGTTTAGGAAAGTATGGTGCCAATTCATCTATTTTGCATTGTCTTCCATAATTTTTCATGAAAGCACAAGTAAAAGCACATTTAATACATTGTTTCTTTTTGAAGGTAATATAGACAAGTCTCATACCTTTGTTAATTTCATGCATTAACTTGACGCACATTTTGGGAAAGTGGAGACCAAACTCTAAAAGTGGGACAGAGGGAGCATAATATTGTAACAAATATGAAGGATTAGAAGTGTTGGTGCAAACATCTCGGAGTAGTCGGGGCAATTGTATAGCACATATCAAACAACCTGCTCACCAGTGCTACCAATTAGAGTGCTTGTTCTGTAAATAAAGGGTGCTTGTAATTCCTGATAACTTATTCGAAAGGGTAGATTTCTTGTGCACGTGTGGCCACTTTTGTCATGTTCATGTACACAAGTGTGTCTCCAAACTGGATTACAAGTGCAAGGCAGCTTTGTCAATACCTTCTTAGGTTATTCTCATGCGTAGACGACTCTAGGTGTAAGAACCCATTTCTACCCGTTGTGTAAACTATAACCCATCTCTTGTTCGCCTCGGCTGATAATAATCTGGACCGTTTTACTCTTTTATTCCAGCAATTTTGTTTACTTTTTTTTTGGCCCCGGGGGGCGGGGTGGGGAGAGATGTCTCCGAAACTTCAGTCCATCTCTCTGTCTAGAATTGGATCTACCCTGGGAAAACCTCAGGGAATTCAATACTCAAACGTCTTTAAGCATTTCCCTGTAAACTATGGTGAGTTGTGCTGAAAACATTATAGTGAGTCAGAAGATTCAACTTATTTTAGATAGACCCGTAAACACTAGGTGTTTTTTTTTTGGAACTTGCAGAAACTGGTTAAGTTCAACCTGTTGTAGGGGCACACTTCTGAGTCTAACAATCTTGAGCGAGCTTGCAAGTCATCTGGCGAGAGGGCACAGATGGAATGTAATACCCAGAGCTCCAGAAGACAAAGCCTCTCTAACTTGAAGACCCACTATACCATGGGCTTCATTGAAATTATAAGACTTGCAACTTTATTTATTTTTTCGAACTACTTGTCCCACCATTCTGCTCTAGCTCCATATGTTTTTTTTTCTCTTTGTGATTCTGATTGTCTGCTAATATGCACAAAATGAATCTGGTGGCTTTGCCAGAAAACCTGCATCTCTATATAAATAGGCTAGCAGTACACTTAAGCTATTCTTTTGTTGCCAAAGCAAACACTGCGATGAACAACCATACCACCTGCTTCCTGAGGTGCAAATTGTTTTCGCAACCGTAAGATACGTTCCTTTAGGAAAAAACAATAGCATGATTTATGCATATGATTGCGGTGACACTGGCTGCGATTTTCTTTATTTAGATCACTTGATGCTTCATGGAGATAATAGTTGCCAGTTGTGGTTAGTTATAGTCCCTTCGTAGAAAATCTTCAAGGGTTAATTGGCTAAATATAACCTCAACATATGGCAGGTTTGCAGATTGGAACCTCAACAAACGAAAATATCATTTTCTTACCTTAATATGCGGCAAAACTTTGGGGGGTAATGGTGTTGAGTTTTTCTGTTAAGTGGAAGGGCCATTTTGGTTAGGTCACTTAATTTCTGGTTATAAAAATGCAACATAAATGCTAACGGATAAATTTTGGTCTTCTGGTGGGGCTGTCTTCTGATGATGGTGGTAGCATTAATTGGTTGGTGGTGTATCAAACCCTAAACGTTGAAAGAGCTTTTTGCAACCTCTAAACATTGAGGGAGCTTTTTGCAAACCCTAGTTGTTGAATAAAGTCCATCTGACCAAAATACCCTCGCTAAGCTGAGGGATCTTTTTGCAAGCCCTGATATTTTTTAATCAGTTTAACAGAATCTAAATTTTTGCTAAACGTGCCATATTTTTAGGTAAAAAAGCTATTTGAGTTTGTTGGGGAATTAATATGCAAAAATGCCATATATTGAGGTAGGTTTTGTCAATTAACCAATCTTCTATCTCAGCAATTTACTGCTGCAGCTTCCTACCTTATTTTCATTCTTATTCTGTTTCTTTGTCAGTTTGTTATCTGATTATTTATAAACATTCTAAAGTGTTTATATACAGGTTGACTCTACCAACAATTTTCAATTAGAGTGTATAATCAGGAGAGTGTTTAGAAGTTCACAAGGAGATGAGTGTATGCTGCTCTGTCCAGTCGACACGTAAGTGAGGTTGCACGTTGTAGATACATAATAATGCTGACCTTTTATATGTATAATTCGTTTTGTTGAATATTTACCAAATAAGCAGATCCCATACTGCAGGCCAATTCAAATATTGAAGAGCAAGAATTTTGATGGATGGTCAGCTGTATGTACCTCTTCTAACTTTCAGTTACTTCAACTAATTTTACTTCGTTTAGTGAGATTTTGATGATACAAGTTTGAGGTGTTCTAGGACATCTTCAATGAGGTTATTGCCTGAATGGATAATTATGAAGTCGATAATTTAGAGTTCATTAATATCAAGGGTGGTTCAAGCACTGTACTGGAATATCTGCTACTGCCTTCACCATCAACTCTTTGTTCTTGTGTCAAAATGTAAGGCAAGCTCAGGAAATATGGCTGCCTGCATCTTACTATTGTTTTGTTATTGGCCCCATCTTGTCCTTTATCTGTTCTTGGTAGAGATGATCATATTCAACCCGTGTTAGTTTGCATATCGTTCTGATACTGTCTTTGTTTGTCAAAAAAAAAAAAAAAAAGGAAAAAAAAAGAGGTGCTGTCATCGTTTAGAGTTGGTCAACCATATGAATCTTGACACCACTTTTTGACGCAAGAAGAAGGGGTTGATCCGGAGGAGAAAAGAGCACAATAAGTTGTTATCATTTGTTAGAACAAAATAACGTTTCTTTTGGTAAGTATTGAAACTTAAGTGAGATAATGAAAGTCTGTTAGATTCTAGTATGTTCTTTTTCCACTTTAACCAGGCCATTCTTAGTTATCTAGGAAATTTTTAATCTCCTTTTTCGGCCCATATCATATCAGCCAGCCAATGGTACTTATGCAGAATGAGGAGAGAAAAATTTCGAGTTAACAAGTGTAGTTCAGTTGTCATTTGAATGTTTGAAAACATTGTTAAATAGAGAAACCAATCTACTTTTCTTTCTCTTTCCACCTGTTTTTGTGTTCTTTCATTTGCACAGTATTATTATATCACTATTTATGCTTCCTGAATAATTTTTCAAAAGAACGTCGCAATATGTTCCCTTAATTCAGAACCTTATATCCATATAGGTCACTTTGCATAAATAATGACAACTATACTATGGTCATTCTGTGGCTACGTCTGCCATTTGATCATTGCTTCAATTGAATTTCTTGTTCCATTGGACCACCTAGATCTCCTCAAATCAGCAGTGACCAAGAAGCTTCCATGGAAGATGGCCACCGGTAGGCGAAATGTGAAGGGAGCTCCCATCTCCCCCCCCCCCCCGGGAGCGGTAACTTATCGGAAATACAATGTAATTGGAGGATGAATAACATTGATTTACTTCAAAACCACTACTTGAATAGACAAAGTATTCTGACAGACACAGATGAAGATGGCAAGGAAAGAGTGTGAGATGGGATGTGTTAAATATAGAGGAAGTTGGAGCTAGTTTTGATAGAGAAATCTCAGTTATATGTAGGTGATTATTGCTTTTAATTTTACCAACTGACTTAATTGTTTTTGAGTTTTGATGGAGAAATATCAGTTATATGTAGGTGATTATTAATTTTAGGAAGTGACTTATATGTTTGTCTAACAGTTGGCTTCAATCTAAATGCTTTTCTTCTTTTCCTTCTTCAGATAATATCAACTCCCTTCGCTTTTCCTGCTGTATCTGAATCTTTATAGCTTGTCACTCACCCCCCCCCCCACCCCACCCCCGCGTCCTTCGTATAGTTGTACATGGGTATTCACATATACGTACTATACATGAAAATTTTTCTTTTGTTTTCTGCTAGTTGTGAGTTATGCTTCTCCTTCAGACCCTTCTTGTTTATTTGTTTGAGAGGCTTGACTCACACTCTCTTTGATATGCATGCATCTGCATTTTAGGTCAGTGATGAAGAAATTGAAGCAATCCTTCCTACTGCGGCCTATGCCCTTGCGAAGATACACATGCATCTTGTGTATAGCGGGTATGATCACTGCATGAAGTGTTTCCGGTTGTTCACCACGGGTATACAATATCTGTGGGTTTATTTTTCCTCTCTGTGTTCTTACATCTTCAAGTATTTGTCCTCCTTTTTTGCAAATTTCAATCAGATTTTGTTATACGGCACGAGGAGGATTTTGCTACACAGAAGATAATATATTTGAATTTTTCTCAGGTATTGCTCTTATCTTTAATCTTTAACCTTTTTAAACTTGTTAAGCCATTGAAGCAGTTCGACCTTCCATTCTCAAGGTTTTTTTATATGTGCATATTCAGAAGTCAGATGATAAAAAATATCTGTAAGCAGAATTACATGTGCTCTAAGTGGGATATAGCTCGAGTACGGACAAATCTCAGTACAAAGTATTTTGTCTGCATAGCATATAAAACTTTCTTTTCTCAACGTTTATCTTTTTTAGCTCAAGTTAAGCATTACACTTGCAGAGTCAATAAGTACTAGGTATTACACCTAATGAGAACAAGTAGTGCCACAACTATGTTATATGGCCTCCGTACAAAGGTTGGTTCTGATACGTGCTTGAGTGTTGGATTTGCGTAAATTCCAATATTTTGGACATGGGAGGACAAAAAATATTTATATAACCAGAATTATATTCCACATATTTTACAGGTGAACTAGTTTTTTACGTAGTAAACATTGTTTAAGCTGGGTACTTCTGTGCGTTTGAAGCCATAATGGAAGAAGTCCAGTTTTTAAGGTATAATGAAACAACATAAACATATATGTTTTCCTAGCGGTATATCCAATAAGAAGTGTCAGATGCATAACCCATACCTCCTAGGTGTTTGAGGTGTTTAACATGAAGACTTATGAGTAGTCCATGTGGCATAGACCTTAACGGAGCAGGAGCAGGAACATGGGAGCTTAAGCACCTAGGAGAATCCGAGTTAGGAGTGGCATTGCTAAATAAATATGGTTCATATTGTCATGCTATTAACAATTTATCATATCTACATTATATGCATAGAATCTATAAAGACCCATAGATATACAAATTGTCGTCTATCTAATATTATGGTACCCAGCTGCTCTTTGTTTTTGTTCAAACTCTGATATTACGCGTGAAGTACTTGCGGTAAGCTTTTTGACTGATAGACCAGTCATACAAGAGCTCGACTTCTCCACCTCACAGCCATGTAGCGTTTGACAAAAGGACTACAAAAGGCCCACCCCCCACATGCTCTCTGCTTCCCAGTGAAGTGGCAAGCCCTAGTAAATATCAAATCCAAGACCAGTTTGGCTTTCTCTTGGCCCAACGCCTGGTCAGCTTTGTCTTCTTCTTTCTCTACGAATATCGTAAACCTACATTGTCGATGACCCATAAAAGAATTTGTGTTATCGAGAGTGAAATATCTGTGCCTACTGGTTCGCGCTCCCAACAAGTTCCCAAGTTGGGATTGCAGACTCGAGAATCTCAGGGAGATGTATGGCCTACCTATGAGAATCCTACAACTAAGGTATAGACAGCACATAGTATGAAGGTAACATGATAAGTTCTTAATCTACGCTAGGAGCAAGTGCAGCGTGTCCTGTGAAGTGCGTGTGCTTGCTAATATTCTAGTATGTAGGTTTTTTATTCTAGTTTCATTTGAAAGTGGAAAATTTGATTTTCAACAGGCTTTATTCTCCTTAGATGGTTGTCTGAAGAGCATGGTTAAAACTCACCCCCTTCATTTACTTACCTCTTTTTCTTGGGGGTGTTTTTTTTGTTTTTGGGGGTTGGGGGAGTGGGGTCAGAATTTTATGTCGGAATATGAGGAAGATCAGGCCATTGACCCGGATGATTTGCAAAATCATGTCAACCCGGATGATTTGCAAATCATGTCAAGTCAATGATTTAATTTGGTTTTATTAGGAAAGTAGATATGTTATTCAATAAAGGAGATCCCTTGATATAAGGGATTCGATTAGGATTCGATTAGGCTTAGTTTAGAGGGATTTCATACCTTATTTAGGGCTATGGTTTCCTATAAAGGCTGTGTAACTTATTCAGTATAATTCAATGGAGAATGAATTCAGTTTCTTCCATCTTTTTCTTCTCTGAAACATTGCATGGTATCAGAGCAGCCTTAATTTTTTGTCCTATGGTCAAAACGGCCATGACTGGAGCATGGAGATCCTTGGATTCCTCTGAGGCAACAAGTTCAACACTTGGAGGGACACTCAGACCAACCATGGCTAACGGAGGAGACCACCTCTCACAGCTTTCCTTCCGACTTAGCTCTCATAAACTGATCGAGAAGAACTACCTCGAATGGGCCCAGTCGGTGAAGTTGGCGATTGATGGCAGGGGCAAGCTTGGACATCTTACCGGAGACGTGAGACAACCAGCAGCAGGCGATCCTTCTCTGAGCGTGTGGCGATCCGAGAACTCCTTAATCATTGCGTGGTTGATCAACTCCATGGAGCCAACCATAGGTAAACCATACCTCTTCCTTCCTACCGCAAAAGATGTTTGGGAAGCCGTGCGTGAAACTTACTCTGATGTTGAAAACTCTTCACAAATTTTCGATTTGAAAACTAAAATGTGGAAGTCTAAACAAGGAGAACGTGAGGTTACTGTTTATTACAATGAGATAGTTTCTCTATGGCAAGAATTAGATCAATGTTACAACGATGAGTGGGATTGTCCAAGTGATAGTGTAAAAGTCATGAAAAAGGAGGAGTGTGACCGCGTGTATCTTTTTTTAGCGGGTCTCAATCGTGATTTTGATGAGGTTAGGTCTCGGATTCTTGGAAAAAAACTTTGCCCTCCCTTCGTGAAAGGAGGGAGGAAACTAGACTGAAGGTTATGTTAACCAACTTGAACCCAAAACCTGCAGTAGATGTAGAGAATTCTGCTCTCTAGTTGTAAGGGGGAATGAATATGACAATGACAAGAAAAAAAGGCCTTGGTGTGATCATTGCAAAAAATCTTGGCATACAAGGGAAACTTGTTGGAAGATTCATGGGAAGCCCCCAAACTGGAAGAAGAAAAACGGTTCTGATAATCGTGCCTTTCAAGTGTCTAATGAAGGAAATCAGGGACAACAAAGTACTCAAGAAGCGTCCCCATTTACAAAGGAACAACTAGAGCACTTGTACACACTCTTTCAATCTCCACATTTTCAACTAAACCCCTCTTGTTCTTTGGCTCAGAAAGGTAACTTTGTCTCTGCTCTTCTTAGCTTCCTTCCTAGTCAAAGTAACTCTTGGATCATAGATTCAGGAGCAACAGATCATATGACAAGTTGCTCCCATCTTTTCTCTACGTATACTCCTTGTGTAGGGAACAAAAAGATCAAGATTGCCGATGGATCTCTCTCAGCAATTGCTGGGACTGGATCCCTTGTGTTATCTCCATCCATAACTCTGCATAATGTTCTACATGTTCCTAAACTCTCTTGTAATCTTTTGTCCATTAGTAAATTAACTAATGATCTCAAGTGTCAAGCTAATTTCTATTCTTCTTGATGTGAGTTTCAGGAAATGGTCTCGGGGAAGATGATTGGCAGTGCTAGAGCAAGTGGCGGCCTCTATTTCTTTGAAGATGGGACTAACTCTGAAAAACATGTTCAGAGTACCTGTCTTAAATCTGTTTCTGATTCTAGTGATGTTATCCTTTGGTACTATAGATTAGGGCATCCAAGTTTTTATTATCTAAAACACTTGTTTCCTAGTCTATTTAAAAATAAAAGTCCGTCTTCGTTTCAGTGTGAAAGTTGTGAATTGGCTAAGCATCATCTTTCATTTTTCCCTTCAAGGCCATATCAAGCTTCTAAACCATTTATGCTAATCCATAGTGACGTTTAGGGACCAACTAGGGTTTCAACAATTTTTGGAAAAAAATGGTTTGTTAGCTTTATTGATGATCATACACGTGTAAGTTGGGTGTACTTGTCAAGGGAAAAATCTGAAGTGGAAAAGGTGTTCAAAATTTTCTACACAATGGTGGAGACACAATTTCAAGAAAAAATTAAGGTGTTTAGAAGTGATAATGGTAGAGAATTTTTTAACAAAGTTTTAGGAGATTTCTTCTTGAAAAATGGTATAATTCATCAAAGCTCTTGTAACAACACACCCCAACAAAATGGCATCGCTGAGCGAAAGAACAAACATTTTTTAGAAGTTACTAGGGCATTGTTGTTTACAAATAGGGTTCCTAAGTATCTATGGGGTGAAGCTCTTTTAACTGGCACATATCTTATAAATCGCATTCCTACAAAAGTTTTAGACTTTCAAACACCCCTAAGTGTTCTAAAGGCTAGTTTTCCCACTTCTAGGTTGACTTCTGACTTACCGTTAAAGGTATTCGGTTGTAGTGCATTTGTTCATATACATGATCAAAACCGTGGGAAATTAGATCCTCGAGCAAGGAAATGTGTATTTGTAGGCTATGCTCCAACTCAGAAAGGATACAAATGTTATGATCCGTGTTCTAGAAAGATGTTTGTCTCAATGGATGTCACCTTTTTTGAGTTTAAACCATTTTTTGACACTCATCTTCAGGGGGAGAATAAGGATGAAGATTTGGAGGTTTTTGACGAGTTTTTTAATTCTCAACCCACAATATCACCTGAAAACATCACCGTGGCTGATGGTCCAAACTTTTTAATAAACACGGAACTTAGTGGTTTAAATAATGAAAACTTAGATCTAAAATCCATAGGGCTATCTCATGATATTGATGGGAACAAAAATGGAGGAACAACAGGTACAAAAGAGCTTCTTGTTTATTTCAGGAGGAAACAGATTCAAAGAAATGAGACCGATGCTTTACAATACTGTCAAGATTCTGTATCGCAGACCATTCAGAACTCCATTGAAGCTTCAGGTGATACTCATACTGAACCTATTCATTTGAGTTTACCTAGCTCTGAGTCATCTCAGTCTGAGTCTAGTATGTCTGACCTTAATAAACCCATTGCTCATCGTAAAGGTATTAGAAAATGTGTCAAGTACCCAATGTTAAACTTTGTGTCCTATAAGAACCTGTCACCCATGTTTTCTGCATTTACCTCACATTTGTCAAGTGTGGAGATTCCAAAGACTGTACAAGATACTTTACAGGTTCCTGAGTGGAAGGAGGCTATTCTTGAAGAAATGAGGGCCCTTGAGAAGAATAAGACATGGGAGGTAATAGAGCTACCAAAGGAAAAGAAGACCGTTGGCTGCAAATGGGTTTTCATGACAAAAAACAGATCAGATGGATCTCTTGAGCGGTACAAGGCACGTCTGGTAGCTAAGGCTTTTACACAAACATATGGTATCGATTATCTAGAAACCTTTGCACCTGTGGCAAAATTGAATACAGTGAGAGTGCTACTGTCGATTGTAGCAAATCTAGACTGGCCCCTACAACAATTAGATGTGAAGAATGCATTTCTCAATGGTGACCTAGAAGAAGTTTACATGGATCCACCCCCAGGTTTTGAAATGAAGTATAGACCAAAGGTATGTAAACTGAAAAAGTTTTTGTATAGACTAAAACAATCACCAAGAGCCTGGTTCGAAAGGTTCACACAATTTGTCAAGAGACAAGGATATATTCAGGGACATGCATATCACACTATGTTCACAAGGCATTCGACTGATGGGAAGATAGCCATTCTCATAGTCTATGTTGATGATATCATTCTAACTGGGGATGACACAGCGGAGATGGAGCGGTTAAAGTAGTGCCTAGCCTCCGAGTTTGAAATTAAAGACTTGGGATCACTGAAGTTTTTTCTCGGAATGGAGATAGCTCGATCAAAGAAAGGGATTGTAGTGTCACAAAGGAAGTACGTACTTGATCTACTTAAAGAGACTGGTATGAGTGGGTGTCGTCCTGTAGAAACACCAATTGATCCAAACAAGAAACTTGGAGACAACAAGGGAGATCTAGTAAATACATCTCAGTACCAGAAACTAGTTGGGAAACTGATTTACTTGTCACATACAAGGCCTGACATTGCATTTGTCGTAAGTCTAGTAAGTCAATTCATGCATTCTCCTCATGAAGAGCATCTTGAAGCGGTCTATCGCATCCTGAGATACTTAAAAAGTTCTCCAGGGAAAGGACTATTCTTTAGAAAGAATGAACAACGAAATCTTGAAGCATACACAAATGTAGACTGGGCAGGATCAATTACAGATAGGAAGTCGACATCAGGATACTGCAGTTTTGTATGGGGAAACCTAGTAACATGGAGAAGCAAGAAACAAAGTGTGGTGGCTCGTAGTAGTGCCGAGGCAGAATATAGAGCGATGGCTCATGGGATTTGTGAGATGATGTGGCTAAAACACGCTTTGGAAGAACTGAGAAGACCGGTGACCATGCCAATGAAGTTGTATTGCGACAACAAGGCAGCCATTAACATCGCAAGTAATCCAATTCATCATGACATAGCAAAGCATGTTGAGATTGACAGACACTTCATAAAAGAGAAAATTGAAGCAGGAAATGTTTGTATGCCATTTGTTCCCACATCACAACAAGTTGCAGATATTCTCACAAAGGGACTGTTTACGCCTAACTATGATTTTCTTATTAGCAAGTTGGGCATGATAGATATCTATGCACCAACTTGAGGGGGAGTGTCGGAATATGAGGAAGATCAGGCGATTGACCCGGATGATTTGCAAAATCATGTCAACTCGGATGATTTGCAAATCATGTCAAGTCAATGATTTAATTTGGTTTTATTAGGAAAGTAGATATGTTATTCAATAAAGGAGATCCCTTGATATAAGGGATTCGATTAGGCCTAGTTTAGAGGGATTTCATACCTTATTTAGGGCTATGGTTTCCTATAAAGGCTGTGTAACTTATTCAGTATAATTCAATGGAGAATGAATTCAGTTTCTTCCATCTTTTTCTTCTCTGAAACACTACATTTTATAATTTAGAGAGGGGATTGGAGGAGCAAGGGGTTGAGAAGTGACTTGCTTCACCTGCGTAGGCAATCTGTGTGGCACACATACAGCCTTGGTTCACTCAACAAGAAAATATTCCACTCTGACTAACTTGTGGGGATCAGGTAGACTTCAAGCAGAATATGAAACTTGAATGGAAAGAAATCTAATCTCCTAAATACCAAAGTGACCTTAGTAATAGGTAATCCCCATTAATAGCCTAATGTTACAATAATAGCCCAATAATTCTAGAATATAACACAAACGAAAACCATGCTTAACTTCAGTTCTTTCAGTTTCGCTTCTATTGCGTGCTGCATCACCTCGTCTGGCCATATTAACTTTGCACTGGTCACTTTCCTCGTAGACCTGTGTAAAAAAATTTCAAATCTTGGTGAGAACAGTCAGGTTTTAGGTATTTCCTTGGAGACAAGGGTGAGAAAGCTGGGAATTTTTTTGAAAAGATTGAGGGGGGTCATTCCTCCCTCTTTTGCTCCGAGTTGGAAAGAAAACTGAACACTTTCTTCTTCAGTTCATTACGGAGTTGATATGAAAGATTTGCAATTTGAAACTGGAAGAAGAAGGGGCCTCTGGTGCGTCATATATTGACATCCTATTGTGAGTAGTTTCGTTAGTGTATTTCAGTTTCTTAGTTTGGGGCCTTGGGGTGGGGTGCGGGGTGGTTGGAGTTGTTTTTGTCTAGGTTTTCTCCCCTCTGCCAGCCCTCTGGTTAATTTATATTTATCGGAGAATAGAAGAAATGATTCTCTTGATTGTCTGATTCCAGGTACTTCCAAGGTACTCTAGATGTCACACATAATGTATATCTTATTCAACATGACAAGAAAAATATCTAACTGCAGTATCCATTCTTGGTTTGAGTTTTGTGCATTACATTTATATTCAATGATATTGTTGACATCTGTGCAGATGACGGTCAAGACGTAGATGGCCTACCAATCGAAGGTGTAGAGATCACGTGCTTCAATCTGGTAAGGTTTTTTTATCCATTTATTGGAAAAAATTGTTATGATAAATTGTTGAGAGAGCCTGGTTTCATCTATTATATTTATAGAAGAACCGATGGGTTTTAGTTGTTCTAGTCTTTCGTTTCCCTAATTAGTCTTCTGATTGCAATATATTTACTACTTCATACAAGTAAGTGACCCTCTATTTGGTTCAGTAAAATGGAATATTGATAAACTTTAGTTAACATAGCTTCCTTTTAAATTAATGCATAATGGTGAACATTTAATTATGTCTACAAAGAAGCAATCAAATCCAGCATGTCACTTCTCATCCCACATAGGAGAGCATGCTCTTTTATGATTTTTCTTCTGATTATAAGTGAATACTGTAAGTGCCTTACATGTCATATTAGTTGTTATGCATGATAACATCTCTAATTGATTTGTCTCTTCACGTGCAACTGAGGCCTTGTACATGAGGAGGAGTGTTGAGCTTGATAACATTGTTAGTTCATTTTCTAACAACTTAAACTTATAGAGCAGATGGATATTGAACATTGAGGATAATTAAGAGTTTTTACTTGATCATCTTTTTCTAGCCTCTATATATCTATTGTAATTTGCTTTGCTGACGAGTCGAGAATTATATTACCTTCAGAAACAATATTAACTGTTGAAAGTTTGGAAGTTTAAGGTACCCTTTAAGTTACACAACTTGTTTTTAACATAGAATTACAACTTGACCAAATTCAATCTCCAGCAATCTTACTTGAATACTGCTTCGAATTAGATCTAATAACTTGTCTGTGATTTTTTGATTCACATTCTTTACCAATCTTATTTAGTGTCAAAGTTCTAGGAGTCCATACATGTTATCTTATATTCGTCGACCACATTAAAAGGTTTATGTAACGAGGAAATTTAGTGCTAAGTAGACTACTTAATGATGCAATTAAGGATGCAAAGATATGTGCATACTTAGATTACATAGGCTGAGTTCTTAGGAAATTGAAACGAGTACTCTACTCTACAGTCTAGCATCAAGAAACTCGTAACTTCTTACAAACTTTGAGAAAGTACCTTCAAACAACGCCTTTTAGATTTGAGCAGCAGAGAATAGCACAGGAAACAGTGGCTTTGTGCGGGCCTCTCGCGCATATAGCAGCAACAGAGGGATCGAAAGGCACCACGGGGTTGCATCCTCAAAACCCAGGCCTCCAATGCTTGAGAACCCTAGCTGGGGTGGAGCTGAAGCTCAATCTTAATAGTCTTCTTTTCTGTTTTTTCAAAAGTCCCCTAGAGAAGGCAGACTTGCCTTCTTTTATTCCAACCCCAAGGCTTCCCTGAGAAGCCAACTCTAATCTTCCAAGAGAAGCTAGAACTTTGCACACAAACCCCTCCCACTAATTTCAAACTTTTCTAGCTCCCCAAGCATACAAGTACTTTTACAAAAGACCCCAAAAATCAGAGTTGACTCAGATTAGAGACCAAACTGAAAAGATAACAATAAACCTGACAAAAAGTACTACAGAAAATACGGAAAATAAAAAATCCTTAGAAGCTGTACATATTTACATGACTTTGCATCATTCTCCCCCTGTTAGAAAGAACTCGTCTCCGTGCGAGTTGCCATTTTTGTGACTTGGCACATCTTAGCGTCGATTTTCATAAACTCCTCCTGGCTTAACCATGAGTTTTCATAGTCAGGTTGTCCCGCCCATTTCACGAGAAATCTTAAATATGGACCTGCTCTTGTCTTAATTTCTCGGACATCGATCACTCTTTCATCCCTGTCCTTTTGTTTTGTGGAAACCTCACTTGATGTTTTAACTCCAATATCCCCTAATTCATCATGTGTATCACCATGAAAGGTGTAAATATCTGCCACATTGAAGATGGGAGATATGACTAGACCACGAGGGAGTTCTACTTCATAGGCACTATCACAAAATTTCCGCAATATCTTGTATGGGCCAATATTTTTGCTTTTTAATTTGTGATAAGTACCAGTTGGAAGCCTTTCTTTTGAGAGGAAAACCATAATGAAGTCCCCAACCTTGAACTCTTTGAACCTCCGGTGGCGATGAGCAGCTTCTTTGTAGCGTTGATTCATTTCAGCCAATTTCTCTCGAACTTCTTCTTTAACTCCTTTAGATTTTCAGCGTAGGCTATAGCATCGTCACTAGCTCGTGACGGATTTGACACATCCATAAGGTCGACAACCTAGTTGGGGTTTCGCCCGTAGATGGATTGGAAAGAGCTCTTTCCTGTAGCCTATTCACGATACTATTATAAGCAAATTCAGCTTGAGGCAAGATCACATCCCATTGCTTAATGTTGTCCTTGGCTAGGCATCTCAACAAATATCCCAAACTACGGTTTACTACCTCTGTTTGCCCATCTGTTTGAGGGTGATATGTGCTGCTATATCTCCACAAGGTCCTCCAAAAATGGCTAAGAAACTTAGTGTCTCGATCGGATGTGATGGTTTTGGGCAAACCATGTAATTTAACCACTTCTCGGAAGAAAAGTCGCCACATGGGTTGCATCTAAAGTCTTCTTACATGATATTAAATGAGCCATCTTTGAAAATCGATCAACTATGACGAAAATGGAATCAACCCCTCTTGCTGTCCGTGGTAGCCCCAATACAAAATCCATAGAAACTTCAACCCACAGAACCATAGGAATCGGTAGTGGAGTGTACAAACCTGTATTTTGTTGTTGTCCTTTAGATACTTGGCACGTATAACACCTAGTGACATAGCGATACACATCTCTCTGTATTGTCGGCCAAAAGTACCTTTCAGACACCAAATTCAGCGTTTTATCCTTGCCAAAATGACCACCAAGGCCCCCTCCATGCAGTTCAGCAATCAAAAACTCCCTTAACGAACTTTCTGGTATACATAACTTCACGCCTTTGAACAAATAATCATCGTTAACAACAAAGACAACACATACATTGTTGTCTCGAGCTGCATGTTTCTCTAATATTTCTTGAAAATAAGAATCTTCTTTGTATTGCTCTTTGATCACTTCCAACCCAACAACCCTAGCTGACATGGCTTTTAACAAATAAACTCTTCTAATCAAAGCATCGACAACTTTGTTTTGGAAACCAGCCTAGTGTCGAAGAGAAAATGTGTATTCTTGTAGAAATGCCACCCACTTTGCATGCCTCCGAGTTAGCTTCTTTTGAGAGTTGAGGTAGCACAAAGCATCGTGATCCGAATGCAAAATAAACTCTCTTTGGATCAGATAGTGTCGCCAAAATTTCAATGCTTGAACAATAGCATAAAACTCAACGTCATACGTGGAATAATTTTGCTGAGCTTGATTGAGCTTTTCACTGAAGTATGCGATTGGACGCCTCGCTTGACTTAAAACAGCACCAACTCCAACCTTAAAAGCATCACAATCCACGTCATAAATCTTTTAAAAGTCTGGTAGAGTTAGTATAGGTGCTTGAGTCATTCTCCTCTTTATCTCTTGAAAACTTTTTTCAGCCTCTAAACTCCAAATAAACTTTCCACCCTTAATACATTCAGTAATTGGAGCCATTATAGTGCTGAAGTTTTTGATGAACCGCTTATAAAATGTAGCTAATCCATGGAAACTTCTAACTTCAGTTATTGTCCTTGGGGAAAGCCAGCTTGTAATTGCTTGAATCTTTACCGGATCAACCTCTACTCCTTTGGCTGACACAACAAATCCCAAGAACTCCAATCGGTCTACCATAAATCTACACTTTCTGAAATTGGCATAAAGCTGATTTCGCCTCAAAAGTTGTAGAACGGCCCTTAAGTTTCCTGCATGGGTTGCACGGTCTTTGCTATAAATCAAGCTTTCATCGAAGTACACAACTACAAACTTCCCAATAGAAGGCTTGACTACTTGATTCATGAATCTCATGAATGTACTTGGAGCATTTGATAGCCCAAATGGCATAACCAACCATTCGTTGAGCCACCTCCTTGGTCTTAAATGCAGTTTTCCATTCATCTCCTTCTCGGATTCTTATTTGGTGATAACCACTCTTTAAGTCGATCTTTGAAAAAACTTTTGAACCAGACAACATATCAAGCATATCATCCAATCTTGGTATAGGGAACCGGTACTTGATGGTTATCTTATTTATAGCCCTGCTGTCCACACACATTCTCCAAGTCCCATCCCTCTTCTGTGTGAGTGACACTGGCACAACACAAGGACTTAGACTTTCTTGGATGAACCCCTTCTTGAGTAAATCTGAAACTTGCTTTTGCAGCTCCTCATGCTCCTTGGGACACATCCTATAGTGTGGTAGGTTTGGTAGGACAGCTCCAGGCTATGAAGCACCGGTGCGGCACTTAGGGTGAAGCACCGGCACCGGGTACTCGTCGGGTGCGGGTACGCCTCGGCTGCGGCACCGGTGCGTCACTTGCGTGTCAGGTGTGTGTCCATTTTTTTTTTAATTTCTTTAATCCCGGGTGCGGATCGGCTCAGATCTGTGACCACCGGCCACTCCAGCGACACCGGCAAGGACTCTGACGAGAGAGGAGACTGGAGAGAAGAAGTAGAAGCAACAGAGGAAGGAGAAGAAGAAGGAGAAGGACTTATCGGCGACGGCGTGCGGCCAGAAAAGAAGAAGAAGCCGGTCGATGTAATCTATGTTGGAGGCTGACCGGCAAAGAGAGACTGCTTTCTTTTAATTAATAGTGGGAAGGCTGACTTTTGACTCTTGACAAAATGTTTGTTAATTTATGTTAAGTACCCATTGTTAAGTTATTATTACATAAACCACCCCTGTACTTCAAAGAAATAAAAGTGATACCACACAAAAACTTTATTCCTTTCAAATTTATAATTTTAATATTTATAAAACAGCCCATTAAACTTAACAAATTCTCACTGAAAGCTTTAAAATTTACGAAAGAGCCCATTAAACTTAAAACCTCACTACTTTGTTTGGAATATTAATATCTTTTTACATATACCAAACACATATATTATGATTATTGAGATTCTAACTGTTTAAAAATTTAATACTAAGTGTATATATAATAAAAAAAATCTTTATAAAATTTGTCGTATCCCCGCCGCAGCACCCGTATCCTAAAATTTTCAAAAATGCTGCATCCTCGTAAATTCCTCTAGGAGTTCCCTCACTTGTTGGCACCACTTGTGGCTGCATCTCCTCCTTCCCAAAAAGAACAAGTTCCCTCACTTGTTGGCACCACTTGTGGCTGCATCTCCTCCTTCCCAAAAAGAACAAACACAATCCCACTGTCTTTACTTTCTTCCAAAAATTCACGAATATTCAGAAGTGTGGTAGAGTAGCCCTTTCCCTTCCTTGCTATATCGTCCTTCATTGGCTTTAGAACAAGCTTCTTCTTTCTTTCACCATCTTTTACGAAGAAAGTGTTTTGAACGCCATCATGCATTGTTTTTCGATCGTATTGCCAAGGTCGACCAAGTAAAATATGGCATGCATCCATGGGAACGACATCACAATACACCGCCTCTTTAAAAGACCCAATGAAAAAGTTAACGAGGCATGTTGATGAAACCATTACCTCGTTTCCCTCGTTGAACCAAAGGATGCGATATGGCTGCGGATGTCTCTCGGTTTTAAGCTTTAACTTATCAACTATCTCTTGAGAAATCAGATTTTTGCTGCTTCCACTGTCTATAATTAGATTGCAAAGCTTCCTTTCCGCTCCGCCGTACAAGGTGTGCGAAAAATATTCTTTCGCAGCCAATCATCTTGGTTGTTAGTTGATGGTGCAAGCATAGAATGTCGAATAACAAGTGCTTCTCCAATGACGTCACCATGTATCCAAGTGGTCTTCACCTTCAAAATTAACAAATTTTTCCTCGAATCGAACCTCTTGTTCCTCCAAAGGTTAACCCGAATATCAGCTCTTTTTGGACATTGGTTAGACTTGTGCCCAAACTCAAAACACCTGAAACATTTTCCTGCAATTTCAACCTGATTATTGGGTCGCCCTTGGACGACTCTCCCACCGTTGGTGTTTGCTTGTTGTTGAGGACGCAGAGGAACACGGCCACTGCGAGTGGTGTTATTTGCTCTACTAGTTGAAGCATTGTTGTTGCGCTCGTAAGCAAGCTTTCTAGAGGAACTACGAGTGAGCTGGATCTCAACTTTCAATGCAAGCTGATAAGCATCACTGACTTTATAAGGGCGTTGCAGGCTCACCTGATCTTGAATGGCTAGTCGAAGGCCATTCACATATCGACTAACCTTTTGGCTCTCCGTTTCAGCAAGATTGCTCCTTAATGACAACTAGTTTTGATCCTCGTGCGTTGCACACGGGAACAATAACTATCAAAATACTTGTTGAGATATCTTGTATTTCTATGCTTAATAACAACTACAAAATTGGTTATTTTTTTTTATCTTTTTAAAGGAGTTCCCTTACCAATTTTTATCGCTAGAAATAGACTTGAGGAATAATCGTTAGTTTTTAGTGACAAATGAAGATGAAAAATAGTGTATAAAATAATGAAAATAGATTCTCCTAACTAATAGCAATTGCAGTGATAATAGTAATAAAAATAATCCGTGTCTTGAGGTTGTATTACTTAAGATCACCAAGAAAAGAGTAACAATATATAATAAATTATTGAAAAAATAAAAGATACTCCGTAGGAGATTATGGTAGTTTAATAGAAAAATTGATAGAGAATAATGTGTTTCTCTAAACAATAAAAAAGATTAAGATTAAAAAGGAATATATAGAGAATTAGTTTTGTGAAAATTTAGGAATTAATGGAATTATAATGATATAAATAAAATTTTTTTGTAGACATGTTGACATAGAAGAGAAAGAAATATAAAATATATATATTTGGTTGAATTTCAAATGGAAAGAAGAAATTCAAATCAACTGTGTGTGTGTGTGTGAATGAGAGAGAGAGAGAGAGAGTCCAAATCATTATTACAAAGGTAAGCAAATTTAAAATATTTTAAATTTGCAAAATAGAAAAGTCCACATGTCGAATTAAGAGAGTATCAAAGTAAGCGATGACTGGATAACATTCTCTCAGCTTCGGCTTTCATATATATATAATTAGATTTATGGAATTCTTGAGTGTACGCCTTCACTGTCTTCTCATGCTGTCATCTTCTCATGCTGTCATAAGTTTTGCACTCTGGTGTACAGAGTTTGGTCATAATCCCGAGGCAAGAACTGAGCTTTCAACTTCTCCTTCATTTTATCCCACCTCTAAATTTTTGCTTTTCTCCTTGAATCTCTATCATTTTGGTAATGCTTCCACCACGTAGAAGCTGGACCTCCTAGCTTTGCTCCCACAAGTTTCACCTTCCTCCCTTCAGGTACTTCTTTCTAATCAAAATAACTTTCAATGCTGTCCATCCAATCTAAGAAACCCTCAGGTTCCATGTCACCATCAAATTCAGCAATATGAACTTGGACGCCATACTCTTTCAAATTCTGCAGAGCATGTACTATGCGATCTTCCCATCCTCGATGTCCTCTATTATTTGGAGCACCCCTATGCAATTCAGGCCTTCTGCCATCACTTGAATTATCACTTTCTTCCTCAGCTGAGTGATTCGGTTCATTTGCGGCGTCTCGAACACGATCAGATTCATTATCGCTGTCATTTCCACGGTTCGGGTTATTAATTAACTGAGTAACCAGTTGGGTGAGATTTTGAACTTGATCTTTCAACTCTTCAAACATGTCTACTATTACATTTCTGCCCCTACAACCTCTTCCACCTCTTTCAGCCTTGCGGCTCAAACCACCCAAAATAAGGAAACAAGCTGCCCCAAAGAAAGAACTTGCTCTAGATACTAGTTGATGCAATTAAGGATGCAAAGATATGCGCATACTTAGATTACATAGGCTGAGTTCTTAGGAAATTGAAACGAGTACTCTACTTTACAGTCTAGCATCTCGTAACTTCTTACAAACTTTGAGAAAGTAACTTCAAACAACGCCTTTTAGATCTGAGCAGCAGAGAATAGCACAGGAAACAGTGGCTTTGTGCTGGCCTCTCGCGCATATAGCGGTGGCAGAGGGATCGGAAGGCGCCACGAGGTTGAATCCTCAAAACCCAAGCCTCCAATGCTTGAGAACCCTAGCTGAGGTGGAGCTGAAGCTCAATCTTAATAGTTTTCTTTTCTGTTTTTTCAAGAGTCCCCTAGAGAAGGCAGACTTGCCTTCTTTTATACCAACCCCAAGGCTTCCCTGAGAAGCCAACTCTAATATTCCAAGAGAAGCTAGAACTTTGCACACAAACCCTTCCCACTAATTTCAGACTTTTCTAGCTCTCCAAGCATCTTTTACAAAAGACCCAAAAAATCAGAGTTGACTCAGATTAGAGACCAAACGGAAAAGACAATAATACCCCTGACAAAAAGTACTACAGAAAATACTTGAAATAAAAAATTCTTACAAGCTGTACATATTTACATGACTTTGCATCACTGAAGTTGTGGTAACTTGCGTGTGGGATGATGTGTTCAAAGATAACCAAATTCAAACTACCTCTTTAGGAAGTTACTTGTCTAAAAAAGTTAGGTTTGGAAGTTACACTACTTTTAACATATAAGCCTCTTAGTTAGGACTAGCGGCGGAAGGGAGGGGGGTTGGCTGGGGTCCTGGCCCCTCCTTCCAGTTTGATAATCTGAACTGTGATTGTGGAGTTAGCATTGGTAATTTTTTATTTCAAAAATTTCCAAACACATGGGCCCCACCTTTAGTGAAGTCTGAAAAACAAAACCAAGTGGAGTAATCATTTCTTTCTTTCTTTTTTTTTTTGCTAAAGGAATTAGGTTTTTCATTTTTTTCTCTTATGGGTCAATTGATTATCCACTGCTTCTAAACGTTGTCTTGCATTTATTTCTATGACACTTTATCCGTCAGATTCTTTTTCTGTTTTTCATAACATCAATGCAATAGTACAATCTTCTTCTAAGCAATTCAGTTTTAATGTACGTTTACAGACAAAGCTCATACTAACTCTAATTGATTTATTTTTGATTGCTTTGCATGTCTGTTAAAGCTTAGTATATTTACTGCAGAATTGTCTATTTTGTAATTTAACCCGGAGAACATCGTTCGAAGATGATATTGCATTCTTGATTTCATTTTTTAGAGCAAAGCTTTTGCTTAGTTTATAAACATGATTATCCAGTTTTATGTTCCCTTATATATCTTAGTTTGGCCTCTCCTTCAAAGTATTTCTGTTTCTGCTGTTGGACCATTTGGTCCATCTCAAATGGATTTACAGATCCTCCTCATCCTTGGAGTAATGAACTTAAATAGAAGGGGTATGGGAATTTTATTGGGGGAAAAATTGGCAAAAGAAAAAGAAAAACCGAAACTACAATTTTTTTGATTCAAAAGAATCAATACTAATTAGTTATGTATTAAGTTGTATTGTCTTATATTATTAAGAAAAACGATACACAAATTCAGATAATTTTAGGATTCCATTTCCTAGTACCATGGCCAAAAGGAACTTCAGCCTTACCTATTCGTTTTTGAATAGTTAGACTTTTTCAACTTCCATTTTCCACTCTACACCTATATACACATAAACCGTGAGATTTATACATTGTAGATAAGTCATCACCACTCCATATTTAAAGCACATGCATTCTCTAGTATGTGTGTAAAGATGTAGATATAGCAATGACAAAGTATACATGCACCATTTTACACATCTGTCTGGTTCTTATCATATAACCTCATGTTTGACCTTTGTATAATGGATAATCTTTTGACCTTTGTATTAATTAGCTGAAGAGCTTTTTGTGGTAGTAGATGGAATATAACTCCGCTGCCGAAGCTAGCATTAAAAAAAAAAAAAAAAGCATTAATGAGGGTAAGTTTGCGAATTGAAAGTTACATGGAGTTAGCCGAAATCACCTTATGGCACCTTTTGTACCTCGACTTTTGGGATGAAGGCCTTGAACAATGGTAACTTAGAGTTGCTTGTTGATGTAAAGTCTATGCAATGGCTTATTACCCTATTTTCTTCATCACTTATCTTTACCAACGTTCTGTGCCGAATTGTCTTTCTTCCTGTAATAGCCACCTTTTCAAATACAAATTATGTTCTCTGGTAAACATATACAAAACTCTCAGTATTAAGTGGGGTCACAAACATGCTGCCTTTACCTTTCATTCTTTTGTAGCACTGGAAAAAGAGGTTCTTGGAGAGTGTGTTGCTGATGGTTATGGAAACATTATGCTATCACGTATTACCTTACTTCCCTTGTTTGTTCTAATTTAATATCTTCTCCATGCAGGATGGTTCTCATTACATGATTTATACACCGTCCGACCCACTTTTATTTGTTGCCACAAAGGTAAACAATTAGCTCTCATCTTTTTAAGTAGAAAGTAGTGCCGCCCCTCGAGATAGCAACACTTTCCTTACCTATCTTTTGAAGATTTCAAGCACTTAACTTCTGTCGCTTAAACAGCATGGGCGCTTGCAAGATGGTGCCCGTCTTTGTCGGACGATTTGCTGCCTGTAGCAATTTTTAAACTTTTTTTTTTCTCCTTCTGTCATTGATGACGAGCGTTGAACCTGATGGAGGCATGGAGAGAGGTAAACTAGGTGGACTTGGTTTGCGACATCTTTATGCAAACGTGAATAGGTGAACGGGGCTTGCGTTTTCCGAATAAACTACGATGCATAATAGTATACTTCTTTCTTCACCATCGACCTAAAAGTTATGCGAATGGAGCTGTATATCTGTTGCTTGTCGGTAGGAATTACTATCCGCCATAGATTGGACGGATGCCCGAGAAGTAATCGTAACATAAGAGATCTGGTTGTCTATCGCGTGATGTGGAAAGCTAGAGATGCCCTAGGGAGATCCTTATCACTCCAAGGCTGGATGTTAACTGGTAAATATGGCGGACCAATCCACATTCTTGGGGAGATAAGGATCTCTCCCGGCGCGACTCTAGCCGTCCACGTCATGAAGATGTTTGGTGGTCTGAGATGGTGTTTTCGTTTTTCAATGCTTTTCGGCCTTCTCGCCTTTTCAGCAATCACAGATATTAAAGAAAGGGCCCCATGTCAGCGTCACTATCCTCTCTTCTTTTAACAGGATGGTGGGCTGAAATGAAGAGAAGGTGACAGGGCCATGGTGAAGCTGACTATGTTACATGGACCCTTCGCTTCGGGATTAAGGGCCGGTGTCGACACGATCTGACCTGGACACAGGTATGCAATCCGTGTTGGACTCATCGTCTGCCGGACGGACACGCCACGTCGTCTGTTCTGGCGGAAAGACGAGGCACATACCTGCAAATCCGGGGTCTGAGGGAGGTGGAGATGGAATTTAAAGCTTTTCAGAACCGGGAGGGAGGAGGGATTCTTTTCAGTGTGTGGTGGGCTAAAAAGAGGAGAAGCTGGCCCTGTCTAACTTTTTAGCCATGATGAAGATGACTATATTACATGGATCCTTCACTTTGGGGTGAAGGGGGTGTCGACTCAACCGACCCGGACACAGGTATGGGATCCGTGTTGGACTCATCATCTGCCGGACGGACATGCCACTTTGTTTGTTCTGGCTGAAAGGCGAGGCGCATACCTGGAAATCTGGGGTCTGAGGGAGGTGGAAATGGAACTTAAAGCTTTTCAAAACCGGGAAGTAGATCTGCTCTGGGAGGGACGGAGGGAGAGGGAGAGGGAGGATAATTGAGCATGCCATGACGTTGTTAGGATCTCATATAGGCCTTTATGTCCCTGGCCTGTAAATGGCCCTTGCATATCATAAGGAATTCGAACAACTGCTTCAAATATAGTATTGGGAAGTACCGCTTGTGGAACCTCAATATCCACTTTTATTTCACCCAAGATTGATTCTCTCTACCCCGTGTTCTGCCTGTGGCTTTGGAGGGTATTCATGTTTGGCGTATGCTTGTTCTGACCGAAATCTTTGGGAATGATTCCTTACTGCAGTTCGGTGGAGGAACTTTAGGACACCCTTAGGGAAATGCACCCGGTACCGTAACTAATCGAGTCTGTTTCTGACGTGGTAAGAGCCATGTGTTTTGATGGGAACCACACACTTTTTTTTGCTTATTACTCCCTCCGTCCCTAAAAAACTGATCATATTTCATTTTTGGACCGTCTCACAAAAATTGATCATTTCCAAATTAGGAAAGATTCTGTAGATATTTTTACATATTTACCATTTTTATACTTTTTTTATTCTATTTCTCTCACCACATTTAATTCTCTACCAACTCATTTTCTCTCTCCTGACCCACCACTTTACACTTTTATTCTATTTCTCTCTCCACATTTAACACTCTACCAACCAATTTTCTCTCTCATGGCCCACTCTCTTCCCCCCTCTCTCTAAAGGGTAAAATGGGAAAGACACAATATATAACCTAAATCCTTATTATACGTGCAAAGTCAAATGGATCACTCTTTTAGGAACGGAGGGAGTATTTATTTAAAAATTTTTGGCGCTGCAATCAGGTAGAAAAATAACAAATCCCAAAAATAGAATATAGATATTAGATTTTTAGTAGAACCTTTTATACCCTCAAACATTCTGTTTTTTTTTGCTCAATCTTATATTATGTGGTTAAAATGTATTAGCCGTGTTCCAATGTGTGTCCATATTCGGATCTGTGTCATGTATCCTTAATTATCCAAATTAAACGAGTTCGATACTCGGACACGTACCCGATCCGAACACCGACACCGAGTCCATGTAACATAGGAAGATGATGACCAGCTGCTACTTGCAGAGAAGCGTCACTGACCATGACAATGTCAAGTGGGCATGGTTTTCCATGCGGAGAGGGGTGGGCTGGGTTATGGATGTTCATGCCGATGGAGAGATCATTATAGTAAAATTTGCCCTCCATTGGAAAAAGTAAAGAAAAAGTGACTGGAGATGGTGGATAGATCGAGGCACATCTCACAGCAATGCTCCACTATTCATGCTTTCGCGAGGCATGTCTTGCAACGTCATTTTGCAGTGGTCATACATTTGATGGTAAACATTGCATCATCAAGCATGCTTTGCATCATGATAGTGTTCTCTGTAGCGCTACATATACCCATATTGTTATGTCACGTGCCTGCAATGTTCCCATATTCTTGTCTGTAATCGTTGTACACTGCCTGTGTTCCACATTTGTTTGCACCCCTCGTTGTATATCTGATTGAACTAAGAATTCTGTTCCGCTTCAATGAACGTCAAAGTCAACATGTACTTAAATGTCTTTTTTTTTCCCCCAATGCAGGATAGCAATGGCCAATTGCAAATTGCAGATGATGTAAGTATTCCAATTTCGCAGTTGATGTTATCTGTTTTACCCTTTGTTTTGCTGTGGTGGCTAATTAAGCGTTCGGTTTAATGTGGATCTCTTGCATAGATATCATAACACAAACTGCTATGCCCATTGCACGAGCTCAATAAGGCTAGCCAAATAGGTGCCTCGGGATACTAGGAAAGCACCAAAGAAAGGAATCTATTCGCAAAACACGCTAGAAGATACTATTCTTATTGAAATAATTCTAATAAATACACGCTCTCATCCACCAATCAAATTTACACGAAGATCCTGAATTGAAGGTCCCTTGTTTTGGTTGTCTTATTCTCCATGGTTTTTTCGATGCGAATACAAGGGGGGGAGGGGAAAAGAAGAAGGGGGTGGGCGATATCTCATAAAAACCCCACTTTTGTGATTGAGGAAATTCATCAGCTATATTGCTTAAAGCAACAAATGCTACAAACCACACTATCTAATCAGCAGTTCTATGAATAACTTCCGAATCAATCTCTGCCACGTTGAATACTTGACCAAAACACCCAAAAAGGTCCTTATGTACCTCTTTTCCATCCCTATTTACTTCATCCTCAATCCTCAAATCTCATTATATAACATGTTTGTCCTATCCAAGTGGTATACACTAGACCTGGCAAACGGGTATACCCGCCGGGTAGGGATAAAATCCGACCGGGTCCGGGCAACAACGGGTCGGATATATTTTACCCGTTTTTTTCGGGTAGGCTTTTTCAGAACCACCAGCGGGTAAAATACCAATTTTTAATTAATTTTGTTTTTAATAAAACAAATTCTATTTACATTATTTTGCCATATTTTATGGCCAAATCATTCTTCAATGTTTCTGATTTTTCTTCTCCATCAAAATTCATTACACAATAATATGCAAATCTTGAACCAAAAAAATAAAATAAAATAAAATTTTGCAACTCTACACAACCAGTCAACCACCATCAATATCCACTGAGGTCACAACATAATCCACCATTCATACATCTACTGAACAAAATACTTAAAAAATACATGCAAATCACAAAATGAGTTAAATAGAAGGATGTGCGTCGGTGGTAGTAGATCTGCAGTGGAACTGGCCGGCGGTAGATCTGGGCTGCGGTGGAAGTGGCTGATCTGCGGAGGTGCATTGACGGCGATAGTAGATCTGCGGAGGTGCGATTATGGTCTAAGGGGAAAGAGACGACGACGGAACATCGATCTGCGACGGATGGTGGAAAGAGATGGTGGTGGAGGTACGGATCAGCGACGGACGGAGTAGATACGACGGCGGAGGAGTGGATCTTGTGGACTATGGGTGTTGGTGGCACGGATCAGCGACAGACGGAGGAGATACGGCGGCGGAGGCGCGGAGGATCTTGTGCACTATGGTATTACCCGCGGTAGAGTGTGAGAGAGCGAGAGATAGAGAAAGAGAGAAGAGTGGCGACTGGAGAGAAAAAGAGTGAAGTGAGATGAAACCCTAAATCCATTTATATAGTAGAAAATCCGGGTAAATTCGGATTACCCGTATCCGATCCGAACCGACCTGGAAATTACGGGTCGGTTCGGGTACGGGTCTATTTTCGGCGGGTATTCAAAACATGTACCCGTACCCGGTATTTTGGCCCGGGTACGGTTCGGGTAACGGGTCCGGATAGATTTTTGCCAGGTCTAGTATACACCATAGGACCTAATTCTAATATTCTTAAGCGAATTGCCGAAGGCTTGAAGCTTCCCTGGGTAAGTCCTATCACAAATTCACATCAAAGGTTCTCATGCTAATTAATTACTTTTCTATCATACATGTCCTCTATCTCATCATTACTCAGCGCTCGTTTCTTCACTAAAATATAGTTTCTTGCAAACGTATACAGACATGAGAAATTATCTCTCTAAAGCTTCCATCAATATCCTCATTAAGAGGAATAGGATAGCTTTAGAAGTGGATCTTGCAGGCATGAAAGTGTGCTGGTTGCCTGATACTTTGGCATCGTGTGTATTCAGTTATCGTATCTCAGAGCTTCAGGACTCCTAAGCTTAATCCTCCTACACTTGGTAGACGTCTGTATATCTCCTTTATTCTAGATTGGTATCAACATGCTTCACAGCAAAGAAGCACTTGATACTATAGAATGTAATATGACCTCTGATGAGATGGGGTGTTGCTTCATCGGAAGGTTATTTCTCCCAAGGAGTTGTACTTGAGGTCAATATATGCGGTGTCAATGTCAACACAAATTAATTTAAGCTTCGATGCTGCTTAGCGTCCAATATTTCATAATTAGGTCTGGGTACTATCTACTTAAGAGGGGGCGGTCTCTTGTTTATACACTGCTTGGCAACAGGAGCTTTTGGAGGACCCTGCAACAATAAGCGCCATAGACGAGGAAACCGAATTTAACGCCTTGGTGGTATGCAATATCTCCAACTGTAGATATTTAAACTCTTGAATGCAGATGAGGATATCTCACTTTTGCGGTAAATTTGCAGGAAGAGGAGACGGCTTTTCTAGAGTCACTATTGGGTGAAAGATAGCTAGAAAAGAAACACGGTTTTTGCTTGCTGAAGTTTAGCTAAGCTGTGACGTGTGTCCATCATGAAGTTAAATAGCTTGTTAATGGTAATTTCTGGTCTGTGTTCGTATCAATTTGTGTATCATGTACGTAGTACTACGCTTTAGTAGATACATTATTTTGTCCTTAATTGCCCAGGTTCAGCGTGCTGTGTTGGGAGCGATATGGTCTCAGAGGGGCCTGGAGTCAAATGGACTGATGAGTAGGATTAGAAAAGGGTTATGGATTTGCAATGTAACCTCTACTTTGTTCTATCATCTGTTGTCATACACCAAAGTTGCGTAGGCACTGTAGGACTGCAAAATACTTCCCCAGTTAAAGTCCCTCTTGAGTATGTTGCCAATTCGTACGATATACATGAATGTAATGTTAAGGTTTGCAATTCAAGATAAATAGGTACAAAGCACTATCTCCCTTTTTCAGAAAATATGTAAGAAATACTTATCATATTGGAAATGTGAGGTCAACATCTTGTGTCTCAGAAATTACAGTCACAAAGTCGCCTCTTGGGCCTGTAGGATTAATTAAGTCGGTCGGAAGTGCAAATTAAAATGGGCATGGACTGCTACTATGCCCTGTAACCGGAATCCTCTTTAGAGTACTT
The DNA here is from genome assembly GCA_033065855.1 of Escallonia rubra. Lineage (NCBI taxonomy): Eukaryota > Viridiplantae > Streptophyta > Magnoliopsida > Escalloniales > Escalloniaceae > Escallonia > Escallonia rubra. The sequence goes on from JAVXUO010002370.1 coordinate 60,982, forward strand.
GAAGACACACCTTCCTATCATGAGCATCAACTAAAACCACACATCACGGATCATGTCGTTTCTAGACACTACCGTCAAATCTATGAGATCAGCACAAACTCATTGGCACCCACCTATTGCACCACCCTTACATGACCACCAAACCAACAGGAAACCAAGGTCGTTTTCCTCAACCACGTCTCTAAACCATTGCGGTATCTATTGCACTACCAAACAACCACTCATTAGGCAGCATCCCCACATGACCACCCACCCAACAACAAACAAACCCGTATTCCCAAACCATGCCTCCACATGAGACGGTGAACATGGACCTAGCGCACTAATGCGTAACAAAACTAGGCCACAACACGAGACCACAAACCACTAAACCAAACTCAAACACAACCCTCAGCTTGAACGTGGCCGCCGTCGACAAACGTTGCTACCACCATTGTCACAACCGTCACCGTCGTAGCCGCCTCGTCGCCCACCCACCACACCTTGAAACACCGTCGGGAAGAAGCACCCGACCACTTAACCCACTATCACCCACACATAACCACAACCACACCCAAACCACTAACCCACATAGCAAACCACCATGAGACACCAAAGATGGGCGGATCTCAGGTCTAACCTCCAAGCCTAACGACGACCAATCAGCAAATCCAAAAACTATCTGGCCAAGGGGAAAACTAATCAAAACTAAACCTAAAAAGCAAATAAAGGAAGTACCACGCTGTCACCCGTAGTTGGAACCAGCGGTGGCGGCAAAATGTGGTCAGTGCAGAGAGAAGGAGTTTCGGGGGAGAGGAGGACTAGGGATGGCCTCGACCCCTTTGTAGTTAGCATTATCTAAACTAGACATAACAATTTTTAGGCAGATTATTAAAAAAACCAAAAGCAGATGCATGTTTTGCTAAGAACCTTGTAGCACTTTTGTTAAGAACCTTGTGTAGTAGGCTTCTAATACTGGGAACAGAGAATTTAACTGTCAAACATGAATGCACGAGGAGTTCCTTCAAAGGACGAAATTTCACTGAAGATCCGTGACCTAGTAATAGTAACAACAAAAGGAAATGTAATGGATTATCAATAACTTTGTTAGATTGCCGTAGGTAGTAGTTTTACCAACAGGCGAGGAGAAAAGAAGCCCAAATTACTGCCAATGTCACGACGTTGTAAGCCATTCCACTAGTGAATGTAATCGCTAAATAAGTTCTTCCAAGGCAATATAAGAAGGAACTAGTGCTCGACGAGCCGAAAACGGAGAACTAAAGAGCATTGCCTATTGCACCCACCTTCAATAATTTACAACTTCTGGTTATTTTAAAATGTCGCTAAAGGCTTACCAAAAATATCGTTCATGCCAATCGACGCTAAATATCGCTTATAAAATTTGTCACTAAAGAAATAAAGTAACCAACTAGAAATTACCAAGGTTCGGGGTATTACATTCTCCCCAACTAAAAAAATATCGCCCTCGAAATTTAACGTGCATGTGGTATCGAACAGGTGTTGATAGGCATTTCACATAGTATCTATGGCTCCCAGGTAGCCTCCTCAGAGGTGTAGTTCTTCCACAAAACTTTACCAATCGTATCACTTTGGTCCAAAGAACTTGATCATGACTGTTTAATATCTCCATTGGCATTTCCTCATAACTCAAATATGTCTGAATATCATCGAGACGATGTTGCAGCACATGAGTGGGATCATGAACGTACTTCCTCAAAACTAACACATGGAACACATAGTGGACGTGACATAAATCTAGAGGCAATGCCAGAAGATAAGCTACTAGTCCAATTCTCTTAAGAATCTCATAAGGAGTAACATATTTAAGGCTGAACTTGCCCTTCTTCCCGAAACGCATCACTTCCTTCTAGGGATAAACCCTTAGGAAAACTCGATCGCCCACAGTTAATTCCAAATCTCGCGTCTGCTTAGAGGCATACACAAGTTGCCTGTCTTGTGATGCTCTCATGCGTGATCCAATCAAATCCACCTCCTTATAGGTCGCCTGGATTGGCCAATGGGCCGATGCTAACCAACTTCATCCCAACATAACAAAGTCCTACATCTCCGACCATACAAAGCCTCAAAAGGCGCCATTTGGATAAAGCTATTTCTAGACACCCCATTTTTGTAATTTTTAATGGGTTAATTACACTTATGTCCCTGAGGTTTGGGTGAAATTACACGTGTCCATAAGTTCGGAAAATAGGCACTTATGTCTTTTGACGTAACGGAATACCCATATACATAACGGAATGGTCAAAATGACCATATTGCCCACGATTTGAAAGGTTAATTCTTTACCATGCCATTCAAATTAGGGTTCAAAAAGAATTGAAACCCTAATTTTTAAATTAGGGTTTCAGTAAAGAATTAAACTTTGTTATTTGACTCACGCGAGGCATTTTGCTATTTGCTATGGATCTAGATAACAATAACTTAATGACCATGTTGACGAGGGTGCGGGAGAGGTGGGCGGAGAAGGCTGAGAAGGTCGCAGCGGTGACGCGGCGGTCGACGGAGACGATGCGGGTTTCGCCGCTGACGTAGCAGAGGGAGTTGGTGTTCGGGCGCGAGACGATCTGGCCGCCATAGCTGCACATCAGGCGGAGCTTGGCGGTGGGTAGGGGCGGCATTGGATCGGAGTGGGTGGTGACGGGGGCGGTGGGGGTGGATGACGGCGGAGTAGGTGGTGGTGCGTCCATGGGGGACAAGATCTGGGATTGCGCCGTTTGTAGAGGGGAAGGAACAGTGGGCACGGCAGCGTGGTTTTGTAAGGGGATTTGGTGTTAATTAGCCAACCAGTTTGGTGAGGGATGAACTATCACGGTACCGCCGGATCTATGAGATGAACGTCGGGGTTTATGTCGGTGACACAGCTGCTACAGAAGCCGGCGTGGTGGTGGAACGGTGGGCCGTGGGGGGCAGCGATGTGGTGGTGGGACGGTGGGGATAGCAGCTTGGTGGTGAAACGGTGGGGGAGACGGCGTGGTTGCCGGAGAAGAAGAGAGAACTTCACCTGTTGGAAGAAAGAGATAAGGGGAAGAGAGACCAAGCTCGTGAAAGAGAAAATGAGAGAAGAGAGGTAACAGGGGTAGGATTGCCATATTTTGAAAATACGCATTGATGACATCACAAAAAATACAATTTTTGGACGGATACCTAACGGATGGACATAAGTGTTACCTTTTTAACGTTTGTGGACACGGTTTGTTACCTTTTGAAAGTTAGTATCTTTGAGTGTAATTTCACCCAAATCTCAGGGACATAAGTGTAATTAACCATTTTTTAATTAAATAATTATGGGGGCTTTATTATTAATTAGAGTATATAAAATAATTTGAATATATTATTAATTAATTAATTAATTTAGTCAGATATAGTCCAATTGTTAAGTTGTCAAGTATATTGGTTTTGTCCAGACCAATAGTCCAGTCCAGTCTGGTGGTCTAAATAGTAAATTGGTCAAGTCCAATCCAATGTCTAGATTTTATTATTTTAGTTAGTTTTTCTAGATAGTTTAGGAAAATAATCTGTGAATTATCTCTAATGCAAATATTTAATCATTGTTTTATATGGTTAGGGATGATAAATCCTGAATTTGGTTAATCACATATGCAAAATAAGAGATAATTACCAAATTAGAGTCAGATAATGCCTCGAAATTCTGAAAAAAAAATATTTTAAAATTGTGGGATGAACCGAACAGTTTCTGACTAACTGCCCGGTTAATTGACTTTTGTCAATATGTGTTTTTATCCAATATTCTAACTTATCTCCTGCCTTGCAGATTGACATCGCCAATCTTATCAGATTTTGTGACCCTCTATAAATAGAGCCGTTGGCCTTCATTTTCAATGTTCCATAAACTTAGTCTCTTTAAAGCTTGTGTACCATTTCTATGTGAAGTGATACCCTATATCTCTCAAGAATTTTAGCCATGCAAACTCACATCAAAAAGTCCTTGCATCTTGGATCACTCGGAGAGTGTTCCCGAATCTTCAAGACAAGCAATGTCCAGAGGTAATTTTAATGGCCTTCTAGTTTTGAAAATTACATAGAAGTGTCTCCCATTCCCTTAGTCATATTTCTACTATAAAAACCAAATGAGTCTTTTCACATTTATGAGTCTAGGTCTAAGGATCAAAATGTAGATTACTTTCCGTAGGAAAAGATTCGAACTACGACAGTTTTGATTCCAGTTAGTCCGACGGGATATGTAGGCAATTCAACTCCCGATGCCGAATTCAAGCCAATAATAAAAGAATAAACTTAGGGTAAGTTTTATTATATTTCACATGCTTCATGTTTTCAAGGCCAAAATTCAATAGAAACGAAGTAGAGACCGAAGGGGCGTGGCGGGTGCCTAAAACCTTCGCGTTGCGTAACTTAGTCCCTGAACTCATATCCCGGTTTTTGAAAGATCTGTCGTCCTTGTGGACACTTTAGAATCATTCTTGGTTTGTTCTTATTTTTCCTTATTAAATACAATGACGACTCCTAAATTCCTTTTCGGAAATTTTTTCGAGGTGATTCGCTATAGTGGCGACTCCTCTAGGGACTATAATCAGATGACTAAACTTGAATTCTTTTTTATTAATTTGTTGGCCTTGTTGTATTTCTCGTGTGTTGTATAAGGTGATATAACTTTGGTACTTGTGCTCTTATTTTCGTACCTCACATACGTGCACATCTTACCCTAACCACCCACTCGAGGGCAACAGTTGAAGCCCTTAGACCTCCAGGCCTCAAGGCAATCTTTCGATTGTACCCTTAACTCCACGGCTTCTGTAACGCCCCAACTTAGGGTTATCTGTGATACCCCGAAAATATCGGAAATTAATCTAACCGTGAGTTTGATTAATTAAAGGGTGTTATTTTTATTAAGTAGCAATATGTTGATGATGATCAAGTGTTAGGGAGCTAAATAAGGGGGTTAGTGTGGTCGTGGGGGTTGAAATGAAATTTTGGAAAGTTAAGGGGCAAAAGTGTAATTTTAGAAAATATGATGAACGAGATGCATATCTTTATTAAGTAGCATCCTTTTGATGATAATGAGGTGTTAGGGGGTTACATGGAGGGTTAGGATGATTTTGGGGGTCAAATTGTAAATTTTCAAAGTCGAGGGGGCAAAATGCAATTTTAGAAACTTGAGGAGCCAAAGTGCAAATTTTGAAACTTTGCAACATGTGGCATAACCTGGGGAAAATAGGCCATGCACGATGGCCACCTCCTGGTTGTATCAAGCTGACTCAAATTGGGAAATTATAAACTATGTTTGGATAAGATTTAATGGTGTTCAATATAAAAGGAAAATTTGGGGTGCAAAATAGAAATAAAGAGAAGTCAAGAACTCAGCTTAAGAACACGCACAGTAGCAGCCACGGGAAGGAAGGAAAAAGAGAAGGAAAAAAAGGGAGAAAAAGGAGGAAGAAGAATGAGGGGAAGGAAAGAAAAAAATGGTTGAATCCGAACCCTAACAGGGTATGATTACGAACCCAAAATTGTGGAAATTGGGATGAATTTAGTTGAATATAAACATGTACGTCTCGGTTGTATATATAAATATATTTGGTTATGCTAATATGTGGTTGGGGATGAAGAAATTGGGGTGAATTTGTGCTGGAAATCATGAACATAAGACCCTAAATCAACAAGGAAAGAGAAAATGAACTAGGGTTTTGAATTGGCTTGATTTTGGTGTGCGTGGGTGTGTGTTTCAGTGGGTGTTCTTCATCCATGGTGGGTTCAATTTGCATTGTGGGTGTTTAATTAAGTGAATTTGTGTTAACCGAATGGATTTAGGGTTCTCAAGTGTAGTGTAATGCAATTTAAGTGGTTTAAGGGTATAAAACTGTCAGGAATTCTCCTAGAAGAATTCTTGTCAGGATCAAACTTAAGAAGAAGAACCTCCAAGGAGCACCTGTTAATATGGCAGCTGAAAAAGAAACAAATGAAGAAGAGAGCTTGACAACAATTTTGGAAACAAAGGGGAGGAAAGTGAATTCCACGCATGGTGGAAGGATGAGTCAGCAGGCACGTGGATGTGTTACAATTTGAAGATTCCAGACCACGCGCCAATAGCATTTATCAGTGAGAGGAAGATAAGAGTTAATGTCACCATTAACTCTTAATCTCCATTAAAGAGGCTGAGCAGTCATTAGCAATACAAAATCCAAGATGGATCTCTGTCTGAAGATTGACATCATCTACATAAATCTTATCTTGTTAATTTGTTTCAGTAATTGTATTTTTCACTTTTGGTTAGAGTCAGTTGTAACCATCTATATGATGGCAAAATGAGAGCTCAGAGAATACATTCTGTTATGAAATGAAAATCTACACTCTCTCTCTCTTCTCTCGTGAGCCTTGAGCTTTCTCTTATTCTTCTTCTGGTCCAGATAATTGGATTTCTTCTTGCCATTGATACCCAAATCTCTTCATACATTCAACTGGCACCAAGTCAGGTAACACAAATCTTGACAATTGGTATCCAGAGCCTTTCGATTCCCCACTATATAAACCAAATTCCATAAAAAACACGCAAGAACAAAAATGGGTTACAATACAAGACAGGGTAAGCAGCAGCACATCGATGAACACGTGAGCTTGATGGAAGCTCAATTCGCCGATCATTTTGGCGCGATTGACGACCAGTTGTTGCATATGAAAGAAACTATGTCAGAAATTCATGACCTGAAGCTATCAGTGGAACAACTGAGAGATGAAATGCCAGCAGTCAGACATACTCTGGCTGAGATGCAAACCATGTTACAGCAACTGTTGAGCTTGAAGGGAGGAGAAGAATCATCATCTAGAACTTTCAAAAATCAAAAAGCACCTGAGTGGAACCACAAGGAATTCAATCAATCCACCACTGGTAATCCTTACCCTAAGCTACCTAAAATGGATTTCCCTCATTTTAATGGTGAAGATTCTTACGGTTGGGTGAGGAAGGCTGAGAGATTTTTTGAGTTTAATCCAATTGATGAACAAATTAAAGTGAATTTTGCGTCCATACACTTTGATGGGCAAGTAGAATTTTGGTTTGATACTTATATTAAGGCCAAAGGGAGAGTAACATGGAATGTGTTTGTTCGGGACCTAAATTCCAGATTTGCTAGCCTGTTCAGGGAAAGCATTGTGGGGGAATTCCACAAACTCAGGCAAACCACAACTATTGAGAGCTATTATAATGAGTTTGAGGCACTTAGGTCCATTCTAGTCAGTAAAGGGTTCAAGTTTGAAGAAAACTATTACATACAAAGTTTCATTGGAGGTTTGAAGGATGAGATCAGACTAGAAGTGGAAAAAATTGAGCTATATGACCTCTCAAGAGCCATATTTTTGGCAAGAAAACATGAGGCTAGTATTTCAAATTGCTGGCATAGCCCTAGAGCAACTACTAAAACCATGGTACCTAGCCCAAATACTGCAGTCAAAAACCAAAGTGGCACCCCTGCTTGGAAGAACAGACCCTTGTTAAACAACCCACCTGTTACACCTGGGTACCAACAGAAGGCAATTCTGCCTACACCAAACACACCTCCCATTCAAAAACTCACTAGAGGTTATTTTGATGATAGGAGAAGGAAGGGGTTATGCTATTGGTGTGATGAAAACTTCACTCCTTCTCACAACTACAAACACATGCAAGTTTCTATGCTAATAGTGGATGATGAAAGGGAAGAAGAACCCCCACCTGTGTATGATGAAGAGCCACCTCAACCAGAAGATGTGGGAACCAAGCATGACAATGACAAGGTGGAAATCACAGTCAATGCCATCACATGCAATACCACCCACAACACCTTCAAATTGTGGGGATCTTATGGCAAAAAAACCTTCTCTATACTTATTGACATGGGATCAACTCATAACTTCATTGACCCTGTCACAGCCATTAGATTGGGGTGTGTGCTGACTCCAACAGAACCAATGACCATTATGGTGGCAGATGGAAACAAGGTCAACAGTGACTCTATGTGCACTGGTTTTAGTTGGAAATTGCAAAACACTGAGTTTAGCTCAAGCATGATGGTACTTCCATTAGAAGGTTGTGAATATGTATTGGGATTACAGTGGCTCAAGAACCTTGGCAAGGTACAGTTTGACTTCCATGAGATGACAATGACTATTGTTAAGGATGGAAAAACTTTGGTGCTACATGGAGGTGATGGGCAAACTGAAGTTAAGCTGATGTCTGCCCAGGGAATGTTCAAGCACATCAGCAATAACCAAGGAGCACTGTGTGGTCAGGTGTTTACCATTACAACCATGCAAACAGGTACCAACACTGAACCCTAACTCACAGCTTTACTGCACTCTTTTTCTGATATTTTTGCTGAACCAAAGGGAATGCCACCCAAAAGAACTCAGGATCACAACATTCCATTAATTCCTAATGCCCACCCTGTGAGTTTGAGACCATATAGAATCCCTTATGCCCAGAAAATGGAAGTTGAAAAGATAGTTTATGAGATGCTTGACTCTGGGATCATTCAAACCAGCTCATCACCATTTAGCTCCCCTGTACTACTGGTAAAGAAGAAAGATGGGTCATGGCGGATGTGTGTTGACTATCGGGGGTTAAATAAGCTAACCATTAAGAACAAATTCCTAATACCAATTGTTGATGATTTGTTGGATGAATTACATGGGGCACAGCATTTCACCAAATTGGACCTCAGAAGTAGGTATCACCAGGTGAGAGTGCACCCTGATGACATCCACAAAACTGCCTTCATCACACACTTTGGCCATTTTGAATACAAGGTTATGCCATTTGGATTGACAAATGCTCCAGCCACTTTCCAATCTGTGATGAATGAAGTGTTCCAGCCCTATTTAAGGAGGTTTGTTTTGGTCTTCTCTGATGACATTTTGGTGTATAGTAGTACCTATCAAGACCACCTTCAACATCTTGCATTGGTGTTAAAAACCTTGAGATAACACCAACTATTTGTGAAGGAGGCAAAATGTTCTTTTGCCAAACACGAAGTGGATTATTTGGGGCATATCATCTCTAATACTGGAGTCTCAGCTGACCCTAAGAAGATTGAGGCTATGACAGCTTAGCCATTACCAAAGACTCTTAAACAACTTAGGGGTTTCTTGGGCCTCACAGGATACTATAGGAAATTCATCAAGCACTATGGTATCTTTAGCAAACCTTTAACCAGGTTGCTGCAAAAAAACAAATTTCATTGGAATCCTGAAGCCATTCAAGCCTTTGAAAACCTCAAATCTGCAATGACTAGTGCCACTGTTCTTGCATTACCAAATTTTTCGATTCCATTTGTGGTTGAGGTAGATGCAAGTGACCAAGGTATGGGGGCTGTATTAATGCAATTTGGAAGACCTATAGCCTTTTTCAGCAAGGCTTTTGGCCCAAGGGCATTAGCTATGTCCACTTATGAGAAAGAATTGGTCTCCTTAGTACAAGCAATTTTACATTGGCATTGCTACTTAAGCAGTCAACCTTTCATTGTGAAAACAGATCACTCTAGCCTTAAATTCCTGTTGGGACAGAGAGTAACATCATTATTGCAGCAGAAGTGTTTATCTAAACTGCTGGGCTTCACTTTTGAAATACACTACAAGGCTGGGAGATAAAATGGAGCTGCTGATGCTTTATCTAGATGGCCAAGGGATGAACAAGTTGAACAAGTGAATGGAAGTTGTCAAGCTATATCCCAAGTCACTCCCTTATGGCTCACTGAATTACAAGAAAGTTATGATGAGGACCATGAAGTGCAACAACAGATGCAACTCCTTATCTTAGAACCAATGGCAACATCTGAGTATCACCTTGAACATGGTGTGCTTAGATTCAGAGGCAAATTATATGTTGGAAGTAATGGGGGATTGAGGGAGCAGATTATCCAAGCTTTGCATTCCTCTGGAATTGGGGGCCATTCTGGTAACACAGCTACTTTTCAGAGGATTGCAGCCTTATTTTTCTGGCCCTTGATGAGAAGTGACATTAAGAATGCCATTTTGCAGTGTGAAGTTTTCCAAAGAAACAAAGTTGAACATGTCCCATATCCAGGGCTGCTACAACCATTACCTATTCCCTCACAATTCTGGAGTAGTGTCTCAATGGACTTCATTGAAGGGCTACCAAAGTCTGAAAACAAGGAAGTGATTATGGTGGTGGTGGATAGACTAAGCAAGATTGCTCATTTCATGGCACTTAGTCACCCCCACATAGCACAAGATGTGGCCAGAGCTTGCTTTGACCATGTATTTAAACTTCATGGTACACCAGATAACATTGTCACAGACAGAGGGAACATTTTTTGAGTCACTTCTGGCAAAAACTGTTTCAACTCATGGATACCAAGCTAAACCTTAGCACAACCTACCACCCTCAAAGTGATGGCCAAACTGGGAGGGTCAATCAGTGCTTGGAGACCTACCTGCGACGTTTTTGTGGTGATAGGCCTAAGGTTTGGTCAAAATGGTTGACCCTTGCTGAGTATTGGTTCAACACTTCATACCATAGTGCCCTCAAAATGACTCCACTTCAAGCATTATATGGATATAGCCCCAGGCAACTCAATCTGGGAACCAATGAAACCACTTACATAGCTTCAGTTGATGCATACATGGCTGACAGAGCTAGAATTCTAAATCTACTCAAGCAAAATTTGGTGATGGCACAAGAAATAATGAAGTTGTATGTAGATAAAAGGAGGACTGAAAGGGAATTTGTCGTATGGGATTTTGTCTACTTAAAACTGCAGCCATACAAACAGAGCAGTCTAGCTCTCCGAAGGAATCTAAAACTTTCACCTCGATACTATGGCCCTTTTGAAATCCTAGCAAAGGTAGGCAATGTGGCTTATAGACTCAATCTGCCCCCAGAAGCTCAACTTCATCCTGTGTTCCATGTCTCACTCTTGAAGATTGCAATTGGTAAGGGGGTCACTGTTAATCCAACTCTTCCTCCTATTAATGAAGCTGGTCAGATCACCCTTGAACCAACTCATATTTTGGAGCACAGAATGATCAAAAGGGGGTCTACCTATGTTCCACAAGTCTTGGTGGGGTGGACTAATCTCCCCGAATGAGATACTACCTGGGAAGACTGGGATGTGTTAAAGACCAAATTTCCTGAATTTGTTGCAGTGGTGGAGGGAAATTTTGAAGGGGAAGGGAATGTCAGGAATTCTCCTAGAAGAATTCCTGTCAGTATCAAACTTAAGAAGAAGAACCTCCCAGGAGCACCTGTTAATATGACAGCTGAAAAGGAAACAAATGAAGAAGAGAGCTTGACAACAATTTTGGAAACAAAGGGGAGGAAAGTGAATTCCACGCATGGTGGAAGGATGAGTCAGCAGGCGCGTGGATGTGTTACAAATTGAAGATTCCAGACCACGCGCCAACAGCATTTATCAGTGAGAGGAAGATAAGAGTTAATGTCACCATTAACTCTTAATCTGCATTAAGGAGGCTGAGCAGTCATTAGCAATACAAAATCCAAGATGGATCTCTGTCTGAAGATTGACATCATCTACATAAATCTTCTTTTGTTAATTTGCTTTCAGTAATTGTATTTTTCACTTTTGGTTAGAGTCAGTTGTAACCATCTATATGATGGCAAAAGGAGAGCTCAGAGAATACATTCTGTTATGAAATGAAAATCTACACTCTCTCTCTCTTCTCTCGTGAGCCTTGAGCTTTCTCTTCTTCTTCTTCTGGTCCAGATAATTGGATTTCTTCTTGCCATTGATACCCAAATCTCTTCATACATTCAACTGGCACCAAGTCAGGTAACACAAATCTTGACAAAAACAATGTGGAATCATGCGTGATTGGGGATGAAAATACCCAGGTGTGTCACGACTGAAGGAAGAAGAAGATAAGTGTGTGTGCGTGAAGGTGGCCTAGTGTGTGTGTTGATGTGAATAGTGACTGTTTTTGTCACTAAAGGTGGGAATTAAGTAATCAGTTTGGAATTCAAAATTTTAAAAATAGTTAGGGTCCGATTTAGCCGAATTACAAAAAATGGACCCTAGTTATTTTTAGGAGACCTGTATTGTGAAAAATGTTCAGATTTTTCCAAGGTCGGGAAGGGGATGAACGGATGCGGGAAGTTTGGAACTTTACAGTATTTAAAATATCAAACGATCGCGATTTTGCGCAAAACATTTATGAGGACTCTATGATGCTGAGAAGTTAGATTTCCCAAGATTTCAGGTCATTCCAAAGTCGTTAGCTATTTTTGGCCGAACGGGCTCTTATGCGCTCGGTCTGGACACCGATTCAGGATTTTTGGGTGAAAATTTTGTAAAATACTTTTTAGCTCAAGAATTAATTCAAGAGGCTTAAAATAGTGTTTTAAAGCACTTTTGAGATTTTTCTGATGCCGGGAACCCTTAGGGGGCATTTTGGTAATTTACCGCCCAGAGATGGGTATTTTGGTAATTTTCCCGATAAAGTTTTTCAAAAGTTTTTTAGTCCGGGAAGGGTTGTAAAACACCTGAAAGGTTGTTTTGAAGTTGATTTGGGGGCATTGCGGTAATTTGCCGCCCAGATGGGGGTATTTTGGTACTATAAAATACTTTGAAGGACTGTTGGTCTGGGAAGGGGTGTAAGACATCTGAAAAGTTATTTTAAGGGGTTTTGAAGAGATGTTGGTGTAGCGGCTATTAGGGGGTATTTTGGTAACTTGTTATGTTGATGCCAAATTTTAGAGAACAGACGTAATTCAGTGTTCGGATAGGTGAAAAATAAGGAATGGTGTTAATACGTTGAAATAATGAGGTATTAGTTATTGTTAATGCGTTGGTAAGGCTAGGTTAAGGATCCAGTTATTGGGTTCGAATAACAAGTTGTCGTAAGACACTATGAACGGTTAAATAGGAAGGGGTAGAATAAGGAGTGCGTATATGTTGAATGATGTCTAACGAGCATAATATTATTTGACTAGGTGATGCAGCTCGTTGCGATCAGAGCTTGCGAGTTGCTTCGGCTATAAGCGAATGAGGTAAGGAAAATGCGGTTCCATTATGCTAATTCATTGTTTCGATTAGCGTACTATGTTGATGATGTTTATGTTGGACTCTTGTTGTTATGGATTGGCACCGGTAGTCATTGTGACCGGTATACGTATATTTGAATTGTGATGTTGATGACTTAGGGTAGAATAATTCCCTTAGTCCGCCTTGTTGATAGAATTTAATGAGGATGATGCGTATCCTAGTATGCTATGATTCGATTCGATAAGCATACCTGAATTCAATGATGATATTGTGTAGGGGTTGTTGTGTGGTGGTTGTGAGATGCCAGCAATTATTGACAGCCAATATCTCTTCTCTTTGAGAACACTATTGAGGACTTGTGGCAACTTCTCCCGAGTCCGCCCTATCGTTGATGATGATGCTGTAGAGATCGTTGCGTTGTTGTGGTGAAATGTCGGCACTTATTGATAACCGACATTTCTGTTATGTAAGAACGTTGTTGAGGGCTTGCGGTAATCTTCACCCAAGTCCGCCCTGTTGATGTTGTCACATTGAACTCTTGTGGTTATGTCTGAACACCGGTTGATCTTCTGATCTGGTATTCCTTGTTGAGCTGTGTTGTTGAGGACATAAGGTGGAATAAATTTTCCCTTAGTCCGCCCCGTTGACGAAGTCTTGTTGCTTGGTTGTAACGTGGTTAGGGAAAGCACTCTAATTGAGTTCCCTGCTTGTTGACAGTGTCTCTTCTATTTACTTGAGATTGAGATGAACATCCCATAAAATGGGACATCAATATGAGGAGGATGGCCTATGAATTATAATCACTGGCCAAAGAGGATGAATGTCGCTCGAGCAGAGTCTATCGTGTCTGGTCGAGTCCTGTCCGTCATGTCCACGTGCATTGCATTTGAATTTCTTTTGATATTGATGATTTTAATGATTTGTATTTCAATGATGTTTATCTTTATGACCTCGGATTTCAGGTTCACTTGCATAGTTGGTCAGTTAGTCCAGTACATGAGGAGGTGGCAGTAATGCTGTTCTGTTGGGCCTTAAAGCCGCTCAGTCTAACGAAAGAAAAATTATCGTTTGACAATTATGCTGATGTCGAAAATTTATTGGAACTCTTGATTCATTTCTATCGTTGAGATGATTATTATTCATCCGAGTCTCTTGAATCATTTGTACACAATACTCCTCGTGTTGTCTTTACTGGACGATTTGCGCTCACTCCTTATGTTGTATTGTGCAGGCCATAAGATTGATCAAGGAGAACCTGCTAGAAAGGAAAAAGAAACAAGCTAGAAAAGTTGAGCAAGGGGATCCGTTGTGTGAGGTAAGACCAGCTAGGAATGGTGGAATAAAGATAGAGTTGGGAGATAGGTTGTTAAGAGTCCTACGACTACAGTCGTATATTAGGTTGTAAACTTTCATGTTGTTTAAAGACTTGAAAGTCTTCCGTTACAGAATGATGTACGTTTGTAAGAAAATTTTTGTAAGGACGCAATTTGGAGTGTCTATTAATGATGTATGAGTATGAAGATGTAGTTGCTCTGTATTCAGCACATGGTTTTGAATGTGATTATGGTTGATAACTCAACCCGGTGATGTCGCCTGGGTTGAGGGTGTCACATTATCTTAACCCTGCTAGGGTATTACGACACATCGGCTAATCAAATCATTCTGATAAAACAACTCATTCTAACTCACTTTGGTAAATTAAACCATATTATACAACATTATAAAGTTTACTTTTACAAAACACACCTAGCAAACTCTTTACCAGATCTCAGAGTTGACATTCTATTTTATATAAAGTATAACTTATTTCACAAATGTACAAATATCCCCTTTCCCATCTTCTCACCGTGTCTCACACCTTTTCCTTGCCTTTCGAAGGACCGACTCTTTGATCTAAAATATTATGGGTAAAAATCTATCGGCCCACTGGCTCATTAGATAATCAAAGACATTGAATGTAACTTTAAACTCAAGAATGTTGATAATGCATGTTGTTGCAATTCAATCACATTAAGCAGTTTTATATGTGCACGTTTCACATATCAAACGTTCACACTTAGTTGAGCATTACAAGAGTTTACCATTCCCGAATTCAGCCTCATCAATAGACCACCCTTATGTCACCATACCCGGGATATAAGTTCACAACCTTTGCCTCGGCCAAAGGTAAAGTAACAAAAAAATAAAAAAAATGAACACCGATACTGCCTCGGCCCCTCAGGAAGCAGTCAGAAATACAAATGTTCGGCTCATACAGTGCACTGCTACTCAAACACAATAAAATCAACCCCCAATCATTGATTGGGATAACATAATAATCATCAACAATATATCAACCATCCCTTACAATGAAAGGATGTAACATGCTCACGTGCAAGCAAACAGATCATTTCATACATAAAGTTGTTGTAATCTTCACTTACTTGCACCATAAAACTTAGCTATCAAATATTTACTCACTTTCATAATGTAACATCATCTTCATAACATCTTTAACATGTAATATAATCATTTATATTCAACAAATGAGCTTCAATTATAGAACTTAACAAACATGTTCAAAACCATATTCTAACCCTGTCTAGTTTATCATAATTCCATAATTCACATGTATCATAACCTATTTCACGTCTTCCATAATAATCTCTAATATGTTTGATTCACTTATTAACAAGTCTCTAACAAGTATTCGAAAGTTTGACAAAGAATTCATGCTAAAGAAATACGCTAACATAACATATATCTATATTCATGTCTTAAAAGCCTATTAAAAACCTTTAACTATCTTACCTTAAAGAAGATATGAAAGAACCAATTTTCAGAATTGAAGCACCTTCAAAAGAAACCTCAAAACACTGTTTGAAACTCACAGAAACTTTCCAAATCAACTGTTTAAGGTTCCCCTTAAAAACAAGCCTTAATTCTAGATTTTGTAAGGTTATTGGTTGATTTTCTTGTAATTTTCTCTCAAAAAAGAGGTAAGAGGATTTAAGCATGTCATTTAGATTTTTTAACTCAAATTAGAAGCAAGTAGGAGGTGTCAAGTGGAGGTGAAGAGGTGAAGAAGTCAAGCACGACGAGACTCTAAGCACGAGGTGGCAAGACATGGTTGTGCTGCCTAGCAAGCATGACAAGGCTCAAAAGTACGATGAAACTCGAAGCACGACGTGTCGTGATAGTATGTTGATACGTCATAAGCATGACGATGATAGGTAGCATGAGATGACACAATTCTGTGTAAAAAGCACAAACAACTCGCAGGCAGTCCTGTCCACCAGTTACTCCCAGCTAGAGTTTTCACCATTTTTGTTTCCAACACTTCTAAAAACATTTTTTTTTGTCATTCCAAGTGATCATTTAAAGTTTTTAAACATCAAATATGGTTGCATTAGTTTCATACATACTTGTTTCCATTTTTGTCACTTCGTTCACCTTCTTAGAAAATTTACTCACTTGAAGGTGTTTAACATTTAAACGTACATGCAAACACATTATCATGCATAGTTCATCATGATCATTTTCACATAAAGTGATGCATCTAATCATACTTAAATATGTAATCAAAGCATGTGAAATGTTAGGTTCTCATAGCCTCGTACTAAAGGGACCTTCTGGTCTTCTTGGTATATTTAACGACTTGTATACTTATCGGTGATCTCTCATTATTAACTACCTAAGTTACAGGCTGGAGGTATATGGTACAATCAAGTTGATGGAGTGACCTTTGCACCACTCACCCAGACCACTTTAGTGTTCTGCCTATTTTTGGGAGAATACCTGTATTGACCTATGGCATGTTGGCAGAGAAACCAACCAACATTCTGTAAGCTAAACTGGTAATTTTTACAAAAGGGGTAGACTCTGACTAACTGGCCGGTTAACCATGCTCCCAACCTGACGGTTAGTCAGTAGGTACATTACTTGAAAAATTCAAAACTGGTTGGTTTATACCCTACTCTACCTCACGGACTAACTAGCCAGTTAATCCATCAGGATGACTGGACGATTAGTCAGAACCCTTCCAGAAAAAAATTGTAGAAATAAACCCTAACCTCACTGACCAACCGGCCGATTAGTCAACCAGGATGACCGGACGGTTAGTCAGAGCCTTACCCTTCATAAAAATATTCTCAGAAACAACCCTAACCTTACTGACCAACCATTCGGTTAATCTCCTAACCTCACTAACCAACTAGCCGGTTAATCCACTAGGATGACCGGACGGTTAATCAGAGTCTTACCCTCTAGAAAAAATTCTTGGAAACAAACCCTAACCTCACTGACCAACTGCCCGGTTAATCCACCAGGATGACCAGACAGTTAGTCATAGCCTTACCCTCCAGAAAACAATTCTGAGAAACAAACCCTAACCTCACTAACCAACTGTCCGGTTAATCGACCAGAATAACTGGATGGTTAGTTAGAGCGTTACTTATAGGAAATTCCCAGAAATAAACCGTACTCCACCCCACTAACCAACCGGACCATTTTCCACCTTGTATAACCGGACAGTTAGTCAGTCTTGCTCCTCAGCTTTCAAAACTCTAAAAAAACACCTTAATGACCAGAAGAATTTCCCTCATCCTATTAGGGTATCAGCCAGCCAGATCGATATATGTCGTATGCGTGATTAAATTAAATTTTTTTTTTCTATACAGTTAAGGCTAAGCATTGGTTGTATGAGGACTCGTGCGAAAAGCTCTCACAAACTCTAATGGCTGAGGTATTCCCATAGTTCGCAGATTTGGTCATATTATCAATGAAATACCGAAATAATTATGCATACGCATGTATTGTAGTTTCACTAAAGTTTAAGGCTATAAGTTATCACATTTCTTATGATTCATAATCATGTGATTTACCAAAAATCTATAGTCTTATCCTTCGATCATCTATTTCGGATAACATTTAAAATCTTCCAGTTCTAAAGGCAAGTAACACGCGATCTATTATTGCGTGCTCAACCAAAATCTTAATATTATAACGAATCATCAAATAGATTGTCCAAATCTAATCCATATTCTCAGAGTCTACTCTCACTCACCGATTATCTGAGGCTTAAGAGTCTACATAATATCATATGAATGCAACAAAACTATGCAAATCCTAAATCAGGTAAAGATACAAGTACATAACATACTGTACATCTCAAAATCATTTGAGAATAGAACACAGTAAAAATTCGGATAATCTGATTAGATATGAATAACAATCATAACATGTTACCATTTTGGAACACAATAAACAAACACGAATCCCAAAGAAACAATGATGGTTATACAATAAAACATCTAATGTTAATGACAACAAACGAATATCTCACTCAAGCATTTAGGGGTCAAATGATAACAATTATCGCAACCGGAAAATCAAAACGCAAAAGTCTTTAAGAAAATCATACATATTGGCTCTCGAGATTCACAATACAATTTTTATAACATCTCAGAAAATGACGAGTACATAAACAATGGTGTAGGTATGACGAAGCAAAGTCAACTCGATGAGTCGAAGTAAATACCATCAGTAGAGGTTATTGATCCTTGATAGGATTTGTAGCTTTCCCATGGCCAATAAGTCATATACTATCCCATCAAATTCAAATAGATTCGAAAGAAGCAGATAAATATCCTGAAAAATGAATAAGGCAACTCAATAAGAATGACATCTTCTCCGATGTCTCGGAGCAAGTTGGCATTCAATTAAGTCGCAATTGAATTCGACGTACAAAAGAATGAACGAGATAACAAGGTAGGATTTCACACTTCTTACTCTCAAACCAATTCTTAGATTTAACAACAATCACTTCCCAAAAACATCATTCTCACGCATGAATCAAATCACTAACTTAGACTACTACGCATACCTTACAAACTTTCAAACACTACTAAGGTTTCCCTTGACAATCAACTGATGTGTAGAGGATAACCAATCCCCGCCTAATATGATATCAAAGTCTCGAATAATAAATGTGATGAGATCCACATAAAGATCTATGTCTGCAACATGGACAATATAGTCACAGAGAACCGTAAAACAGTCAAAGACTCTCCCAACGGAGTGCCTATCTCAAGTTCAGTCCCTAAAGGATGGGTTTCCACCCTCAATCGCTATGCAAAGTAAAGAATACAAAGGATATAACGCTCTGGAATCAAATAATATACGAGCATCAAATGGGTTAACCTGTAGTGTACCTGACACCACGTCATCAGATGTAGTAGTATCCTGAGCAGACATTGAATAAAGTCTGGCTGATGTCCGGGCCCCTACCTCTACTGGACTTGAGACTACTGAGTCTCGCCTTGGGGTTCTTCTCATCTTCCCTAACGAGGAACACTACTTGTCGATGCATTAGCTGTAGCTGCGAGACGAAAATTTGATTGATTATCTCTAACAATTGGACAATCTCGAACTTGATGTTCCATACTGCCACACCTAAAACATCCTCTAGTAAATCTATAGTATGACTTACCACCATGAATTCTCCCACACATGTCACATGGGATGGTCAAAAAAGCTGATCGCCACCCTAACCAGTCCTCTATGTAGGTTGAACTCTAGAATCTGCTGGTCCAAATCTAATACTCTGAGCTGATCAAGTGCCTACACCCTGCGCTCCTCTGAATCCCATACTCTACCTAGGTCTAAATCCCTGAGCCAATACAGGCCAAAACTTCTGATTCTGCCCCCCCCCCCCCCGCTCCGGGGCCTTTGGTACCTTGCTGTGCTGACTGTGAAAACTGCCAACGCTTGTCAGCCTCTGTAAATCGGTCCTGGGAAAACTCTTGCCTACCTCTCTTCTGTCCACCCTGCCTTTGCTCATACTTCTTTCTGTTGTCAGACTTGGATCACTCCAAAGTGCGCGCTAAGTCTACACATTTCATATAATTCACCAACCGAGCAGAGATCACTCCATCTCTCAATTTCGGCCTAAGTCCCTACTCAAACTTCCGACATCTATCTCCTTTCATTGGCAACAACCTTATTGCAGATCTGGCAAGGCGCGAAAACTTCATTTCAAACTTATCAACCGATTCTTGATCTGCTTGCATCACATTGACAAATTCTCTCAACATTTGTTCACGATAACTCAAAAAATATCGGTTGAAGAACAATTCCCTGAATTGTTACAAAGTCATCTCATCCAACTATTGACGAGTCAAAATCCTTTCTACCATCTTCCACCACTGATCGGCCTCATCTCTCAGTTTAGAGATAGCAAATTCAATATTTTGCCTCTCACTGCAGTGAATGGCTCAAAAAAAATTCTCCATTTCGTTAATCCAGTTATCTACCTCCATAAGGTCCAATGACCCTTTAAAGCTAGGCGCATTTTGTTTGGTAAATTCACCCAAGGTACTCTCGTCTTGAGGTTGTACCTGTTGTTGAACCGAATTTTGTACTCCTTGCTATTGGTTCGCCAGGTTCTATGTCATCAAGTTCCGAATCGAGTTCATAGTGTTTAACAGTGCAGCCATTCGTTCCAAATTCTATTCCTCCCTATTAAGTTGAGGAACCTTTCTATCGGGGACCTCCAGGCCCTCCGTACTATCTCCACTATCAGTGCTATGAGTGCGAGCCATACTGGTACAATGAGCAGTTATACCCAACACGTGTCTAAAGAGAAGTACAATTACAAATTAAAGGCAGACTCATCAACTCTACCATCATCCTACCCCACTCTTATTAACCAAAATACGATTCTACAGAATCGTGTTACATATACTCTGTGGTTCCATACCTAAAGAATCATATACCTATACTCTTAATATTACAAGACCGAACTGCACTGATACTAACTGCAACATCCCGAAAATATGGAGCTCCATCTTCCCGAACTCCCGGAGCGTTAACTTACCACATCATATCAAACATGTCGAATCCTATTAGTACATGTCGAATCATGTTTACTAACACATACTTCAGAACATCTAACTAGACATCAACTCAAATGCTTAAAAATACAAGATTATAGAAAAAATGCTTATGCTTAAACTTAAACTAATAAAACTTAGGTTCTTTATAGAAGACAAGCTAATAGTGTTGATCCATGTAGGGGTCTTACTACACAATAGTGGTCGGCTCCCCCAAAATCTCACACAGTATCTAAACCCAATCCCGAGCATGCTACAGTTAATCGTTACATGTAGAAGGGAATCAAACAAAATGTGAGCTTTTGAGAGCTCAATAAGGTTGTTCAAGGACAACCGAATGAATTAGAAAACAACTCACAAGTCCTTCCGATGATAATTTTTTCAAGACATTTCAAACGATCATAAATAGTTTGATGATTTCAAACGATCATAATCAATCATAAGTAGATATCAAAACAAACATTAACAATCACAACAGGTTCCAAAACAATCATTAACAATCATAAACGGATACCAAAACGATCATTTAAAGATCATTTTCAAAGCTATCATTTTAAAATACAATGATGATTTTCCAAAGGGTTTCAAAATGAACACAAATACTTCAAAGAACAATAGGGGATCGGTTTCAGACAATCACAAACAGTTTGATCATAAAATGGGGAAGAGTTTCAACTCAATACCCTTCAATTAGATAACAAGACATTCATTTGAACATCATTTTTCAAAATAATCATTGTAAAATACAATTTAAGCAAATTCAAAGATATTGATCCTGGGCAGAAGCAATGCCATTCAGGCAATGCACAGAGTACACATGCATGATGTACAATAACTAGCCCTTTTCATCGATCACAGAGTACACATGCATGATGCCATTCAAGCAATGCAAATAAGTAACTAGCCCTGCATAATTACGCAGGTTCAGGCCTTTTATAATGCCTCCCCACAAAACAGATTCCCAGGTCAACACAGGAAACAACAATCATAGAATCAACAAGAAATTCAATGCTTGACATGCAATAAAAATGAGCATCCACATGAATTCAATTAACCGAAATCAATTAAGGTTTCAATGACAATTAAGCATGCTGATGTAATTCATCACTAAAAGTTTCAGAATATCCAAAAAAAAAATATCAAGAATAAATACTAACAATTATAAAATTTAGGCGCAACAATTCAGAAGAAAGAATATAAATAATTATCGAATTTGCTCAGCATGTGACACAATGCGAGCATCGATAAGATTTCCAAACAACCGATGCAGGTTCAATGTTAGGGTTTGCTTGACAATGACATGTTGATATCAATGTATATCTCAATGTTTGACAATAGCCATAAACAAATCAAAAGAATAATTATGAACACAAGTTATCGAAATTAGAGTTCTAATAGAAATCCTTACCTGAGGTTCAGATAGAAACCCTTACCTGGATCCGAAGTTAAATTAGCCTAACCGAAAAGTTTTTTGCCTTTACCTAAACAGAACAATCAAATGATCAGAATACATTCTACACTAGATATTATAAACTCAATGCTGACTCACGCATATTCCCAGTATGAACCCCCTCACCGAGTACATAAAATTACTAAAATGCCCCTCATGTGTAAAATTACCAAAATATCATTTTCATAAGTAAAATCACTAAAATATCCTTACCGTATGTGAATTACCTAAAAATACCTTTTACATGTAAAATTACCAAATGCCCCCTCTGAGTGGCAAATTATCAAAATACCCCCTGGGGATTCGTAGCACCGAAAAATCTAATAAAAATACTTGAAAACACTATTTAAAGCATCATGAATTCATTTTTGGGCTAAAAATTGTTTTTTAAAATTTTTGCCCAAAAATCGTGATCCGGTGTCCAGACCGAGCGCTCAGAAGTCGATTCTGCTAAAAATAGCTATGGGTCTCAGAATGGCACGAATTATTCCATTACACCCCCTAATTTTATTACCTAAACTCTGAATTCATACACTCTTGCACCACCAAAACACCCACTCCAATACAACACCACTGCTGCCATAGCAGTAGTGTGCATCCCCAGCAGTAGTGTGCATCCCACACACGCAGAGCACATCACACTCCCACACACCATAGTACAACACCCCAACCCACTAACACACACACTAACACCCCCCCCCCCCACCCACACACACACATACACTTATTCTTGCTGCTGGGTAGCCTTAATTCATCCCCATACATAGAGGTTCATACCTGAACATATGCATATATACACAAGAACACACACAAACACACAGTACCCGAAATACACACACACTGCAGAGTAAGATTACGCACACACTAAGGGGGAATTCCATTGAAAATTCTTCCAAATCTCTCTCTCTCTTCCTTCTGATCTCTTTTTATCTCCCGATTCTTTGTTCTTCTCTCTTTTGCCCTGTTTTCTGCTCTACTATGATTTCTTCTTTCTTTTATTGTTCTTTCTCTTTTCCTTTTGTTTTCGTTCTTTTTGTTTTTCTTCACCCGAATTCCCCCTTTCTACATTCTCCCAAAAAAACAATACCATTATTTTATAATTTAAATGATTAGTCACCAAATAAAATAGTAAGAGGTGGCTTTGTTTATGACTTGGTTTCTAAAATCTTGACACATAATGCCATTTTTCACAATTTGCAAAATAGCCCCCAAGTTATCCAAAATTACAAAATGACCCCAAACGTTTTCAAAATTATATTTTGACCCCCAACTTAATTTTAAGCTTCCATACTCTACTAATACCCGAGCATTGCTTAAAATCATCGCCCACTTATTTTTTTGGAGTGCAAGTTATTATTTTAAACTGCTGAAAAAATACCGGGTATTACAGGGTATGCAATATTCTTTTTTTTAAGACAAAAATCCGTCGGTTGATCAGAGAATGTGAAGAGTCGAAATTGTGAGTCGAAAACTGGCCGATTAGTTAGCAGGTTTAAAATTTTGCAAATTAAAGTGTCGAAAACTGGCAACTTAGTCAGCAAGTTTGACTAATAAACGAAAATCCAGACGATTAATCCGTTTAAATTTGGGCGCGATATTTAGGGTTTTTTCCCCACTTCAAACACAATCCAATCCCTCTTTCTCTAAAATTACTCTCCAAAAAGGACTTTTATTCGTCAAATCCTACCCCATTTACACTTCTAGGCTATAAAATTTTAGGATTCCCTTCCATTCTTCTCAATTTCTAAGATATCATGGAGTTCACACGAATTAAAATAGGGCATGAAGGTGGGCCTCGAATTGGTCGTGTTTCACAATTATGGCCAAAGACTCAGACGGACGATCACTCCTTCTTGACTCTGGATTAAGAAGTACACCTTAGCAAGCATTTTTTTGCGGATGAGGTTTGTTTTCTAACGAATTCTCTCTAATTACACATACCAATTCACACTTTTTCACACACAAGTCATCCCCATGCAAAGTAGGGTCCACCCATGTTATTTTTTCATGTACGTTTTGCACAAACTGGACAGCTCGTTGAGATTTTTCCTTTTTCTTGGTTTTCTAGCTGTTAAGTTGTAGGGAATCCCCTAACTTGGTGAGGGAATGACGGGGTAACGTGCTAGAGTCCCTAGAGAATAGAATGGTCAGAACTGGTTTCGAACTTTTCTTGAATAGATTACATGCTTTCACCCATAGCAAAAAGCATCCACTATGCTTGGTAGACTATCGGTGGGATTCCACCAGCACTTTTCATTTACTGTTTGGGGAGGCCAAGCTTATCCCGTATGCTTTTGTGAATATCATCGGTAGTCAACTTTAAGGGAGGCCAATTCCATGGGCCTATGATCTCGACAAGGACTGGAACCTTGTGGTCTGATTACTTGGTTTTGAACCGTCCTACAAAAAGAGCGATCGATCAGTACCTCCTAGAAGGGTAAGACCCTAGAGGGCGCAGACATGTCGACTATCGATCAGTACGTCCGGGGATTTTTGTTGTATGTCTTGACGGATGCATTATTCAGCAATGAGGATGACTCGGTGCAATTATGGTGTCTGAGGGCTTTAGAGGATGTAGAAGAGATATATGAGTACGACTGGGGCACTCGAGCTCTGGCACATCTCTATCGTTCTATGGTTCTGCTTCATGGGGTACTCCGACATTTGGGAGGTATGTCTATGCTTTTTAACTCCCTTATTGATCATTCTCATGCATGCATCTAGATATTTTGGTCACATGTTACCTCGGTTCACATGTTTTGGCTTTCGAGGTCTGGGATCACGTACTCCGCGGTTGGCGGAGGGGCATACAGGTGAGATCAAGCCGGTGATGTTTAAATGGAACTTCTGGGAGAGATTTAATGGGTTAACTCAGTGCCCTGCGAGTAATTCAATTACTATAGTTTTTGGATTCTCATTAATGCATGTTTCTGAATATCCATAATTAGCTTGTTTCCTTTCAAGCGTCTTTGTCCAAGTGGGAGATGGCTGAGGTTTACCCTGAAAAGTTGGCGCTCACTCGGTACCAGGTACTACTAGTGGGATACTTCGAGGATGAGTTTTATCTGGGAGAGCAGGTGCTCTTCCAGCATCACATGGACGTCGAGCCCCGTATCCCGGCAACTCCTTCTCTTGAGATGTACCTTACAGGGACCCCTAACTAAGGTTTGAGGTAGGGTGATTAATGTATCCTCCCTAAGGTGGACGAACAATCCTCGTACCTAACAGGCATTTGTGAGAGAGAATTTGGCTCCTCTATTGAATGTCGAGTGGTTGAGGAGGACACAACGGGCTAGGGCGGCCCTAGACTAGAAGGTTAAGGAAAAGAATAAGGCAGAGTCTGCGGATGATATCCCATTTCTTCCTCGGATAGTGATGGTCTTTTTTTCTGAGGGCAAGAACAAGAGGTGGAGGTGATACTCGGCCAAAGAGGGATGCAGGCGTCTTCAGGCTCAAGGAGCTCGCCAAGTCGAGACGGTAAACTCGAATCTTGATTATGTTTATGTTGTCATTTTTCACTTGATTTTGACTATATGAATTTCCTTGTGGTAGGTTTCAAGCTTAGTGTTGAAGGATGCGTACATGATGATACACAGTCTTAAGGACATGGCATCCATTTTACAGGATCTACTGGAAGTGTACGCGCTCGACTGCGGAGATAGCAGAGGCGCCTAATCCCACTCCCTTGATGCCATCTTTAGGAGGTGGGTCGAGTGGAGATCAGAGTTTCGTGGAGCATGCTACCCCTCCTTCTGCCACTCAGACTCCTAGGGTGAGCTCCGATACCTCGAATGAGAGGCTGCGTAGAGTAGGCTGACTAGTCAAGTTTTCTTGAGGCAGGTTAGCCAACCAAAGCCTGTGCCGTTGAAGGGAAAGTAAGTTAGCGGTGGGATTAAAGAAAAAGCCTCAGCCCCTCCACTGCCAAACAAAGATGCAAGTCCTCTAGTGTCGCAGCGGTCTTTAGCAAAACCTACGAGAAGCCTGGATCGACCGAGCCCATAGTAATGGAGTCTTCTCCTGATCCCAAGGACGTGGAGTACGATCGAGATTACGAGGCTTTGAGATCCGATGAAGAGGAGGAGCCTAGCCCTAGGAAGACCCGAAGGAAGTGCTTAGTTTGACATAGAGTAGGATTGAGAGTCCATTAAAGGCATAATTTATTTAAACTTGATTGTACTGTGCAACTATTTCTTTTTATTTTTAGTTGAGATTTTAATTAGTAATTCATATAAATTATAGTCTCAATGTATGCTCACACACTTCCACAGAAAGAATCGAGATTGGGCTAAAAACTGGGTAAAAATTGGATTTAGATTGAACAGGTACATGTTTTGGCTCAAAATCGGCCAGCCCTATAAAAATTTTACAAGCACTGACTAATCAGCGGGTTAGTTAGAAACAGAATCCAATTTTAATTGTAAAACTAGACGGTTGATCAAAGTCAAAATCAAATTTTATGATAAAATCAAACAGTTGATAAAAAACAAAATTCAATTTTTTTGGTAAAATTGGACTGTTGATCAGAAGCAAAATCAATTTTCCTGGTGAGACCGAACGGTTGATCGAAGAGATTGGTTGTCAAAATAAAAGTAAAACCGACCAGTTTGTCGAAAACGTTCCATTTGTCTGATAAAACTTTTGGATTTATTTAAATTTTTGGGTCCTATCTATATACAACCTAGGTCTCTCTCATTATATATTAGGGACTCATCCTCCCATGATCTTCGAGCTCCAATTCTGAGCTTTTGCCTATTTCTTCAACAAAATTGAGCTTATTCATCTCGATTGGCATTTCAATCTGAGGTCTATCATGAGTTTGCCAACTGTGGTTGTTCATGAAGATATTCTTTGGGCCATGTGCAAATTATGAGATACTGACGATCATGTCTTTCGATTCGGCTTGGATGAGCTTTTCTCCAACTCATGAAGAATTATTTGCTCTGGTAGATATCCTTAGTAATTTACCCATTTCTATTCTGGTCATCCAAGACGGCTATGTTTAGGCCCTCAAGACTTGGGAATTAGAGAATAGTGTGCTAGGTCTTTTATCCGAGCTAAGTGTATTCTGCTTTCTCCCATGATAAATATTTTTGCCAAACCGGATAACTGTGATCTGCGGTATGCATGCGGTTGGGTGGAAACTCTGGGGTTGTGTCTGGTGGCCAAATATCTTACTGCTATCGGCCCTGGTGTTGCTTAAATGAGACTAGCTGAGTTGCTAGCCCAAGTGTTTTCCAAAGGAAACATTTTGATCCCGGTAGTCCTATTGAGGCAATCCAACCGTTGGTACCGTCACTGATGCAGAGCCCACAGGCCTACTCTGCAGACTTCTGGGTATTACTATATTTGTCTTCTGGGATTGCACTCTTCATCACTCTACTTCATTTGTCGGCTTCTGAGACAGATCAGTTACAAGTGTCTGTGAATACCCAAATTTTAGGGCTCATTTTACGATAACTTTTATTCGATTATTTTATTCCTATAGCAAAAATTTTTGAATGCAATATTTAGCATCGATTGGCATAAGCGATATTTTTGGCAACCTTTAGCGACGATTTTGGTAAAGTTGGGTACATTAGGCAATTAATGAAAGCTAAAGAGGGTTTGTTGAAATATTTTAACTAAATTCAGGTTATTAGATAATAAATAATAATAATAATAACAATAGTAACAGTAATGATAATAATGACCTAATTTTATTTTGTCAACTCTTTAATTTTAGAAAGTCAACTTAGTGAGGAAACATGAGAGAAGAAAGTGGAAGTGTAGACACCCCATTTTTGTAGTCATTAATAATTAAAATAAAGAATGAGCTTTAATAATTATTAGAGTACGTTACTAAGTTTAGGCCTAATAATGTGACTTAATTAATCAATTTAGTCCATTCCACTTTAATTGTCCAAGTCTAGTCTAGTTGCATGTCTAGTCCATCAGTTCAGTCCAATTATGTCAAGTCCAGTCCAGTGCAGTCAGTTTAGCCCAAATTAATTAGGCCCGGTCCATTGGATAACTAGCCTAGTTAGTTAGGTTTAACCCAAACTAAGGTCTAAAGATTGTAATTGATAAGATGACTTGGAAAGATCTTGTGATTTATCCTTGATATATGTGATTAATCCTTAATTTATATGAAATCTGGAGATAATTTCTGAATTCGGTTCATCCCAGCTATATTTTTAGAGATAATTACCAAATTAGGGGTAGATAATGCCCCAAAATTTGGGAAAATGTGTTTTGGGGTGAACCGGCCGGTTACCAGTGGCTTAACCAGTCGGTTATCGGTCAACCTGCCAGTTCGTTGACTTTTTCAAGTTTTGGATTTATATAAGATATTATGCTCTATCACTAAATCACATATATGAATAGTCATCCTTATCATTTCTGGAGTCCAAACCTATATAATTGAGGTCTTTGGATTATATTTCCAAGGACAAGTTTTTTGTCCCTAGAGCAATTATACAATTTCTTTTATAAAAGTGGTAGCACTTCATATTTCACTTCTCTATATACACAAGTCACATACATCATGGATTCATCATAAGGAGTTCCAGAGTCTTCTAAGCAATCGCTTTCTTGAGGTACATTTACAGTTTTCTAGATTAGCTTAGATAATAATGGTCTAGATTTTCTCCCTTTCCCGTAGTCGCGTGTCGAGTGTCTATTCGAAAACATCAAAAAGAGTCTTTTACATTTTTGGTCTTAGTCTAAGTCCCAAAATGTAGACTACCTCCCGCAGGACTAGAGTCGAACTATGGTGGCTTTGATTCCGATTAGTCCGATCGGATTCGTAGGCCACTTGACCCTTCATGTCAAGTTTAAGCCTAAACAATAAAAGTTAACTTAGGGTGAGTCTTGTTGTATTTTTCATGTAATTTGTTATTTAGGCCAAAAACCATTAAAAATGAAGTAGAGACCGAAATGAAGTAGAGACCGAAAGGGAGTGGCGGGTGCCTAACACTTTTTGAATCATTTTTCAGATTTGTTTCTTATTTTGGCGACTCCAAAAAAATCCATTCTTGCAGTTTTTTTCTTGAGGTAGTGCGCCACAGTGGCGACTCTGCTGGAGACTAAAAATTAAGAGGACTAGACTTGTTGTATTTTCTTAATTAAGAGGACTAGACTAAAAATTAAGAGGAAATTTTTTTATTGATTCTTGGCCTTGTTGTATTTTCTTTGTATTTTGTGGTATGTACAGTATGACATAACTGTGGTACTTGCGCTTTTATTTCCATACCTCACACACGTGCACATCTCACCCTGACCTACCTATTTGAGAGCGACACGTTCAAGACCCTTGGTCCTTCTAGGCTTAAGGCGATTTCTCGATCAAGCTCTCAACTACACGTGCCTCGTACTACAGATTCCTCCTAATTTTTGGTACATCAAACAAATTATATACGTATTGATGATTGCGCATTATTAACTTTCTAGTTATGGATGGAGATATATGGCACGGTCGAGCCGATGTAGTGACCTTTACACCAATGTTATAAGGAGGAAAACTCACAACTGGACCATTCAGTGTTCTGCCCTTAGTTGGGGAGAATACATGTATTGGCCTATGGCATGTTGGCATGGAAACCACCAGCATGCTGTAAGTTGAACTGGTGATTTCACAAGAAAAGGGTGATTCTAACTAACCGGCCTTTTATTCGCGCTCCCAACAGGACGGCTAGTAAATATGTGCATTGCTTGAAAAAAATAAAAAATGGCCGGTTTATACCCTAATCCAACCCACTGACTTATTGACCAGTTAACCCACCAGGTTATCAGATGGTTAGTTAGAACCCTGACCTTCTCAAGAATTTTCAAGTCCATAACTTTCAACCCACTGACCAACCAATCGGTTGACCCACCAGGTTACCGGACGGTTAGTCAGAACCTTGACCTTCCTAAGATTTTTCAAGTATAGAACTTCCAACCCACTGACCAACCGGTCGGTTCACCTCCCAAGTGATCGGATGGTTGGTTAGAGCTTTCCTTGTTCTAGAATTGTTTTTTTCAAATCAAACCCTAAACCTACTAACCAACCGGCCTGTTCACTTCCCGAATAACTGGACAGTTAGTCAGAACCCTAACCTTCCTAGAGTTTTTTAAAACTTCCAAAATTACCTCACTCACCAAACGATCAGTTGGATGTATAAGCTTAACATAACAGTTAGTCCTTACCCCACTTTTCCAAACATTCTCCCAAAAAGCAATAATTACCACAGTGACTAACCAGACGGTTAATCTGCCGATTAATGTAATATCCGGTACTTTTTGAGTTGTTTAAAATAATCATCTGCGTTGTGAAAAATAAATGGGCGATAATTTGAGCAATGCTCAGAGATTAGAAAAGAATGAAAGCTTTAAATGATTTTGGGGTCAAAATATAATATTTTATAAACTTTTAGGGCCATTTTGTAAATTTAGAAAAATTTGGGGGCTATTCTGTAATTTTCAAAATTAGTATGTTATGTGTCAAATTTTCAGAATAGTTTGTGTATTGAGTTGTCACCTCCTACTTTTGTTCGGTGGTGACTAATGTAATTTAAAGTATAAAATATGGTTTGGAAATTAAAGAAAAGAAAATAGAATAAAAATTTGGGTAAAAAAAACAAAAGAAAAATAAAAACTAAACAAAGAAGAAGAGATAAGAACAGAGCAAAAAAGCTCAGGCAGAAAACAGAAGGGAAAGAGAGAGAGAGAGAGAGAGAGAGAATATAGGAGATAATATCCAAGGTAATTTCTATTTAGTTTGTGAATTTTAGTGTGTGATTTTAGCGTGGGTGTATGTGTTTTAGGCACTGTGTGTGTGTGTAGTGTGTGGTTTTGGTGTGTGGGGGTTACAAGAGTGGGGTTATAAGGGGTAATTGTGGTGTATTGTGTGTGTAAGGTAGAAGGTAGGTGTTGTGGTTATGTGTGTGTGTGTGTGTGTTTCCGGGGGGGGGGGGAGGGTGTGTTCATGTATATGAATATTGTGTATGTGTGGTGTTAGTGTGTGTAGGAAGGAATTGGGGTGGGCAGTAGTGTGTGTGTGTGTGTGTGTGAATTGTCGAAGGGTGTCTGTGTGTTTGAGTGTATGACAGTGTGTGTTTTAGTAACAATGGGTGTTGTGTGTGCTTTGGGTGTGTATAATTGTGTGTATTATGTAAATGTGTGTAATTTAAGTGTATTAGTGTGTTATAGTGTCTGTTTTAGGTGTAGGTATTCGTGAGTAGCAGTGTGTGTAAAATGTGTGTGCAAGTGTGTGTCTCGGTAACTGAAGGAAAAAGATGAACTGTGTCTTTTGAAGGTGAAATAGTGTGGGTTGTGATTTGAATAGTGACTGTAATTGTCACTAAAGAGGGGGGGTTAGGTTAGGTTGTTTTTGTGAGAATTTTTATAAATAGTTCGAATCAGAATCTGGCAAAGTGAAAAACAGTGAACCCCAATTTTTTTACAAGATGTATGTTGTGGAAAATTTTGGGATTTTTGGGTGTCCGTGAAGGATGCTAAATTAAGGTATCGATGAAAAGGAATTCTTGAATTATTTAATACAGCAAATCAAGTTATTTTAATCTGAAATTTTTAGGGAAACCTTATACTATGATATGTTTCAATATCTAAAATTTTGTGCCATTTCGAGGCCAATAGCTATTTTTAGCGGAACCAGCTTCTGAGCTCTCAGTCCGGACACCAGTTTAGGATTTTGGGGTAGAAATTTCCTAAAACACTTTCTAGCTTAAAAACATTTCAGGGTACTGAAAATATTGTTTTAAGTTTTTTTGAGATTTTTCAGGTGCGGGGCCAGGGGTATTTGCTAATTCGCCACACAGTATTTTGGTAATTTTACCTATAAAAGGTACTTTTGGGTAATTTCACATATGGTAGTGATGTTCTTATGATTTTATTTACAGGAAGGCTATTTTGGTAATTTAAGTATGAGAGTGGTGCTTTTGGTAATTTTACACATAAGGGGCATTTTGGTAATTTTAACTACTGGGTGAGGGCGTCTATTCTGGGAGTATGCGTGAGCCAGTATTGAGTTTATAATATTGTAGTGTAGAGTGTATTCTAATCATATGATTATTCTGTTTAGGTAAAGCAAAAGACTTTTCGGTTAGGCTAATTTAACTTCGGATCCAGGTAAGGATTTATATCTGAACCCTGGGTAAGGATTTCTATTCGAACCCTACTTTTGATAATTTGTATTCGTAAGTATTCTTTCGATTTACTTATGGCTATAGTTGAAAAATGAGAAATGCATTGACATCAACATGTTCTTGCAAAGCAAATCCTAACATTGAACCTGAATCGATTATTTTGAGATCTTATCGATGCTCGTCTTTTATTGCATGTTGAGCAATTTTGATAATTGTTTGCATTCTTTCTTCTGAATTGTTATGCCTTAATCTTTAGAACTAAAAGATTTTAAACGATGAACTGAAACAGATGATCGAAGGATAAGACTATAGATTTTTGGTAAATAATGTAATTGTGAATCATAAGTTATGTGATAACTTAGAGCTTTAAACTCTAGTAAAAGTGCAAGCGTATGCAGAATCGTATTTACGTTATGTTAAGATAACATATCTCTCTGTGATGAATTCGGTAACAGTTTGAACTCGTTAATTTGAAATATCAGAATGCGCAGCGAAAGCATAATTATTACAGTTTTTCTGTCATTTGTGATGTGTAAGTGCTTATAGGAAATGGTTATCCACATTAACATTTACGGAGTGCAAGTCACACGTGACCATCGCCCAGTATTTTAGTGTACCTTGAGCTTGAAATTAGGCTTGCTATTATTAAGTGGATTGTACAAGAGTATAATATGTTATATTGTATGTATGGATTAGAGATGGATTTAATTCGTTTTAAATGCATTGAATTTAGAGTGGTGTAAATTCACTTCAACGAGTCTCGTATTAGTTAAGTCATTGTTCATGAAGTACCGGAACGATTACATCGCGAGTGATAATCTGACCAATTTGAGTTTAGCATTACGATTTAGAATTTAATTCGAGTATTTGTCGAAATGAATTGGGTAAAAAGGTTAGATGTAGCTCAGCTACTATGCAGCAGTTATCCGGGTTACGCAGCGGAAGCGTAGTGCCTAGAGGTTAAAAGTGATAGGAAATTCGAGATCAAATTTTGAGGATGAAACTTTTATAAGGTATCGAGAATTTAATATCCGGTACTTTCGAGCTGTTTAAAATAGTCATATGTGCTTCAAAAAATAGACGGGCGATAATTTTGAGCATGCTCGGAGATTAGTAGAGAATGAAAGCTTAAAACGATTTCGGGGTCAAAATATAATTTTGAAAACTTTAGGGCCATTTTGTAATTTTTAGAAACTTTGGAGGCTATTCTGTAATTTTCAAAATTAGCATGTTATGTGTAAAATTTTCAGAATAGTTTATGGATTGAGTTGCAACCTGTTGGCTGGTGACTAATATAATTTAAAGTATAAAATATGTGATGGAAATTAAAGAACATAAAATAGAAAGAAAATTCTGGTAAGAAAAACAAAAGAAAATTAGAAACAGAACAAAGAATAGAAGAGAAGAACATAGTAGAAAAGCTTCGGCAGAAAACAGAGGAGAGAGGGAGGGGGAGAGAGAGAGATAGAGAGAGAGAAAGAAGACTGGTGTTAATTTCCAAGGTAATTTCCATTAGTTTGTGAACTTTAGTGTGTGATTTTAGCGTGGGTGTATGTATTTTAGGCTCTGTGTGTGTGTGTGTGTGTGTGTGTGTGTGTGTGTGTGTTCGTTCACTATGGGTACAGTGTGTGCGTTTTGGTGTGTAGGGGGTTACAGGAATGGGGTTATAGGGGGTAATTGTGGTGTATTGTGTGTGTATATGTGTAAGGTAGAAGGTAGGTGTTGTGTCCGTGTACTCAGTGTGTGCGGGGTGTGTTCAGTGTGTGTATGCTCTGTGTGTGTGTTTTGGGTGTGTGTGTTCATGTGTATGTATATTGTGTACGTGTGGTGTTAGTTTGTGTAGGAAGGAACTGGGGTGTGTGAATTACCAGGGGGTGTGTGTTTGAGTGTGACAGTGTGTTTGAATGACAATGTGTGTTGTATGTGCTTCGGGTGTGTGTATTATATGTATGTGTGTAATTTAGGTGTAGTAATGTGTTATAGTGTGTGTTTTAGGCGTTGGTATGTGTATTCGTGAGTAACAATGTGTGTAAAATGTGTGTGTATCGGCAGTTGGAGGAAGAAGATCGACTGTGTGTTTTGAAGGTGAAATAGTGTGGGTTGTAATTTGAATAGTGACTGTAATTGTCACTAAAGAGGGCGGATTAGGTTAGGCAATTTTTGTGAGACTTTTTATAAATAGTTCGAATCAGAAGTTGGCAAAGTAAAAAACAGTGACCGCGATATTTTTACAAGACGTACGCTGAGAAAATATTTGGGATTTTCGGTGTCTGCGAAGGATGCTAAATTAAGATATTGATGAAAAGGAATTCTCGAATTATTTAATATAACAAATCAAGCTTAATTAATCTAAAAATTTTAGGGAAACCTTATATTACTGATATGTTCAAGTATCTAAAATGTCGTCCACTTCCGAGGCCAATAGCTATTTTTAGCAGAACTACCTTATGAGCACTCGGTTTAGACACTAGTTATGAATTTTCGGCCAAAAATTTTCTAAAGCACTTTTTAGCCCAAATAACTTCAGGGTGCTCAAAATATTGTTTTAATGTATTTTTAGATTTTTGTGGTGCGGGAATCACCTGGGGTGTTTTGGTAATTTGCCGCCCAAATGGGTTATTTTAGTAATTTTACAGATAAAAGGTACGTTTGAGTAAATTCACATACGGTAGAGATGTTCTAGTATTTTACTTACGGGAAGGCTGTTTTGATAATTTAAGTATGAGAAGGGTGCTTTTGGTAATTTTACACATAAGGGGCATTTTGATAATTTTACCTATCAGGTGAGGGCTTTATTCTGGGAGTATGTGTGAGTCAGTATTGAGTTTATAATATCGTTGTGTAGAGTGTATTCTAATAATTTGATTGTTCAGTTTAGGTTAAAGTAAAAAACTTTCCGGTTAGGCTAATTTAGCTTTGGATCCAGGTAAGGGTTTTTATCTGAACCTTGGGTAAGGATTTATATCCGAACCCTAATTTCGATACTTGTGTTCGTAAGTATTCTTTCGATTTACTTATGGTTATTCTCAAACACTGAGGAATGCAATGATATCACCATGTTCTTGCCAAGCAACCCCTAAGGTTATTGTCAAACACTGAGAAATGCAATGATATCACCATGTTCTTGCCAAGCAAACCCTAACATTGAACTTGAATCGATTATTTAGAAATCTTATCGATGCTCGTCTTTTATAGCATGTTGAGCAATTTCTATAACTGTTTGCATTCTTTCTTCTAAATTGGTATGCCTTAATTTGGTGACAGTTCGTTTTTGTTCTTGCTATTTGTTTGTGGCTATTCTTGAATTCTAAGTGATGAATTGATATTAGCATGCCTAATTATCATTGAAACCCTATTTGATTTCGGCTCATTTTTGTTGCATGTCGAGCATTGAATTTTTTGTTGATTCTATGATTGTTGTTTTCTGTATTGACCTGGGAATTTGTTTTGTGGGGAGGTATTATAAGGAAGGTCCGAACCTGCATAATTATGCAGGGCTAGTACCTGATGAAAAGGTCTAGTTATTGTACATCGTGCATGTGTACACTTTCTGTGTATTGCCTAAGTGGCATTGCCTCTGCCTATGGTCAATATCTTTTTAATTTGTTTACATTGTATCTTACAATGCTTGTTTTGAAAAATGATTGGAAATGAATGTCTTGATATTTGATTGAAGGGGATTGAGTTGAAACTATTTCCCATATTGTGATCATACTCCCCATATTGTCCTTGAAGTATCTATTTTCGTTAGAATTATTTTGGAAAATCATCATTGTATTTAAAATGATGGCTTTGAAAATGATCTTCAAATGATCGATTGAGTATTTGTTTATGATTGTTATGATCGTTTTGGAAAACCACCAAAGTGTTTATGATTGTTTTAAATGTCTTGAAACATTATTATCGAGTGGACTTTTGAATTGTTTTACCATTTCCTACGATATTGCCTTAAACTACCTTACTGAGCTCTCAAAAACACACTCTTCGTTTGATTTCCTTCTGCAGGTAATGATCAACTGTAGAATGCTCGGGAATGGGATTAGAGTCTGTGCGAGGTTCTTGAGTGCCCACCACTATTTTTTGTAGTAAGACCTCTGCATGGGTCAGTACTGTTAGTTGTTGGGAAAGAACCTAAGGTTGAGTTTTGAAAGTCTAAAGTTGTAAAACTAGCTTAAGTTAAAGTTTTTTTTAAACTGTATATTCAGAAAAATTTGACTTAGTGTCCATTTAGAAGTTTTGATATATTTGGGAAGTTGCGATTGAGTTATGAATATTTTTATCAGTGAACAAGGCCTGATGTGATGTGGTAGATTAACGCCCCGGAAGTTCGGGGCGACGAAGTTCTGGATTTCCAGGTCGTTAGAGTTAATGAGTGTCCAATTCCTGTACTGGTATAAATCAGCCACTTTAAAGTTTTGTGCTCTGATTGTGTGATCCTATTTAGGTTAACTTGAGTCATTTTTAATCATTAAAGTAAAAAAGCATAAAAAAATTAAATAGTAAATAATTTTTTTAAGAGATAATAAAATTTTTGGGATATCTCATGAAGAAAGATAGGGGTGAGGAACTCGAAAGGGAATTAAAAGAGAATATGACTGAATAAATGAAGGAAGATGATCCTAAGTTGAAACTTGATTGCCAATATGAGTCCGATGGTGAAGGAAAGGCTATCACTACAAAATAGGAGGAAAAACTGGCAAGGCTTGAGTCTAAAGTTGCTCGAATGAAAATGACTGATGACCCCATGGATTTTGGCTCCCTTACTATAAATTTTGAAGATAGGATCCCGCCTAAGTTTAAGATCCCGACATGGACAAGTTTGATGGGACTTAGGATCCAAAGATCCATGTTAAGAGATGTACATGCGTGAGCTAGCCCAATATGGAGTTAGCCATAACCAGTTGGTCCACCTGTTCCACCAAACCTTGGTAGGGCTTGCCTCTTGATGGTTCCTCACTCTCGATGACTGTCGAATCCGAATGTGGGAAGATGTAGTGAGAGAATTTGTGAATCATTACCAGTATAACTTTGATTTCGACATCACTAAGAGGGACTTGGAGACCACCAGGCAATAGCCCACCGAATCGATCTGCATTCATCATCAAATGGACAAACAAACAAGGCTGCTCGAATGTTCAATTGCCCATCAGAAGAAGAGCCAATGAGCATAATTAGAGACAATCTTCTGTCAACATATCATGAGCACATCTTTGGCCACCATCACACTACATTTAAAACATTGATTGGTTCTCTAATTCAAATTAAGGACGCCATTAACAAAGGGACGATGGCCCAAGATGGAAAATAGGGAGAATACCATAATGGATCCAAGAATCCTAGCATAGATAATGATGTGAATACAGTTGAGTTTCAAGAGGAGTTATCATGGAAGCCAAATTCCAAGCAAAAGTTCTCCAATTCGCATGTCCCAATGACCAAAGTGTTTGAGCAGCTACTCAGTAACGGTATGATCGCTAAGTTGCCCCCCACTGCTACACCAAAAAGGCCTGACCTGCAGGCTCGATATGAATATCACCAAGGATCCAGGAACCACATGGATAGGTGTATGACCTTGAGGAATACTATTCAGGATCTCATTGACGAGGGTAAGATTAACCCTCCTGGCAAACCCAATGTGCAGAAAGAGCCTCTACCAATGCACCAAGCAAACACAATTAAGACATCTCTCCAAGTGTTAGATCCTTATGTGCTTAACCAAGAAGAGGATATCGTGGGTTCAGTTAGTTAGATCATCCAAGTTTGAGACAAAGCCTATTTGCTGTCAGATTGATTGTCTCAATGTCGGGCTAGAAACTTAGCTCATTTATATTTTAAGTGTGTTTCTTAGTATTTCCTAGATTATCTTTTGAACTTGTTCCTTTGATGAATAACGAGTCATGGTTTCTCCTTACTCTTTGATCTTTGATTTAGTCTTTTGTGGCTAATGATAGTAAAAAATAAAAAAAATACAAAATTTTCATAAACTCAA
Source organism: Escallonia rubra (assembly GCA_033065855.1). Classification (NCBI taxonomy): domain Eukaryota; kingdom Viridiplantae; phylum Streptophyta; class Magnoliopsida; order Escalloniales; family Escalloniaceae; genus Escallonia; species Escallonia rubra. The sequence continues at coordinate 99,405 of JAVXUO010002370.1, forward strand.
AAATAGTTTCTCCTGTTAGAAGTCTCTTTTAGAGTTTGAGTAAAATAAAGTTTGTGTTTCCAATAAGTCTAGGAGTCCATCCTTAGCAAGTCAAGAGTAGACCTGGCAAAAATCTACTCGTACCCGGTCAAAAATCCCAGGTACGGGTACCTTAATTTACTACCCGCGAAAATCTGATCCGTACCCGAACCGACCCACAATTTTCGGGTAGGTTCGGGTCGGTTTACGGGTTACCCAAATTTACCCGTTTTTCAAACTATAAATACAACCATTTGTGCCCTAAAGCCTCTCACTTTCATTTTTCTTCAGACTTCACCCTTCTTCTCACTTTTCATACAGCCGCCGCCACTCGTTCTTCTCTGTCGCCGCCGCTCGTTCGAGATCTACCACCACTACCCTTCATGCCTTCACTCCGTCAATCTGATACCGCAGCCACTGATCGAGTGACCGACTATAAGCCTTCGTCTCTCTATCGCCGATCGTTTCTCCATCCTCCGTGCTCCGTCGCCGATCTTCTCTCCATCGCCAGATCTATTGTTGAGTGTTGACCGACCGTCGCCGATCTTCTCTCCATCGCCGGTCTTCTCTCCATCGCCATTCTTTCTCTCCGTCGCCGATCTTCTCTCCTTCGCCAGATCTATTGTTGAGTGTTGACCCTCGCCACAAGATCACTGATCTTGTATTTTTTTTTGTTATATTTTCTTTATTCAAGAATCGTGACCTTGTAGTTTATTTCTTTTCGTTTTTTTTTTTTTTGCTTCTTCAAGAATCATGATCTTGATTTTATCGACGTTGTGTAATAGATATTAATGGAGATCGATTATTGTAATTGGCAATATCAATCTATGGTTGACCGTCGCCACTAGATTTACTGATCTTCAATTTTTTCTAGTCCTATTTTGTATATTCATGATTCCTGATCTTGATTTTATGTTTGTTGTATAATAGATCATAATGGAGATTGATTATTATAGTAATTAGCAATGTTGAAAATTTGATTTTGTGTAATAAAAGAAGAAAGCAATGTTGAAGATCTGATTTTGTGTAATAAATGAAGAAAGAAAAGAGAAGAAAACATTTAAGAAGAAATAAATAGAGCAAATTACACTTATATCCCTGAGGTTATGGTATAATTACAGGCGAGGACAATAGTACGTCCGTTGACCAGACGGAATACAAAAAACCCTAACGGTTTTACCGAAAAGTCTTTATTGCCCCTAATTAAAATTAAAATTAAAATTCCATGTTTCTTTTTATCTTTTTTTGTTTCTCTCCTTTCTTTCTCAAATTCACTAAGATTCAATCTCCCCCCACCCGCACCCCGCCCCTCCCCTCTCCCCACCCCGCTGTCGCACGCTCGCCCTACGCCGACGCCGCGCCCGCTCTTCCCCCCGCACGCTGCCGCTGTCCCTCCCTCCCCACCACGCCGCAAGATCCCTCTCTGCCGCAAGACCCCTCTCTGGCCCACCGTGAACCGCCCCTCTCTCTCTCCTGCCATGACTCGGAATCATAGTAGGTATTTTCTTGGGTTTTTGAATTGATGGTGGGTTTTGGTTTGGGAAGAAAGAAGAGTGGGTTATGGCGGTGGTGCGGGGTGGTGGGTTATGGCGGCGATGCGTTTATGGCGATGGAGCTGCCGGCGGCGTGGGGCGATGGAGCTGCCGGTGTAGGGCGAGGGAAGGGGCTGCTGCGGGGGGCGAGGTGGGGGGGGGAGAAAAGAGATGGACGGGGGAAAGGTGATGTCGCCGGCAATGGGGGCGACGCCGGTAGAAGATTGGTCGCCGACGGTAATTTGAAAACCTAATTTAAAAATTAGGGTTTCCATACAAACCCTAAAAAACCCTAATCATATTGGACATTATATTGGACATAAGTGTAATTGCCTAAAAACCCTTAATCCTAATGAACATTTAAACCATTATATTGGACATAAGTGTAATTGCCTAAAAAATCTTAGGGCAAATTACACTTATATCCCTGAGGTTAGGGTATAATTACAGTCAAGGACAACGAGTTTCAAAATGTAACATTCTGTGACCAAACACTTTTAAAATGTATCAGCCGTGTCCATCCGTTAGGGTTCCATCTAAAAATTGTACTTTTTGTATGATGTCATCAATATGTATTTTTAAAATGACGATACTACCCCTTGTACTGTATATATTGAAAAATATCTGTTTATTATTATATATGATTTATTTATCAGTTTTAGTTTTAGGATATTCCTGAAACCCTAATTTGCAAATTAGGATATTCTTGAAACCCTAATTTGCAAATTAGGATATTCTTGAAACCCTAATTTGCACATTAGGATATTCTTGAAACCATAATTTGCAAATTAGGATTTTCTTGAAACCCTAATTTTCAAATTAGGATTTTCTTGAAAAATATCCATTATAATAGTTTAAATGTTCAAATTAGGATTAAGGATTTTTGGATTAAGGTTTTTAGAATAATTATTTTGTCTTCCCGGGCTAACTCGCCGGCAGCCCATTCCCCTCGCCCCACGCCGGCAACCCCTTCCCCTCGCCTCACGCCGACAGCCCCCTCCCCTCGCCCCACGCCGGCAGTCCCTTCCCTCTTACACACCATGGCAGCCCCACTACCGGCAGCACACGCAGTCGCCGGCGACTAACGGACCGAAATGCCCCTTCATCGTGCCTCTGCGAACATCGCGCCGATGCGACCGTGCCGTTACCACTGCAACCGTCCGGTTAGCAGCCCGTCGCCGGCCAGCAACTTCGATCAGCAGCCCCACGCTCCTTCACCGAGCGCCATCACCAACGCCTCAGCGCCGCAACCATCTTGCAGCTGCCACCACCGCCCGGGATTTATCACCGGCGCCATCTCGAGGGAAGGCGACGTCGACGACGGGAAAGGGGAAGGGGGAGGGTGGGGGCGACGGGGAAAGGGAAGGGTGCGGTGACAGGCGAAGGGGTGTCGATGGTGTTGAGACAGAAATGGCCAAATGGGCTTGGGGGTGGGGGGTGGGGGGGAGTAATGATATTAATGGCATTAAAAATAAGAAGATGAAATAATGGTATTGAAAAATAAATAAGGTTCCAACTCAGGGGTAATAAAGTCTTTTCATTAAAACCGTTAGGGTTTTTAAGATTCCGTTTGGTCAATGGACATAAGTGTAATTTGTCCAAACTATTGTCCTTGGCTGTAATTACCCCTAAACCTCAGGAATATAAGTGTAATTTGCCTAAAATCTTAATCCTAATTTGAACATTTAAACCATTATATTGGATATGAGTGTAATTTATCCAAACTATTGTCCTTACCTGTAATTTAAACAATTAACTGCAATAAAGGGCAGTATTGCAATTTTGAAAATACATAACGATGATATCATAAAAAAATACACTTTTTGGACGGAACCCTAACGGATGGACACAAGTGTTACAAAATTAGGGTGTTTTTGGTCACGAATGTTATATTTTGAAACTCAATGTCCTTGACTGTAATTACACCATAACCTCAAGGATATAAGTGTAATTTTCCCAAAGAAATATTTGTTTCAAAAAAATTGTAAAATTTAATATTTTACCCGCGGATAATACCCTACCCGCCTGGGTAGGGTACGGATTCAGGAAAAGTCTACCCGGGAAAAACCGGGTAAAATTTACTCGACCCGTTTTTATTCGGACCCAATCGAATTTTATCCGTACCCATTTTCCGGGTCTAGTCAAGATCATAACAGTTTCCAAAGCAAGAAAGAATTATCCGATTTCATACCGATGTGAATTCATAATTGACCAATCACTTCGTGTGACACCCCCTTCCCAAGTGACGTCACCGAAGCTAAGATGCCAATCATGTCAATGTCACAACCTTAATTAACTACAGCACATAGCGACTACAACTTTAAGATCATAAAGGAACGTCACAACACGTCCTTACAAAAATTTCCCTTGATAGTACACATCGTTTTGCAGCGAAAACTGCATAACATAACACAACTTAATATTTATGCAAATTTACATCATCGTGGCGATATATTTCCTCACAAAACCTCAGCATAATTTCTCGTTACCTTTACCCGATGTCTCTCCTCGTTCAAACCTAGTCCTTGAAAAACACACAAGATAAGGAATGAGCGCAAGTCGCCCAGTAAGAATAATACAAGGAGTAAAACGTACAACCCTTTCAAAATTATCAGAGAATCGATTATAAATTTTCAACGAAGGCAATGGATTTAAGGATGCCAAGAACGAACATTTGTAACCATCTTGGTACATCACCTTTGTTCAGACTAAACGGCTCAAGCTTAACAGAACATCATCAATTCCACTTGGATAGAATCATGGACTATGCAAGTGCAATGCAAAAGAAAACACTAAAGCAAATAATCATCATGAGAATAACAAGACAATAAATTCAGCAACATCAAATAAAATCAATTGCAATGCATGCTTGACTCGACACGACACGACATACACTAGCGCACTTCATCCCTTTTTGTCAGTTACTCTCTTTTTCAGTGACCGCCAGTTACTTCACTTCACTGGCCCTCCACTTAATGATGCCCCTTCATACGGGGTGTTCATCTTAGTTTTTTCCAGTTTAGGGAGACGGTTTACATCAAAGGAGCGGACTTAAAGAGTGTTTTCGATCATAAGTCCTCAACAACGCTTTCAGGCTCATCATCGGGCGGACTAAGGGAATTCATTCTATCTTAAGTTCTCAACAACACAAGTCAACAAGAAGTACCGGGTCATAAGATCAACCTGTGTTCCAACATAAATATAAAACTTCAACACAAACATCATCAACATGGTATGCCAAGCAAAACAATGGATATCATAACGGAACCGCACTATCCTTACCTGTTTGGCTTTATAGCCGATGAACTCCTTACTTTCGGATTTTCTCAACAACGGGATCACGTATCAAATAAAATATTTCTTGTTAGATAACCCTAAAATACAAAACACACCTAACCTTACCTCCCCATCCCTTACCACTTCTCTGTTTCCAACTTATTATGCCTAATCCATTAACCGGGTTTGCCCTAGCCCACAAGGTACATCAACCGCACTACTGTCCTTCTTGTACCTATCTAAACTCAATTCCCTCATTCCTTTTACTTCTTGCTGTTTAACCATGAGTTTCCACAAGATTAGTCAACGGGTATGAAAACTTACCAAAACACACCTGGCCATAGGTAAAATTACCTAAACACGCCCTGCCGACTCCTACACCAATAAACACTCCCAATTGGCTCAAAATATCTTTTTAAAATAATGTAAACTAATTTTTGGACTGAAAAGTCATTTGGTGAAATTTTGAGTAAAATGCACAGATGGTCACTGAACTATGACCCCTTTTTCACTTAAGTCACTCAACTTTTTTTGTGCCATTTTGGCCACTGGACTTGCAAATGTGTCCAATTTGGTCATTTTGTTAGTCAGGGTTAACTTATTTTCGTTAAGTGATCACGTACCGTGCACAAGAGGCCTTAAAATAGGGGTAAAATTGTCTATTCATCAGTGTTCTTTAACATTTGCCCATCTTCAATTGCCAGCCTCTGTTGCCGGCCAACATCGATCACCGACGACCTCAATTTCCACTGCCTACACCACATATAACCACCACAGTACCGCAACAGTCCAGCCACCACCATATCAAGGCTACAGCCACGCAACCACCATATCAAGTCCACACCCGTGCCACCACAGTACCGCGACAGTCCAACCACCACATCACGATCACAGCCCTGCCACCAATACATCACGGCCACAACCTCACCATCACATGATAGCCATAAGCCTGTGATGACTCGGCAACCCACCACCGCAACCAATCGGCCCACCCACCACTACCGTGAACCAACAACCCACCAAATTTAATCACTAATCCCCGATGTCGACACAGTCGCCGCCACCCACAGTCTAGGGTTCGCCAAATTTCTCTTCCACCACCACCACCTCGTTGGGAACCTCCAAATCTCCACCGTGATCTTCCCAGTAGACATCGTCACGCCGCCGCCTGTAAAGTCCAGATCCTCGATCGCACGACGCAAGTTCGTCTGAAAAAAGTGCCGATGGGTTCTTTGGTGACGGGGGGGGGGGGGGGGTGATGGTGATGGTCGGTATGGAGCCGATGGCGATGGTGGTGGAGAGAGATTTTTTGTCTTGTGAGGCGGTGATTGATTATTCAAAGTGGGAGAGATGCACTCGTTTGGTAGAGAGAGAGAAAATGAAGAGAGAGAATGGAAGAGGCATATCAGTTTTACTCTAAAAAGAAGGAAAGGAAATTAAAAAGGAGAGAGAGTAGATGGATGGTTTTGCCCTTCACTTGATGGGTCATGTGCGCAGCACATGACCACTTAACAGAGATAATTTAACTGCGGCTGACAGAATGACCAAATTGGACACATTTGCAAGTCCAGTGGCCAAAATGGCACAAAAAAAAGTTGAGTGACTTAAGTGAAAAAGGGGTCATAGTTCAGTGACCATCTATGCATTTTACTCTAAAATTTTTGCTCGAAAATCCCATCCGGATAACCAAACTAAGCGTTAAGGAACCAATTTTGTCAAAAATAGCAATCAGCCTCGAAATGTCATGAAAGTTTAGACACCAAAGCGTCTCACCTGTGTAAAGTCTCCATAAAATTGTTAGATTAAAATACATTCTTTTGGTATTTTTAAAATTTTGAAACCCTATTTTAAGGATAAATATATTTAACATTGTTAGAAAATTCAATAAAATCCCAAACTTTTACAGTATGTAGATCTTTTAAAATAATAGGATTTTTTTCTTTTGTGTTTGGCCAAATTCTAGCATACAACCATGTTTCAAAAATAATGTTTGAAATTAGTTAGAAAATAAGACTTTTAGCGACAATTACAGTCACTATTTATAACTTATGGATCAAATTTACACATTTTCATCACTTCCTACACTCCAAGCTGCATTCTTCAGGTTTACATACCCACAAGTATTCCCCTTCTTCACTTATACATGCTTATTATGCTAACTTATCTCATTAGCTATTTAATTCCACTTCAAACCCCCCTTTAAACCACTTTAATTTCACTTTGTTTCCGGGTATCTAACTCCATAACTTCATTTAATAAGGAATCATATCACAACATAATCATTTCAACCCTAATTTCCATCAAGTGCACATATCAAAACACCAAGAACACACATGCACAAAGCTGATTTTTACCTCACTTTGAAGACCCGTAACTTCTTTGATTCTAAACAAAAATTCCTTCTGTTTATTGTAATCTCTTCCTTTCTCTCCCTTCTATAACTTCTTTGTTTGGCCTTTCACAAAATTCTTCCTGGATTTTCCTCAAATTCTGCCTCAATAAGCTACTTCACACACTGCAGGTTGACTTTTTCCTGACTTTGGTGGTCCATAACTTCTTCTATATTTCACCAAATACAAACTTTATTTCTTGGGTTTTCTTCCTCTCCCTTTTCTCTGACTTCTCAGTTGAAAGTATCCCGAGATTCCTTCTGCATTTTTCGTAATTCTCCCTCAAACAATTGTCCAGGATAAGCTCTCTCTCATGCCACCTCAACCTCCACTTAACTCTACATGCACACACTCCACCTTTTGAAAAAATGAGGTGTCATTCCCTCTTGTTTGTGGACCTTGACCATCGTTACTACTTTAGAGCGAAGCACTTGCTCTTTTCTATCAACCACTTACACAGGTACCTCTTGGTATGATAGATTGTCGTAAATCTCTATTGATTCTAGTTTTATCACGTGTGACGGATTCGGAACATACTTCCTTAGCATAGATACATGGAACACATTGTGCAAATGTTCTAACTCCGAGGGTAGTATAAGTTTATACGCTACTGCTTCAATCCTTGACAAGATCTTGAATGGCCCGATAAGCAGTACACGTACAAGCCGTTTAATATAGCAAGAAACTAAAAGCTCCTTTTAGTACAAGACCGTTGAGCTGACGGTACAATCTAAAGATTGCATTGAATCTAGGAGGTCTGATGGCTTCAATCATTGCCCTCAAGTGGGTGGGTAAGGGACAGACATACGCGTTTATTAGGTACATGATACGAGAACAGGTACCACAGTTAATATATATATGTTTTTTACCCTAAGGATTAAAAGGAACCGAAAAAAAAATGACTCAAGCTAGGAAACTATAGCAATAGGACCATAAAATCAGAGCACCTCACAGTATATATAAAACATTAAACTGACTGATTTATACTTGTATATGAATTCTACACTGATCAACTTGCTGTTTAACCTTATGGGTTAACCATCTAGTTGTTCAGAGGGTAATTCTTGGATTTTGGGAGGACGTCTGGAAAAGTGGGGTATTGACTAACCTGTTCGGTTCGCCTTGTGGGTCAAATGGGCGGTTAGTCAGTGAGGTGATCATAGATTGTGGAAGAATCTGGGAAGGTCAAGGTTCTGACCAACCATCTGGTCACCTTGCGTGTTGCCCGGCCGGTTGATCAGTGGGTTGAAAGTTGTTGACTTGAAAATTCTTAGGGAGGTCAGGCTCCTAATAAACAGTCCGATCACTGGTTGGTCAGTGAGGTAATTTTGGAATTTTGAAAATTTTGTCTGGAAAATAGAGTTCTGACTAACCGTCCAGTAATCTTGTGGGTTAACCGGTCAGTGAGAGGTTTTGGACTGGAAAAATTTTGGGGAGGTCTGGCTTCTGACTAACCGTCCAGTAACCTGGTAAGTTAACCCACCGATTGGTTAGTGGGTTGGAAGTTTTGGATTTAAAATTGTTTGGGAAGGTCATGTTCTGACTAATTGTCTAGTCATTCAGGGTGATGAATCGGCTGGTTGGTCAGTAGGGTTAGGGTTTACTTTTGGATAAAATTTTGGGACAAGAACAATCTGACTAGTTGTCCGGTCACTCAGTGAGTAAACCGGACGGTTCATCAATATTGTTAGGGTTTGCTTTGGAAATTTTTCTGGGATATGAGGAATCTGGCTAACCATCCAATCACGCGGTTAATGAACCAGCCAGTTGGTCATGCAATATCCTGCACTTTTTTGAGCAGTTTTAAAATAATCATATGTGCTCTGAAAGATAAGAAGGTGATAATTTTGAGCAATACTCGGGTATTAGTAGAGTATGAAAGTCTAAAATGATTTCGAGGTCAAAATATAATTTTGTAAAGTTTTGGGGCCATTTTGTAAATATAGAAATTTTGGGGGCTATTTTATGATTTTGAAAATTAGGTATATATGTGTCAAGATTTAGAAAACATGTCATATACAATTGCCACCTCTTACTTATTTTGATTGTGACTGATCTAATTAAATATAAACTAATGGTTTATTTTGAAATTAAAGAAGATAAAATAAGAAAAACAAAAACAGAAAATAGAAAAAGAGAGAGAGAGGAAGAAACAGAGCACGATACTCGGGAAACCGGGGAAGAAAGGGGAGAGAGAGAGAGAGAGAAATTGGGAGAGATTGAAGAATTTCTTCAAGGGTATTTCTCTACCTCTTACGTGTGCACTTCCATTAGGTGTATGTGTGTTTTAACACTGTGAGTAGGTATCCTGCATGTGTAGGTGTGTGTTTTGCTGGGGGATGAAGAGCTTCGGGGTGTGGGATTATGGGGGAATTGGGAGTGTATGTGTGTGTACGGTATGGTATGGGAGGTTAGTGTATATTGTGTGTGTGTTTAGGGGTTAGTGCATGTGGGTAGAGTTTGGCGGAAGTGGGGGAAGAAAGGAAACAGTGTGCTTCTGTGCTCAGTGTGTGTATACGTGACAATATGCATGTGTATCAATTGGTGTAATGTGTGTTCAGTGTGTGTACGTGTGTTACCGAGGATGGGTGTGTGCAGTGTGTGTGTGTGTTCGGCTGGGTGAGTGTGTGTATAATTGCGTGTAACAGTATGTGTAGTATGTGTGTGTTTATGGTGCGTTAAAGTGTACTTTTGGGGTGTAAATATGTGTATGTTTGTGTACGTGGAAGATATTCTATGTGTGTGTGTGTGTGTTTAAGGTGAAATAGTGTGAGTTTTGATTTGAATAGTGACTGTAATTCTCACTAAAAGGGGCAGGATTGGACAGTTTATCCTACGACTTTTTTTTTGAAAATAGTTTCGATTAGATTTTAACCAAGTTCAAAATAGTGACCCCTTATTATTTTTAGGACAAATTATACTTATGTCCCTGAGGTTAGGGTATAATTACAGGTAATGACAATAGTTTGGACAAATTACACTTGTGTCCGTTGACCAAATGGAATCTTAAAAACCCTAACGGTTTTTGTGAAAAGAAATTATTACCCCTTAGTTGAAACCTTAATTTTTTTTAATGCCATTACTTCAACCTTTCCCCCACCCCCCAACACACTCCCCCCCCCCCGCCCCACCCCTCTTTCCCACACCACCCCCAACCCCATTTCTTTCTTTCAAGTCCACCAGCGCCACCCCTCCCCCTCTTCCCGTCACCCGTCTGCCTCCCCGTTTTTCGTCACCCCGTCATGCCCACAACCTCTTCCCCGGCGCCGCACCCCCATCTGCCTCCCATTTCCCCTGCGCAACCCGTCTGAACTCCCTCGTCACTGGCACTGCACCCCGTCTTCCTCCCTCATCACCGGCGCTGCACCTCGTCTTCCTCCCTCGTCACCGGCGTTTCATCCCGTCTTCATCCGCCGTCCTCAGCCCGCCATGGCTTGAACCCAGATGAAGATAGAAAAAGGATCTGGGTTAGATCTAAAGTGGAGGTGGTGATGGCAGGTGAAAGTAGAGGTGGGTCTCGTCGGTGGCGGCATCGGCTGTGGTGAGTAGTGAGGGTGCGTTACTTTGTGCGGCGGTGTGGGGCTATGGAGCTGCCGGCGTAAGGCGAGGGAAGGGGCTGCTGCGGGGGGCAAGGTGGGGGGAGAGAAGAGATGGAGGGGGAAAGGCGACGTCGCCGGCGATGGGGGCGACACTGGCAGAAGATTGGTCGCCAGCGGTAATTTGAAAATTAGTGTTTTTATACAAACCCTAAAAAACCCTAATTCTAATTTGAACATTTAAACCATTATATTGGACATAAGTGTAATTGCCTAAAAAACCTTAATCCTAATTTGAAAACCATTATATTGGATATATGTGTAATTTGTCCAAACTATTGTCCTTACTTGTAATTTAAACCATTAACTGTTGTAAAGGGAAGTATTGCCATTTTGAAAATACATAACGATGACATCATAAAAAAAATACATTTTTTGGACGGAACCCTAACGGATTGACACAAGTGTTATAAAATTAGGGTTTTTTGGTCACGAATGTTACATTTAGAAACTCAGTGTCCTTAACTGTAATTACACCATAACCTCAAGGATATAAGTGTAATTTGCCCTTATATTTAAGAGACGTGCACTATGAAAATTTTTGGAAATTTTATGTGTCCACGAAGGACCCTAAATTAAGGTATCAATTAAAAGGAATTCTCAAACTACTTAATATAGCAAATTAAGTTATTTTAATCTGAAAATTTTATATTGCTAGTATGTTTCATTTTTTAAAATTTCGTGTCATTTTGAGGTTGATAGCTATTTTATAGCAAACCGGTTTCTATGCGCTTGATCAGGACACTAGTTCGGGATTTTCAAGCGAAAATTTCTTGGAACACTTTTTTGCTCAAAAATGATATTAGGATGCTTAAAAGGGTATTTTTAAAGTATTTTTAAGATTTTTCCAGTGCGAGGGGCACCAAAGGATTTTTTGGTAATTTTCCACCCAGAGGGGGTCTCTTGATAATTTTACCTATAAGAGAATACTTCTTGGAAAATTCATATACGATAGGAATATTTTGGTGATTTGACTTACCGAAAGGATGTCATGGTGATTTAAATATGAGATGAGTGTTTTTGGTAATTTTATACTGAGGGGCATTTTGGTAATTTTACATACCCCGTGAGGGGGTCATTATGGGAATAGGAGTAAGTTGGTATTGCATTTATAGAACTGAAGCATGGATTATATTCTAATTATTTGATGTTCCGTTTAGGTTAAAGCAAAAGACTTTCCGGTTAAACTAGTTTAGCTTCGGATCCAAGTAAGGGTTTCTACGCGAACCTTAAATTCATTAACTTGCATTTGTAAGTATTCTTTCGATTTGCTCATGGCTATTATCGAACTCTGAGATATGCATAGATATCAACATGTTATTGCCAAGGAAATCTTTATACTAAACCTGAATCGGTTATTTGAATTATTATCGATGCTCGCCTTTTATTGTATGCGGAGCAAATTTGATAACGGTTCATCTTCTTTCTTCTAAATTTTTGTCCCTAAATTCAATAAATGTTCTTCCTATTTATTTGTGGCTACTCTTGAACTCTGAGTAATGAATTGATATCAGCATGCTTAACGATTATTGAAACCTTAATATTGAGCCTAAATCGTTTATTTGAATTCATGTTGACGTTCATTTCTTATTGCATGTTGATCATTGAATTGTTTTTTGATTCTATGATTATTGTTTTATGTGTTGACCTGGGTTCTGTTCTAAGGGAGGCGTTATAAGGATGGTCTATTCCTGCGTGGAACGCATGCTAATACCTAAATGGACTAGTTATTGTACATCATGCATATGTACACTGTATTGTGCATTGCATGTGTGGCATTGCCTCTGCCCATGGCCAATATCTTCTGAATATGTTTACATTGTATCTTAAAATGATTGTTTTGAAAAGGATTGAAAGTGAATGGCTTGATATTTAATTGAAGGGGATTGAGCTGAAACTCTTCCCCATACTGTTATCAAACTATTCGTGATTATCTAAAACCCTTCCCCATATTGTGTTTGAAGTATATGTACTCGTTTTGAAATCCTTTAGAAAATCATCATTGTATTTTAAAATGATGGATTTGAAAATGATCTTTAAATGATTGTTTTGGTATTTGGTCGAATAGGATTGAGGTGAAACTCTTCCTCTTGTTGTTATCAAACTGTTTATCATTGTTTGAAATGTTTAGAAAATTATCATCGAATAGACTCTTGAATCGTTTTGTAATTCCTTCAGCTGTTTCTTGAACAACCTTATTGAGATCTCAAAAGCTCACCATTTATTTAATTCCATTCTGCAGGTTATGATCAACTGTAGATTGCTCATGGATGGGTTAGAGACTGTGTGAGATTTTGGAGTGCCCACCACTATTTTTGAGTAACAGGACCCCTGTGTGGGTCAGTACTCTTAGCTTGACATTATGTAAAAAACCTAAGTTTTAATACTTTAAGCTTAAGCAAATTTTTTTGTAATCTTGTATTTTGAAGAATGTAAGTGATGTATTGAAAGTTACATTTGAACAGAGATTGTATCTATCTTCTGGGTCTTATGTGATCTTATATAATGTGGTAGGTTAACGCTCCAAGAGTTCGGGGCGACGGAGCTCCGGATTTCTGTGTCGTTACAGGTTAGTAGGTTTAGGGTTTATTTTAGAAAATATCTTGGTACAAGTAGGGTCTGACTAACCGTGCGGTCATCCGGGTAGATAAACTGGCTTGTTATTAAGTAAGGGTAAGGTTTTGTTCAGGGTGAAATTTTGGAAAAGAGGGGTTCTGACCAGTCGTTCTGTCAATCAGGTGGATTAACCGACCTTTTGGTCAGTGGGGTAAGATTTGTTTCTGGAAAATTTTATGAAAGAGTAGCTTTTGACTAACCGTTCAGTCATCCGGATGGATGAACCGGCCGGTTGGTCAGTGGGTAGTGTTTGGGCATAAGCCAACCAATTTCAATTTTTTTTCAAGTAATTCACTTACAGACTAACTGTCCGGTTAAGATCTTGGTAAACCGGCTGGTTAGTCAAAGTCTCCCCTCATTTGCGAAATTACCAGTTAGCTTACAGAATATTGGCTGGTTTTCCTACCAACATGCCATAGGCCAACACATGTATTTTCCCAAAAAATGGGTCGAACATTGAATGGTCTGGGTGTGCAGTTTCTCTCTCAACGCCGGTGTAAGGTCACTCCTATCGGCTCGACTATACCATATACCTCTCTTGTCCGTAACTCAGGTCGTTAATGATGGACAATCACGAGTACGTGTACAAGCCGTTTAATATATCAAGAAATTATGAGGTCCTTTTAGTACAAGACCGTGGAGCTGAGGGTACAGTCGAAAGATCGCGTTGAACTAGGAGGTCCAAGGGCTTCAACTATTGCCCTCAAGTGGTTGGGTAAGGGACAAATGTGCTCGTGTGTGAGGTACATGATAAGAGCACAAGTACCACAATTAATCTCATTGTACATATCACAACATACAAAGAAAATATAACAAGGCCGAAAAGCAATAGAAATTGTTTCAAGTCTGGTCCTTTTAGTTTTTAGTCCCCAGTATAGTGTCCACTGTAGCAAACCGTTCAGAAAAATTCTAGGGAGGATTTCATAGAGTTTCCTTCTTATTTAGTTTGCGCAAAGGAAAAATAAGAAGAAAAAAAAGGAGAAATGACTCTTAAAATGTCCGAAGGACAACTAATCTATTAAAAACAGGGAAATGGGTTTGGTGACTAAATTATGTAGCAAGAAGGTATTAGGCACCTGCTACACCATTTCGGTCTGTACTTCATTTCTATTGATATTCAGCCTTCAAAACATATAACATGTAAATATGAATAAAACTAACCGTAGGTTTATTTTTATATTTTTGTCTTTTACTTGAAATCAGGGGTCGAATTACCTACGTATCCAGTCCGACCGGAATCAAAATCATCGTAGTTCCACTTTTGTAACACCCCGATATAATTTAACGGATTAATTTTGATTTTTTAAACGGCAATTTATTTTCTTAGCATTTATGTACTTAATAGCGACGTTTTGTCAAACGAGATAGTGTAATAACCCGTAGATAATTTTTTCTTAATGCATAAATTATCATAACAATTATTTTTGGACCATTTTTGCGATATTAAGTTCGGGAATGAAGTTTTAGCGACAAATGGAGGTGTAGGGTTTTCATTTTTCCAACTAGGGTTTCTGTTAACATGTATATATTTATAGATAAAGCATTGTTGGGCAGCCACCCTTTAGGCCGCCAGACACATTTAGAGAGAAGATAGAGAGATTCGGAGAGAAACAAGGGAAGAGATCAAGAAGATTTTTCCCGGCGATCGGCCTTGATTTATCGGTAAGATTTCTAAACCCTTTTTCTTTTAATAGTAGTTCATGAAGTTATGGGTTTACGGCTGTCATGGCCCTGCAAAATGGTTGTTGTGTTTTGTTGTGAAATGGGCTGTGAGTTAGAGAGAGAGAGAGAGAGTTTGCTATGAGAATGTGGAGTGTGGGTTGGAACGGATAGATGGGTTTGACATGGATCTGTGGCGTAACATATGTTAGTGTTCAGAGTGTATAACATAAAGAAAGATTGAAGAAGGTGACAACCATGGCTGCCGTGAGAGAGAGAAGAGGCTGGCAGCCATGGGCTGCCGTGGTGCGACATGTAAATGAGGGTTTTGAGTGGATCGGGGTATAATGTATTGGTGGGTTTCAAAATAAAATGGACGCAAGAACAACAAACAGGAATTGGAGCAAGACCACTGCCGCACGGCAGTGGGCATGGTAGTGAATGTGTGAGTGTGTTTTTGGGGGTGTTTGCATGTAAATAGTGCGGGTATGTGTATGAGAGTTTCTGTGAGGGAGTGATTTGAAATGGTATGAGTGGGAAGTTTGAAAAGAGAAAAAGGAATAGGTAGTCCCACTGCCTCACGGCAGTGGGCATTGCAGATGGTATGTATATATATTTGGCTGTGTTTTGGAGGTAATGTGTAGGTGATTTTTAGTTTTTAGTGAGTGGTGTGTGTGCATATATATATATAAACTGCTTGTGTACGTGTGGTGAATATGTGTTCACAGTGTGTGTGTGTGTGTGTGTGTGTGTGTATGTGTGATGTGTGGGTGAAGTGGGTTTAAGCAGGAAGAAGGAGGGGAAGGAACTGTGGTTGTTTTTATATTTTGTGTGTATGGGTGGGTGTGTATAGGAGTGTGTATATATGTGTGTGAGTGGAGTGGAATGGTGAGTGCATATGTGGTATATGTGGAAACAGCACTGTTGCTGTGTGGAAACAGCACTGTTGCTGTGTGGAAACAGCACTGTTGCTGTGTTGTTTTGGTGTGCATGTGTGAGTTTGTGAAAATGGTGAGTGTGCTATTATGGTGTATATATATGTGAGCAATGTGTGTGAGGAAGTGGTGTCGGCAACTGCGGATGTGAGCTGTGTTCTGGGCAGAGAAGAAATGGTTGGTCAGTGAGTGCATTAGTTAAGAGAGCGCCCAAGGGAAAAAGAAGGGAAGCGCAGATCGGGTATTTAATTAGCCTTAGGCACGACGAGAGCATTGAATACTATACGGTGATTGTTAGCATACGAAATTTAACAGTATAGTACGTTAGGCCATATTAGAATTTACGGCAAAATTACATAATTTTCTGAAATCACATGTATTTTTAGTATTTTCTGTAATTTCAGATTCGTAAAATCCTTTTGGAGCCTTTCAACCCTGAAAATGTTCTGGGAAAAATTATAGTAATGTCTTTATGGTATAAATAAGACTCAGTTTGAATATGATGATTTTTGGACTTGATTTTTCTATGGTTTTGTATCGCGTTGTTTTTGGCAAAATGAATAATTTAAAAATAGTTTCAATGCCTTTTTATTTCTGATTTAAATTTCTGTAATTTTTATACATATTTTAAATCTGTTACAAAAATTACGGGACTTTATTTTCACCTAGAAACATTTATGGATATTTATGGGTTTTTACTGTATTTAAAGAAATTAATTTTAATTTGAAAATATTGAAATTTCAGAAAATTAATATTTTGACTTTTTATAATATTTTAAGCTATAAAATATTTTTATTGTAATTTATAATGAATTTTGGAATATTGTTACGCATTAAGGAGTGTACGGGATTTTTGGGGTAGGTTGGCCGTGTGGGAGGCGCGCTTTGAGTTGAGCGATTTCGGAGTTAGAAGTGAGCACGTGGTGGGTAGCTGATATTAGGTTATTAGTATAGTAGCATAGATTGTGTTCTAACAAATAAATTGTGAATCTAGGTCATTCAGAAATTATTGATCGAGGTTTGGTAGCATTGCTTAGATTGGACCGAAGTAAGGAATTCTATCTGAACCCTATTTCATTATTTTGATTTCAAATGCTTATAACAACAGTTTTACAAACTAGATCGAATGTTGATTTTTATGATTAACATAAAGATGTTTTTAAATTGCCCATGAAACCCTAAATTGAACCTTATAGCAATCGTTTGGAATTCTGTTTCATCTCATCTGGGAATTCATTGTTCATTTGATATGTTTATTGATTGCTCATCGTAAAGCATTTTCAATTGTATTTACTCCTTCTAAATGTTCACATGAGTTAGTAATTTGGGAGTTATAAGGATGGTCTGTATTGCTGGAGTTATAAGGATGGTCTGTTGGTTGGGTTAAACTAGTACCTAAATGGACTAGTCAGCATATGTAAAGCGTATCGAGCACTATCGGAATGGCTTTGCTATAGTGTACTGCTCACGTTCAATGTTTTATATCCCTGTTTTATTATACATAAAGTGTTTTGAATAACTGTTACTTGAGGGATTGAGTTGATATCCATCCCTATGTTTATATTGAAATGTTGTGGTTTTCTTTTAAAATCCTTTTGAAAATCATCATTTGATTGTATATAGAAAATCATTTGAATCGCTTTGTTTCTCCTTTTTAAAAGTTGTCGTTGGTTTAAATGAAAAATTGTCCGTACCATTTTCTTATTTTTAAATCATTGATCGACCTTACTGGGCTCTCGAAAGCTCACTCTCCTTTGACTTCCTTTCCGCAGGTGATTAGTAGCATTAAGTTGCCCGAATAAGGAATAGGCCGAGCGAGCCGAAGAATTTAAATTTAAGTTTAGTATTGATCGTTAGGATCCCTGCGTGGGTGAAACGTTATTGTTTAAAATTTTCTTAGACTTAGATTTGGTATTCACTGCAAGAAAATCCACTTTAGCGACGGACAATTCCGTCGCTAATAGTGGTAATCCGTTGGTAAAGACTTTTAGCGACGGACTGTCCGTCGCTAAAAGTCCGTGGTTACAAAACCCGTTGCTAAAAGATTAGCGACGGATTTTGGTGATCCGTCGGCAAATGTTTACTTTTACCGACGGAAATAATTACTTTTAGCGACGGAAAATTTCGTCGCTAAAGGTATTTTCTATATTTTTCTAATATTTTAATTTCTGAATAAAAAATCTTTTAGTGGCTAAAATTCCGTCGCTAAAAGTCCACTGTAAAAGTATTTAGTAACATTAATTCCGTCGCTAAAAGTCTTTAAATCATTTACCAACAGATTTTTAACGACAATTTCATTACTAAAAGTCTATATCTAAAAATATTTACCATTTTGCAGAAGGACTTTTAGCGAATGAATTCCGTCGCTAAATCCCAAAAGGCTGTTTTTTATTTTTATTAATTTTTAAAATGCCAAATTTGTTTTAGACAGTTACTTCTAATCAACTAATCCAACAATAATTTAATTATTTAAACTAGCATTCATCTTTACCAAATTCCAAGTAAAACAAAAGATTTAAGCTAGATGTCAATACGTATCTCAAAATTCAAAATCTCAATATGAAACTAAAAAACCTACTAAAAAACAACACATTGCAAAATAATGGCTACAGGAATGACTACACACCTTCCAAAATCCCCTTCCTGTATCCCCCTTCTTAAAAAACAAGGACAATGGTAATATACACACCATAATTAACCACTAATTAACACTTGATCCCACGATACAGGAAAAGGAAAAAAGACAACAGTTGGGTACAAAGCCCTTCTCTTGAAAGGAATGCCTCTGATAATTATCTAATGGTACAAAGCAACAAGAGCGGCCCCGATGAACTGACCAACACCAACCCAGAAGATCCACTGAAAGGCAGGATGAAAAACAAAAGTTAGAGCTCATTTATGGATTCAAATTGGAACTTAAATCGTCATCCCATGCATGGTCTTTGTTCTAAATGATTACAGCATCAACTAATTCCCAATTCCCAATTGTAGACCAAACCCTACTACAAAAATTGCAAAAAAATAAAAAGAAAGGGTTCAAAAAACTAAGAATCAAACATTGGATCAGAAAATTTACCTTGTTTTCACCGTCAAAATAGCCACCATACGGTGGCCGGCGACAATGGAGTTCAGCGGGGAAGATGCGTGCGGGACTGTAGCACCGGGTGTGCGTGGCTGTTTCACCCGCGGGGTGTGCGCCGCGTGCCTAGCTGCTGGCGCCGGCGGGGATGCGGTGGCAGGTGTGGCACGGGGGTGAGGTGGGAGGGCTGTAGAGAGAAGAGAGATGCATAGAGAAAACAGAAGAGAAGAAGAGAAGCTGCGGCTGGGAGAAAAGAAAGCAACTAGGGTTTGTGTCTATTTATATAACTTTTAGCGACGGATTTTCACCGTCGGTAAAAGTCCGTCGGTAAAAGTTATTTAAATATTATTTTTTTTTTAAAAAAGCTTTTTAAAGAAGGTAGAATTTTTCAAATTCAAATTAGCGACGGATTTACCGTCGGTAAAAGTCCGTCGCTGAAAATATTTACCGACGAAAACTTCCGTCGGTAACTATCTTTAGCGACAGACGTTTACCGACGGAAATATCTGTCGCTAAAGTGCTTTTTAGCGACGGAAATTGATCCTTCGCTAAAAATCCGTCGCTAAAAACACTTTTTCTTGTAGTGATTTCAATTATGACAGTTGATTGAGAGTATGGTTTGATTTATGGATAGTTGCTCTGACAGCTTGTGACATTATTGTGATCGATCGATTGTTTAACAATCCAGAAATTCTAGGATGTTACAACTCTAATCCTACGGGGGGCGACAATACTTCGGCCTTAGACTCGAACTATGAAATAAAGGACCCTTTTGGAGTTTTTATGTAATAGAAATTCGATTGCAAGGAAAGGGAATTCGAACTAAGGTTGTTATAATACTAATAAACTTAATAAAAAAATAAAATCAAATAATCCTTTAATAAATAAAAAAGACTACAAAAATGGGTGTCTACTGAGCCCCTCGGTGTGGGAGCTCGCTTGCGAGCGAACAAAACCGTAAAAGGACGAAACATTCCTGGTAGTAGAAATATAGAAAATACCATAAGACTGAAACCGACTCAAGACTCAAAGAGATATGTGGTCAAACCTTGGTAAGGCTTTCTACGTATCCCTAAAAAAGGAAATAACTTGATGTAGTTTGGAAATGGTGGGGATTGTAATACCCTAACTTAATCTAATTATAAGTTAGATTAATTAAGGGCATAAATTTTATCAATAATTGAGTATTATAAATGAAAATGAGGGGCTAGTTTGGCTTTGGGGCCAAAATGCAATTTTATAAAGGTTATGGGGTCAAAGTGCAAATATGAAAAGTTGAGGGGTTAAATTTTAAATTTTGAAAATGGGCATTAGTGACAAGAAGTTCGCATCATTATGGGGAAAGTTTAAGGAGGATTGGACACCTCCTACTTACAAGGGGTGACTAATGGAATTTTATGATTATGAAATCGAAATTGTGGGGATAAAAAAAAGAAAGGAAGAAAAGAAAAGAAAAGAGAGAGAGTCAGAGCTTCAGTAGAAAGAAAGACAAGGGAGAAGAAAGGAACAAGAAGAGAAAAAAGAAGAGGAAAAGAGGAAGAACAAAATCAAACCGAAAATAAAAGGGGGTAAACCTCTCTCTATATATTAAATTTTCTAGGATAATTGGGGGTTTGTGTGTGTCATGCGTGTGTGAGGTGTGGTCTGTGCAAAGCTATGTAAAGTTGTGTATGCTTGGGATGAAGGGAGGGGGAGCAGCCATGGCTGCTAGGGGGAAAGGGTGTGCAGGATGTGTGTGTGTGTGTGTGTGTGTGCCTGCTGTGTGTGTGCATGGTGTAGATGTGAATGCACAACATGGGTGTTGTGTGTGTGCGTGGGACTGCTGCAACAATGGGGTGGGGCTTCGTGAGTGATGCTGCTGCGCAATAGCAATGTGTATGCGTGGCTGTGTGGTGGTGGTGAAAGGACAATGAAGGTGGTGGTTGTGCGATGCTCCATCTATGAGTGAGTTCACTACTGCTATGGCAAAGCAACAGTGGTGCAAGGTGCTGTGTGTGTATTTGTGGCAAGGTGGTGAAGGTGCTGTGGTGGTGAGAGTACAATGGGGGGTGGTGTTGCGAAGAAGAAGGAGGAGCTGCCAATCACTACTGAAAATGAGGAAGGGAGGGGTTGTGTGCATGGTATGCTACATTAGGGTGGTGGTGGTGCTGTACGAAGCACCGCTCCGTTGCAGCCAGTGTAGTGTTGTGGGGGGAGGGGGAACGGGTTAGGTAGCGGTGTTTTGGGGGATGTTTATGGGGATGGGGAATAAAAATAGACGGGTTTTGCAGGGGTTTAGGGGGCTGGGTAAAGTGTAGGGTATAAAAAGCATGCCAAGGGTGAGTAATCAAGACTTTAAAATGGGTGGGAAGATCAGTTTTGAGCGAGCCGAAATAGGCGTCATGAAAAGTGCAGTTTCACCCTGAACGTCGCCGAAAAAATTATGAAATAATGGGAAATGAGAAATAAGTGCAGCTGCACTGATAGCACTTAAAGCACTTGAAGATGAAAAACAGAAAGGAAGCGAGAAAAGAGTGGTTCACTAACGCAAAACTGCAAAGTGTTGCTATAAGTCACTCTTGTATGAGCAATTCAAAACCCTAACTCGAAAAACTATTTTTAAGCTGATATTAGTCAAGTGCAAAGAAAAACGCTAGTTAGTTTTATGAAATCTATGATGTGGGAAAATTTCACATTTTTCGAGATCAGGAAGGGTGTTAACTGATACGGTTGTTGTAAAACTTTAGGATGATTTTAAAAAGAGCAAACCAACTTAGTTTCGCGTGAAAATTTTGTGAGGATCTTAAAATTTTGAGATGCTTCAATATCTGAAGTTTTGGGGCATTACAGAGCCAATAGGTATTTTTAGCAGAATCAGCTTTCGAGCGCTCCGTTAATTGTTGATTAGGGATTTTTTAGCGAAAATACCCGAAGGGCTTTTTAGCTCGAAAAATGAATGTAGATGCTTAAAAATATGTTTTAAACTGATTTTGAGATTTTTGTTGGGGCAATGGCCGCCAGGGGATGTTTTGTAATTTTCTATATAAAAAATTTCGAGGAACTTTTTTGTTCGGAAATGGATGTAGTACATATAAAAAGTGGTTTGGAAGCGGTTTCAGGGTGTTAATGGTGTAGTGGCCATCAGGAGATATTTTGGTAATTTGCCACAGGGTTGTGACAGTGATTATGATCGATAACTCAGCCGGATAATGTCACCAGGGTTGAGGGTGTCGCTAGTTGGTATCAAAGCTTAGGCATTTGATTCTTTAGACTTTACAATTGTATGATGGAATGCCTAAGTTTTCGACAAAAGGAGTAAAAGAAGATTTCAATAGCTTGGCTGATCTATAGTGATACTTTGGGTAAGTAGACCATGGTTAACTAAGGTATATTTATTATGACCTCAGCATTTCCTTTTATTGCTGTAGGAAATGGAAGAAAAAACTTGTTGATTTAGGTTTGGAAGGGTGGTTTGATGATGATAAGGTTGTGATATCGAATCCTAAAAAGGAGCCTGATTAGGTTCTAGATAAGATAGAATTAGAATTGAAAGAACCAGATGAAAGTCTGGTAGATATTGAATTAGATAGACCTAGTGGAGAGATGGATGAGGTTGAACACTTTTATTGTGTAAACTTAGAATGAAGAAATGAGGAGATGAGGGTGAGTGTGAGTAGCGCTTTGATGGACTTTTGGAAGAAAAAGTACTTCCAAGTGATGGAAAAAAAAAGACTAATCGACAAGTCAGTTTGAGTCCCTAACTAGCGGTATTAACTAAACAATATAGATGCTGAAAGTTGAATGTGAGGACAAGAAAGGGGTTCATTTTGGGAGTATGTCTGAAAAAGGTATGGCAGGTTGTTCGTAACTACCTTCCTGGTAGGGCTATGCATGAGGATAGGTAACAATTGTCCTAAATGAGAGTCATTGAAGCCTAGAATTTTTTAAGGACGTTATCGCTTCTCCTAGATTGACAGTTGTATGAGTGGGGATGGAGTCCGCTTTTCTAATTGGACCTAAAGTTGTTATTGAGGGGGATAATGGTGATGTGAAACTAGTATCATCTAAGTACTATTGTAGAAATAGGTCGTTTAATGATGAAAATCATTAGTCGTTTGAGCATAAAAGTTGTTTATTATGGTGCACAGTTTTAAAGTCATGTTACTCTTTCCTCGAAAAGATGAGACAGGGTTCCTAATCGAGAGGGACCCTCAACAGAAGTGATTTTGACGAATGTCGAAGATGTAAGTAGAAGGAATAAGCAAGGAGCTACACCAGGTCAAGCAGACCTTAAGATTGTAGAAGCTCCAATGGTACAACCAGTGACTACTACTACAATAACCCCGGTAAAAGAAAGAAGGGAACGTAGATCCCGAGATTTTCAAGATGCCCACCCGCGTGAAATCTTATGGGACGGAAGCGGTCCAGTGTGCACAGCTACGTGGATCCGAGGTATGGAGAAGAAATTCGAGATAACAAGATGGGGGAAAACATCAAAAATATGATTTTTGCCAATCATACGTATAAGGGGAATTACAAGTTGTTGAGAACGGACAAAAACAAGATGAGAAGAGTAGCCTATTTGGCCTGCATTACCTGGAATAGTTGCAGGTAACATGTTGATGATAAGTACTTTATGCTCAAATTGCACAGTAAGTTGGAGACAGGTTTTCTCATTTTAAGGTATAAGGATAAAAATGAGGGAAAATATATAAAGGAATTTGGTGAGTTGGCCCATTTTGCCCCTCATAAAGTGATGATAGAAAATTGAAAGGCAAAACAGTTGAGGAGGGTTTGAAATAATCCCTAAAAAGACAAGTAAAGAGGTTCCAAATGGGGAATTTCTATTGAGCAGTAAAAAAATTGAGTGATGGAGGCATATAATAAAGAGGTATGAGAGGAAAAAAGGAGAGCAATAACGGAAAAGAGCAAGAATCTAGGATCGAAAGTAGAAAAGTGGAAAGAATTGAAAAAATAAAGTACATGAAGGATAGTCCGGACAAAGTTCAGGACAAAGAAGAAGAGATAAAAAGGGTAGATGGTGCGGATTGAGGCATGAAGGTATGGACTATGTTAAGGCAATTGAATCATGTCTTACATATGGGAGTAAGCCACTGAGCTGATGTGCAAGATGAATCAAAAGGGGCTGTATCAAATGTTAACAGTCAGTGCTTAATGTAAAGAGGTGCCCTAAACGAGGGTGATGATTACTAAAAGCAAAAAACAAAAAAAAAGGTATAGGAGACTATGTATCGATTATTGGAAGTTGAATAAACGGATAGTCAAGAATAAATATTCATTGTCTGATATAGGTGACATGTTGATGAGTTGCAGGGTGCTAAGTATTTTCTTTCTGAGGTTTACCTTAGAACGGGTAATCACCGTTCAAGGATAAACAAGGATGATGTTGAAAGACGGTCTCTAAAAACAGAGACGGGCATTATAAGTTTTTGGTGATGCCGTATGGATTAACTAATGCCCTTGTGGCATTTATGAATTTGAGGAATCAAGTCTTTCGAGAGTACTTGATCATTGTGTCATCACCTTATTGATGATCTTATAAAGGGTTCTAAAAACAAGGAAGAGCCGGCTCACTATTCGAGGCAAGTTTGCTGGTTAAGAAAGCCTAAGTGGTATGTCGAATTCAGAGAATATGAACTTTGATGGGAAAATCTAAATGTATGGGGTTGATGCGGAAGAAGGTTAAGGGATCCAAGAAAAGTTGAAATGGGTTAAAAGTGGGAATCGTCGAACATCGACGTTTAATATTAGTAGCTTCCTAGGCGAAGCTGCAGGTTACCGGAGAGTCCTCCAGAATTTCTTTAACATGCCCTATTGGGAAAACTGACTGCGATGATTACTATGCCAAATAAGTGAAGACGTGAATAAACTCAAAATCAAAGTTCGAGTAAGGATGAAAGGAAGTAACAGTCTGTTTCACATTAAAATACTATCGACGCTTCTTGATTGGATCAAGGCAGCTTAAGGACAAGATGAAAAGACGCACAAATTCCAACGAGATTTCAAAAGAAATAAAAAGGAAATTTTAATTGTGATGAGGATGGTATTTACGAATATGGAGGTCGGATATATGTTCCGCCAAATATGAATTGAGAAAAGGAATTATAAGGGTACTCATAATTTGAAGTATCGATTCACTCAGGGGAGATAGAAATGTACTGTGAGTCATGGCCCAAAATTTTTGGTGGCCTACCATGAAGTGGGATATATCAAAGTTTATATCCCGATGTTTGACCTGCTAAAAGGTAAAGGTGAACCATAAGAAAATCGTTGGGCAATTGCAACCATTTCTTACTTGAGTGGAAGTGGAAACACATTACAATGAATTTTGTGTCAAGATTACCATGAACAACTAAACGTTTATCTCGGTGGTAGTGGATAGGTTGACTAAGACGGCCCAACTGATTTCTATCCGAGAAGGGTATTCTTTTGAACGCCGTGATCGAATTTATAGTAAGGAGGTGGTTAGTCATTTACGGAGTGCTAGTAACCATTGTCTCCGACAGAGACACAAGGTTCACCTTGAGGTTTTGGAAAAGTTTTCAAGAAGAAATGGGGACGAAACTAATCATGAATACGGCCTTTCACCATCAGATGGATGACCAAACAGAACGTACGATATAGATGTGGGAAAAATATGTTGAGGGCCTGCATTATTAAATTTTTGCAGAGCATAATAAAAATGTTGCACGTTAATTTGCTAGGACATAGTTGGAAAATGAAGACTATTTCGAACGAAACTTTGCAAAGACATAGAAGACAATGTGAGGGTTATTTGAGAGAGAGTTCGTAGCACACAGAATCTGCAGAAAAGCTATGGTGACAAGAGGCGTAAAATGTTAGAGTTTGAGGTCGGTGACCTAGTAGCTTTAAAAGGGTCACGTGGAAGATTCGAAAAGTGGGGGAAGTTAAGTCTGAGGTTCATCAGACCGTTTAAAAATCCTATCTAAGATTGAGACGGTAGCTTACAGGCTCGATCTACCTCCAGAGTGGAGACAATGACATAACGTGCTTCACGTTTTAATGTTGAGGAAGTATATTCCTGAACCTATGCATGCGATCCAAGTGGAACCATTTGAAATTTGAGATAATTTCTTGTACCAGGAGGCACCAATAAATAGGGGTGAGCATTTAAACCGTTGAAACTGATCCAACTCCGAAAACTGAACCAACCAATCCGTCTATTTCTAAACCGATCTAAAAATCAATCGGTTTGATTTTTTTTTTCCCCAAACCGTATATTCGGTTCGGTCGGTTCGGTTTGGATTTTTTTGAAACCGCATAAATCGAACCAACCGTATATAATATAACATATCTATATTTTTACCTAACCCTAATTATTTTTTACTAATCCTAGTTATCTAACCACTCATGTAAAATGGGATAAACCCTAAATCCTTTAACGTAACACACATTTTTTACTCGCCGTCTACATCTCACTAGGTGTTCTTAATTATGATAAAAAAATTAAATTTTTTGGAGCTTTATTAGTATGTATGAGTTATTAATTTTTGGGCCTAAATTTGCCCAAAATTGAGTTTGGCCCAAACCGATTAAACCCTCCAAACCGAACAGTACAACTCGCAGAAACCGAACCGTTCAACCACGGTTCGGTTTGTTTTTTCCAAACCGAGATTGGTCGGTTCGGTTTGGTATTCAGCCTCTAAACCAAACCGTGCTCACCCCTACCAATAAAGGTGATTGATAAGGGGGAACATGTATTACAATTTGAAAGTAAAACCGGTAGTTAAAGTTGTCCTAGAAAAAACATGTGGTAGGAGAAACTACTGGGAACCCAAGGCATTAATGCGCAAAAATATTCGCATTTCTTTGCGGGATAAGGTTTGTCCCAATTTCAAGGATGAAATTTTATTTAAGGGAGGAAGATGTAATACCCTAACTTAATCTAATTATAAGTTAGATTAATTAAGGGTATAAATTTTATCGATAATAGAGTATTAGAAATAAAAATGAGGGGATAGTTTGGCTTTGGAGCCAAAATGTAATTTTATAAAAGTTACGCGGTCAAAGTGCAACACATGAAAGTTGAGGGGTTAAATTTAAATTTGAAAATGGGGATTAGTGACCAAAAAGGTGGCATCATTGTGGGGAAATTTTAAGGAGGGTTGGGCACCTCTTACTTACAAGGAGTGACTATTATGATTATGAAATGGAAATTGTAGGGATAAAGAAGAAAAGAAATAAAGGAAAAAGGAAGAAAAGAAAAGAGAGAGTAAGAACTTCGGTAGAAAGAAAAACAGGGGAGAAGAAAGGAAGAAGAAGAGAAAAAAGAAGAGGAAAAGAGAAAGAAGATAATCAAACCGAAAAATAAAAGGGTAAGCTTCTCTCTCTATATATATATTAAATTTTCTAGGATAATTGGGGGTTTGTGTGTGTCCTGCGTGTGTGAGGTGTGGTCTCTGCACAGCTATGTAAAGTTGTGTGTGTGTGGGAATGAAGGGAGGGGGAGCAGCCATGGTGGCTGCTAGGGGGAAAGGGGGAGCAAGATGTGTGTGTGTGTGTGTGTGTACTTGTTGTAAATATGAGTGCACAACAGGAGGGCCTATGTTGTGCATGTGCGTGGGACTGCTGCAACAGTAGGGTGGGGCTTCGTGAGTGCTACTGCTGCGCATATGTATGTGGCTATGTGGTGGTGGTGGTGAAAAGGGCAGTAAGGGCGGTGGTTGTACGGTGCTATTTATGTGAGTGAGTTCATTGCTGCTATGTCAGTAGTGGTGCAAGGTGTTGTGTGTGTAGGGGTGGAACTACGCTTGTACGAGGGGGTGCTACAGCCCCCCTCTCCCCCCTCAGATTTAAAAAAAATTATATATATATATAGTGTATTTTTTTCATTTGTAACTTTTCATTTCTCTCTTTCTCTCTCTCTCTCTCCGCCTCTATCGGCCGGCTCACAGTCTCACAGTCACCGGGACAGTCGGACACCGGTCACCGGCTCACCGAACTGCACGTACGCCGGTCGGCGGTCGCCATGGCGTCAGTGAAGCTCTCATGCCGTGACGTCGGCATCTCTCCTCCAGTCCTTCTCTCTCGGCTCTCTCAGCCACCGCAGCAAGCGCACGACGGCACCACCCACCGACCCACGGCCACCGGTCGTCGACTCAGCCGGGCTCATCAGTTGGTCGGAGAAGCCGGCGAAGGCCCTCCTCAGTCCAATGGTCCCCACCCCAACTTCTGCCAGTCCCCACCCAACTCCGGCGACTCCGGCCAGAACAGATCTGGGCGGCAGATCTAGCTTAGATCTACCGTCTACGAGCCGGCGCACGAACCGAGGAAGTTTTGCCACTGCCGTTTGGCGGTCACGGCGCTTGAAATAGTGAAATTACAAATCTGACTTTGAGTTTCAGTCACCGACAACATTGCGACAACGACGCCGTTCTGATTTCTGAGGACCGAGGTCAGTTTGCATTTTGAACAATTTCTTTTGCTATTGAGAATTGATTATTTGATTAATAATTTTAGGTTGTTAGTTGTGTATTTGATAATTTAGATTATTAATCGATGCTTTATGGATATTAATCGTGCATTGAGCACTTAGATTTGAGATTGTTGATGGATGATGGGACCCAATTGGATTTTTATCCCATTTGAGCATTGATTATTTGATTGATAATTTTAGGTTGTGTTAATTGTGCATTTAAAAATTGAGATTATTTTCATGATGATTATATGTTGTTAATTGTGCATTGAGCATTTGAGAATTAAGATGGTTGATGGAGGATAGGATCCAATTGGATTGAGATGTCGGATATGTGATTTAGTTGAATGGTGGGGTGAAATTAAGTTAATTAGGTTAACGCGATAATAAAACATGACTGGAATGTGTATTTTGTATTCTCTTCTTTTGTGTTGTAAAGAGTCCTTAGTGGCTCTCATGAAACTTAATAAGACCTTTTAGATGCTTTTTAGTATGTTTTGTGTATTATCGAAAAGTGCACTTTGTTTTTGTGTGCTATTTTACTTATAAAAATATTTATCTCCTTCGATATATTTTTAGCCCCCCCTGGGATGAAATCATGGTTCCGCCACTGTGTGTGTGTTTAATGGTGTTGTGATGTGTGTATTTGTGGCAAGGTGGTGAAGGTGCTGTGGTGGTGAGAGTGCAGTAGGGTGGTGGTGTTGCAAAGAAGAGGGAGGGGAGCTGCCAATCACGACTGAAAATGAGGAAGGAGGGGCTGTGTGGTGTGTTGCGTTAGGGTGGTGGTGGTGCTGTACGAAGCAGTGCTAGGTTGCAGCTAGTGTAGTGCTGTGTGGGGAGGAGGGGGGTTAGGCAGTGGTGTTGTGGGGGATATTTATGGGGTTGGGGAACAAAAAAGGACAGCTTTTGCGAGCGGTTAGGGGGCTGGGTAGAGTGTAGGGTATAAAAGCACGCCAACGGTGGGTAATCAAGACCCTAAAATGGGTGGGCAGATCAGCTTTGAGCTAGCCGAAATGGGCGTCATGAAAAGCGTGGTTTTGCTCCGAACCTCGTCAAAAAATTATGAAATAATGGGAAATGAGAAAGAAGTGTGGCCGTACTGATAGCACTTGAAGTGCTTGAAGATGAAAAACAGAAAGGAAGAGAGAAAAGAGTGGTTCGCTATCACGAAACTGCAAAGTGTCGCTATGAGTCGCTCTTGTGTGACCGATTCAAAACTCTAACTCGAAAAGCTATTTTTAAGTTGATTTTGGTCAAGTGAAAAAAAGAAACTCCAGT
Organism: Escallonia rubra; assembly: GCA_033065855.1. Classification (NCBI taxonomy): domain Eukaryota; kingdom Viridiplantae; phylum Streptophyta; class Magnoliopsida; order Escalloniales; family Escalloniaceae; genus Escallonia; species Escallonia rubra. Next base: position 129,220 of record JAVXUO010002370.1, read on the forward strand.
TACTTTTTATGAAATCTACGATCGTTATAAAATTTCACGGTGATTTTAAAAATAGCAAACCAACTTAGTTTTGCGTGAAATTTTTATGAGGACCTTAAAATGGTAAGATGCTTCAATATCTGAAGTTTCGGGGCATTTTGGAGCCGATTGCTATTTTTAGCAGAACCGGGTTCCGAGCGCTCTATAAATTGTCAGTTAGGAATTTTTGAGCAAAAAATCCTTGAAGAGCTTTTTAGCCCGAAAAATGAATGTAGATGCTTAAAAAAATGTTTTAAATTGATTTTGAGATTTTTGTTGGGGTGATGGCCGTTAGGGGGTGTTTTGGTAAATTTTCCTATAAACATTTTGAGGGACTTTTTGGTCCAAAATTGGATGTAGTACATCTAAAAAGTGGTTTGGAAGCGGTTCTGGGGTGTTAGTGGTGTAGTGGCCATCAGGGAGGTATTTTGATAATTTGTCATGTCGACGCTAAACTTTTAATAACGCACGTAATATGACGTTCGGAGTGACGGAAAGTGAGGAATGACATTAATACGCCTAAAATAAGGGAGTTGTTATTGTGGATGTGTCGATAAGGCTAGGTTAAGGATCCGATTATTGGATCGAAATAAATAGCCGTTGTAAGACGCTACGAACAGTTAAATGGGAAGGGGTAGAATAGAGAGAGAGAGAGAGTGTGTGTGTGTGTGTGTGTGTGTGTTTGAATATTGTATGACGAGCAAAGTCTTATTTGATTAGGTGATCTCTCTCCTTGCAATCTGAGGTTGCAAGTTCAGCTATAGGCCAATCAGGTAAGGACAATGCGGTTTTGTTATGCCAATTCATTGTTTCGATTAGCATGCCATGTTGAGGACATTTATATTAAACTCCTATTATTATAATTGAGACACCCGTAATCATTGTGACCGGTATTCTTTTATTTGACTTATGTTGTTAAGGACTTAAGGTAGAATAATTTTCGTTAATACATCTCGTTGAAGAAGTTTAATAGGGATAATGTGTTTCCTTGTATGCTATGGTTCAGTTCGATTAGCATATTTGTCATTGGGGATGATGTTATGTAGAGATTGTTGTGTGGTTGTTGTGAGATGTCGGCAATTGTTGGCAACCGATTATTCTCCTGATTGAGAACACCGTTGAGGACTTGTGGTTAAATTTCTCCCCCGAGTCTGTCCTGTCGTTGATTGATGATGTATGTAGAGATGGTTGCGTTGTTATGAAATGTTGGCAATTATTGGTAACCAACATTTCTCTTATTTAAGAATGCTGTTGAGGGCTTGTGGCAAATTTCTCCTGACTCCGCCCTGTTGATGATGTTTATGTTGAACTCCTGTTGTTATGTTTGAATACCGGTTGGTTATGTGACATAATATTTCTTGCTGAGTTATGCTGTTGAGGACATAAGGTGGAAGAATTTCCCTTAGTCCGCCCCGTTTATGAAACCTTGTGGTTTAGCTGTAACGCGATTAGGGACAAACACTGTGGATGAGTTCCTTTCCTGATGACAATGTAGCTTTTGATTATCTGAGACTGAGATGAACATCTTGTATAATAGGACATCAAAATGAAGAGGACAGCCTGCGAAATATGATCACTGGCTAAAAATAAGGATGTATGGCGCTCGAGTCTAGTCTGTTGTGTCCGGCCAAGTCGAGTTGAGTCTGCCGTGTCTGTCCAAGTCCCGTCTGTCGTGTCTGAGTTTGCATTGCATTTGATTTTATTTCGATGTTAATAAATTTAATGACTTGTATTTCAATGATGTTTACCTTTGCATTTCATTGATGTTTACTTTTGTGATTCTTATTTTAGTGTACACTTGCATAGTGAGTCAGTCAATCAGTCTTGTCCATGAGGAGGTAGCAGTAATGTTATTCTATTGGGCTTTGAAGCTGCTCAGTCTAACGAAAGAAAAAAAATCGTTTGACAAATTACGTTGATGTTGAAATTGATTAAAAACTCTTGATTCATTGTTATCATTGAGATGATTATTATTCATCCACGACCTTCGAATCACTTGTACACGATACTCCGCGTGTTGTCTTTACTAGGTGATTTATGCTCATTCCTTATGTTGTGTTGTGCAGGTTATAAGATTGACCAAGGAGAACCCTCTAGGAAGGGAAATGAAACAAGTTAGAAAAGTTGAGAGAGGTGAGACAAGCTAGAAATGGTAGGACAAAGAATTGAGTTGCGGGATACGTTGAGAGTAGCCACACGATTATAGTCGTGTATTATGTTGTAAATGTATAAAGATCTTCCGCTGTAATATGATGTATGTTTGTGAGAAAAATTTTGTAAGGACGCAATTTTGAGCGTCTATCAATGATGTATGAAGGTATAGTTGAAATATTCCGAACTTCAGGAGCTATTTAAAATAACAATTGGAAACCCAAAAAATAAACGGGCATTAATTTTGAGCAATGCTCGGGTATTAGTAGAGTATGAGAAAGATTTTTGGGGCAAAAATATAATTTTGAAAATTTGTGGGGCTATTTTGTAAGTTTGGAAAACTTTGGGGGGCATAAATGTAATTATTATTTTCAGTGATGAAAAAAGTGACAATATATGTTTTAGTGACGTTTAAATAAATTAATAAAAATGGGAATAAATTTTGGGCTTAGAGGTAATTAAACAAAGTTTGGGTTATTTTGTAAATATGGAAACTTTGGGAGGGCTAGATTGCAATTTTTTAAAATATGCATTAGGTGTCAAATTGTAGAGAATTTATCCTAAGGATGCGACCTCTTGCTAGTTGTGTAGTGACTAATCCCATTTTATTATAAAATATAGGATAGGATAAGTCTTTAAAGGAGGATTAAAAAAAAGAAAAGAGAACTTTTGGGGAGGAAAGTGGGAATTCGAGAAAAATAAGAACAAAGAAGAAGAACAGGAAAAACAGAGAAAAAGCAGAGCTCGGGGAGGAGAAAGAAAGAAAAAGAGAAGAAAAATTTCGAAAAACAAACTAGGGGTAACCCCTTTTCCTCTTTAGTGAATTTTAATGGGTGAATTGTGTGTGTGTGACCTGCAGGGATGGGAAGTTGTATGTGCACTGATGAGTGCACTCGTGTGTGCTTGGATTGAAGGGGGCTTCGGGTGAGTGAATTTATGGGTGGATTTTGGCATATAGGTTAGTGTTCATGGATTGTATGCTTGTAAGGGTAAGGGAGAGGGCAATGGGTGTTAATGTGTGAGTTTGAGTATGTGCAGGTGGGTAGAGTTGAAGTGTGTGTAATATGTTTCGGGTGTGGGTGTTAATGTATAATGATGTAAGTATGTATAATATATGTGTATTAGATGTGTGTTAGAAGTTAATTATTATGGATTTAGGTGGTTAAAAGTGTGGTAGTGCGTGTGTTCGGGAGTGGTGTGTGTGAAAGTGGGTGTGACAGTGAGGTTGAAGATGAATGTGTGTGCGTGAAGGTGTAGAAATGTGTGTGTAATGATTTGAATAGTAACCGTTATAGTCGCTAAAAATGAAAATTCAATTATGCAGTTTTTAATCCGATTTTTTATAAATAGTTAGGGCCAAAATTGGACAACCAAAATAGCAACCCTCGATATTTTTACGAGACATACGCTCTGAAAAATTTTGGGAATTTTCGGTGTCCGCGAACAATGCTAAATTAGGATATTGATTAGGAGAAATTCTTGATTTATTTAACATAGTAAATTAAGTTATTTTAATCTGAAAACTTTAGAAAAAAACCTTATTTTACTGATATGTTTCATATTCTAAAATTTCGTACCATTCCGAAACCGATAGGTTTTAGCCGAACCGGCTTCTAAACGCTCGGTCTGGACACCGATTCAAGATTTTCGGGCAAAAATTCTCTAAAATACTTTTTAACCAAAAAATGACTTCAGGATGTTTAAAATAGTGTTATAAGATGTTCTTGGGATTTTTTCGGTGCCGGAAACCCCTAGGGGGTATGCTGGTAATTTGGCACCCCGAAGGAGTATTTTGGTAATTTTACCTAAAAAGGGTATTTGAGATAAATTCACATACAATAAGGTTGTTTGCATGATTTTACTTATGGGAAGGCTGTTTTTGTGATTCAAGTGTGAGATGGGGTATTTTGGTAATTTGCCACCCCGAGGGGGGTTATTTTGGTATTTGACCTAAAAAAGGTATTTTGGATAAATTCCCATATGGTTAGGTTATTATAGTGATTCTACTTACGAGAAGGCCGTTTTGGTTATTTAAGTCTGAGAGGGCATTTTGATAATTTTACACATAAGGGGCATTTTGGTAATTTTACATGCCGGATGAAGGGGGTTCATTTTGGGAGTATGTGTGAGTTCGTATTAAGTTATAATATTGTACTGTAGGCTATGTTCTGATGATTTGATTATCACATTTAGGTTAAAGCTAAAAACTTTCCGGTTAGGATAATCTAGTTACAGATCCAGGTAAAGGTTTCTATTTGAACACTGGGCAAGGACTTTCGTCCGAACCCTTATTTTGATAACTCGTACTCATAAGTACTCTTTTGATTTACTTATGACTTATGTCGAACGCTGAATTATGTATTGATATAAGCATTTATTGCCCAGAAAACCTCAATATTCACTACAAGAAACTGCCCCTTTAGCGACCGCCAGGGGAAAAAGCGGTCGTTAAACAATTTTAGCGATCACAAACAGCGGTCGCTAAAACAGTCACTAGAGATCCAGTCACTAAACTTTAGTGACCGGTTTTAATAATCGGCCGTTAATTTTAGCGACCGCGTTGACCACATTTAGCGACTGCGCCCGCGGTTGCTAAATATATTTTGAAATTTAAATTATTTTCTCTTTAGCGACCACTTTTTCTACTTTAGCGACCAATATTGGGGTCGCTAATTTTTTTATTTTAAATTTGTTTTGTTTAGGGACCACTGTGTGTAATTTAGGGACCGCGATTTGTGGTCGCTAAATATTTTTTTTTAATTTAAAGTATTTTTGTTTAGCGACCGCCGTTTTCAGTTTAGCGACCGCGATATGCGGTCACTAAAGCTGAGTTATGCTTTGAAAAATTAGGTCTGGTTTGACATCCTGTGCAAAACCAATTCAACAACTTGTCCCAAAACCAATTCAACCTGTCCAAAACCAATTCAACAACCTATCCAAAAACTGATTCAACCTGTCCAAAACCAATTCAACAACCTGTCCAAAAACCAATTCAAACCTCTGTCCCGCATTCATTCAAAAACCAATTCAACGCCCTGTCCCGCATTCATTCAAACAACATGTCCAAAACCTATCTACTCTACACATCCAAAAACAATGTCTCGCATTCAATTCAATACGTCAATCCCAAACCAAGCACATCAAGCTTTACATCATCAAACTATAAACATATGCATTAAAATCACGTCAATGTGACAAAGAAAAGCGTCAACTCTCAGGTACATTCACAGTCTTCAACCAAAATTAAAAAAATGAGTCAAGTATGTTCATAAGCTACAATCAATACATAAGACCCCAAAAAGATACTAGCCAGTAGACCCACCAATCCCGTCATCATCATCTTCTTCATCCCTTGTTGAAGGCACGTTCTATCCAACAATGTCCTCACAGCCCTGAGAATCATCGGTACTAGGCACAATACCACTCTGCATGAAGCCATACAAATGATTAAACATAATATATACAAATCAAGATCACAGATTAAATGACCACAATACATAACTACTTAAGAAAATTGGTATTACCTGATGTCTGGCTCCGGGGATAATAAAACCTTGTTGGATCATCATCATAATTTTTTCTTCAACAAGTTTGTCTAAGCGCTCTTTATCCGTCACTTCAACTTGAGAACCGCTACAACTAGTCGTGCCTAATGACTGAGCTCTACCTAGCAACGAACGTGGGGATTGACGAGGGAGGCCGAGCATACGATCCTTCTTAGGACCCCCTGTAGCTTCTGACCACAAAAAGACCTCGTCCACTGCTTGGCTATCGTCTGCCTAGAGTTGGCCTGAAATTTTTCTCTAGATGCATTTTGTATAAAAAAACAACGAAAATGTTAGAGGAATGCAACTGGCCGCAACCAATAAGGATACAATATGAATGCAAAAGTGAAGAATAGTTGTGTGCTCAACGCAAACTGCTCTGCATTCTCAGAAACCCACTTCACATCTTCTTCTTTTTTTTGTGAACTCAAAGCCTTGGAGCATCGTAGGGGGCCTTTTTTCAGGGTCGCCTTCTCTCAAATTTGGATTGTGCACAGCATATGGACGTGATCCAGCACTATGTGTTATCTTCTTCTCGCTACTGGCCATATCCTTGCCTCGCTCACTGAGCTTCGCCCATTCAGTTGTATACCAATGATCTACCAGCTGCCCCCACATGGCTTTTGAGAAGTACTCGGGTTTTAGTCCTTGGCCATAGAAATATCTGTCGCACCCGCCCGAGCTAGCGCCTCCTTCCTTGCATTGAGCATCCATTTCTTGTAATTTAATGAACAATGCCACTCCCAGGTCTGGCTCCCAAGCTCTTGGTCTCTGTTGGACTCGAATTTGAAGTAGTCCTGAACATAATTCAACACAATTTCAAACACGATTAGCAAGAAAAATTCAGCAATAATGTACTTGTAAAACCAAATAAAACAATGAAAAATAGACAATCCTACCAAGAATTTCCCCCAGACAAGTTCTTGGTTCGGTCCACGCCTTCCACGTCGGAGAAGGCCGTGGGAGGTGGGACTTGATAATAAGACCGATTTTGGTCCTAACACAGTCTTCAACAAAGCTAATTACAAGAAATTACAAGAGATACGTCAATCCCAATATAACAAAGTATTAAGTTAGATAGGTGTGCTAAAAGATGGTAGGAATTGAGCTTTGAAAATTGAAAACATACTAATTGTTGAGGACATGAGCAGTAATCCTCTGCTCCGGGGTGGCTAGAAGAGGTATCATGCGTGTGATACCTCTAGGTACAGATTCACTGGAAGCTACAAATGAGGAAGGCGTTATATATTTTGCAACAAATATGTTTCAATTCGACACGAAACTAATATTGTCTCACCATGTACCGAAGCTAGTGACGATATCGGCTGCTCATCAGTAGCCACATCATCAATCCTGGGGAGGGGTGCTGACTATGCCGACGTAGGTCCGCGGCGGCCGCCTCCACGAACTTGGGGTGCACTGGATCTTGGCATATCTACAAAAAAACTTAAGTGTAAAAGTTAATTGATAGCAATGCAGTTTGCTTGAATAATAAAAGACTTAAGTGCAAAAGTTAATTGAAAATAAATACCACAAGTGCAAAAGTTAATTGACAATTCAATTTAAATAATAAACACCACAAAGTGCAAAAGTAGATTAATAAGAACGTTTTTGCTTTACATGCTCAATCACTATCATTAATAGACAACATAATGTCTTCCTCCTCCTCGTCATCTTCGTCCCCTTCATCTTCATCATCATCATCTTCTTCTTCTTCAACTTCTTCCTTGGAATCATCATCATCATCATCATTGTCATCACCGAGGGCTTCAGCATCGACCTCTTCTCCAGCATGGCCTAAATCACAGAGAGGCTCATCAACAAGATCGTTATCCTTCTTGAGCGGCATCACTGTGCGAGCATCATCCTCTTGGCACATCTCAACGAACACATCATCATCAACAAAGCCTCTTTTGGTCTTGATAACAGTATGCCAATTTGGGTCCTTCCATGTCACAGCCTTCGCATAGAAGACTTGCGTTGCTTGAGCTGTAAATACAAATGGTTCGTATGATCCGAGCCTTGACCTCATATTAACGTCTACAATCCCATGTCGACTAACTCGGATACCAGTTGTAATGTCAAACCATCTGAACTTGAACATTAACAGTCGATTACCGCTGCCATAATAATCTAGTTCAACAACCTCCTCTGACTGCCCATAAAAATCGCGCTCGCTATCATTATAACAGTCACCTTTGACTAAAACTCCACTATTTTGGGTTTGTTTAATAAGCTCAACTTCCATTGTGTTAAACCTAAACCTGTTGACAATGTACCATTTATTACACGAAACTAATCTACTAGGCCAGCAACAAGCCATGTTAGACGAGCATCAACTCCATCCTAGGTGGTCTACAACAATAAACAATTTGCACAAAGTAGAAAGTTATTACCTCGCATATACCATCTCACTATATTAGAAATGAGATGTGGTTTTAGAACTTACGCGCTTTCGGAACCACTCAGGGAACGGGTTGTTTCGCCTTTTTTCAAGTTGTCCATCTGATATCCCAAGGTTTGCGAATAACACTTCATCATCGTATTCACTGTATGTTATATAGCATCGTCGTTATATTATGTTCTTGAACTATGAGAAGGAAGATATATATATATATATATATATATATATATATATATATACACACACACACACAAAACTACTTACATTATAAATGGTGTAACTTCATGGCAATTCATGAGAGCGTACAATGTAGCGGCAATATACTCTTCCTTGGATAAATATCAACCACTCCTTGTCCAAGTGCACAACCAAGATGCATGAATATTGAAAGACGCTCATCGAATTCTATGGCGACACTATTTTCATTGCGACCAAGCCAATTCATCTTTGTATCAACATCAGTCTCAAAGTAAAGGGAGTAGAAGTTGGTAAGCTCCTCAAGGATGTAAGCCTCTGCAATTGAACTTCCAACGCGCGCTTTGTTACGCACCTCTTTCTTAAGGCCAAACATATACCTATGTAAGAAATAAGTCATTTTCAGTAAACAACGCATGTGTGCAAGTATGAAATACAATTTAAAGATGGACATCACCTCACAAATGGATACATCCACCGATACTGCACAGGTCCGCCCACTCTAGCCTCATATGCTAAGTAAATTGTCAAATGCTCCATCGAATCAAAGAATGACGGGGGAAAGATTTTCCCTAACTTCCACATTGTCTCAACAATGTTTTTCTTAAGAATTTTAACATCACTCTCTCGGAGCACTTTTGAGCACAAATCGCGGAAGAAATGACCAAGTTCGGTCAATGCTTCATTTACTAGCTTCGGCAAGAGGTCACAAAAGACAATTGGTATAAATCTTTCCATGAATACATGACAATTGTGACTCTTTAAACCATAAAACTTACAATTATTAAGGTTGCAACAATGTGATATATTAGATGCATAGCCATCTGACAGCTTCAAGTGTTTAACCCACTCACACACCCGTTATATTTGTTTTTTTATCCAATGTATGTATTGGTTTGGGCAAAACCATCTTACCATTAACCATTTGTGGATACAATTCACGCTGTATACCCATCATCTGCATATATCTGTGTGCTTTTAGGTGATCTTTTGATTTGCCCTTGACATTCATGACTGTATAAAACACATTTTCGAAAATATTTTTTGAAATGTGCATAACATCAAGATTGTTGCGGAAAAGGAGGGTCGGCCAATAAGGCAGCTCCCAAAAGATGCACATTTTCTTCTAGTTATGTGTTTTTCCAAAGCCAGGAAGTTTTAGACTGGTAGCACACGTTCCAAATGGTAGCGCATCCATGTCAAGGTCCTTTACGCACATATACACTTCATCCCTAGACAATCTGTCACATGTTTCAATGTGACACTCCACAGTTTTATCAAACTTATCTTTTTGTTTTCGAAATGGATGATTAGGCGGTAAGAATTGTTTGTGACACCCCCAAAAGGAAGCCTTCCCCCCAGTGCTTTAAGGTGAAAGCCTTACTCACTTCCATACAATAAGGACATGCCAACCTACCATGTGTACTCCACCCACACAACATACCGTATGCATGGAAGTCATTGATAGTCCACATGACTGCTGCCCTCAAGCTGAAGTTCTGTTTAAGAGATGCATCAAATGCTGGGGCTCCTACTTCCCACATAATTCTTAACTCATCGATCAACGGCCACAAGTACACGTCTATATTTTTACCTGGGCTCGTAGGTCCAGGAACGAGTAATGATAAAAACATGAATTGCTTCTTCATGCACATGTCTGGAGGGAATGTTATACAGGACAACGATCACAGGCTACGTAGAGTAAGGTGTGCTAGAGTGCCCAAAAGGATTAAAACCATCAGTAGCGAGGCCAAATCGCACATTTCGAACCTCTGCAGCAAAAGATAGGTGTCTGCAATCAAATTCCTTCCATGCCTCTCCATCGACAGGATGTCTCAATAAATCGAGAACTTTGCTGCGAACGTTGCTATGCCATCTCATGTATTCTGTTGTTTTAGAAGAGTAATACAACCTTTGAAGCCTTGGTGTTAGTGGAAAGTATTGCAATATCTTCCATGATATCTTCATTTTCTTCCCACTGGTTGGTTTATACCTTGCGTGGCCACAAACCGGACACTCATTCAAGTTATTGTCCTCCTTCCAGAATAAGACACAATCATTATTACATGCATCTACCTTCTCGTACCCCAAACTGAGTTTCATCATCATTTTCTTAGCACTATAGTACATTTCAGGCAACTTTTCATCCTCCGGCAACATTTATTTTTTAAGCTTCAGAAAAGCATCAAAACCTCTATCACTTAGGCCAAACTCAGACTTTAAGTGTAGCATCCTTGTTACAGCAGATAACTTGGTGTGCTTTGTACTTCCTTTCCATATTGGTTCTTCAGAGTCTTTTAACAATTTATAAAACTTATGTGCACTCGGGTTTGGCTCTTCTTCCACATTAGGATTACCATCATTAAAAAAGTTATCCTAGTTAATCTCATTAGGCCCAGCCAGTGGGGGAACCAGGATTTCATCCCAGGGGGGGCTAAAGATATATCGAAAGAGATAAATATTTTTATAAGTAAAATAGCACACAAAAACAAAGTACACTTTTCGATAATATACAAAACATACTAAAAAGCATCTAAAAGGTCTTATTAAGTTTCACGAGAGCCACTAAGGACTCTTTACAACACAAAAGAAGAGAATACAAAATTCACATTTCAGTGTTTAAAAACGAAAGCACTAAATAACTACTCGATGAGGCGCCGAAAATTGGTAGCGTTTGATAATAGCCTCATTTGTAATAGTTTTGAAGACATTTTTCTCGATGTTTTTGCAATTTCTCCTTCTTTCTCCAATCGTTAAAACCATGCCTAACAAAAGTACCACCACCCCTTGCTCCCCATGAGCACTTCCGAACAAGTAGCAACACAGACAATATGCTTCATATTTTGCTACACTATACTCCAACCAACTCGAATAAATGTCAAACCAAGAAGAAACAAATTGACGAGACTGAGTTCCTAATTGTGAAAAATGGAAAATTGTGGTGACGAGGTTGGCAAGGACCTTTCGACCAATACGCTCATCGAACTTTATCTCGAACATTATGACCATAATCCAAAATATTCGGACGCAACCCAGGATCCGCAATAAGCTCGTCAGAATTGAACTCATCGCTAACTCTGCTTGAATGTCCGGAATGAATATCATGATACACAATGGGAGCCTTGTCCGTTACTGTTGGAATCGGAGACTGTTGAATAGTATCTTGATTTCTACACTCATTCTTATTAGACTGTAATAACTTTTCCACCTTTGGTTTCTTTTGATAGAACCTTTCCATTCTGGAAAAAAAAAATATTTTAGAGGTAACAGCACATATGGTCCCTAAACTTTTGGCCGTTCTCACGTGTAGTCCCTGTAGTTTAAAATTTGTAAGATCAGTCCCTATACTTTTTAAATTTACCGACTGAAGTCATTTTCCACACGGCCGTCTGTTCTAAGCTGTTAATGTGACTTTTGGTGGGGGTATTTTTGTCCCTTCGCTTTAGCCTTCTCACTCTCCATCTACTTCCAATCGTCACTCCCCCAAATCCCAAATCAAACCTAACCCTAGCCTTAACCCCCGATCTAACCCTCCACCACCTCAAGCTCAACCTCCTTCCAGTCCAAGCCGTAGACACCCTCTTCTTCACCCTCAAAGGCCGCCCTTTGCCCGACTCGACCTGCCTCCAGAATCCCTGATTTACCCCCTACTCCACCCTCGTTTTACACCCGTGCCTCCCCGACGGTGATGGCGGTGGTGGTGCCACCGCCAAGTCTTGCGACTACTACCTCAACATGTACACCGTCAAAAAGCCAGACAAAGTCAACCCCAACAAGCAGCGACTCTCAAGGTGGCTCAACCGCGCCTTGACCAACGAGCTGCTTAAATGCCCGGTAGTTATCAACGGGAAGTATAAAAGAAAAGGTGAGCAAGGCTAGGTCTCAAACAACAGAGACAACATCGATCAAGAAGAAGAAAAGGTGAAGTGAAGGACTAAGGATTGATGGCAGAGGCGAACCGCATCGGCAGGTGGGATTGAAGGCGGCTGCGAGCAGCTGTCGTGTCGATACATCCCTTTGCTAAGCTTTCCGATCTACAACCGTCTTAGCATTTTCTTTGTGGTAATTGTGGGCTTGTGATAATACACAGTTTATAGTACTAAAGTGGGCTGATTACATGTGTATGGCTTCAATTATTTTGGCCTATTCTCTTGTACACATAATAAACCCCACAATACTAAGATATCCATACCCGAACCCATGTTTTTTTTTAATTGGTACAGAAACCCATCTAAAGTCAACAGTTTCGATTCACCACTAATGTTAACTTGCTCCCATTATTTTGGTTGCATATGCACTCAGCCAAGGAGGCAAAGGCGAATGGACGAAAATACCCCCACCAAAAGTCACATTAACGGCTTAAAACAGACGGTCGTGTGTAAAAGGACTTCAGTCGGTAAATTTAAAAAGTATAGGGACTGATCTTACCAATTTTAAACTTCAAGGACTACACGTGAGAACGACCAAAAGTTTAAGGATCATATGTGATGTTACCTCTTTATTTTAAGTATCAATCCATCAATTATTAATCAAATAACCTAGTTAATTACAAATATTTTATTCTTTTACTTTTCCAGTCATGTTTTATTATCGCGTTAACCTAATTAACTTAATTTCAACCCACCATTCAACTAAATCACATATCCGACATCTCAATCCAATTGGGTCCCATCCTCTATCAACTATCTCAATTCTCAAATGCTCAATACACAATTAACAACATATAATCAGCATGAAAATAATCTCAATTTTTAAATGCACAATTAACACAACCTAAAATTATCAATCAAATAATCAATGCTCAAATAGGATAAAAATCCAATTGGGTCCCATCCTCCATCAACAATCTCAAATCTCAAGTGCTCAATGCACGATTAACATCCATAAAGCATCAATTAATAATCTAAATTTTCAAATACACAACTAACAACCTAAAATTATTAATCAAATAATCAATTCTCAATAGCAAAAGAAATTGTTCAAAATGCACACTGACCTCAGTCATCAGAAATCAGAACGGCGTCGTTGTCGCAATGTCGTCGGTGACTAAAACTCAAAGTCAGATATGCAATTTCACTATTTCAAGCGCCGTGACCGCCGAATGGCAGTGGCGGAACTTCCTCGGTTCCTCTGCCGGCTCGTAGACGGTAGATCTAAGCTAGATTTGCCAGATCTGATCTGGCCGGAGTCGCCGGAGTTGGGTGGGGACTGGCCGGAGTTGGGTAGGGACTGGCCGGAGTTGGGGTGGGGACCGCCGGACTGGGGAGGGCCTTCGTCGGCTTCGCACTTCAGAATCGGGGGACGGCGACCAGCGTTACCTTATCGATGAGCCCAGCCGACGACCGGTGGCCGTGGGTCGGTGGGTGGTGCCGGCGTACGGCGTGCCGCGGTGACTGAGAGAGCCGAGAGAGGAGGAGAGGTGTCGGCGTGAGAGCTTGACTTGACGCCACGGCGACCGGCGTTAGTGTGTTACACTGTCGATGAGCTGAGCCGATCACCGGTGGCCGTGAGTGGTACCGTCGTGCGGCGTGCCGCGGTGACTGAGAGAGCCGAGAGAGGAGGAGAGGTGCCGGCGTGCCGCGGTGAGCCGGTGACGGAGAGTTGACTGAGAGAGCCGAGAGAGGATGAAAGAGAGAGAGAGAGAGAAAGGGAAAGTTGCAAATGAAAAAAAAAATACTATATATATATATATATATTTCAAAATCTGAGGGGGGGCTATAGCACCCCCTCGTACAAGTGTAGTTCTGCCCCTGGGCCCAGCTTCCATTACCATATGTTGATACTGAGAAAATCCCGGATCTTTAGGACTTTGTTGTTTGACCTCAGTGGGCACCTCAACTGGCACCCTCAGAATTGGTTCCCCGTGCTGAGTCCAATTCGTATAGTTACTCATAAAACCTCTACGGAATAGATCATAAGTAACATCATTGGGGGTTTTCCAACTTAACAGCTGACAATCATTGCACGGACATTTAATCATGTCGTCATCCACAAAGTCTCGTTGATTCAAAGCGAAGAGAATAAACCCGTTCACTCCATGTCTAAACTCTTTCAATACCCCAATCCCACTTGGAGCAATCCTCCATTGCATCCAACTTATATCCACTGACATGATATATATATCTCTTACTACCAGTTGAACCTATACAAGTCGAGTTCCAATTTAACCTTCAATTTGAAAAATATATATTGAGTAGTCACTTACAAATAAACATGAAAAAGCTAAAGATTAACTAAAATGAGAATAATGTACTCCGGTCCAAAAAAGAGGAAAAGGAGAGTGAAACGAGTAGTTTCAAGTATTTGTCAAATCACAAGAAAATTTGATGAAAACTTGAATCCTGAACCTAGTTAACAACGAATATTCCTAATGTGGGCAGTCGACTCACGTTTCTCGGTGAAATATGAAGTTCATTCACGGAGTTGATATTGTGTCACCTACAATTGTGATGGGGTTTACGATTTAGTTAGGGTTAGATCGAGTTGTAGTTAGGCTTATTATTAGGGTTAGTTACGAAGGAATTAGGATTCTCGTTAGGGTAATTAGGGTTTAATTAGGCGTTGAATATGATTTGTTTAGGGTTTGCTAGAGCAATTAGGTTTTAATTAGAACACTTAGTGTTAAACAATGTTTATTAGGGCTGATTAGGGCAAATTGGCCCTAATTGAAGCTATTTAGGATTAATTAGAGAAAAATTAGAGTTAATTACTGCCAATTCAGGTTTGGTGGCAAGTTAATTAGGGTTAATCAGTGTTGATTAGGGATTAGGGCTAATTAAGGCCCCAACGAAAATAATATTAGGCCTAGTTAAGGCTAATTAGGGTTATTAGAGTTAACTGAGTTTAATTTGGGTTAATTAATGTTAATTAGAGTTTAATTATCATTGAATTAGGGTTAATCAATGTTAATTAGGGCTGATTAGGCTAATCAGGGCTTATTCGAGCTATTTGGGGTAATTTATAGTTAATTAGTTTAATTAGAGTTAATAACCATCAATTAGGCTATAATTAAGAGTTAATTAGGATTAATCAGTGTTGATTAAGATTAATTAGGGCTAATTAGTGTTAATTAAGACTAATTAATTAAGGTTTAATTAGGACTTACTTAGGCCTTAAATTCTACAACTATTCTAGCAATAATTACAACAATAATTATAAAAATAACCAAAATCACAACAATAATTACAACAATAACCATAATTAATTAGGGTCTATCGGGGCTAATTCGGATGTAATTCGAGTAATCTAGATTTAATTAGGTTAATTAGGCTGGATGGAGGTACTGAACATGCTTCCATTGTTAACCGAATTGCATCTTTCGTTTTGTAGCTTATCTGGTTCAATTGCATCTTTAACTTCTGTTAATTCCACTTCACTTGCTCTAACATACCTCAGTTCTAATAGCTTTTCTTAAAAAAACCTCGGCTGGATTGCAAATGTTAGCAACCTTGTAGCTGTTGACTTGAGCAATTGTAACCTGAGAGGAAGGCTTCCAGATAGGTCTTACGTATTCTTTCAAGGCAAGCATGAGACATTGATGGCCAACTGGAGCCATTTGGGGATCTATGAGACTGACCATATTGAGGTGACTATTAGTTTTAAATAACACTAAAATCATATCCACCCTTAGAAGGAAGAGTCATTTTTTGGACAGTTCTTACTTCCAAGTCTGCCCTTTAACAAGATTTCTTTTTTTTCCCCATTTTTTGGTGGTACCTAAGTAATGTACTTGACATCTATAGAAAATCATACTATGATTTTGAAATGCATTACTAATGATCCCTTCTTGAGATTGTCTATTTGGAATCTTCAAACTTTTAGCCTCAAAGTGCTTAGAGTCTAGCAAGAGCAATATGGTGAGAGCCATTAAGTTCCAACTTTGGCACCATTTGACCCCCGACCTCAACCGCTTGGCCCTCGACTCCATTTGACCTTGATCAAATCCGCTCTATTTCAAGCACCCTAATTGCCTCTCTTATATGCGCCACTAGAATATGCAAACGATAACCTCAATTTGCATTAACATGGAAATACTGAACACAGGACGACCAAACAATGTCATACACATATTAGCAACATATTTACGTATTCTTCTGTTGTGCCCGTGCATACCGTAGTAGCAATAGTTATAGTCAGGCTTGTGAATATGTTTGCTACTAGAGCTTTTCTTTGACAAAGGTGCCAACAAGTATAGCTAGTAACGGCCCGGAGAGAGCTGAAAACTATATATGCAGTCAGTAAGAAATTTCACTGGAAGGTACAACCATCTAAATGCACAAACTTCTTGGACAGAAGTTGTGTTTGCTTCGACAAGAGGGGGTTTTATACTCTTATATGTTCGTCCACATTTTATTTGTCGATAATAAAGTTAATATCTTAAAAGCTAAATTTAATTTAACCTCATTTTGTTGTTGCAAGATTACTCCGTGTTTTTTTTTTCTTGTCGATATATATAATGTTCAACCCAAAGTTACAAGAATGCTGAATTTAAATGCTGCATCAAATGCACAAATCTTAGTATAATGCTAGGAAGAATTTGAGATAGGCGTACCGTGGCAGCATTGGGCTTAGCGGTGGCACGGCCGACAACAGTGGCAGTAGCGGCGGCGTGGGCTGCGTGAGCGGCAGGGTGGCCGAGCTGGGCTTGCCGGTGGGGAAGGGTTTACCGAGAAGTGGTTTTCGGTGGAAGGCTGCCCGGTGGTTGGGGGAGACAGGAGGCGACAGTTCGTGTAGGGAGAAGAAAGAGAGAGATAAATTAGGGCTGACCGAAAAAGGGGATTTATAGTTTCCATTTAGCGACTGAAACAGTGGTCACTAAAGTTAGCGACTGCTGAAGTGTCGCTAAATACGGTCGTTATAATTAGCGACCGATATAGCGGTCGCTAATTTTTAGAGAAATGACTCTAAAAATGTCCGAAGGACAACTAATCTATCGAAAACAGGAAAATTGGTTCAGGGACTAAGTTATGTAATGGTAAGGTGTTAGGCACCCGCTACACCCTTTTGATATGTACTTCATTTTCATTTGTTTTTGGCCTTTAAAACATACAACATATAAATATGAATAAAACTAACCCTCAGGGGTTGAATTGCCTACATATTCAGTCGGACTAACCGGAATCAAAACCATTGTAGTTTGACTGTGATCCTACGGGAGATGTCCTACATTTCGGTCTTAGACTCGAAATCTGAAATAAAAGACTCTTTTTGAGTTTTTATGTTATAGATATTTGATCGCGGGAAAATGGAATTACTCTAGACTATCACATCATAACTAGCTTAGAAAAACAATAAAATATACGTCTCGAATGCCGTTGCCTAGAAAACTCGTAAACGCTTTGAGACGAATCCTCGATGCAAGTAGCTTAAGAATATCAAAATGAATATAAGGTGCTAAATTTTCCTTAGAGATGATCTACCACTTCTAAGAGAGAAATGGTATAAAAGCTCCAAGGAGAAAAAAAAAATTTCTTGAAAATATAGCCCAAAGACCTTATTTATAAAGGTATGGATGCCAGAAATGATAAGGATGACTACCTTAATTGTGATTTGGTGATAGAGCTAAATATTGAATGAAAATAAAAAACTTGAAAAAAAATCAACGAACCGGACGATTCATCCCATGAATCAGCTAATTTTCGACGAACCGACCGGTTCACCGTAAAATGTTTATCCCAAAATTTGAGACATTATCTGTCTGAATATCGGTAATTATCTCTGATGTAATCAGATAGAATGAAACAGATTCAAGAATTATCTCCATATCTCTTAGAAATCAATGATTAATCACATATATCAAGGATAAATCACAAGACATTTCCAAGTCATATAATCAATCACAATCTCTTGAGTTTAACATGGGTTAAACCTAACTAATTGGATTGGACTGGAACAAGACTGATTCTAACTAGATTAGACTAGACAACTGGACTGGACTGGACTAGACTCAAACTGGATTGGACTGGACACCTTATTGGACTTAATTAAAAAGATTAGACTCATTAAATTATTAGGCTAAGCTGTAACAATAATCATAGACTTAATTAACAGTAGAGTCCAATAATCATTTAATAAATAAAAAGATTACAAAAAAGGGGTGTCAACAAATGGTATGTTTGATAATGCTATTAAGCACTTAAAACTTAAAGTTTTTATAATTTTCAATTAAGTTCGTTTGATAATACTAAATGTTGCTAGACTCAAAAAATTAATTCTTATAAAAAATAGACTAAAATTTGATGCCAAAGAAAGTGGGTTCGTACTTACGTGGACGTGCCACAAAGGCTACAGTCCGAGTCAGATGTCAAGTACGTTGATGTGAGACACAACAAGGGTGGAACAAGGGCAGAGACCAAGGGCTTCCCAGACAGAGCTTGAGGGTGACAGTGCTGTGAGGGCGATAGCGCAAGATGAATACACGACGACAGTCATAGTCCAACGCTTAGGTCCAGACTCAAGGTCCTGTATGTTTCTCTCTCTAGGATTCTAGAGTGAGAAAGTGAAAATGTCATATTCTTTCGTCAATGTTCCGTAATGTTCCGTCCAAATGAATTTTCAAGACCTCTATTTATAGAGATTGAGATGATGATGTCATTAACCGACACGTGCGTCCCCGAGAGTGACACATCACCGGAGGGTCCACGGGTGCCGGTGCTCCACGGACTGTCGGATCGCATATTCACCCGGCCTGCCCTGCACAACGTCTCTCTGTCTGTCTGGAAAGACTCGCTCCCACAATGTCGGTGTGGCCAGAGAACCCCTTGATCTAGCCTCAAATCCAAGCCCTTGCAGAGTCCCACATGCCTGACAGCGGTGGGGAAGACCCAACCCCCAACTGCCAGGTGAACTAGGCGCGATGCCCTCCGAAGACCTGTTCCCGTCTTGGAGTGACCCGGGGGTCATAGTCCCTAGGGGTGCCGACACAAGCCCCCAGTGCCGGAGTAGGCCAGTCACGCAGGCACCTGACGGAGATAGTGTCCTAGAGGATTCGCCTATTCCGCAGGCCGAGGTAGCATCCCGGAGAAGCCCTCTACCTGGCAGAAGGGGAGTCTTCGTGCCGGAGCACCTAGAGCTCCCTGGCATAGATAGTGTCCCGGAGGAGTCGCCTATCCCCGCGGGTGAGTCACTGTGCCGGAGCACTCGGAGCAAGTCAAGGTAGCATCCCGGAGGAGCCGTCTACCCGACTGGTCGAGGTAGCATCCCAGAGGAGCCGTCTACCTGGCAAAAGGGGAGTTGAAGAGCTCCCTGGCGGTGATAGTGTCCCGGAGGAGTTGCCTATCCCCGCGAGTGATGTACACTCCGGAGAGTGGGTCGAAGCATGTTCCACGACCAAGGCAAGGTGCGTATGGTGTGGTGAATGAGTGTGGTGCCCGGGGGGCATGTAACATGATTGTGGCGCATGGGCGCGATGAAGTGAGTATGGTGCCGAGGGCACAGTAGTGTGACATAGAGCCTGGGGGCACGACTGTATCAGCGGCGTTGCGGAGTGTTGCCCGGACGACGGCGACGGGGGTCGTGGAGTTTTGTCCGGGCGACGGGGGTCACGAAGATGTGTCCGAGCGACGGGGTCGCGGAGTTGTGTATGGGCGACGGGGTCGCGGAGTTGTGTCCGGGCAACGGGGGTCACGGAGTAGGTGTATGGTCCCTTGAAGAGTAGTGAAAATGCTAAGTATGGAAGCCAAAGGCCAACCCTTGGGGGAAGGCCAAGGCCAACCTCAAGGGGAGGACGAGGCCGACCCCAAGGGGGAGGCTAAGGCCAACCTCCTTGGGTAAGTGATGTGGCGCGCCGACGGGCGATGTGCGACGGTAGGAGCGTGATGAGCAGTCGCGCAAGGATGAGTTTTTTAGTGACGAAGTCACGTCACGAAAGTGAGAAGTGCACGTGACTTGAGCGTGCATGCTTTGACCGGTTGTGAGCGTTGAAAATGTCTGTTGCTTGTGCGGACGTGCCATACGAAATGGGACCACAGTGGGCCGTTGGGTGCGACTAGGATAGGTTGGGAACATAAGGCCCCAGCGTGTGGTGTGCGCGGAGGGGCAACCCGAGCGGGCACCGCACGCATAAACACTTAGCAAGATTTTGATGTTGTTTGGCCGGCGAGTTGTTGAGGTCGTCAATGCATGCTGATGATGATGATGATGAGCAGGTGGCTCGAGCGACCTTGTGCACCACCTACGAAAGCTTGGAATGCTTGGGGGTTGAGACAAAGGCACGATGATACGGCGACGAGTGTTGCGGAGACGTCGCTCGGACGATGGGTGACAAGCATCGCAGAGACGACGCATGGGTGCTGGCGACGGGGGTCGCGGAGACGACGCACGGGCGCTGGCGACGGGGGTCGCGGAGACGACGCACGGGCGCTGGCGACGGGGGTCGCGGAGACGACGCACGGGCACTGGCGACGGGGGTCGCGGAGACGTTGCACGGGCAACGGACGACGAGCGTCGAACAAAGAGTAGGAGTAAGTGGTTCGAGCTACCTCGCGCACCACCTACCAAGGATGTTGATGTCGGAGGACGTCGTCACACGGGACGTGATAAAACTTGCAAAAAAAATTCTAAGTGTAAAAAAGTATGAAATGGGTAGGGGCGCGATGTGCGCGATGCGGGGGCAATCCACGACGGGCGCAGGGGCGCAAGCAATGCATGTCGGACAATGTTGCAAATTTTTTTTTTTTTGAATTTGCCAGCCTTGGATGTCGGCCATGATGTGAAGGTGTGAAGGTCAAAGGTGGCGGGGTGGACTTGGGTGTTGTGACTAAAGTGAAAGTTGGACGCGAGGCGCGTGTTGGTCGTCATGATGAGTTTTTTTTTTGTGCATGCTTGTGAGGATGATTGTTGGTGATGGTTGTCGGCCGTTGGGTGAATGTGTGTAGGCCGAAGTTTGGAGGGTAAGCCTTGGTGTGGTATGAAGACGAAGAGTGGCCTTGGTGATGGAGGCCGCAGTAGGCATGGAGGATGGTCATGCGTTAGAGTTGAAGGTTGGCCGCGGGTGATGGAAAGAAGGTGAAGGTTGAAGGTGGTGTTGCTTTGGTTTTGGGAAGGCCAAAATGGGTGGCCTTGATGGTGGCCGAAGGTGAAGGGATGGGGATGAGGATGAAGGCCGAAGGTTGAAGAGGGGGAGGGGTCGGCCTTGGCCTTGGGTGTGGCGTGAGGGTCGGCCTCGGCGGGGAAGGAGGGTCGGCCTCGGCCTTGGGGAGGCCGAGGCCGAAGGAGGATAGGGGATGAAGGGGGAAGGGAGGCGGGGCGGGGCGATGTCGGCACGAGGCTAAGGGGGAACATGGGGCGGGGGATATGAGGAAGGTGAAGGGAGGGGAAGGGGATGGGAATGGGGGAAGGAGGGGGGCGGGGTCAGCCTAGGGGAGGGGGTTGGGGAGGTCGAGGCCGAATGAGGGGAGGGGGAAGATGGAGGGGAAAAGGAAGAGGGAAGAAGGGGGCGGCGGCGGGGTGCCGCGGGTGGCCGGGGGGCGGGGGGAAGGATGGGCGGGGGAGAGAAGAGAGAAGAGAAGGAGGTGGGGGCGAGGCCGAGGGTGAGGGAGGGCTGTCGGCCGAGGCCGAAGAGGGTCATGTGCATGGAGGGCTAGGCGGCAGTGGCTGGGAAGAGAAAGAGATTAGGGAGAAAAGAATTAGGGTTAAGGTTTTGGGGGACAAGGGTCGGGTGGGTCGGATTCGGGTGGGTCGCGAGGTTGGGTGATCCAGGATTGTGAGGGGAATAGGGCACGCGGGTCGGGCGCGCGGGTCAGATGGGTTCGCGGGTAGGGTTTACCCAGATGACTTTTTCTTTTCTTTTTGAATTTGAATCTGAAATTTGAATTATTTTTTTGGTAGCCCTAAAGAGGGAGCCCCCAATGAAGATTTTCACAATGTGAAAGATGAGAGAGAGAGAGAGAGAGAGAGAAATGAGATGGGAAAAGAATGAAGCTTTTGCATAAGAAAGAGAGAAGTTGTGTATGAAGTGGGGAAAGGGTGATATGGTGTTGGATGGTGAGAGGAAGAGTGAATGGAGGTATAGAGAGAGTGATGAGAGCATGAATGTGGAGATTATGTGGGGAAGATGAAAAACTTAAAATTTTTTGTAAGTGTTGAATTTTTTTTTTTTTTTTGAGTTCGGGCAAGGATGCTAAGGGGAAGGGTGATGACCCGGCTGTGAAAAACGAAGAATTTTTTTTAAGTGTTGAACTCAAACAAGGGTGCGGAGGGAGACAGTTGAGGGTGATCATCGACGACCGGTTGTGAAAAAAATGAATTTTTTTCTAAGTGTTGGGCTGAGACAAGGATGCCGAGGGAGACCACCGAGGATGATCATCGATGACCGGTTGCGAAAAAAAATGAATTTTTTTTTCTAAGTGTTGTGCTGAGACAAGGATGCCGAAGGAGACCACTGAGGATGATCATCGATGACCGGTTGCGAAAAAAATAAAATTTTTTCTAAGTGTCAAGAAAAGTAAATGAAGGATGATGATGGGACCGTAATAGCGCGGCTCGAGCCACCCCGCGCACCACGTACCAAGTCGTTGCAAAGTGAGGCCGAATGGATTGGGAAATGGTGAAGCCCCCAAGGGGGTGGGTGATGGTATGAAGGGTGGTGTCAAGAGACTTGTGCAAGAGCAATATAACTTGAATGGTTGGGTTGAGGTTGTGACTGGTAGTCCTGGTAGCCCTTCGTTGTTGAGGCATGGTTGCTGAGTGTGGAAGATAGGCAGACTGCAATACGATGCTCATCTCCCCAGCGGAGTTGCCAAAATGATGCCAAGGAAAATAGGTTCGTACTTACGTGGAGGTTCCACAAAGGCTGCAGTCCGAGTCAGATGCCAAGTACGTTGATGTGAGACACAACAAGTGTGGAACAAGGGGAGAGACCAAGGGCTTCCCAGACAGAGCTTGAGGGTGGCAGTGCTGTGAGTGTGATAGCGCAAGATGAATACACGACGACAGTCACAATCCGATGCTTAGGTCCAGAGTCAAGGTCTTGTATGTTTCTCTCTCTAGGATTCTAGAGTGAGAAAGTGAAAATGTGAGAGTCTTTCGTCAATGTTCCGTAATGTTCCGTCCAAATGAATTTTCAAGACCTCTATTTATAGAGATTGAGATGATGATGTCATTAACCGACACGTGGCGCCCCCGGGAGTGACACGTCACCGGGGGGTCCACGGGTGCCGGTGCTCCACGGACTATCGGATCGCATATTCACCCGGCCTGCCCTGCACAGTGTCGCTTTGTTTGTCTGGAAAGACTGGCTCCCACAACGTCGGTGTGGCCAGAGAACCCCTTGATCTAGCCTCCAATCCAAGCCCTTGTAGAGTCCCACAGGCCTGGCAGCGGTGGGGAAGACCCGACGCCCAACTGCCAGGTGAACTAGGCGCGATGCCCTCCGAAGACCTGCTCCCGTCTTGGAGTGACCCAGGGGTCATAGTCCCTAGGGGTGCCGACGCAAGCCCCCAGTGCCGGAGCACGTAGGCCAGTCACGCAGGCACCTGATGGAGATAGTGTCCCGGAGGAGTCGCCTATTCCGCATGCCGAGGTAGCATCCCGGAGGAGCCGTCTACCTGGCCGTCCAAGGTAGCATCCCGGAGGAGCCGTCTACCTGGCAGAAGGGGAGTCTTCGTGCCGGAGCCCTTAGAGCTCCCTGGCAGAGATAATGTCCCGGAGGAGTCGCCTATCCCCGCGGGTGAGTCCTTGTGCCGGAGCACTCGGAGCATGTCAAGGTAGCATCCCGGAGGAGATGTCTACCCGACTGGCCGAGGTAGGATCCCAGAGGAGCCGTCTACCTGGCGGAAGGGGAGTTGAAGAGCTCCCTAGCAGAGATAGTGTCCCGAAGGAGTCGCCTATCCCCGCGGGTGAGTCCTTGTGCCGGAGCACTCGGAGCGAGTCAAGGTAGCATCCCGGAGGAGCCGTCTACCTGGCGGAAGGGGAGTTGAAGAGCTCCCTGGCGGTGATAGTGTCCTGGAGGAGTCGCCTATCCCCGCGGGTGATGTATACTCCGGAGAGTGGGTCGAAGCATGTTCCACGACCAATGCAAGGTGCGCATGGTGTGATGAATGAGTGTGGTGCCCGGGGGGCATGTAACATGATTGTGGCGCATGGGCACGATGAAGTGGGTATGGTGCCGAGGGCACAATAGTGTGACAGAGAGCCTGGGGGCACGGCTGTATCAGCGGCGCGGCGGAGTGTTGAAGTGCGGCGCCCGAACGCTAACAACGGGGGTCGCGGAGTTGTGTCCGGGCGACGGGGGTCGCGGAGATGGTGTATGGTCCCTTGAAGAGTAGTGAAAATGCTAAGTATGGAAGCCAAAGGCCAACCCTTGGGGGAAGGCCAAGGCCAACCTCAAGGGGAGGCCGAGACCGACCCCAAGGGGGAGGCCAAGGCCAACCTCCTTGGGCAAGTGCCATGGCGTGCCGACGTGCGATGTGCGACGGTAGGAGCGTGATGAGCAGTCGCGCAAGGATGAGTTTTTTAGTGACGAAGTCATGTTACGAAAGTGAGAAGTGCACTTGACTTGAGCGTGCATGCTTTGACCGGTTATGAGCGTTGAAAATGTCTGTTGCTTGTGCGGACGTGTCATGCAAAATGGGACCACAGTGGGCCGTTGGGTGCGACCAGGATAGGTTGTGAACAAAATTTTAATTAAGTAAATTTAAGTGTCAAAATTGAACGCTGAAAAAAGAACAAAATTTTGACTTTGCTTTTTTTTTTTTTCCGTGAAAGTTTTTCTGTAATGGCATTTATTGCAAATGTAACCTCTTTGAGTGAATCCCCATCGTAACGCGTCTGGTTTTGTTTTGCATAACGCTAGCAGTACCGAACAGCAAAAGCACAGAGCACAGAGCACAGTGCAGAGTGAGCTGTTTCCTTATGTACTTGGATTAATAGCTCGCTCGCTCGCTCTCTCTCTCTCTCTCTCTCTCTCTCTCACACACACACACACACACACCACACTGAATAATGATGAATGCTGAACTCAACGCTCCATATGTATCTTCTTAACGAACGAACGCTCGCCAAAAACAGATTATGTGCTTTCTCATCATCGGAGCTGCTCCTCTAACGCATTAAACTCCCCTTGACTTGAGAGCTTCAGAAAGCCTTGACTTGAGAGCTTCAGAAAGCCTAGGCAGGCAATGAAGCTCCTATCTTCTCCCCAGCTCATTATCTCCCGCTTCTTCTGCTTGTGCTTCTACTTGACATTGTCATTTGCAGCCAACAATGTCACCTACGACCGCCGCTCTCTCATCATCGATGGCCAGCGGAAGCTTCTCATCTCCGCTTCCATTCACTACCCTCGCAGTGTCCCCGCCGTGAGTATATTTCAATTACTTTCCGTGAAACTACTCTTCATTGTACAAAGAAGGGATAATCAGTCAAGTTCATCAGTTCTGAAATTTTCTTTAATGCATGCATGGCATCTTAGCTAGTCACATATTCTTCAATTGTGGTTTGTTTGCTTGATTGCATCTTGCTTATAGTGGAACATTCTAGTCACTAAACGGACAACTGTTCCTTCCATTACTTTTATTTTGTCCTTGTGCAACATATTGACAGTACTAGTGTCTATAATTTACTTACTGGATCTGTAGTTTCTGATATCTAATCTAACAAAAATTTGGGTCATGTAAAACTAGGTAAAAAGCAGTACTGGTACTTGTCTTTTTTACCAAGATTGTCGCCTCGTTTACTGGGTGTATGCTTTTCTGTCTTTGGTGATTTATATGGATTCTTGAATTTGGGGTGTCATAGATGTGGCCAAAACTGGTTAAGACAGCAAAGGAAGGAGGTGTGGATGTGATCGAGACCTATGTGTTTTGGAATGGTCATGAACTTTCTCCCGGAAATGTTCGTGTTTTACTTCCTAAACTTTTTTTTTCTTTTCAAGTCCGTGTAAGTTTGCGATTCATCTGGACACTGAACTGCTGGTATATGTTTACAGTATTATTTTGGGGGAAGATATGATCTAGTCAAATTTGTGAAGATCGTTCAGCAGGCTCGCTTGTACTTGATTCTTCGAATTGGACCATTTGTTGCTGCTGAATGGAACTTTGGGTGTGTCAGTAACTCTTAGTTTTGTAGTTTTGATATGTAGGATGAGTAACCGGTCCATTTGTTGCCATTATAACTTTTGTAACTAGGATGTGTTTGAAACATCTTGACAAATTTTGCCTGCATATACTACAGTGGGGTGCCTGTGTGGTTGCACTATGTTCCGGGAACTGTCTTCCGAACTGATAATGAACCCTTTAAGGTATGTGGTTGGTAGTATACGAACTCAACTTCCAGTTATTCTTTAATACCACTTCAGGAACTTATATTTCTTTCAGAGCTCCTGAAATATAGTTTTCTTCTGCTTAAATTGAATTCCTCTTACTTCTATCCCTTTCCTGCTTCCGAATCCAGCATTATATGCAGAATTTTACGACCCTCATAGTGAATATGATGAAGCAGGAGAAGCTTTTTGCATCGCAAGGAGGTCCCATCATCTTGGCCCAGGCAAGTGAAGCTCTTCATGTTGAAGTAATTTTTGGCAAGATATTTTTTGTCCTCAGGGGAACTGAGTAGAGTCCTGGTTCTTCCACTTTAAATCTTTCTTACTACTGGAGACACTTAATTCATCTCAGCAGAAGATTTTGGTCGACCCAAGATTTTTGTTGGAACCATTAAATTATGAAATTCTTCATCCATGTGATAATCACCTTGACCTCTTGCTTTCTTTTTTTATTGGGTGCCCTTCTTGAAGCAGTACCTAAATAGCTGTTTTTTCCTTAAACTGAAAAGGGTAAAACTTCTAAAATGTTGGCATGAACTCCGTTTCTCTTCCAAACTATAAAATGTTGGAATGAACACATTTGAGCTATAAGACCTGCTGCCACTAATTATTCAACATCTAATCCTCCTCTTTGGAGATGTATAGAACCTTTCAACGAGCTCCTAGAATATGGCGTCCTTGGGGCTTTCTCTAATGCCTATAACACTTTTGTTGGGCTTGTATTCAGTGGTTTCCTTGTATGGCAGGTAGAAAATGAGTATGGATTCTATGAAACAGCTTATGGTGAAGGGGGAAAAGCTTATGCTCTGTGGGCTGCAAAAATGGCTCTTTCACAAAATGTTGGTGTTCCTTGGATAATGTGCCAGCAGTTTGATGCTCCAGAACCAGTGGTGAGTTTTTTTTCCCTTTCTATCCCCAGTTTAAGATATGCTAACTGAGTCCCAGTTTATCTAAATTCAATATTGAGGAATGCAAATTTTAATCAATAAATTCTTTTGCTACAACCTTGGCACCGGTCTTTTATCAGAGCGTCGTCATACAATGCTCCACTTTGTTATCTGCCCATTACAAAAACTCGAAAAGTGTAAGTTTCATGAATTCATCAACAACACAAAGCTTCGCTGAGTCAGCTTTTTAGATGAGCAGTTGCAGGATATATTAGAGACAGAAGCTCCATATTTGCCAAGCCTCTGACCCATATTCTTTATTTTGTACTTTGCAACGACTGATGTAGTAGGCTACCTTACTTGACCACAATAATTATCCTCTTCAACCCGAGCAATGCCAGAAGTTGGGACGGAGAGAGACAATATTGGGGGAGAGAAGATGTTTATAGTAGAGTTGGATAGTCTAGTAAGTTGATTTGGTCTAAAAAATTCAGTATTTTTTCCATGCCATTTAGGGGTTAGGGGTGGAAATAACCTCTCCCTACATATGTGAGTTAACACAATAGCTATTACAACTTTTGCACTCTTTTAACAAGCTTCCTCTCTCTCTTGAAAAAGATTTGATACACCATCTGAGTGTGGATACCTTGCAAGAGATCATGTTCGACCTAAATAATTTATCAAGGCCTTTATAATGATATAGATCTTCCTACCTAAGAGAGCTTAGCTCATACTTGTTCGATCAATTGTAAATTTGCTCATCAAGGAGTGTTAATTCATTTTCAGCTGTATACCAAATCTCTGAAATCTGAATTGTAAACTGATTGTAGTGATGTGAAAAAGGCACTGAATTGTTCTTTGGTTTGTGTAGCACTTAAAGCTAGGCATATAGTGAAAGGTTCGAGTAAGTCTCCCTAGTGTGGAGTGCTTGGGAACTGGACGTAGGCAGGTGGGGTCAAACTAGTATAAACTTTGTGCTGCTCTTTATTTCTTGTTTTTGCAAAAGCTTTACTGCATACTTAGTTCTCCGTCAACACATATTTACCCCCTCTAGGTGTAAGTTGGGACCTACAGTCGCATGCCTGCCAGGGCGCCACCGGGCGCATGAATTTCATTACCCTTGAAATGCTTTTACATGCTGAGTTGGTGGTGGCTATTGAACTTGACATGCTATTATTGGGGCAATGGATTCGAGACGGTGAACAGAAATGGCTTCAAGGCACATTGCAGAATGCTTTCCTTAAGTTTGTTTTTGCCGCCACCAGAAATCCTGCGCAATGGGTTGCTAGCAAATACCTTTCAAGATACAACGAAGCACAATGCTATTCTGCGTGTGCACAGCCCACCGATGTGTGTATGAGCTTCTGGATAACATTTCTACGAAAATTCTGTAGTTTAGAAGATCTACAAAAACGTAAAACGAGAGAGAAGAGGCAATTTTGTTGACGTCTAAAGTGCCAGAAAGCAAGTGTTCTGGCTTTTTATAGACCACTGGTGCCTGTTAGAATTGAGTTGCACCCTTTCAGCACGTACCCAATCATTTCGGACCGGTGGATGGAAGTTGTTAGATCATATTCACTGACCTAATACAGTTAGCCGCACGGCCATAAAAGTTCCACAATGCGCCTCACAGTCCATTGTCATGCACACAGGCGTGCGTGATGCGTGAGATCGTGCTTTGCACTATACTTGGTGCACCTGCATGCACATAAGTGAATAAGTGGGACATCTTTACTTGTACGCACTTGCTTTTCCATATGCTGAATCAAGCTTTTACAAGCTCATTGCCTCTTCACATTCCTTCCTTCCTTTCATGTTTGACACAGGAAATGAACACAAAAACAATATTTGTGGAAAACATTAAACAGCTATGTTCTTTAAAGTTATGATACGAAAAGCACTCATAGGACATATCTAAAGTTAGATGTGAATGAAATCATTGTTGGGGTGGAAATAAGATACGATTGCAGAATTTTGAATGATGACTGGAAAAGAAGAGTTTACATCTAGAGTTGTTCCCCTGAAGTAGCTATGGCATATCAGTTGAGTTGCACACATTCCAAAAGTTAAATGTAACTCCAAGATACTTTTTAATACTCAATTATTTTAGGTAGGTAGCATATGAACTGGAAAAATTTCTATCCACTCTGAGCATTGTCCTACATTGTTTCTTTTGCAGATCAATACATGCAATTCGTTTTACTGTGATCAGTTCACACCAAGCTCTCCAAACTCGCCCAAAATTTGGACTGAAAATTGGCCTGGATGGTACTGTTAAATTTCCTGTTGGACTATCATAGGGCAGCGTTTGTTTTTTCTACATTTGTGTAATGTCCCAAGAAGTAGGAGCAACTCCCACTAGCAAATCAACACGTCAATCTACTTCCATATGCATGAGAGTGCAGTTATTACATCATTAGCGACAATGAGACATTTCCAAATTTCAGAAGTTCCAAAGTTATACATAAAGTGACTTAAACATTGCACATATGCCAGACTAACAACATAGAACACCTCACTCACAAGTTACATGTGAAGAAAGAACTTACTACTAAACATTTCACTCTGAACGCACTCCCCTTTCTTAACTGGATAATCACCCATGTCTGAAATGGTTAATTTGAAAGAAAATAGGGTTAGCCACAGTGAAATTACCATGTTCGACTTTGCGGAGTCACAAAGCAAAACGATACCGAATAGTATATTATGCAAATGACATGCTTGTCATCTACCAACCTCTCTTGGAGAGGTCGAACAGCATACCCGCTATCTGAATCGATCAAACTGGGATAATGTTTTCAATCTATTCTAGATCCAACACAAGCATATCAGCTATTCTTGTTGGGAGGTCGATCCGTTGAGTTGAATTCAACTATTCCCCATACAAACTTTACCTGATTCCCGTCTTATGACTGCCATCTAAAATACATTACTGCAGCTACTTGTTCGAAGTAGAAATTTCAAAGAAGAAAGCAACACATAAGCTTGGTTATAAATTAGATTATTTAATCTTTGCGGAATCTTAGGGATCACCAAAATTTGATAAAAAAAACTAATAAAGAACAAAATTGAAAACAGACACATTTTTACTGGTGGTGATGATTAGATTTTATATCCAATCAAGTGGAAATCTTCCATTCATAAGAAGCCAGCCTATTGTGGCTTCATTTGCTGCAATGATGTATATGTAAAAAATTCATGAAAAAATAACAGAATTATCTTTAATGGTTATAGGAAAGAATAAAATGAAGAAATAACATGGACAGAGGCCATTTGGAGGATCAAACTTCAGAATCTAACAATAAGATGGACAGCCTTGAGGCGGGATCTACAGACATCATGCGTATACTGACTGACAACCTCAATTGTGAAGGCAATATCTAGTGTCAATAA
Organism: Escallonia rubra; assembly: GCA_033065855.1. NCBI lineage: Eukaryota > Viridiplantae > Streptophyta > Magnoliopsida > Escalloniales > Escalloniaceae > Escallonia > Escallonia rubra. The sequence goes on from JAVXUO010002370.1 coordinate 160,069, forward strand.
GAGATATATATAAAAAATGTTCTTTCTTGTCTCTTGTTATTGCTCCTTACTCATGAAGTTATCGACAACACTACTGTTGGCTTCAAAAGCAGAGTCCACTGGCTTGCATCCAAGTATACTTGTCCCACTCCCACCAGTAAAATAATGGACATACTTTCCTTGATAGAGAAGAACACCCTGGCTGGTCTGACAATTTTCGGTCGTTAAACAATGCAAAAAACCCGGGTCCTTAGCTGAATGGCTGAGTCGGGATTTATCCTCTTCATCCTTGACTGTTACCTCTACATACTGTAATTTTCTTGAATTATTGTCACCAGATGGCCCAAACCTCAACATTCTTCGGATAACTGTAAAGCTTCCATTTCTGTTAGCAAAGTTTTCTTTTCTGGACTTGGATGGAAACCTGGATCGCAGCTCATGTAAAGTTCCTCTGTCATATTTCTCGGAAGAAAGACATTATTCACATTAGATACCAATGCAGATTGTCAGGGAAGGAAAGGAGACTACATGTGGAGTTCATACAGATACCGTTAAAATTCAACTGATGTAATCGCCCTTCAGTTGTATAACACAGTTTTTTCCCCCTTTTTTCAGGTTCAGAACTTTTGGTGGTAGGAGTCCCCACAGGCCTCCAGAAGATGTTGCTTATTCTGTTGCCCGATTTTTCCAGAAAGGAGGAAGCGTACAAAATTATTATATGGTACACTCACTCTCTTTGTAGCTTGAATTATTTTTTCATGATGTTTGTTCTATGGATGGGCGTGACGATATAATTCTTCGAGAACCAGGTTGACCATCTTCTACCTAAAGTCTTATTTTGACGCCTTCCTTGTTGCTGTCAAATTCTATGGTCAATGGCTGGGTGTGATAGTCTAATTCTGTCAGTGCCTTCACTTGTATGTTCCTAATTTTTTAACATTTTGTTGAATTTAGTATCATGGTGGGACAAATTTTGGACGCACTTCAGGTGGACCATTCATTACCACAAGTTATGATTATGATGCGCCTATAGATGAATATGGTAAGCCTTAAAATCTTATGTAAGGGCGTTATCGGTTCATGTTTTGGCAAGCCGTTTGTTTTCTTGCATAAGTTCAAGTCTCCAGAACCTCTTTCCTAATATTGTTAGCGATTCAGGTGTGGAATTAGATCTTGTAGCAAGCGACAAGATGGTAACATGAACTTTTCAGTTTTACTAGCCCATGCTAAGCTCTAATTCTTGAATGCTTCCAGGGTTAGCAAGGCTTCCGAAATGGGGGCACCTTAAGGAACTTCACAGAGCTATTAAGTTATGTGAGCATGCATTGTTGAACAATGAACCAACCTTGGTTTCTCTGGGTCTTTTACAAGAGGTGATTTTTCTCCATTTTCTAAGCAATGTTATAAGTGTTTCTTTGCATATAATAAGTTTAGAGCAGAAGATGGGTTAATGCCTAGTGCAGTAGTGAGAAGTTCCTTAGAATTTAATTTGTTCAGATTAAGTCGGACTAAGACACAACATAGACTGCATATCTCGTATGAAAGGCGGAAGAGCAAAGGTGTAGTACTAAGGATGCTAGAGGGTTTCTAAGAAGAATATGCTCATTTATATGAGTAATGATGAGGATGCTGCAATATAGAAACAGCAGTTGAATGGGATGGAGCAGTGTTTATAAAGGTGCAGGCGCACCTAAGGCACAAAAGGCCCATGCAGCTTAGGCGCAAAATAATAATAAATAAAAATAAGTAAATATTGGTGCATTAAACCAATGAAATCACGTAAAAGCAATTCCAGAACATGACAGTTTAACAAACTTCCAAATACTAAAAAAAGTTTCAAGTACCAGAACATGACAAATTAACTACTAACGTTAGAAAAGTTTCAATCCAATGAAAAGTAGTAAATCGCTTAATTTTAAGTGAACATGACACCATCATCCCATCATCAATAAGGGTCAAGGCAGCAATGTTTTCCTTTAAAGGAAGTCATAGGCTCCAATTCTGGTAAAGATTCCTCCTCAACCTCATCTTCTTCGTTTACTCGGTGAACTGGAGGAGTACATCTACTTTATGTGGCAGCTGATGAAGCCCTTACTCTTCTCTACGTTAAGCTTGAATAGTAGTTCGGCTCCGTGCCACCCAAAGGGTCACTTTCAAACACATCGTCATTATCTTCGTCTGCATCTTCATCGGGCCTCCCAAACAACTACTCATTACTTTCATCGATGTTATCCAATAGAATATGATCAATCGTGTCACATTAATTGTATTGTTGCTTTAACACTCTATTGCATTTTACAAACACCAAATCATTCAACTAACTTTGTTCAAGCCTATTCCTTTTTTTGCTATGAAGCTGCATGAAATATAATATTCATTTTAGAGTAAAGCTTTATTACTAGATTGCAACTTGGACTTACAAGCTCAAAAACACTCTAGTTCTGCTCACTGCCAAAAGCACTACAAGTGAGACTCGAAACTTTTATTGCAAACTTTTGCAAGTGAGGCGTTGATGACCCATACCAAGCCCACCATTCCGCTTTTCAATACATGAAAATTGTAAACAAATAAGTGACTATCTACTAATTTATAAATTATAGTGAGTACTATAAAACAAAAAAGTAGTACTTGGTGCTTTTCTATTTGTCATCCTTTTTGACATTGGATTCCCAAATAGATCCTTTGCTATGTACTTATTCAACTCACTGTCAATTGCATCTTCTACTGCTATACGAGGGATCTACCTTTAATGCAGTTATACAAAACCGTCATAACCCGTTCATCATTCTCAATGTCCAGGGTAGAATAATAATACTCGGGGTTCAAGACATAACCAGCTGCAGGCAAAGGGCGATGGAGTTGAACACCCCATTTATTGTCAATAATCTCATAAACCTCTTTGTACTTTGACTAATTCCCTTGTAAAGCATTTGCATTAGCATCTTTAGCTTTACTTATAAAAAAAAGAAAAGAAAGGAAATCATAGCATCTTTAGCTTTATCCATAGTCCTACAAATGTATCCCATTAGAGGGTTTTTCACTATCTACCAATCTAAGTATTGGAATAAGAGTGCATGCTATCTTTAAAGTATTTTTAACATTACTCCATAATGAAGGCATCAACATTATATTCTCCACCCTTTTGCCTTGTACCTCCGTTGACCTTTTGCTATTAGCTAACTCTTTTGATAAAAACAAAATTTTCAAGTTATTTTGCTCTTCATGGATACTTGACAAAGTGATAGGGGCAGTTGTAAATCACGTTTTGGCAGGCCTAAGCAACTCTCTTCGTGCAAATTTCCTTAACAAGTTTACAACACCTGAGCTATTATATATGTAGCCATTCAGAGCAATAACCTTTTGGAATGTTGACTTCATCTTAGGTAACTTAAAGATATCCTCGAAGATCAAGTCTATGCAATGAGCAGCACATGGTGTCTAAAAGTGTGGATAATGGAGCTCCAATAACTTGCCTATTATGCAAATAAATTGAGAAATTAACATGTCGAACTATCTATTATCTAATAATATCGTTTACTTATTAAAACTTAAATTACATAAGCAGTTAAGCCATATTCTATGTTAAAATATACTAACCTGCCCTTACGTTGCTTGAGGCACAATTAGTGACAACTTGAACCACATTTTTTGACCCGACCTTCTTTGTAGTCATCTTAATCAAGTCATACATCAAATCTCCAGTCTGCGAATGTTTGGAAGCATCAACGGGCTCAAGAAACAAACTGCCTCTAGGACTATTAGCTAAAAAGTTAATCAAAGTCCTTTTTTGTCCTTCCAACCATCACACATAATCGATCACTGAACAATCGTAGGAATAGAAGAAATGGGTTTAGACAAATTGACAGAACTCTCTATGAGTTGGGCTACATAATAGATCCTATTCTAAAATGGATGTAAGCTTAACTACCAGATTTCTCCCACTCTTCTTCATGATCCTTCATCAACTTACGTGTATTATTTACCTCTCACTGGAGTAGGGTGACCCTCATCTCACGATAACTTGGTGGCTTTCAACCCGGCCCATATTGCCCAATAGCCTAACCATAGCCGGCAAGCTATCAAAGTTCACGGCAATAAATCCAATCCTGCATCATAAAATAATCTTGCTACTACACTACAAGCCCGATTTCTCATCTCCTTTTTGGCTTATTCATTTTCAAGCGCTGTGTATTGCTTCATCCTTCTCTTTGTCCTTACCTCTTCAGGGTAAGGGGTAAGTGCACGTCAATTGGGTCTTTAGCCTATGCATTCTTAGGAGACGCTTGACGGGAACTCCCAGTGGATAAAACTCCCTTCTTTCCAGATATCTAAAGTACATCATCGTCCTCGTCCTCCTCTTCATCGTTGAGAAAGTGATCAAAATCTGGGACACACCTGGCTAGTTCTTTCTTTTCTTTTATAGACTATGGCAAATCTCATCTTTTACATGCTGTGGAACTCTCAGCATGTCGAAGCATTCCTCCAACCTCCAGCAAGGTGTTGCTTATGCCGATAAATACCGCTCTTTGTAGTTTTTGCCCTAAAATTACAAGTGACTGCATCTTTATCGCTTGGATTAGGCAACATCCATAGTTCCACTCTGGGTCCTTCACTTTCATACTTGGGGTCGACATGTATTTTTCTGAGATTCAATTAAATGGTAAAACTGAAATCAGCTTAAAAACCTTAAAACAATATGAAATTTTAAATTAACTAAAATGGTAAAACTGACATTGGATTTGTTGCAGCCTTTGATAATTTTAAAACTGCAAAATAAATGGCAGATCTTATACGAGAAGATCTCATGAGACTCGAAACTAAAGATATTCGTCTAAGCCTTTCGTTTTGACCGTGGAATTATAGGGGCTTAAAGTTAAGTAAGCGTAGTCCTCTTTTTGTTGACTGCATCCTTCTTTAGGGCACTTTCTAACATTCTAAATTGGATCTTTCATGAAAATTTTCTTACTTCATTCCAATCCATAAAATTCAACTCTGGGTGATGTTGGATTCAGAAGACTACGCTTCTGAAATTCAATTTCTAAGATGAACTGGGATAAGAATAACCAATGTCCAAGTTTTCAACCAGATTGGTGCCTTCGATTCGCAGTGATCAGATTTAGCATCTCCGTTAGTTCAAGTGTTCAACCAATGTCTATGGACGAATGGATGTTTTATTCTCTGTTTTATATGCGTGTGTCTCTCACAGAGAGAGAGAGAGAGAGAGAGAGAGGGAGAGGGAGAGAGAGGGAGGGGAGGAGGGGGTGGGGAGAGAGAGAGAGAGAGAGAGAGAGATGGTGATGGTGATGGTGATGGCCAGCGGGAAGACTAGCTGCGGCAACTGGAGCAGCAGCGGTGGAATGGAACAGAGCCAGCGGCGACGGGAGCATGAGCAGCAGCAGTGACAGGAACAGGGGCACAACGGGGCAAGGAGATTTTTGGCTATTTAGGAAATGAACTGATTGAAACAAAGAAAGACATCAGAAAAAAATAGACGGTCTAGATGAAGCCACGACGGCATCAATCAGGGCTCAATTCCTTGAGCCTTCATTAGCGCCTCCACCGCCACCGTGCGCAAGCGCGTGCCTCTTTGAAGGCACTGCGCCTAGCCCTAGGCGAGGCGCACCACCTGCGCTGGGCTGCGCCTTGCGCCTAGGCGTGCGCCTATGATAACACTGTCATGGAGAAGTGCTTTATGAGTGATCTGCAACTTCAACTTCCTACCTAGAAGAGGGAGTTCCACGGGAAGCTGTAAGACTTGCCATGCGTGATGAGTGAATGTAATTGCTTAATGATAAAGTTCAAATATTAAACGGTGTGGTCAACAAACAAACAAAGGGGGCAATTTTAGGTTAGGCTTAAGCAAATTGCTTTCTATCTTATGTAGTTTAAGAGAACATGAAAGCTTTGTGGTGGGGATAATGCCTTCATTTTCTAAGTTCATCAAAGGAGTTAGAAAAAAGCTGGTAAGTAGACATCCGAGATGATGGTAGTAGCTCTTACAGCAGATTTTGGAGACATTAATCAAGAACCACCACTTTGGACACCTTGATATCTTTCATTTGGTTTGAAATGATTACTAACTGGCCGCATTTTTGTAGGCCGATATCTATTCAGACGGTTCTGGAGATTGTGCTGCCTTTATAGCTAACATGGATGATAAAAATGAGAAGGTCGTAGAGTTTCAGAATATGTCATATTCCCTGCCTGCATGGTCAGTTAGCATTCTGCCAGACTGCAAAAGGGTGGTGTTTAACACGGCAAAGGTCAGGATCGATGCTTTAGTTTCCTGCATGTTGTAAAATCTTCTACTCTCAATTTGTTCTAGTGTTTTGCTTAGGATATTTCAGAGTTTTAACTTTACGGAAATTTTTGAATCAGTGACTCATTGTATGGAGCAGTAGAGCATCATTCATGACGTAATCTTTAAATGTCATATTCATGATACAAAAATGATATTAGCTGTAGTTTTTGCCCCTGCAGTAGTAATGGATGCAAGTTGCTACTTTCGTGTGAAAGGGAACGAGATTGTCGCAATCAGTTTTTTTTTCTTTTCAAAGCACTTCCGGATCTTGATCTATCAGTTCTTGAGAATGAACTTTCTCTTCACTGACAAAGAACATTGCAAGGCCTATCTCTGATTTCTTACTGATCATTTTCAGAAAAATGGCATAGTTTCAGAACTGTTCTATGGTGGAACTGACACATGGACTAGAATGTTTGGCCTAACAGAATCATCGCCCGAGAAATTGAACGTAGACATTATGCAAATTCATGTATGTGTGTTATTAGAAGTGTCTAGTTTCACTTGTACATTTAAATCCTTTATTGTCATCGATACTGTTTTCACTAATATGTCAATGTGAAAATTTGTAAAGATCTGTTCTCTGCATTTTGATTTATCTGTTACGTGAGTCTTGCTCGTGACTAGCCTCAGAACTCATGCTAATTTTTCTATGAAATGTCGGATCTCAAACTTCTTTATGTGACTCTTGCTTGTGATTAGCCTCGGAACTTATGCCAACTTTTCTTAAAAGGTCGGTTCTCAAACTTCTTTAGTAGAGATGGTACCGCAGGATTTGCAGCCTCCATCTACATCAACAGATAAAGACCTGAAAGCTCTTCAATGGGGAGTATTTGTGGAGAAAGCGGGGATCTGGGGAAAGGCTGATTTCGTAAAAAATGGTTTTGTAGATCACATCAATACCACAAAAGATACTACCGACTACCTCTGGTACACGACAAGGTTAGATTTGCTCTGTACTACTTAGCAACATATATTTAGCAAGTAGAGTGCTACATCGTATGATCATTATGGGCATAGGTCATTCATATATATGTAGGCTGAAATTGGGATTTCAAATTAGGGAAAGTTTCTTGTATTTCCTTTGTTTTTGGGGTCAGGGGAAGGGGCTGAAGTAGCACTTCTCTTCTTTTTACTACAACTTTATTTTGAATTCCATAGTTCCTTTAGCAAACTATCTATTCATGTTAGACACAAATGTATTGAAATCTGTCAAATTGCGGTTTTCCCTTAGTTGCAGGAAACTCCTAATATGGTGACGTTTCTCTCTCGGAAACTCGCTTTTGCGATCCCAAGTTAGGAGCTCCATGGGATCTCGTCCTAAGCTAATATGGGAACTCGATCCCGTTAGCTGGATAGAGATGCATGGAACAAATGAGAGAGTACCTAAAAATCAAGCCCTTTTCAACTGAATTCCTTGTTTCTCTCTCCCTTCAAGTCCTTAAAGCCTCCTTGTCTGTTGTTGCTGGCCATGTAAACTATACTAAACAAATGATAATACTCTTTACGCATTTATTTATTCAAGCCGCTCCCAACCTCAGATTCTTCTTGGTGCTTACGCTCCCCCGCCCCCGTTCCCACCCCCGCTTTGTGCAACTAAGGGTTTTCCTAACAAGAGTGTACTTTCTTAAAATTTTTCAACAGTAAGGCTGCGTTTATCTATCCTCCTCAGTCGCAGAAATGGTGGAAGTCTCGTGACTCGTGCATGGGCTACACTTTTTTTAAAAGTAAATTCACGCTGTTTTTGGTATGTTATGGTATATCATGTGTAAATCAGAAGCCTAATCTACAACAAAAAACACGAATATTGAGGGAATTAGGTTGTAAACTGGATAGCCTAACATCATTAAACAGATTTAGCATTGACCTGAACAAGATCCACAAGAAACACCCGTCTATTAGTAAATATAAATATACTGTTAGCTAATGATAAGGAGTATAAAACTATATTAGGAGCATCACCAGTGGTGTGAATTCATGTGAAAACAACAAAAATCCAGAAATTAACGAAGCTAAACAAAAGCATCAAAATAATTGATTGATGAGGTAAGGGGACTACCCCCGAACCCATAGATTAATAATACAGTCCTCAAGCAAGATTGCTTCACAACTATTGCAGAAGAAGGTAATCCCTGAGAGGAGCCATTCTCTAGCACTGACAGAAAGAACTGCACATACACCTTTGGGACCATCTATTATTCTGTTCTTTTCTACCTATTCATGGTCTTTGACTTGTCTTACTTGTGGGTAAGAAACATGATGTCCACTTGTGGGTATGAAACATGATGTCTAAATTTTCCTAGCGGCCCATCTAAAATCGTTAAGAAAGTTGGCGTGGATGCCTTTTTAGAGTTTTCCATCACTTTTATAGACTGCTACACTAGCTGATTATTATGAGAGTTGGTAACATTGGCAGCACCATTAATACATTAAACTAGCATCAGTGATTGCCTCTATTTGTCTAGAGCTTTCTCTGCCCCTTTCGCCGCTCTGAATGAAGCACTAATGAAGGCTAATGTTAAACAATTAATTGCGCCTTCCACGTAACACGTAGTGGGTTCAGAAACATACCGTACGAAGCACCCGAAAATTCTGACGAAGGATCCTTGTTGTTACGAGCCTCCAACACGCTTGAACTTTTTCGCAGGTACGAAAACGGCTGCTAGAGTCAAGTTCTTCGTCCACGAACCAAATCCTAGAGCTTGGTGATGCTCTAGAGAGTGCAACAGAGGGAGGGATTATCTCGTGACTTATTGTATTGTAACTTGGGATATCTCTAGCCTTTATATAGAGATAGTATTAGAGACTGACTTTACCTCAAATACCTAGGAGATAAAGACTATTTATCTCAAACACCTAGGGTAAATAAATCCTGCAGTCCCTCCTTATCTCATGTTCACTCATCTCCTCATACAGGAAATGGAATGTGCAACCTACGAGAAAGGATGTCCAATGTTGAGGAGTATTTTATTAAGTAATCACCAAACTAACACAATACTTCACTCCAAAAAATCTCGTATGTACCCCAGATAGTTCAACTACACCAGATTAAACACTCCCAAATCCCTCATAATGAGCAGTGTTAAACCTCTCACATGTTATGTATTCTTGACTCATATCGAAACGAAAGTCGACAAAGTCGCCCGGGCTATGAATCACACAACATGGTGTCATTGAATTTTCTTCCCAAAGCCCTAATGTCATTCCAATTAGACCCAACTGCTTTCCTAGATATGCCCCGCGATACCGCATCATCCATGATCCAAGGGTACATGCTAAAGTAGCGACATTGAGTATCCTCTTCATGACACAGTCAAAGGTAAAAAGGGTACTATATAGGATCAAAATATTTTGATCCAAGTGGCTCACTGAAGTAGGGATTCATTCATCACTCCCACTGTCGATCTGCATTTAGCACATGCAGTATGATTTGCATGTTATGGCGTAACCTGCAAGGGCGGGTCACATAAATGTATAATAAAATACACCATACGAATCTGAGTCTAGTCGCTGTACGAGCGCCTAACCTGAGTTTTTCAGCCTAGTCACTCTCATAGTGCCTGCCTGAAATCTTACATTCGACTGTAAACGGGCTACATAGAGTTGTGGAGATACTCTATGATCGACCTACCATTTTAGGTCTCATCTTAGCTCCAACTAAGGTGACATGTTTGCATTACTAGCTGTATCATCTTATTCGCCTTCTTGGCGCCTAAGCCAATTATGTTTCATCTTGCTCGCTAACTTAGCTCCAAGGTGAATTACCCGTGTGAGTGGGTCAATTCAAGTTTGGTGACTCTCAATAAGGATGTATATGTAATCACAAAGATTATCCGTTCATTCCAAAATAAACTCAAATCAAGGAATGAAAAATATAATAAATAATGTCAAGTACATGAGATGCCATAAGAAACATATTAAACCCTACGTAGTCCCATACTCCTAATGTGAGAAAGGAACACATCTCTAGCAATAGGCTTGGTCAAAGGATCAGCCACCATTCTGCCAGTAGGTATATACTTCATGGTCACCTCTCCCTTGTGTAACTAAAGTTCTAATGAAGTGATAATGAATGCCAATGTGTTTGGCCTTCCCATGATATTTGGGATCCTTTACAAAATCTAGGGCAGTTGTATTGTCACAGTGAACAGTGACAGCCTCGTCTGCACGAGCTGTAACCCCTAGAGCCTGTATGAATGACCTCAACCAAACAACTTTCTAGACTGCTGCTGAACAAGCAACATACTCCGACTCCATCGTGGATAGGGCGATGCAAGTCTGTTTCTTACTGCACCAAGAGATAGCTTCACCTCCTAGTATGAATGCATAACCTGAAGTGGATCTGCGCTCATCTATATCACCGCCCCAATTAATATTGCTGTATCCTCTCAGTCTCAAATCTCCACCATGATAACATAGGACGAGATCATCGGTTCCACGTAGGTATTGAATGATCCTTTTCACTGCATTCTAATGAGCGGGTCCAAGATTGCTCTGATAACGACTCACCATTCCAACTGCATAGCAGTATGTCTGGACGCGTACACAACATAGCGTACATCAGACTCCCTACTGCAGCCGCGTAAGGCACTTTGGACATTCGATTCTTTTTCTCATCATTCTTTGGGCATTGGTCTATGCTTAAAGTACACGCCTTGTCCATTGGAGTGTCTATGAGTTTTGAGTTATGCATACATAATCGTTCAATGAATTTCTTGATGTATGTCTCTTGAGACAAACCGAGAAGTCTCTTTGGACGATCACGTATGATTTAACCCCGAGCACGTAATTAGCTTCTCCCATGTCCTTCATCTCAAAAGTTGAGGACAACCACTGCTTAGTGGTGACAATGGAGCTCATGTCATTCCTAGCCAAAAGACACATGCAAAGAAAGGATAAAAATACTTTTCTTGGATCGTTTTATGTAAACGCAATGGTCTTGTTCAATCATTTCAAAACCTATAGAGGTAATGACATGATGAAATCTAAAGTACCGCTGCCTAGACGACTGTTTGAGACCATATATACAACGTTTGAGACGACAAACTTTTCGCTCATGTTCCTTGACTTCAAAACCCTCAGGTTGAGCCATATAGATCTCTTCGTCTAGTTCTCCATTGAGAAACACAGTCTTAACATCCATATGAAAAAGTTCTAAATCCTGTTGGGGGACAATAGCTGGGATCATACGAATTGAAGGAAATCTTACCACCAGGGAGAATGTGCCTTCATAGTCCACACCCCGCTGTTGGGTATAGCCTTTCGCCACAAGACGTGCCTCATACTTGTAAATTTACCCTTTTGCCTTGTGTTTGACTTTTGAAACCCGCCTGTTTCCAACAGTCTTGCGCCCTGGCGGAAGGTCAACTAACTTCCAGACCTGATTCTTCTCCATTGAGCTCAACTCATCCTTCATTGCAGCCATCCACTCATTACTAGCAGGTGAAGATAAGGCTTCTTCTACAGAAGTGGGCTCATCTTCATCAGTTTGAGTGCACATAAAAATTTCTCCCTCAATCTCAAAACGAGGATGCAGAACTCTTCCTCGTGCACCTTTACACAGTTGAGAATCTTGTTGACCTGATGGTCCTGGTGGTGTGCTCCCACTGTCTGGGATGCTCCCACTAGGTTGAGGGTCAATTATACTATCTTTAGTGACAACCAGATGAGAAACTAATTCCCCACCTTCGCTTGGAGATGGTAAAGTGGCTTCAACCTCCTCTAACTCATAGAGGTCAAGATTCTTAATTGCGTCTCCAATGCTAGGAAAATTACTCTATGAAATCGACATCACGAGACTCTATTTCAGTCTTCCTACCATTTCGATGTTCACCATACATCACATAGCCTTTAGAGTTTTCAGAATACCTTAAGAAGATACTCTTTTTAGCTCTAGGCCCTAGTTTCCCATACTTGTAAGAAGTACTGTGAACATAACTTGCTGAGCCCCATGGACACAAGTTATCCAAATTTGGCTTTTGACCATTCCAAAGCTCATATGGGGTGGATTTAACTGATTATGAACGCACACGATTAAGTATATAGGCTGCAGTCAAAAGGGCATCCCCAAAAAGATATTGGATGGTTTGCTTGTGCCATCGTAGACCTAGCCATATCTAACAATGTTCTATTCCTTCTTTCTGCAACACCATTTTGTTGTGTGAGGAAAATTCTGGAATTCTTTATCTGAAAATGATTCAGTACAAGACCTTTATACAACAAGGTATCACTATTCTAGGAAGGTTTGATATATTGCTATCCTAGGAAAGTTTGACATGTTGCTAATGTAGGAAGGTTTGACTAATTTATAGCTACTAATTTACAGCTAATCTCCTATACTTGGAAATACAAATATGTCCCAGAAATCTTGGGATTTCCATAAATTATGAATTTCCAACACTCCCCCTCAAGCTGGGGAGTAGATATTTTCCATCCCTAGCTTGCTCACAATCCTGTAAAATGCTGAACTTGCCAATCCTTTAGTCAAGATGTCTGCTAATTGGCCCTCCGTTGATATGTAGGGAGTGCAAATCAATCCACTTTCAAGCTTCTCCTTTATGAAATGTCGGTCAACTTCCACATGTTTAGTTCTGTCATAATGAACTGGATTATGCACAATGTTGATTGCAGACTTCTTGTCACAATAAAGCTTCATTGGGTCTCTAATTTAATCTTCAAGTCTTTGAGGATAATCTTGGGCCATAACAACTCACAAATACCTTGTGCCATCAAACGAAACTCCGCCTCTGAACTAGATCTTGCCACAATTGGTTGTTTCTTACTCCTCCAGGTTACTAAATTTCCACTAAGAAAGGTACAATACCCAGAAGTTGATCTTCTGTCGGTAAGAAAGCCAACATAATCAACATCTGTATATGCTTCTAGTTCCATATTTGTGCCCTTTCTAAAGAGAATCCCTCTTCCTGGGCTGCCTTTCAGATATTGTAAGATCTGGTATACTGCATGGAGATGGACATCCTTAGGGTTTTGCATGAACTAACTCACCGCAAGTCGTTGGTACATGCCTGTGTGACAGATATATTAGTTTCCCAACAAGTCGTTGGTACATGCCTTTGTCTGTTGGTTCTCCTTCCATGAATTTGGCTCAATAGGCATGTTCGATGGTCTACAATTGAGTTTACCTGTTTCTTCTAGCAGATCAAGAACATATTTCTACTGTGAAACAAAGATTCCTTCCTTGGACCGAGCTACTTCTATTCCTAAGAAGTGCTTTAATTTCCTAAGATCCTTTATTTTGAATTCTTTTGCTAAATACTTGTGAAGAGCTTCCTTTTCATCTGAATCGTTTCTAGTTACTATAATATCATCAACATAAACTAGCAATGCCGTAACTCCCCCTGAAGCTGAATGCTTGATAAACAATGTATGATCGCCCTGGCTCTGTTTGTACTTCATATTCAACATTGCTTTAGTAAATCTTCCAAACCATGCCCGAGGAGATTGTTAGAGCCCATACAATGCCTCTCTCAGTCTGCACACTTTGTTTTTACCTAGATTTATGCCAAAGCCAGGTGGAACTTCCATATAGATTTCCTCCTTAAGATCTCCATGTAAAATGGCATTCTTCACATCGAACTGTTCTAAAGTCCAATCATAGTTTGCTGCTAGAGATAACAACACCCTAACTGTATTCATCTTCGCCACCAGAGCAAATGTCTCATGATAATTCACTCCATAGGTTTGTGTATATCCCTTGGTTACTAGTCTCGCTTTGTACCTCTCAATGGATCCATCAGACTTATACTTCACTGTGAAGACCCATTTGCACCCTACTGGTCACTTTCCAGTTGGTAATTCCATTAGTTCTGCATACCCATGTCCAAGTGTCGACTGTCCCAACATGCGTACCTCACGCATTTTGAAGAGTCCATGTAACGTAGCTAAACTTCACAATAGGTATACAGATTAACCCATTATTAAGCTTCTCCTCGATGAAATGACGGTTGATCTCAATATGCTTCGTCCTATCATGCTGTATTAGATTTTGACGAATATTCATAGCACCCTTGCTATCAGAACATATATATTTTGCAACCAAAGAAGCTTGCATATTTTTTGTGCCATGGCTCGATACTCTGCTTCAGTGCTTCATCTAGATATGGAGAAGGGGGGAAGAGACCCTAATAGAGATGAAGGCATGGATAGGGGTCTGAGGCCCTCAAGTGAGAACAACATGGAGAGGGGAGTGAAGACCCCAAGGGAAGTGAAGGCATGGAGAGGGGGAGGAAACCTAAAGGAGGTGAAGGCATGGAGGGTGGCCGAGACCCCAAGGGAGGTTAAGGCTTGGAGACCCGGGGGGTGGGTGACGGTGGTGGAGACCCATACGAGGAGGAAGGACCCATTCCCCAAGGGGAGGGTGGAGAAGGACCTTAAGGAGGGGAAAGACCTCTCCCCTAATGGTAAGGAAGGTGGAGTTCAAGGAGGAAAAGCGAAATCCCCTCTTGGGGAGAGGTAGACCCCAAAGAAGGGAGTCCCGACCAACCTCTTTTTTTTACCAAGTCTCTAAACCCATTCCCAACAATCTACTAGTGATCATTACTTGTAGAAGGGAATAAATAAGGGTGAGCTTTTGAGAGCTCAGTAAGGTTGCTCGAGAACCAAAAGAAATGATTAACAAACGAGTCACATATTCAATTCTATGACGATTTTCCAAAGAGTTTCAAATTTATCAAAAATAATTTGATAACAATATTGGGAAGAGTTTTTACTCAATCCTCTCGATGAGATATCAATATCACTGTCAGATCCACTGTAAACAATTCAAATGATATTGAACATGAGGAATGCAGAGACACACAAGCAGGGTTAAGCGAAGTTATATAGGCAGTGCTCGATAAAACTGGCAATTACATATGTATATGTACGATAACTAGTCCATCAAGGTACTAGCCTGCGTCCTACGTAGTAAACAGACTATCCTTATAATGCCCCCAATACAGACCATCCTTTTAACGCCTCAATGCACTATCTCATGTCAATGTACATAAGAACATTAATTGCTAAATCAACATATAGTTCAATGCTCGACATGCAATAACAGATGAGCATCAACATGAATTTCAATAATCAATTAAGGTTTGACAATAGGGTTTTAAATGGCAATAAATACAAATATCAATTCATAACTCAGAGTTCAATGATAGCCACGAACAAATCGAGAGACATATTTGGAGCTCGGGATATTGTCATTTGCTCACTCCCGACTATGCTCAGCCCCTCATCCTTTTTGGGCTTACGGGGCTGAGTTAGGAGTCCATTCACTCAATCCTTACTAATTCTTCTTCTTTTCTTCTTAATTTGAACAAAAGTTGATGAATTTGGTTTGGATAGAAATCCTTACCTCCGTCCGAAGCTAAGCTATCTCAATCGAAAATCCTCTGAGTTAATCTAAATTGGGCGATTCAATTATCAGAATACAATCTACACTACGATACCATAATTCCAATACCAATTGCCTAAACATTGCTTACTCATATTCCTAAAATAATGCAAAATCAAGTGGGTCCCACTTGCATAGCTAAACCTATCCAGAAACCCTAACATAATCGTCAAGGCTTAACAATAACCCATAATACACAATAAATTCTCATGAAATATTTTTATGGCTTAAAACAACTTAGAAAGTAAAAATATCAAATTTCTGAATTTTCGAATATTTTCTATTTTGAAATAATTTCGTTTAATGAAATAAAAGCCCATAATTAGCCATAATTATTTCTAAGTCAAATCAAAGTCCATAATTTTTATAACCGCGCTATAATATATGTAAACATTATAGAAACTGAATTCGTAATTTAAAAGCATAAAAACCATTTTTAAATTATTCGCTTTGTTAATTTAAATGCAATATGGGTAAAAAAAATACTAAATCACCTCTGAAATTGTTGAAACTTAAACTGAGACTTCTTTGCACCATAAAAAAAAGTACCATAGTTTTCCCAAAATTTAATAGTGATTTGAAGACCCAAAATGAAATTTGAAAAATCAAGCTTGCAGAAAATATTAAAAATACTAAACGATTTCAGAAAATATTGAAACTTGGCCAAGAATTCTAAATGACTTAAAGTACTCCGTGATAAAATTACCTCAGCCAACACCATCGTGCACCATCCGACGCACACAGGGTACAACTGCACAAGCACAGGGTACTACACTATTCGACACACCCACTGCCTTCTTCCTCTTACCCTCTACACACACCCTAAACACGCATACACTCATTCACATCTGCGCACATACACACTACACCTGCATACACAATACAGACAATTAACACACTACACACTGAATTCACACACATTCGCGCACACAGTAGATACATAAGACACTTTTTCACACACACACTATCTCTCTACACATGCTGCACATAGAGTTTCACTCACTTCACAATACACACACACATAGCTACACAATTGTACTCACCTTCACTATAATAACCTGCCTAATCTCATTTCCAACCTACATAGCCCTCCTAAATTCCACGATTCTCCAAACACAGGAAGAAAGACCCGCACACACGCACACAACTTTTACACACTGCATCACCACATTCATTTACACGTCATCTTAGGGTTAAACCCAGTCTCTTGATTGTGAGTTGTCCATGGTATTCCAGTTGGGATCTTGTTTTCGTTAAGTCGATATCGAATAACTTTAAGATCCGTGTTTGTGATAGAGACCTTCCTAGGGATCTGATTTCTTTAGATATTCATGATTTTGATTATGGAATGGTTAGCATCCTACGATGCTTTGGTTGATTGTTTTGAGAAGCAAGTTTGTTTCTATCTATTTGATTCGTCCGAGTTTGAGTTTCGGGGTGCAAAGCCAAGTGGGTTGTATGTTATAATCTCTGCTATTGCAGCTCGTCGTTTACTTTGTAAGGGATGTTAGTGTTATATTGTAGACGTCCTTGATTTTAATCATGGCGGTCACGAGATATCTGAAATACTAGTAGTACGCAACTTTCCCGAGGTGTTTCCCGAGGAGTTGCTGGGGAAACCCATTAATTGTTAGGTTGAGTTGACGATTGATTTAGTTCCTGGCGCGGCACCTAGTTCTAATTCTATGTATTGTATGACAGATACAAAGATAAAGGAGTTGAAGTAATAACTTCAAGAGCTACTTCATAGGTGCAGCGTGTCACCTTGGGGTGGCCCCTGCTTATTCATCAAGAAAAAAGATGGCACTTTGGGACTTTGCATTGACTACAGTCAGTTAAATAAGATCACTATTCTTAACAAGTACCTTTGTCACGCATAGATGATTTTTTTGACGAACTTCAGGGTGCGAGGTTCTTCTCCAAGATAAATTTACGTACTGTATACCATTAACTGAAAGTTAGGACACAACCTTTGCCAAAGATTGCTTTTGGGCCTTGTTACTGCCACTATGACTTCTTAGTTATGCATTTTGGGTTGACTAATTTCGCCGTTGCTTCTACGAATCTGATGAATCATGTGTTTCAATATATGGATCAATTTGTTATCATTGTCATTGACGATATCTTGGTATACTCTAAGTCAAAAGAAGAACATAACGAGCACCTAAAATTGTCGTACATACTGTGAATGATAACCTGTTGTTTGCTAAGTTCAAGAAATGTGAGTTTTGGCTTGAGCAAGTTCCGTTTCTGGGAGAAGTGGTGTCTAAGGATGGAATAGCTGTGACCCTCTAAAATTGCTTCGGTGACTGATTGGCAAAGGCTTAGCATTGTTACAGAAGTGCAAAGCTTTCTTGGATTGGCCGGTTAGTATCGTTGATTTATAGAAGGTTTTTCAAGAGTAGGTCTGCCCTTGACAGGTTGACTAGGACACTTGATTCGTTGGAGTGGGGAGTGTGAAGCCAGCTTCTAAGAATTGAAGAAGAGGTTGGTATCTGCACGTGTGTTGACCTTACCATCTGGTTCTGGAGGTTTTAAAATATACTGATACCTGAAAGAAAGGCTTAGGTTATGTTTTGATGCAGTATGTTTAAGTGATTGCATATGCTTCTAGATAGCTTAAGCCTTACTTGCAGAATTACCCCACCCACCCATGATCTCGAGTTAACAACTGTTATCTTTGCTTTAAAGATATAGAGGCATTAATGGTACGGCCGTACGGTGAAACTTATGAGATATATATTGATCATAAAAGTCTTTAAGTACATTTTCACCCAGAAAGAGCTGAACATGAGACATAAGCATTGGTAGGAACTCTCGAAAGACTATGACTGCACCATTCATTATCACCCTGGTAAAGTCACTGTGGTTGCTGATTTAGTTAGTAGGAAGAGCACTGGGAACTTCGCAGCATTGGTTACTCGTCAACCTCAGCTATTAGAGGACATGATGACCTTGCATCTTGAGATCGAATGGCAAGATTCTGGAGAGTACTTAGCAGCATTGTAGTACAACCTACCTCAATCATAGGATCAAGGAAGCTCAAGATGGAGATTCACGGATAGCTCGCATTATTGAGAGCATTTGCAGCGGGAAGTATTTGGAGTTCAGAGTTGACTAGCAGGGTTGGGTTTTGTTTTGTAAGACTTTGTGTGCTAGTTCAGATGACCTTGAGGAGAGAATTATTTTCAGAGGCTTATAACTGTCGTTTCTCTGTTCACCCAGGAGGAATAAAGATTTATCATGACCTTAATGAGCATCTTTGTTGGAATGACATGAAGTCAAATATAGCAGATTTTGTCTCCCGTTGTTTGGTCTGTCAGATATCCAAGACGGAACATCAAAAGCCTAGTGGACCACTTCACCCACACGATTCCGGAGTGGAAGTGGGAGCATGTAACCACTTTGTGGGAGGCTTACCAAGGACAACAAAATATTTTGATACTATTTGGGTCGTCGTTTACAGATTGACAAAGACTGAGCATTTCCTTTCGATCCGAGCTACAACACCATTATTGGAGCTAGTTAGATTGTATATTGATGAGATTGTGAGGTTGCATCTGGTAGCACTAGCTGTAGTGTGAGATCGAGATCCACATTCTTCTTCCCAGTTCTGGAGGAGCTTCCAGTACTCTATGGGCACGAATCTCTATTTCAGCACAAGTTATCATCCACAAACAAATGGGCAGTCCGAACGTACCATTCAGACCCTAGAGGATATGCTGAGGGCTTGGACTAAAGACCTCAGTGGTAGTTTGCACGATCATGTACTTGTATTTGAGTTTGTCTATAATAATGGCTAGGGTTGATTACACCCATGTCCATAAATTTGGAAAATAGGAAGTTATGTCCTTTGGCCTAACGGAATACCCAAATACATAACCGAATGGTCAAAATGACCATATTGTCCATGACTTGAAAGGTAAACTCTTTACCATGCCATTCCTTCTGTCTCCCTAATTTTCAAATTAGGGTTTCAAGCCATTCCTTATATCTCCGTAATTTTCAACTTATGGTTTCAATTCTTTTTTAATTCTAACATTTATTATCCCACTACTTATAGTCCTTGTTGCCACCCCGAATGCTGGGTTACAATCTAGCTGACCCACCACCAAAACCACGACCACCCTGCATTTGTAGGGAACTGTCTCTCACCCTTTCCACTTTCTTTAATGAAGTTATGGAAAGTTTTACACTAGGCAGATTGATGTAAGACATGGCGTGATTGATTTTCGAATGCGGGTTGAGACCAAACAACTTTTCAGGAAACCAAAATCGAAAGGCCATGGGGTAGGGAAGGGAGGGGGACGACTGGGTGGGGTGGGGGAATGGAGGGGGACGATGCAGGGTGCAGTGGGGGAGGGGAGGGGGAAGGCAGTGGGTTAGGGTAGGGGAAGGGCGAAGGAAGCGGAGGTGGGGAAGGGGAAGGGAGGGGAACGACAGGTGGGGTGGGGGGAAGGCGGTGGGATAGGGGAAGAGGGGGACGACCATGGGGGGTGTGAGGGTGGGGGCCGCAGCGAGGTGGTGGGAGGGTGGGGGCAGCAGTGTGGTGGTGGGGAGGGTGGGGGCAGCGACGTGGAGGTGGGAGAAGATATGGAGTAGAAGAGAGAAGATTTACATGTGTGTAATGAAAGAAGAGAGAGATAAGGCGAAGAGAGAAGGCTGATGAAAGAGAGAAGGGGAAGAGAGAGAAGAGAGGTAACATTAATATAAGGGTAGGATTACCATATTTTGAAAATACGTATTGATGACATCATAAAGGTACACTTTTTGGACGTATACCTGACGGATGGACACAAGCGTTACCTTTTTAACGTTTGTAATCACTGTCTATTACCCTTTGAAACTTAGTGTCCTTAACTGTAATTTCACCTTAACCTCAGAGACATGGTTGTAATTAGCCCTAATAGCTATTAGCTACTAGGCCAGAATTAAGATGTTACCACTTGAGGCATTATGTGGACGGTACATGACTCCACTATACTGGGATGAGGTAGGCGAGAGACGGTTATTGGGACTTGAGTTGGTATAATTGACTACTTATTATTTGGGTACGTCTCAGAGTTGCCCAGGATAGACAATGCAGCTATACGCCTCACCGTCGCGGCGAGCTAGAGTTAGACGTAGGTTATTACGTGTGTTCTGTTACTAGCGGTTAGGAGAAGCTAAGATTGATCCCTAACTGTTACTCTTAGTAGCGGTCACTTTGGAGTAGGGCTGCCACTTGACTTGTGATGTGTCTAATATCTCCAGCTCCCCCCGATAAAACTTCAAGTGGTGATGGGGATCTACTGTTCTCTTCCTAATGGGCGTCTGCGGGAAATTGTGCTCCCAGGCGAATAACCTAGGCCACATCGATGCAGAATCATCTCGTGGAAGGGGACGACCCACGGGTAGTCTTTCATAAGGCCAAATCTGCGAAGTCAAACATTGTATGAAATTAGTAAGCAATCAAGAACGTATTAACATATTAACCAAACATATAAATGCTCATACCTGTAATAAAGACATGCAGGCGGCAATTGACTAGGCACCATTTCTCGTGGCTTTATGCAGTGCTAGATACATGTGCGTAAGTACAGCTGAACCCCACGATTACGACTGAAACTCGTCAAGGTCATCCAAGAACATCATATACTTCGGATGCATCGTGTTCTTCGAATGTGTCGGAAACAATATAGCTCCAATAACGTACAACAAGAATGCCTTCGTATACTTGTCTAAATCATGGGGAGTGTATTCATTAGGTAACATGCCGAATTGCCCTCTCAGCCACGTAAGCTTGATGCCATTAGATGTAATAGCTTCGGGCGGAATTCTCGGAAATATTGCCGTGCAAGTTGAGCTACCGATGCGGATAACCTACCCGAAGTAATGGGTTTGCCATAGCATGGGAGTCCGAGAATAAAGCCGACATCCTCTAATGTAATAGTCATTCCACCAATGGAAAGTGAAATGTGTTCGTCTGGCTCCTCCATCGCTCAACTAGATCGGATATAAGGCACTCGTCGTGCCGAGAAAAATAAGGGAGGACAATGAATAAACTAAAACCTTGACTCGTGTTTTGGATTGTTTCTAAAACTCCTCTTTTTACACCTTCAAATACATCCCTCGCGACGTGGTCATCATCGTTGTAAAGGATCGATGGATCATAGGGCCTGGGATTAAACTCCATATCTTTAACAAGAACACATAATTTAAAACCAATTTAGCATGCATACTATTTACATTTCAAAAAAGTAATGTTGACTAAAATACAAAGAAAATAGTTAAGATAATTGAAGTTCAAATTCCAATCCTACAAAGCCCCAATTTTAAACCCTAGAAAAAGCCCTAATTTTGAAACCCTATAAAAGCCCAATTTTTAAACCCTAGAAACACCCAAATTTGAATCCCTAAATAATTATAATTTCTCGAAGCATAACGAAGCCCTAATTTCAAAGCATAGAAAAGCCCTAATTTTGAAACCCTCAAAAAGTCCCGATTTTGAAATGCTAAAAACAACCCCAATTTCAAATCCCAAAAAGGCCCTAATTTCAAAACCTAAAAATTCCTAATTTTAATCCATACATAAACTTGTAATTTTGACCTATAAACCCTAATCCCGTACCCCTAATTTCAAAACCTAAAAAAGCCCTAATTTGCTTCCCGAAAGAAACCCTAATAAGATATTTAGAGAGAACATAAGTTGAAACCTAAACTAAATATGAATTGAAATCTAAACAACCTACAATTCATAAGTATAACAAGGATCTATGAAAGGAAATTCGAAACACTTGTTTTGAAGTGAATCTAGAGTAGAAAATTTCTCCACCGATCTCCTACCGTTCTTCTAACTGCTATCCACTGATCTTCTAGCGTGGGAGAAGAGTTTGGAGGCGGTAAAAATGGTGGGATAATTGAGGAGTGAATTGGGGAGGATGAAAGGGAAGAGGAAGAAAACGAAGAGAGTGAAAGGAATAGAGACAGAGAGAGATTGAGAGTGAAAAGTCAAAAGAAAAAGGGGGGGGGTTAAATTTGCCCGTCTAACCGCTACATATGTACATACATACATACATACATACATATGTATGTATGTATGTATATATATATATATATGTATGTAGGTACATATATATGTATGTATATACATATATACACACATACATATATATACACACACATATATAGATATATACACACATATATAGATATATACATATATATATATATATATGCTTATATATATATGTATGTATGTACGTGTGTATGTATGTATATACACACACATATATATGTATATATATATATATATCTATCTATATGTGTGTATATATATGTATCTATGTATGTACATATATATGTATGTACATATGTACATAGATAGATATAGGGCTAATTACACCTATGTCCCTGAGGTTTGGGGATAATTACACTCAGGACACAAAGTTTCAAAATGTAACACTTATGTCCATCGACAAACGGAACCCTAAAAATCTTAACGGTTTTAATGAAAAGACTGTATTGCCCCTGAGTTAGAACCTTATTTTTTTTAATGCCATTACTTCATTAAAAAAAAAAACTTTATTTCATCTTTACTTTACCCCCCACCCCCACCCTCCCCCCTCATCTGCATCCCCCTTCCCCGTCACCCACCCACCCCTGCCTCCCCATTCCCCGTCACCCACCCACCCACCCATTCTTCCTCCCCTTCCCCGGCGCCGCACCCCACCTGCCTCCCCCTTCCCCGTCACCCACCAGCCCCTTCTTCCTCCCCTTCCCCGGCGCCGCACCCCATCTGCCTCCCCCTTCCTCGTCACCCCATCATCGCCTACCTCCCCCTTCCCTGTCACCGCCCACCCCGGATCAGCAACTGCGGGAAGAGCATCGAAGGTGGAGATCTGCAACTATGGGAGATCTGCGGCGAAGGTGGAGATCTGTCACGGCGGCGACGAGGTGGGGCTGAGGGAAGGGCAGCGACGACGTGGGTTTGGGGGAAGGGAGGGGGCTTGGGTTACCGCCGACATGGGTCGAGGGAGGGAGTTGGGGCTGCCGGCGGCGAGATTCCAGATGTGGATCCCTAATTTCATAATTGGGGTTCTGAAACCCTAATTTCAAAATTAGGGTTCTTCAACCCTAATTTCAAAATTAGGGTTCTGAAACCCTAATTTCAAAATTAGGGTTCTGATACCCTAATTTTAAGGTTTCAAAACCCAAACTTTTAAATTAGGGTTGATTTTGAAACCCTAATTAAATCATTTGGACATTTGAAAGCTTAATTTGCAAATTTTAAAAGCTTAATTTACAAATTAGTTTCAAACCCTAATTTTAAAGAATTAAGATTTGTTATCCTAATTTAAAATTTATAAAATTATTCAAGATATATTGTACAAGGGCAGTATTGTCATTTTTAAAATACAAAATGATGAACAGTATATTTTTTGGATGGAACTCTAACGGATGGACACGGGTGATACATTTGAAACCTTTTTGGGACACGGGTGTTACATTTTGAAACTTTGTGTCCTTGAGTGTAATTACCCCCAAACCTCAGGGACATAGGTGTAATTAGCGCATATATATATATATATATATATATATCTATCTATGTACATATGTACATACATATATATGTACATACATACATACATACATATATATACATATATATACATACATGTATATACATATATATATATATGTATATACATGTATGAATGTATGTATGTCTGTATATATGTATACATATATATATGTGTATATATATATATCTATCTATATATGTGTGTATATATATGTATATACATACATACATACATACATATATATGTATATACATACATACATATATATGTACATACATACATACATACATATATATGTACATACATACATACATAAAAAAATTGCAAAGTAGCCCCAAACGGTCCGAAACTGCAGATTGCCGCGTCCGACATGGTGTCGGAAAATTAAAAAAAAAAATAAATTCCGACACCGATTGGCGGTGTCCGACATGTGTCGGGTGATGTCCGGAGGGTGTCGGGGTGTCCGTCTGTTTAGGACACCAAACCTCCACCTAGGAGAGGTGTCTGTGCTTCCTAGATACACATACATACGTACGTATGTATGTATATATCTATATATGTATATGTATATGTATATGTATATATATATATATACGTATGTATGTATGTATATATCTATATATGTATATGTATATATATGTCTATATATATATGTATGTATGTTTGTGTGTGTGGGTGGGTGGGTGCGTGGCGCGCGCGCGTGGGTGGGTGGGCGTGCGTGTGCAGGCACGCATGCATGCATGCATGTATGTACATATAATACATGTATGTATGTATGTGTGTGCGTGCGCGCGCGCGTGTATGCACCCACGCACGCTGCGTGCATGCATGTATGTATGTATGTAATACATACATACATACAAACGTGTGTGCGTGTGCGTGCGTGTATTATATGTACATACACGCGTGCATGCATGCATGTATGTATGTATGTATGTATGTACATATAATACATACATACATATATATGTATATATATATGTACATATATATATATATATATATATATATATGTACATATATATATATATATGTATGTATGTATTTACAAATATGTATATATGTACGTATATACATATACAAATATGTATATATGAATTGTAGCTTGTTTAGATTTCATAGAATCTGAGTTCGTTTGATTGTATGTACATATATGTTATACTTGTTGTAATGTTATACTTGTTTGATTGTATAACATTACAACGAGTGCATAGATTTCATAAGTATAACATATATGTACATATAACCTTGTTGTAATGCGCACCCATTGCTTCCCATAGAATCTGAGTTCGTTTGATTGTCACGTAAAGTATTTGACCTTAATTTATTCCATGCATAGTATTCTGCCTTCACCAAACTAATCCAAATTGTTGGCCATGTTTTTCTGGCCAAGAGTCTGAACCATCATGCCTTACATGGCATTACTACTACAACAATGGAAATAAAGTTATACTCATCCATGGGTTTCATATAACAAGTCACTGACCAATATTTCGAAGTTGTTAATTCCTTTTTTCATATTGGTCAGAAGTTATGTTATCCTGTTGTTAATATCTTTGTTTCATTCATATTGGTCAAAGTACATGTTACTTTATTGTTAAAGTTTTGCCTAAAATTTCTGGCATGTTCTTGAACACTTCTTCATATTGTTATCGACTTGATGAGTACTTGCTATTACCACCAGTTAAGCTTCTTTCGTTTTTCTTGGCCATGATTAGCCGTCCGAATTTTAAGTTTGATCATAATTTGACTTCTGCTAGACTCTATTGCTATTGTTGTATCCTTGTCCTTTTTTCTTTTCCTCATCTTACTTGTTTGACTTTCGGTGTCATTAAACAGCAAGAAAGGCAGGCCGCTAAGATGGTTTGACCAATTTTACTATTTTGTATGGCCTTTGTGTTGGACTATGAAACACGGGTGTGCCTAGAAGGGTGAAGCACCGGCACCGGGTGCGCGTCGGGTGTGGCATGGGTGCGTGTCCAGTATTTTCTATCTACAGAGGAAGATTCTGGTCTATGTGTGACTAAGGTTAAGATTGGCTCCTAGCAGGGAAGCTAAGGTAAAAAGAAGGGAGAACGTGATATCCCACAACAAATGTGGGATAATTTGTGATTGACCTTATAAGACCCTGTCCATGAACTCATAAGTACCAACATTGGTTAGCCCCTTTGAGGGAGGCATTGCCCCGTGGTGGGGTCATGGACCGGGTCGTTACACACTTGGTCCCAAATTGGACTATGCTATGGGAGCTTTGAGTGCTCGACCATATCAAGGATCTTGTCTCTCTCTCTCTCTCTCTCTTACCTTTTCTAGAGTCTCCATGGTGTTGACTCTAGTATCTTCCCTATTATTGATGAGTCCTTATCGGTGGGATTACTTGAAGGTGTTTGTGGTTCGATGAAGCATGATAGAGCTGTAGATCAGGCTGCCATTCAGCTCTACTCTAGGACATCTGGTCAATTTTGCTGCGTATCCAATCCATGCAAGTATTATGTGAATTACATGCCCTATTCTAGTTACCGTCGAGCTGTCTCTAAAAAAGGCCTGATATAGGCCATGTATTAAGAACAAAGTTCGTCTTATTATTGCCTTTTCACTTTAATTTGGTACCTAGTAAGAGAATACTCGATGTTACAAAGATCATATGAGCTATATTCTGAACTCTGATTCAAGTTGGCATGGTACATTAAGAGATGTTTGACGCACTGGTTCAATGGCAGTTTAAACGTGGATGAAAATGAAGAGTTCTTGACCAAAGGAATCCGACCAATGCTCTTAATGGAATCAAAGGGCCATGCTCTTCATGCGTTCGTAAATCAGATACTTCAAGGTTGTCCCCTAATTCTAAATCGATTTTGCTTCAGCAGTACTTTGAGGTAGTCTTTATATTGTTGAACTTATGCATCTCTCTCAAGATTTTAATAGCTCCCTGTGTAAAATGGTGAGAGTCACTTGTTATTCAATGTTTGAACTGTGCCGTGCTTTTATGCATCTTATTGAGATATACATGGTGTTGTTCAGCTAGTGCATCTGGAAATGACACAGTATCGCCCTTTAAATTAAAGACTCCCATTTCTTTGAAGGCAGGGAAGAATGAAATTGCAATTTTAAGCATGACCGTGGGCCTACAAGTAAGTTGCTATCCCTTATATACTTCCTTACATCATGCAACAAACCTTTACCGAAAAGTCTAATTTGTTGATACTTGTGTACTTTAAAATCTAACCTCTTTTGTTGCGGAAGAGAACATCAAGATCAATATAAGAATTATTTCTCTTATGGGATTTGGTCCTAGCAACGAACAAGATTCATTCTCTAAACAGGGACTAAACCATTTATTCCTGAATTTTATTCCACATTTTTTTCCGGCACAGGAGCATCTTAACCAAGTTGTATGCATTTGTGTGTGTGCGCGTATATATGTGTGTATGCTATGAAGCACGGATACTTCAAAATGGGTGAAGCACCAGGGTTGGGTGCGCATCAGGTGCGGTGCTGGTGCGGCCCGGGTTCGGGGTGGGTGCATGTCGGGTATGTATCCATTTCTTTTGTTTTATTCTTTTAATTCCAGAAAATCGGGTGCGGTTCAGATACGGGTCAGGTGCGTATCAGATACTTATGGGGGTTGAAAACATAATTTTGAAAAGAAATTGCGTGGGTCAAAACGTAAATACTTGTACTTGCTTAAGAAATGAACATGCAGATCTGTGAAGAGGGGAGAAACTGAGAGAGAGGGAGTAACGTCGTCGGCAGCCACGAGGCGACCACCAGCGACCACTCGCGACTACTCGCGACCACCGGCGACGATAGGCCTCACCTTCGGCAGATCTTTGAAGAGTGGAGAGAGAGAGAGAGATAGAGAGAGAGCAATGGCGACGATCGAAGACCACTGGAGACCACCCGCCACCACTCGCGACCACCGGAGACGACGGGCCTCACCTCCGGCAGATCTGTGAAGAGAGAGTGAGAGAGAGAGAGAGAGCAGTGGTGACCATTGCAGACCACCGGCGACCATCGGAGACCCCGGCGACCCTGTTAGTCCACTGATTAAGTTTCCTTTCCAATAGGCTTTCTCCCTGCCTGTTGTAATCTACTCCCTTTGATTCTTCCCTATGATTTCACCATCTATAGTACTTCCCTTCCAATCTGGTGCGCCTGGAATCCCAAAACAAAAAATAAATTTCAACTGCCTCAATAGCAGAAAGAAATCAACGAATTGATTATGCCTTTAGAACTGCAAGTGGAGAGGTTGACCACTGGACTCTAGTTGCCCTCTTTCAGTGTGTTAGAATCATGTTTAATAGTTTCAGTGTTTTCGTGTGTTTCAGTTTAATTTTTTTTCACTTTCAGGCATTGTGTTAAGTGCTAACTATCTGTTGTAGAATGGTTAAATTAAGTTGCAATATATCTCCTTTTATTGCACGTTCTTAAGATTCAAATGATCCCTGATTTGTTTAGAAATTCAATACTAAGTGTACATAGTTAAAAAAATATATATAAAATTTTCCTTAATCCCCCTTATCCATAGGGTTCTTTTTTGTAAGTTTTTGGGTGTTAGACCTAGAGGCTTAGAACAATAACTATATGTTGATACCCCTACAGGGAACCCTATAGTAACCTCTAGGGTATAATTTTGCCCTATCTGTATCAATGATAGAAATTTGAAGGTGGAATTAATTCTGTTGGATATAAAGGATTTTGATGTGATTTTGGATATTGATGGCTTATCTTCCAATCATGCACAATAGACTGTTTTTCCAAGAAGATTTTATTTTCGATTCCAAATCGGCTTGAGTTTAAGAGTCAGGGCATTAGAGTGAGCACCCTGCATTATTTGATTTCGTCTCTGCAAGCTAAACGTCTTCTTAGCTGGGTTGTAGTGGTTATTTGGCTCATGTTCATGACACTTGTGTGGTAGAGGTTGTTCCCAACCTATCCGGACCGCACCCCAGGGCCCGCTAAGGGACCCATGTTGCGCGACACATCACCCGTTCGCCAGTCGATCATTCAACACCATCAGCCGGTCAAAGTGCTTCGTCCTTCAAACGTTCAGACAAGCAATCTAGTTCCAAGTGCAAATCCCCTGAGGGGGTCAGCCACCCCCCTGAGAAGGGGGTCGGCCACCTCCCTGAGAAGGGGGTCGACCACCCTCTTTAAAGGGGGGTCGGCCACCCTCTTTAGAAGGGGGTCGGCCACCCTCTTTAAAGGGGGTCGGCCGCCCTCTTTAGAAGGGGGTCAGCCACCCTCTTTAAAGGGGGTCGGCCACCCTCTTTAGAAGGGGGTCAGCCACCCTCTTTAAGGAGGGGTCGGCCACCCTTGTCTTTGGGGGGAGACTGCTGACCCCTCTGGCATCTCACTCAACACACTCTACGGTGCTCACTCACCACCAGTGGTCGCATGACGCTCGTTGTCGCCCGCGTCGCGACAACCGTCACTCGCGGCCGCGCATTATCATCTGGATACCGTCTCCACGACAACTATCAACTACATGCTCTTTATCACTCATCGCCGTGCCACTTTCATTACGTGCCCCGACACCAGGTGTCGTCCCGCGACACTCTCCGCCGCTCTTGTGCGCCATTCTCATGATACGTGCCCGGCACCAGGTATTATCTGGCGACGGTAGTCGCCGCGCCCATGCGCCACAATCATGTTATGTGCTTTCGGGGGGCTCCGGCCCTCGCAGCGGGATGGACTCACAACCTTGAAGTCATCCCCTCATTGCCTCCACGGGATGGGCTCACAACCTTAAAGCCATCGCCATCACAATCACGGGGGGCTCTGGCCCTCGAAGCGGGATGGACTCACAACCATGAAGTCATCGCCGCCACGGGATGGGCTCATAACCTTAAAGCCGTCGCCGTCACAATCATGGGGGGCTCCGGCACAAGGACCCCTGGCCGCGGACTCTGAGCACTGAGTTGCGAGCATGTCCACTCATGTTACCATTAATCGTCGACGCCACCAGGGCAATGACCCCCGGGTCACTTCGGGACGGGAGCAGGTCCTTGGAGGGCATCAAACCTAGTCCGCCTGGCAGTTGGCTACATGGGCAACCCTCACCGCTGTTAGGTTCTTTGCGCCTCTTGACGCATCTTGTGGGATTCAGTAAGGGCTTGGACCGGTGGCTGGGGCAACGGGCTACTCTGATCATGCTACCGCAGTGTGGTCAGTCTTCCCAGACAGGCAGAGGGATGCTGCAAGGGCAGGGCAACACGAACTTGGGGACAGGCAGTCCAACGGAGAATCGATACTTTGGACCCCCCTGGTGACATGTCACTCCCAGGGAACGACACGTGTTAGCTGATGACACATGCACACTTTTTCCCTATAAATAGTGGACTTTGAAGCTCATTCAAGGACTTCTCTCTCATTTGTCATTTTCACTCTCTCTAAAAACCCATTCTCTCTGGAATTCTAGTGAGAGAAACACACTTGGACTTTTGACATCGGACACTTGACGCTGCACCCCTGACTTGGACTGTCGACTGCCGGCCCTGTTCGTCGCCGCCCTGCCTGCGCGGCGCTGCCAGCCCTCGAGACCTGTCTGGGGAGCCTTGCTCTCAGCCCTTACTCCATCCTTGCTGTCTCCCACTTTGCCTACTTGGAAGCTGATTCGGACTGCATCCTTTGTGGCACCTCCACGTAGGCACGAACCCCCTTTCCCTGGCATCAGAGGTTAAACTAGAAAACATTCCTGTTGTGTGTGGCTTTTCGGATGTGTTTCTGGAGGACTTGCCAGGTCTTCTGCCTAATAGGGAGATTAAGTTTACTGTTGATTTGAGTCTTGGGGCAACACCTATTTCTGAAACACCCTGCAGAATGGATCCTACTGAACTCAAGGAGCTAAAGGAACAATTGCAAGAACTCTTAAACAAAGGTGCGATTCGTCCTAGTGTCTCTCCACGGGGTGCACCAATATTATTTGTGGAGAAGAAAGATGGGAGCATGTGTGCCTACTTTTATTATAGAGAGCTTAATCAGATAACATTTCAGAATAATTATCCCCTGCATAAAATCGATGACTTGTTTGATGAACTTCAGGGTTCAAGGTATTTCTCAAAAATAGACCTTCATTATGGATACTATCAACTTAAGGTGAAGAGTGAGGATGTACCAAAGACTACGTTTAGGATGAGGTATGGCCATTACGAGTTTTTAGTAATACGTTTTGGTCCAACTAATGCTCCTTCTGCAGTAATGGACCTAATGAACATGGTGTTTGAAAAGTTTCTGGATCGGTTTGTAATCTTCTTCATGGATGATATGTTGGCTTATTCCAAAAGTAGGGAGGAGTATGGAAGACATTAGACTCTAATTTTGCAGATTTTGAGTTAACATAAACTCTATGCTAAGTTCAAGAAGTGTGAAATTTTAGTTAGAACAAGAATCCTTCTTGGGTCACGTAGTGAGTAAAGATGCGATAATCATGGATCCTACTAAGGTTGAAGCAGTTGTGATTATAAAAGGGTTTTCTCGTATTTCTACTCCTTTGACCAGGTTGATGAGAAAGCATTTGAAATTTGCGTGGTCAGAAGAATGTTAAAGAGTTTTCAGGAATTAAAGAATCGCTTGGTTTCACAACCGATTCTTACACTGTTATCTAGATTTGGTGGGTTTGTTATATACACGGATGCATCACAACAAGGACTTGGTTGCGTGCTTATGCAACAGGGTAAGGTAATTACTTATGCCTCTAGACAACTTAAACCATATGAGCTTAATCATCCTACCCATGATTTGGAATTAGCAGCTGTAATCTTTGTGTGAAGAATTGGCATCATTATTCGTATGGTGACCGGTGAGTCGTGTGAGATTTACACAGACGACAAACTTTGAAGTATATCTTCTCACATGAGTTAAATATGAGACAAAGAAGATGGTTATAGTTGTTGAAAGACTATGATTGCGCCATTCTTTACCATCCTCATAAAGCTAGTGGTAGACGCACTGAGTCAAAAGAGCAAGGGAAGACTTTCGGCTATGATTACCAGAGAACCCTACTGGTTGGACAATTTGGAAATTGTGGTAAAAATTCGGAATTCTGGTGGTGGTTTGGCATATCTGAAAGTTCAACCATGATTGACAGAGAGAGTTAAGATAGCTCATGCAACAGATCCTGAATTGACCAAGTTTAGTGGCAGAGTTAAGGAAGATGGTTACACACGACTTCAGACTGGATAAGGTGGGAGTTCTTTGTATCGGCTCTAAACTGTGTTCCTTCGAAACGAGCCTTGAAGAGAGATTCTTTTACAGGTTCACAATTCAGCTTTTGCAGTTCACACATGTGGTATTAAGATGTACTAGAACTTGTGTGATGTTTACTAGTGGAATAATATGAAAAGAGAGGTCGCAGAAGTTGTGGCTAAATGTTTGGTGTGTCTACCGATTAAATCATAACATCATAGGCCCATTGGGATGTTGCAACCACTTGCTATTCCTGGAGTATAAGTGGGAGCACATAACGATGGATTTTGTGGTTGGACTACCTGTGACCACAAAAAGACACTGCAATAAGGGTGAAATTTGACCTTTAACCAAATCAACTCACTTTTTTGGTCATAAATAGCAAGGATTCAATAGGGATGCTTGCTAACTTGTCCATTCAAGAGATACCTAGGTTACACGGAGTGCCTTTACCCATTATTTAGATAGAGACCGGAGATTCACTTAATGTTTTTCTGGTGGTTTGCAAGAGGCCATCTTTACGAGGCTTAATGTTAGCACAACTTTCCATCCATAGACAACTGGGCAGTCTGAGCGAACTATTCAGAGATTGGAGGACATGCTTCGAGCTTTTGTTTTGGATTTTTGACTTAATTTGGGATACTCATTTACCATTGATTTGAATTTGCTTATAATAATAGTTTTATCATGCTAGCATTTTGATGGCACCATTTGAGACTCTTTATAGAAGAGGGTGCCGATCTCCTATTTGTAAGAGGAAGGTTGGAGAAGGAAACTGATTGGTCCGAAAGTTGTCTTGATCAAAGCGGACAAAATTCATGTGATTGGGGACAAGCTTAAGGCTGTACGTAGTCTGTAGAAGAGCTCGTCTACCGACTACGTGCACAACCTTCTCTTGCAGCCTGCTTAAGGCTGAACTTGTCTTGATAACAACGGACAAAATTCATGTGCTTTTGCTAGTATCTCGTTGGAAAGGAGTCTTGAGGTTGGGAAGAAGGGGAAGTTAACTCAAAGGTACTTTGGACCATTTGATATTTTGGAGTGAGTTGGTACACTTGCTTATCGTTTATCTCTACCTCCTGATTTATCAAAGATACATAATGTTCTCCATATGTCGACCTTGAGGAAGAATGTTTTTGCTCTCTCTCATGTCGTTGGGTTTGAGCCTAACCAAGTTAAAGAAGATCTATCCTGCGAGGAGCAACCTGAACGCATTTTGGAACGTGCCATGCGCACTAAGAGAATAGCTTTTGTGAAGGTATAATAGTTATGAGAGGAAAGCAACTTGGGAACTCTAGGACGCTATGCCTGAAAAGCACCCTCAACTTTTTGATGATTAAGGTACGTTTAATTCCGAGGACGGAACTGTTTTAAGGTAGGGAGAATATAGTATCCCAATTTTTTGTTCTAGCGATATAATTTCTACTAAATGGTTTTTATGCCCTTCATAGTATTAGAAAGTTTTGGTGGGCTTTGAATAGGTACCTGAAGTTGGGAGATGTTTACATAATTTTCCACTTTATGGTGTGATAAAAGATTACGATTAGGATTTTTCAGCCCTCATTTGGTTCTTCTTCTCCCCTTAGGCTTGAAAGACCAGGAGAGAAGGGATTGAGCTGTGTGTTAGAATTCAAGGGTGGCGAGTGGTTTTGTTTCATTGTCGAATAGCTTGGTTAAGGTAAGGAATTTCTGATTTCTGCTGTGTAAGTATTTTTCCTAATTTCATGCTGTCGTTAGCATCTTACCCAGTTAAGTTCAGGAGCTTCCATCCAATTTTCTGTCTACAATTTAATTCCGAAAGCTGTACTTTGTCAGATTGCTGGTTGCAGAAATAAGACCTTGAATTAGCATCATGCAGCAAATGTTTCATGGTTGTTATTGGTCCTTGCTTACTACACGTGTTCAGCTGTAGAACCTATGCATGTTTATATCTAGTTTGCTTGTACAGCAATCTTTATGCCTATAACCTTCATTTTATTCGGTATGCCTTGTTCTCTGTTTATTGCCATTGTGTCAGTGGTAAGTTTCAGTACTTGTGACCATTTTAGAGAAGTACTCCCTCCGTCCCACATAATTTGATCAACTTTCCTTTTTTAGCCGTTCCACAAAAATTGCTCATATTTTAAATCAAGAAAGTTTATGTAGATACTTTTACATATTTACCCTTTTTACACTTTTTTATTCTATTTCTCTCTCAACATTAAAATCTCCATCCATTCATTTTCTCTCTCCTGACATACTTTCTTGCACTTTTTTATTCTTTTCTCTCTCTACATTTAACACATCACTAACCCATATTCTCTCTCTGCTGGCCCACTTTCTTCCCCTTCTCTCTCTAAAGGGTAGAATGGGAGACACGCAATATATCACTTAAATCCTTAATCTGCGTGCAGAAAAAAGTTGATCAAATTATGTGGGATGGAGGGAGTATTTGGCTTGTTGAAATCAGCCCTACTTAGTAGTTTCTGGGTGGGTTGTCCAGTGCTTCAGCAACGCAAGTATCACTTAGGAAATTGTTCTTGTGGATAAATTTTTGATATATGATTATATGTTAATGATACTATTTAGCCACTTCAGATTTCTCACCATCATTAAGACTTTAAATCCATTGTATATTTGCCGCATTTTTTAATATTATGCCAGTAGCTTTCCTTGCTGTTCTATTGTCCTTTGAAAAGGTTTAATTTTATGGTAATGTGGCAGAGTTCTTGCAGCCACCAGCTTTCCAAGTACTTTAGTCTTTCCTCTTGCATTACCATTATCCTGCCTCGTTACCAGGATTTTGTAAATTGGTTTTACTAAATGCCAAGGTTCTGTACTTTATCACCTTATTGTTGTTATTAAATTCTGTCCATTCGTCCTGGAGTACACCTTCTTGCTTAATTCCCGACAATTTTTTCTCAATTACTCGGATAATATTTCACGCGTCGCCCAACTTTTTTATTCGTCCTTTTGTTTTTTGTTATCATTTGCTTTTCAGGAAACCATCCCGGATTTGTTTCAATAGCCATTGCATTATTGCTACTGCTGTAATGAATTTAAAATTGTCGAGATTGTTGCACGTGATTCTTACCTTGTTCTTGAATGCACTCACTCACCTGCCTTTTCCTTGCTTATCCTTAGGTAATAACAAGTCTAGTAAGTTGGGCTAGGTTGCTGCCTCGATTAAGTAATTGAGCCGGTACTAGTCCAATATCTCAGCCACGAGTTTTTCAAGGATATATATGTTTAGTAGCGCAAGAAGTTTGATTTTCTTGGCTGCCATATAAGTTTTTTATTCAGTTACTACTCATTAATTCTACTCATACACGACCATTAAGATGGACAACCATTTTAAAAAGGTTAGCTTTTAAGACTTTTATAGTTACATGGTAACTTTTGTGGTCACCTAGTGACTCTTGTAGTCACCTTAGTGACTTATTTGTCATTTCTGTTGACTTTTGGATAGGCCTCTTGGCGACAACTATTATGCTACTGGTATGCTTTTTGTATCTTCAGGCTTTATGTTTGATTTGGGTCCTTAGGACCACTGAATTATCATTTTGCTATTTGCTTCGTCTTATTTGTATATTGTCAATTTGTTTTCCCTTGCTCGTCAAAGTTCTGGCTTAGTTTGTGACCTTGGATTATTGTATATCCCCGTTCAGTTCCCCCTTACTGGGTAAACCGAGCTCACCCCCTTACAGGTGATAGAGGTGATTAGAGGCTGTGGCACACTTGGGGAGTTGTGAGCATTAGCTTTATTAGAGTAATTGAACAATTTATTTCATTATTGAAAACTTTATCCGGATGCTAGTAATTCGATTTGGAATTAGAATTTTGTAATTGGATTTCGCCGTGGGTTTATTATTTGGGCTAATTACACCTATGTCCCTGAGGTTTGAGGGTAATTACACGCGAGGACACAAAGTTTCAAAATGTAACATTCCGTGACGAAAAGTGTTTCAAATGTATCACCCGTGTCCATCCGTCAGGGTTCCGTCCAAAAAGTATACTTTTTTTATGATGTCATCAATATGTATTTTTAAAATGACGATACTGCCCCTTGTATTGTATATACTGAATATTTTAAAATTTTCAAATTAGGGTTCCATTAAGTTTCAAATTAAGGTTTTAAAATTTCCAAATTAGAGTTTCAAAACCCAATTTGACAAATTAGAGGTTTGAAAGCCCTAATTTTTCAAATTAGGGTTTTGTTTGTTCAAATTAGGGTTTCATTTTTTAAATTAGGATTTTAGGGAAACACTAATTAATCCAATTTTAGGATTAGGGTTTTAAATAGTCTCTCTTCCCCACGCCCATACTGGCGCCGGCACCTCCCTCCCCACCCCATCGCCGGCCCCTTTAACAACTCACGGCAGCGCCGTTTTCCCCGTCGCCGCCTCAACAACTCATGACTGCCCCCCCTCACCCGTGCCGCAGCAACAACCCAAACTCACCCTCAAATCCACAACCCACGACGGCGCCGTTGCAATAACTCAGACTCACCCTCAAATCCTTAACCCACGTCGGCGCCGCAGCCGGCGTCTTCTTCCTCAGCCACCCTCAAATCCACAACACAGATTCTCCAAATGATTCTAATATAAACAATGATTCGAATATAAACAATTAAATCTCGGTTACAATCGGCGTCTTCTACCCAATGGGTGGGGAATTCTGGATCGGATTTGCAAATGAAGACCCAGTGGGTACTTCTTGATGTCCCTGAAGTGAGGTCCTATGTCCTTATTCTACCGATAACCGAAGGTAAGTTTAGGTTTGCGCTTCATCGAGCGGAGGAGGACAGCGGCGGTGGACTCGATCCTGGCTTATGCTAGGCGGCTGAGCGGGACGTGTTTAACACCGGCGAGGCATTCAAGATGAATTGGAATTCCTTGATGTAAGTCAAAATCCTTTGAGGCGGTGTCCTCAATGCAGTTGAGGGTGACGACGGAGGGGAGAGGGGGCTCCCGATGCTGCGGCTTGCTCAGTGGGGAGATTTGTTGCGGCGGCGGCGAGGTGGGGCTTGGGTTACCGGCGACATGGGTCGAGGGACGAGGCTGGGCTGCCGGCGGCGTAGGGCGAAGGAGGGGGCATGGGCTGCAGGTGGCGTGGGGTGAGGGAGTGGGCGGCAGATCTGGAGAAAAAGTTTAGAAAGATAAACCTAATTTGAAAATTAGGGTTTTGATAGAGATGGATGGTATTTTATTTTAAAGTAAGAGGCAATCAAGTCTTTTTGTCAAAACCGTTAAGTATTTTTGTATTCTGTTTGTCAATGGACATAAGTGTTATATTTTGAAACTTTGTGTCCTCGCGTGTAATTACCCCCAAATCTCAGAGACATAGGTGTAATTAGCCCTTATTATTTTGTTTTTAGTTGGATTTTTAAGAGGATGGATTCTCTTAAGGTCTTTATGTCTTTATCTTGTGGAGAATTATTGTAACTGATGAATTATATGCTTTGTGTTATACCTATTGTAACTATAAATTTAGTGGATTAGAGTTTTACTTTAGGACTTTGAATTTAGTAACAACTTCCAAAGTTGGGGGCGTTACGACAGTTAATTCATTATCTGGGATAGAATCATTATAATGAAAAATTTGGGGTTTGGGTTTCAAATTTGGCGGAGGATATCAATTGGGTTTCCAATGCTCAGAATTGCTTGACTTTTGAGATTAGAGTGTTAAAATCGAGATGATGTTGTTGACGATGGTGAAGGCATTTACGACAATGGCAGGGTTTCTAGTTAGAGGGAGGAGGGAGGAAGAGACAGAGAGAGAAAGAGTAACGACCCGGATATTCGGAGCTCCATCGCTCCGAACTCCAAGAGCATTAACCTTCCACATTACAACACATCTCAAATCATCTGCTACAATATCAGAGCTTTTAAAATAAAATAAACTTAAAATCTTCCAAAATGTAAAGTTCTACAAAAGGAACTTCACACTTAAACTATTAAAATCCAACCTTAAGTTCTTTACAGAACATGCTAACTGTACTGGCCCACGCAGGGGTCCTACTACACAAAATAGGGTACATACTCCAAAATCTTACCCAGACTCTAATCTTTCCCTGAACGATCTACCGCTGTTCGTTACCTGCAGAATGGAACAAACGAGGGTGAGCTTTTTAGAGCTCAGTGTGGTCACTCAAAAATAACCCAAAGGAGTCATAATGCAAGAATCGATTCAAAGACAATCCTCTTAGGGATTACACAACAGTCACAACAGTTTGACAAGAACATGGGGAAGAGTTTCAACTCAATCCCCTTCAATAAGATATCAGAACAATTGTTCTTAATCTCTATTAAAACGGTCATTTTAAGATACAATGTAAACAATTCAAAAGAATTTGATCATGGGCAGAGGCAATGCCACACAGGCAATCCACAATACAGTGTAAATATGCATGATACACAATAACTAGTCCATTTAGGTACTAGCCTGCGTTCTACACAGGAACAAACTATCCTTTTAACGCCTCTCTTAAAACAGACCCCGAGTTCAATGTACAAAAGATAACAAATATAGAATCAACAAACAATTTAATGCTCAACATACAATAACAGGCGAGCATCGATAAGAATTCAAATAACTGATTCAGGTCTAATATTAGGGTTTAATTGGCAATAACATGCTGATATCAATGCATACTGCAGAGTTCGATAATAGCCATAAGCAAATCGAAAGAATAATTACGAACATAAGTTGGTGAACTTAAGGTTCAGATAGAAATCCTTACCTAGATCCGAAGCTAAATTATCCTTACCGAAAAGTCTTTTGCTTAAACCTAAACAGAACAATCCAATGATCAACATACAATCTACACTTCAGTATTATAAACTCAATATTGACTCAACCCTCTCATCGGTATGTAAAATTACTAAGATACCCCCCTGTGTAAAATTACTAAGATACCCAGAACACTCTTCTCATAAATACAATCGCTAGAACATCCGTACTGTATGTGAATTTACCCAAAAGTACCTTTTATAGGTAAAATTACCAAAATACCCCTTATGGGTGGCTAATTACCAACACACCCCCTGGTGATTCCCACATCGGAAAAATCTCAAAAACACTATTTTAAGAACTCTAGAGTTATTTTTTGAGCTAAAAAGTAATTCAGGAAATTTTCGCCCGAAAATCCCAAACTGGTGTCCAGACCGAGCGCTCAGAAGCCGGTTCCACTTAAAATAGCAATTGACCTTGGAATGACACAACTTTTTAGAAAATGAAACATATCGGTTATATCAGGCTCCCTAAAATTTCAGATTAAAATAACTTAATTTGCTATATTAAATAAATCGAGAATGTTTTTTCATCGATACCCTAATTTTGCATACTTCGCTGACATAGAAAATTCCCAAAAAATTCCGGTGTACGTCTCGTAAAAATAACTATGGTCTCTTTTTGACACTTGCCCAAAATGTGCTCTTGAAGTATTTTTAAATATTCACACAAAAACTGCCAATATTACAGTCACCCACTTTAGTGACAAGTACAAACACACTATTTCACCTAAATTACACAATTTCTTCTTCTTCCCACTGCCAAACCCCATACTCCCACAGAACCTCTACTTCACACACTAACACACAGTTACACATACACACATTAACACTCCTAAAACACCCTAATACACCTAAACACACACATTGACATACTTTACATACACAATTACACACGCATATATGCCCACCTGAACACACACACACACACACACTGCACACATGACACACTGCACACACCCAAAACACCTACACCCACCCTTGGCCGCACACATACACACATTACCCCACTTAATACACGTATATACACACAAATTCACACATATACACAGATTCTCACACATACACTGAGCATGCACACACTGTTTTTTTTTCTTCGTCTTCCCCCATCTACCGAGCTCCACCCACAGCCACTAATCCCAAAACACTCACGTAATACCCACTAACCTCCCACACCACACCCATATACACTCATACCCTCCCAATTCCCCCATAATTCCACACTCGAACCCCCCCCTCACACAGCAAAACACACAGCGCACCCACACACACTGACAGTGTTAAAATACGCACACACCTCATGAAAATACATACATAAAAAGGGGTAGAGATATACCCTAGAGAATTCTTCAACTTCTCTCTCTCTCTCTCTCTAATTTTCTTCTACCCGAGCTCTTCCTTCTTCAATTTGTTCTCCTCTGTTTTGGCTTTACTGTTTGTCTCTTCTTTCTTCTTTTTCCTTTTTCTTTTGTTTTCCTCCTTACCCGAATTTCTTTCCTTTTTTTTTTAAATCTAACAATTACTTAATAATATAATTAGATTAGTAATCCTAAATTAAGTAGCAGGTGGCACCCACTGAAAACAAATTTTTTCTAAAATTTTTACACATTTCACCCTAGTCTAGCCTACCTTCTCAAAATTACAAAATAAGCCCCTACGCTTTCCATATTTACAAAATGGCCCCTATAATTTTTCAAAATTATATTTTGACCCCAAAATCATTTTGATATTTCATACTCTAGTAATTCCTGAGTATTGCACAAAATTATCGCTCTTTTTATTTCTCGGACATCCGATAATTTTTTATCGTTCAAAATATATTTCGAACGCCTCGAAAAAAATATGCGGGGTATTACACACACACACACACACACACACACAGAGATCACAAATCTTATATTTCATTTGTTAAAATTTACTCTCTAATGATCCACGTTCAGGGCACAATCTAACACGCGTCCCCAAAATTCTACGGGGTTCATGATTTTGGAATTACTTGCTCTACTTTTAAAACCTAGGGGGTTATTCGATCTATTTGAAAAGTCAGGGTTTTATTTGCAAAAACAGGCAAAACATATGCGGTTGAATGCCATTTAGCCTTTTCAAATTAGATAAGAGTTACTAATAAGGAAATTAATTAACCTAGAAACAAGGATGCCATCCACAATAGTGTTGTAGACCTTTAGCGACACTTTTATGTTTAGTATATAGTTTCTACAACTTCCTTTTTTCGCATTGGAAACATAATCTGACGATTTGTCACGCAAAGAAGCTATTATTGAGTTTCATTGTGTTTATCGCATCACTTCTTATATATTTTGTTGATTATTCTAGTAGAAGAAGATGTTCCCTTCTGTTAGCAGTGGCGAACATGAATATATTTAACCAAGTCTAGACACGGATATCATGTTTACTGTCAGGTGTGTTGGATTCCACAAGAAGTTCCCTTCTGTTAGAAGTTTGCAACAAGCACGTCGTCATTGATATGTCAATAAGGGCGTGAATGCAAAATTATCATGAATGTTTTGTGCTAAAGTTATACTCTTAGTCCACGAATTGTTGTCTTCAAAAAATTTCCCGTTAGGGTCAAAAACTTACCTTTCGCTATATGACAATCCCTTACTGCTTTGTTCTCTTGCTTTCAGAATGCAGGAGCATTCTATGAGTGGGTTGGAGCGGGTTTGACCAGCGCTAAGATTCAGGGTTTCAACAATGGAATTATGGACTTGTCTACAAATACTTGGATCTACAAGGTGAGACTTCTGCTTTCTTTGTCAACTTTATTCTGCCTTTAGTTTATACCTTCTACTCTTATAATTGGCTTTTATGCACTTGTGTCCTTTTTTGCCAGAGCTTTTAACCAAAATAAATCTTATCATGAGTCGCTCAAAACAGTACTCAGTACGATAGAGGACAGTCGGGATTTTCTGCATGTTGACATTAGGTTGATTACTTTGAAGGGGTCAAAAATGTTTTGTTCTCATAATTGCCACAGCGTGAATAGTGGCGATTGTCTTTGTCACAGAATATTGTTGCCCATTTAGTATGGCAATTTACAGCCAACGCAGCAAGAGCATTGAACTGGTGAGGTCCCTGCATAGCTCTGTTTAAAAATTGCCACTATCCTCTACCAACTTGTGTCGTAAAACAAGTCAAAAATGTGTTCTGATAGATCAACCAAATGAATATTTCTACTTCCTGCTATCAAGTTTGCTCTATGAAGGAATGAAACGTACTTTTATGAATTCCAACCCTGAACAGCAAATTGATAGAACACTTTTTAGGATAATGTTAAAAGGGTGGCAGTAATACATGAAAAACTGAAGTAGAAAAATAATTCCGCCAGAAAAATTTAATATTAGCCTTGGCCCAACGACAAGTTTGCTCCATTATGACCTGGAGATCTCAGGTTTGATATGCATAAGCATTCTATACACTATCATTGGGGTAAGGGTGATAAATTAATCCTCTTTCAAAAAAAAATTAAACTTCGCCCAACGGCATGGGTTTCAAATGCAGCAGAATCTGCCTCTCTACGATGTTAGAGGTAAGGCTGCATACATCAATTATCCCCAGACCTCGCAATACAGGCGCCTCGTGCACCAGGCTTCCCTTCTTTTTATTTTTATTTTTATTAGTATAATGTATCTAACTAGTGAATCGAGGAATTTACGTCTTTGCAATTCACATATATCTACCATTTATCTTAGTTCTACGTGATCAACGTGTTTTAGAGAATTCATGTTGCATTCCTAACCATCAATCCCTTGCCTTGCCAATTTTTTTGTTCTTGAAACTCCCAGATTGGATTGCAAGGTGAACACTTGAATATATATAAGCCAGATAGTTTGAACCAAGTGAACTGGGTATCAACTTCAGAACCACCAAAGAACCAACCGCTCACATGGTACAAGGTATATACTCGGGTGATATCTCATACAGTAACATTAATCTTAAGTATCTTCGCTTCTTAAGTGAATTCTCGGCATCATCTATTAGTGCTCGAACGACTGAAATTCAATTACTTGAAATATTCCAGGTTGTTGTGGACTCCCCACCAGGAGATGACCCCATTGGTTTGGATATGATTCACATGGGAAAAGGCCTAGCTTGGCTGAACGGAGAAGAAATTGGTAGATATTGGCCTCGGAAAAGCTCTATCCATGATGAGTGTGTTCGTGAATGCGATTATAGAGGCAAATTCAGCCCCAACAAATGTAGCACAGGGTGTGGAGAAGCGACACAAAGATGGTAATGCTAAGGAAAACCAATATATCTAAAAAAAAATGGCATGATGCAGTTTTAGTTCTTTTGGATAACTACAATGTAGTGAACGTGTCCCAAAAGGAGAAACAGCATTGGTACCACATACACAACTCATAGTGAAAAAAAATGGTAGGCGCCTAACGATTAGGGTACTAATCCCCCATACTTCAATAAATTAAATCCACACGCGATCGAGAAGCATACTGCTCCAACCTCCAATGTTGAACGCATCCTCAAAACATACAAATGCTACGGCCAACACGGAGAAAAACTCTTAGTCAGAAAACAAGAGACTCAAAGAATAAGGATTCTAGGTGGCAGAGCATGTTTCCACTCTTCAGAATTATTTGTTTTGCTCTTCCTCCAGATATACTCGAGGCAAAACAGAACCACCCTCCACCTCTTACGTACCATCCTGAGTACCATAACCCCATCCCCGTTCCAGCTCCTTGAAGCTTC
Source organism: Escallonia rubra (assembly GCA_033065855.1). Taxonomy (NCBI): domain Eukaryota; kingdom Viridiplantae; phylum Streptophyta; class Magnoliopsida; order Escalloniales; family Escalloniaceae; genus Escallonia; species Escallonia rubra. The sequence goes on from JAVXUO010002370.1 coordinate 203,995, forward strand.
CTCAATTTTCCTTGAACAAGGCAGATGGAGGATCCTACATTCACTGACTCCCCATCTTTGATGCACATCTAACCCCACTGACATTGATCTTCTCAGGTTGTCAATAAACGAAGGGTTAAATACAAAACTGTACCCTGTGGTTTACCCGTTTTTGCAGTTTGCTCCCCGTATCTGCAACTTTTTCAATAATGTCCCCGTCCTTGACAACAGCATTGCAGACGAGTCCAATATTGGGTGTTAAGTCTGCATGTGCTTGTCACATGCAATTTTGGCATGGGCATACTTGTCAATTCCCACGTCCATTTGTCTTCTCTGTCTCTCTCTCTCCTCTTGCATTCTCCCTGAATCCATAGTGTCTAGAGCCATTTACAGGTGTTGAAGGTAATACCATTTTGAAGGGCATGAAGCGACACCACCAGCAACAACAAAACCAGAAACCAAATCAGAAAAGGGAATTTGGGTGTTGGGTTTGAAAGTTTTGGTGTTAAAATGGTGTTGGAAGGGCTTCAAGAGGACATGGGTAAGGGCAGCGTGCAATGGACAGACTGTCCTTTCAAGAAAAACACGCGGGGGGATCTGTGCATTCTGCCTCCAAGAGAAGCTTGGAAAGCTGGTCTCATTTTCATTCCCCATTGCTGTCTTCCCCTCTTCCTCCTCGTCTTCATCCCCATCCTTCAGATCTGACTTTGGCACTGACGGAAGCAGCACTTCCACATTGCCAGTCTGTCCCACTCAACTCTCCACATCAAACACTCACAGTCTCGGGAACAACACGAAGGATCTAGCCACGAACACCACTACTGCTTCGGATCAACACCACTCTCGCTTCGGCCTGGTTGGGACTGTCGTTCTCGTCCGCTACAAGAAGAGTTTCCTATAGTGGACGAGAACGACAGTGCCGACAAGGCCTCGTCTGGCCAGAAGGGTGTCCAGATCCAGATCCGTTGGCTGCGGAGGGTGTCCTTGGCATTTTTCTCCCGTCAACACAGATAGCGAAGAAGCAGAGGAAATTAAACACACACACACACAGAACACCCTTTTCCTGTCTGGTCTCCAATGTAGAGCATTCTGTCATGAGTGGGGCTGCTTCCACTTTTCCAAAAGTGACACGAGAAACTGCACTGAAGCTCCTTATAACCCTCATCAGCACTATACTAGAAGGAGCATTGTGTTTTTAAGGCTACTTCAACAAAGTTCTTAAAAAAAAAAGAAGTGGCTAACAGTTGAGCCTTTTTTTTGAAGAAATACTGTATCTAGGATGAAGTTGCGTAAGAACTTTATTGACTCTACTGTTTAGATTGTGATATAGATCACATCAGTCAGCAGCGGGGCATTTGTCTTATTGCATGTTGTAAATATCTAATTTGTATATATACTCGGTTTTGGTGGGTTCTTTTTGCCACTTCTAAGCCACAAGTTTTCACTTCCAATCCTGGTTGAACAGTAAGTCAATATTTTGCTCCTTTCTGCTTACCTAAATGTGTAAAAGCAAGATTGGTTGAAGATAAATAAGAACAAATGAGATTCTTCGACTCTAATGTAATGCCCCTTATCTCTGGTATCTTCGCACCGAATTTACTGATTGTCTTGAAACTTTCTGCTTTCACAAATATCAGTTTCTTAGCATGAAAATCTTGAAATGCAGGTCTTTCTTTGTGAAATTATCAACCTTGAATTGTAGAAAATGCAAATCGTAAAGGAACTAAGCAATTGAAAAGCTTTTTATATTTTGGGCTTTGACTAATCCCACCACCACTCTCTCTCTCTCTCTCTCTCTCTCTCACACACACACACACACACACACACACACACATGAAAGCTTCACTATTACTCTCTGGTAATTAGGTACCATGTTCCACGGTCTTGGTTCAACACATCGGGTAACATTCTGGTGGTCTTTGAGGAAAAAGGTGGAGATCCTACACAAATTAGATTCTCAAAACGAAAGCTCTCACGTGTCTGCGCTCATGTTTCGGAGGATCACCCGTCGTTCAGACTTGAATCTTCATATAAAGGTGCCGATGAGAATTACCAGAACAATGTCACCGTGCAATTGAAGTGTCCCTCAGGTACTCGCATTTCTGCTGTCAACTTTGCCAGCTTTGGAACTCCAACAGGATCGTGCGGATCCTTCTCAAAAGGGGAGTGCCATGATCCGAATTCCATCTCTTCGGTTGAAAAAGTATGCTTGCTTCTCTATTTTCTTTTCGCTAATTTCAGAGTAACTCCTTGCTAATGCGTCAAATTGTTGAAGTTTCATCTAATTATATTCTTTACTTTACTAATAAGAAAGCAAATAAAGAATATCCTTGTGATACATGATAGTTTGGATTTAGTACCAAATTATCTGCTGTTTATATGTGAACGAGAGAGCTAAGGAAAATGTTGCTTTGACTTTGTTCCAAAGATCGGTGCCGACATGACTTCAAATGTACTTTGACTAAAAGAACTGTCATGGTATACCTCCAGTTAGCTTTCCAGAGTTGCAACGCTAAACCCCTTTTCTTTTTCTGTGGCAACTTTGTTATGATATGTTTGACCCATATTGCAGTTGTGTCTGAATGAGATTGAATGCCGCATAGAACTAACGGAAGATAATTTCAAGAGGAAACTGTGTCCCAGCGTCACAAAGAAACTAGCAGTTGAAGCCATGTGCAGCTGATTTTGCCAGTGCCAGGAGGATGATTTCAAGCATAAACAGAGAAAAATATACCCACGGTATCTCCGTTATAGATTTTTCTTATGATTTAAACATGTGGTGAAGCGTTGCTGTTTTGTATTTTCATCATTTGAGCTTGTGAACATTTGACGGGCATTAAGCCGTTCTGCTAAATTAAGTTTTGATATATTCGTCGTAACCGCCGACAAGAATGCGTTTGAATTTCATAAAAAAATAGCGTACAAAAAGGGGAAGACACATGTGAGTCCCATGTCATCTCATTGAGTGATGTTCCCTAAGCAACCAAGCACCAGTACGTGATGTCTTTTTTGTTGATCGTTGTTTTTGTGTTTGCTGGGAAGTAAAGGTGCTGTAGGGACGTTAGTGATGTAATTTTGATCAGGTGGCGAAGCTCCGAGGATAGGAACATAATACTATCCATCTTTCCGAATGGATGTAATGACCATAATGAAAATGAAAAGGCAACCAGCAACGGCCAAGGACCACCTTTCAAAGCTATGAGTTTGTTTGCGTGACGTATTTGTAGAATGGATTTTGCTTCCTTAAAGGATTTGACAATTTAAAACGTGATTCGATTTTACGAGGATGTTTGACATTGATTCTAGAATGGTTAACCTTGATTAAATTCAAATTAAACCAAGTTTGAAGTGTTTGGCAAAAGAAGGAAGCTGATTGATTATATTTGTTTTAATGTGCCCTAAGCTGATTAAATTCAGTATTCTCATTTTCTTGGATTTGAATTAAGGTTAATTATAGTAGTGTCCTCGAGGTTTAGGGATAATTACATCCAAGAACATGAAGTTTCAAAAAGTAACAAACCGCGATTACGAACGCTAAAAAGATAACACTCGTGTCCATTTGCCAGGTATCCATCCAAAACAGTGTAAATTTTTTATGATGTCATTAGTATATATTTTCAAAATGACAATACTACCCTCACATGATATATTACTGTAAGAAAATCTAGTTTTAATTAGGGTTAAAAACCTAATCTCCAAAAAATGGGTCTCTCCAAATATCTTTAAAAACCTTAAAAGGGAGTAACTTTTTTCCAAAATTGAAATCTCATCGCCCCCTCCTTTACCCCACCCCGCCAGCAGCTCCTTCCCTCACCCCATTCAAGCAGCAGCCTCTCCCCACCCCACCTAGAACGACTCGATCTACGGCCCCACCACATGGTAATGCCTCCCTCAATAGGGCTAGTCAAGAAGGTACTTATATGAGTTCATAGGCGATGTCTTATAAGGTCAATCACAAATCATCCAATATCTGATGTGGGATATCACAATATCTCCACCTTATGCCTTAGCGTCCTCGCTAAGGCTCGATCACACATAGCCCAGAATCTTCCTCTCCAGCAAATGTGGGATATACCCGGCTCACCCTTCGTTGCCCCAACCATCCTCTTGATGAGAGATATATCAGGGCTTGACTTCGTTTTCTCCAACCATATGTAATCCTACTGGATAGGCCAGCCTGAGCTTTCGAGAGTTGACTCTGATACCATCTGCAACGATCCGGTCTATGGCCTTACCATAGGGCACTGTATCCCTCAAAAGGGCTAGCAAAAAAGGTACTTATGAGTTCATAGGCGGGGTCTTATAAGACCAATCATAAATCATCCAACATCTGATGTGGGATATCACACCACCACCATGCCGGCAAGCCCGTCCCACACCCCACCACCCCGGCAGTCCCTTCCCTCACCCACCCCGCCGGCAACCTCTCCCTTACCCTACCTTGTTTGTCGACAGGCCCTTCCCACATGCACATTGTCGGCAGTCCCCTCCCTCACCTAGCCCACCGGCAGCCCCCTCCCTCTTCCCACCTCGCCAACAACCTCTCCCTTTCTGCACCACGCTGGTAGCACCTTCCACCACCCTCTCCGGCCGTCAGCCCCTCCTTCACGCCCACCACGCTGTTAGCGCCCCCCCCCCCCCAACACCTATGCCGTGAGTAATTCCTTCCCCTACCCACCTCGTCGGTAGCCCTCTCCCTCACCCCACCTCGTCGGTAGCCCTCTCCCTCACCCCACCTCGCCGGTAGCCTCTCCCTCACCCCAACCTACCGGAAGGGCCTTCCCTCACCCCTTCCCCGCTGGCAGCCTCTCTCACCCCACCACCACCCACTTCACACCCACCCACCTCTGCCGCAACAATCAATGAGCCACTTTACTGCCTCCTACATTCGATTGATGTGCTAATTTGATTTTGATTTTGTTTTTGGATTGTGCTTAAGTGTTGCTTTTGAACGAGCCAAAAGTTTGGGCGGCCATAATGTGTTTATAGTATTGATGGGTGGTACATGGTGATGGTCGTTGTATGTGGCAGGTATGGTGGTGGTGGTGGGTTTGGATGTAGTAATGGTGGTGAAGGTAGATGTGATTGGGTGATGATGAAAAGGGAGATAGAAGGAATGGCATGTTAAAAAGTTTACCTTTCAAACTTATGGCATGGTTGGGTATTCCGTCAGGTCAAATGACATAAGTTCTTATTTTTCAAACTTATGGACACACGTATAATTTCACCCAAATCTCAGGGATGTGAGTGCAATTAACCCTTTGATTTAATTAGCTTTGCAGAATTAGGTTTGATCAAAAGAATTACCAAACTATCTTTACATATAAACGGACATTAAATATCTCTTTAAAATCTCAATAGACTACTTGATCATTTTGTCACTCTAAACTCACTATCATCTATTTTTTTCCAAACACTTTTGATAGTTTTTTTAAGTTATTGTGCTTAAAATAGATTAAAGCTGATATTAAGAATTGATTCTGATTTAATGAAAAATATATTTTGGGAATCAATTTCAAACAGCCTCTATATGTTGGTTTGTGGAGAATAGTATCGAGACTTTGCTTAATCAACTCATCTCGGGCATTGGCGGATGTAATAGTTTAGTTCAAGGTGGTCAATGTATAGTTCTAAAACTTTCTAGACAAATCTTTGCTCTTACTTCCTTTGGACAACTACTAAAAACATCCCTAAATTATAGAGGTTTCTCCACAACATTCTTAAACTACGATTTTAGTCGAATCCATCCCTAAACTATCATAAGTGCGTCAACTGAGTCTTTTGTCTGTTGGGGTCTAGAGAATGGTAGTTATGAGCCCAAAAGCATGGGCAAAATGGTCAGATCACGTTCTATCCCACACTTTCCCTCCAATAGATATAGCCCCCCTTTAACCCAAATGCAACACAGTTGCCCAAGGAAACGCCAAATTCAAATCCATTGTGAAGGGAAGAGGAAAATGGAGTGAGACTTGCATGCAATGAGCAGAGGAATACGTGGGCAGCTTTGTTACTGTGGGATCAATGCAGCTCTTTGCACATCAGGGATTTTATTAAACATTGGAATGCAATTTCTGAATTTTCACCATAATGGGGTAAGTAAGGTTTCAAAAATAGGACCCTAATTCAATTTATGTTGCTTATATGTAACCGTAATCCTAAGTGTTTGCATATTGGGTCTTGTGGATTTTTTCACTGGATACCCACTAATGTGTCACCGCTCATGCCAACTTATTCTTGGATTATGAGCAGGTTTAGGGAGCTAGAAGAATAGATCACAAACAAAAGAAAAAGGGAAAGGATAATGTGGTCGGCGTTGCTCATTACATGCGGTCTGTTTGCTATGGCTTTAATGGCTAAAAGAGGTGAAACATGTGAAAGTATCAAGCAAGCACACTGAGCTGGGAGGTGGGTCAATGAAACTCTGTGGTCATTTGTTAGGGTAATAAAATGGTGGTGATAGCTAGTGGTCGGAATTGCTTTTGTAAAGATGTTCAATGCTAGTGCAAAGAGTAGTATGGAAGTGATGTACTTTTATATGTAGACATGTTGTAATTTATTTTTAATGTATGTGTTGCCAACCCATCTTCATCGGACCCGTTGACCCCCATTTTTTACAACACGTCGACATTTTCAATGGCCAAAGTTCAACACTACCGAGCCAGTCAATCCAAGGCCATGCTCAAGTCACGTACTGCGCGTCTGGCACAAAAATATTCTAAGTGTTGGAATCAACCTCACGTACATGGAACCTGTTTCTCCCTTTCCTTTTTTTTTTCTCCTCTAAATCCGTATTGGTTGCACCTTACCCTTTTAAGGGGTTGGGCACACACTCCCCTTAAAAGAGTCGGGCACCCCTCTCCCTTTAAAGGGATTGGGTTCCCTTCCCCCCAAAAAGGTTTGGGCGTGCCTCCCCCTTTAAAGGAGTTGGGTGCACCTTCCCCCTAAAAAGGGTTGGGCACAACCCCCCTCCCCCCCTTCAAAGGGTTGGGCGCACCTTCCCCTTGAAATTGAAATTGGTTGGGCGTGCCTCCCCCTTTGAAGGGGTTGGTTGGTCAGCGTCCTCTTTTAATGAGGACCTTTATTTTGGACTCGTAGCAACGGGGGCTTTAATCTCGGCGATACCTGATGCCATGCTCGAGCGCTTTCTCCGCATCACGTGAATCGGGCATGACGCTCGTCTCCACGACACTCGTCGTCGTCTCTGAGTGTCATCTCCGCGTCACGTCCCCCTGGCACGATGCCCATCTCCGCGACACACTTCGCTATCTCAACCTCATGTGCCCTCGGCACACCTTTCGTAACTCCCATGCATTGTGCCATGTCACGTGTCCGCACGACACTCATCCATCGGGCCCTCGCGCTATCACCATTAAGAGTACCCCAGGCACTGCACACATTCCGCAATGCTCATTCTCCCTGCCACATATACGATTGCCCCCTCCCTCCACCCAACATCCTGTCACACTTCTAGGCCCCCGCTTTGGTTCATCCTTTTACCATACCATGCGCACCTTGCATTGGTTGTGGAACATGCTTCGACCCACTCTCTAGAGTGTGCAGCATCCCTCAAGATAGGCGACTCCTCTGGGACACTACCATAGGGAGCTCTACCTCTGGGACACTACCGTAGGGAGCTCCGAGTGCTCTGGCATGATGACTCCCCTTCCTGGGCAAATGACTCCTCCAGAACACTACCTTGGCGGGCTTTGAGTTCTCCAGCACAAGGACTCACCCGCGGGGATAGGTGGATCCTTCCGGGACACTATGTCCGCCAGGGAGCTTCGAGTACTCAGGCATGAAGACTCTCCCTTCCCCTAGGTAGGCGACTCTTTCAGAACACTGCCTTGGCCCGTCGGGTAGGCGACTCCTCTACGGTCGCCTACCCCGGCGTGTCGGGTAGATGACTCCTTCCGGTACTACCTTAACCTGTCGGGCAGCAACTCCTCCCGAACACTGCCTTGGCACGCTCTGAATGCTCTGGTACGATTACTCACTTGCGGGATAGGCGACTCCTCAAGGACACTATCTCTGCCTGGGTATTTGCATGACTAGTCTACGTGCTCCGGTACTAGGGGCTCTTCATCGGACCAATAGGGACCATGACCCCTGGGTCACTCCGAGACAGAAGCAGGTTTTTAGGGGGCATCGCGCCTAGTCCACCTAATAGTCGGGCATAGGGACCCTCTCCCACCACTTTCAGGTTCTATGTGGGACTCAGCCAGGGCTTTGGACTGGTGGCCAGATCAAGGGGTTCCTTAGCTACACCAATGTTGTTTGGGCTAGTCTTTCCAAACTGATAGAGCTATGCTGTGTGGGGGCAAGACGGGTGTATATGCAATACGGCAGCACGAACACTTGTGGCCCCTGGTGAGGTGTTATTTCCTGGGATCACCACGTGTCATTTGATGACATCACCATCCCAACCCCTATAAATAGGGGACTTGAGAATTCTTTTTCATAGCACTTTAGGATTCATTTGATTTTCTCACTCTAGAGTTCTAGAGCTAAAGGATTCTAGGGAGGAATATACAGGACGATATTCTTCCCCCTCATGGACAAAATATGATGCTTAAGCTAATAAGGTTTCACCTTTGTCTACCCTCTTATTTTACTATGCATATGGACCTGACGTTGGACCATAACTCTGGACCCAAGCATTGGACGGTGACTATCATAGTGTTTTTACTCCGCGCCTTTGCCCTCGCATCATTACTACTCCTCGGACTCTACTAGGAAGCTTGGTCTCTGCCATTGTTCCATCTTTGCTTTGCCCCACATCAACATACTTGGCATCTGACTCGGGTTGCAGTCCTTGTGGCACATCCACGTCCACTGAGAACCCACTTCCTTGGCATCATTTTGGCTACTCCACTGAGGAGGTGAACATTACAGTGCAGTCTGTTGCTTGTCTGACACACCGAAACAACCATGCCTCAACCATGTTGGGCTACCAAGACTACCAGCCACAACCTCAAAACAATCATCCAAGAGGAGCATCACCTAGAGGACCAAGAGGTGACCAGCGCCAACCTACTCTAGGCTCTTCCTGGGATGGATGCACCCAATGTTGCCACAATCTTTAATGTCGCAGTCCAGTGCTCACTCTTACCATCACCAACCTCCAAGACTCACAATCATCTACCATAACCGCAATCTTGGAAGTGCAAAAATCAGTCCAAGTCTTAACTTCGCAGTTGCCCATCTCTCAAGGCTCTAGAGCTCCTCACTCTATGCCCGCTACTCACCCCATGTCGTCCCAAGCTCTGGGGTTGGCCCCTGATTCTCAAATCTAGCCTTTAGAACATGGGCTAGTTCTCACACTACCTAGGTCCCAATGTCGCGACAAACGCTGCCTTGGTTTTGTAGGCCCTTGGCCAGTAGGACTCGCGGCACCTTCACCTGCCGTGCCCCATCTTAACCTTGCTCAGAATACTCTAGAGATGCACGTATCAATATAGATGAACCCAAACCAACTGACACGTGAACAGAAGCCATGCCCCCGACTTGCTCTACTCGTCATTTTCGTGAATGCTTTCCTTTTGTCGCTGGCACTACCCCTATGCAAACCATAGCATAAAAGCTGCTCCTCGCCACCAACCCCTCTACCATTGTCATCCCCTTGATGCCTCCAGTCAGGGGCTCAGGTGCCAGCATCAACCCGATCAGGCACAAACCTTGGCATGCTTCGTATGTCACCAAGCATGACATTGACGCCATCCTCCATCGTCTTAAGGAATCATCCTTACAACACTCCTCATTTAAGCTATATGGTAGTGCTCCCTACTCTGGCAACGTTGCCACCAAACCCTACCCCATAAAGTATAAGCAACTAGCATTCAACTTGTTAAATGGCAAAGAGGGCCATGCCTATGAGCAACTCACCCATTTTGCTGGTTCCATGGAGTGCTACAGGGAGGATGATACTTCAAAGCTTCAGGAATTTCACAAGTCCTGGCAGGCCTCGCCTACTCCAGGTACCACTAGCTCCCTGAGGGTACCATACACTCTTAGTCTGACATGGTCCAACTCTTCCTTCACAAGTTTCATTATGAAGCGGAGTGTGTGACCGTCGTTCACATTGCCGGCATCCGTTAGAACCCCTGGGAGAGCCTCAATGACCATGTCTACCAATTTCATCACAAGTGCTTCTAATGCATTAACTTCAGTAAGGACAAGACCATTGTACCTATGTGTATCAAGAACATGAGAAACACCTATATGGTTTACATTGAAAATGTCCAGCTTTGATCTTGGGGACATCTTAAGAAAGTTGCGCCACTCATCTATGACTCGACTGGTCTGTCAAGGACCTCAAAGCCCCAAACTCAGAATGCCCTGACCAAGAGAGAGAGTGGCCCTGACAAGAGAAGGAAACAAGATCCTACTCCAGAGTACCCATGCCACTTGTACACAGTCAAGGAGCTTCTCAAGGCTTGGATCAACAACAACACCATAACCCTTCCACCCGTTAATTCTATGCCTACCCTGGAGGACCTAGCCAAGCCCAATTACTGCCCTTATTACTGGATGGTTAGCCATGGCCTCAAGAAGTGCAAGGGCGTTAAGTTCATCTTCGTCAGGAAAATTGCATACGGAGAGCTCAAAGTCTAAGTGTGGGACACGTGCCCTACCTGCCCAGCCTTGACCTTCCCTAGTGCAGTTTTTGACACACATGGTTTTTTCTTTCATTTTACGAGTTCCCATGTACTCATTCCACCTCGTAGAAATACATGTCGTCTGCCTGTGTTATCAAAAAAAAGTTACGAGTTCTAGACTTAGACAATTTTTCAAGGCACATTTATTCATGCACAAGTCTACTAGCACCACCTTTTAGTGTATGGCCTGCCCCCTTGTGGACTTCAACCCTTCCCCCTCCCTAAGCAGCCCAGATACCTGAAGCTCCGCTTGACATTTCATAGGGACTTGGTATGTGGTGTGCAGGGTGGCTCGAGCCACGGTACTAAGTCCTAACTCTGTTCACCGACATCGACCCTGGCCTCTCGGCACCCTTGTTGGGCAGGCACATATAAAGTCTCAACCTCCCTCTGACCCTGACCCTCATGGTTGCGTCACCACTCCTAGAATCCTTCCTCGACACCCTTGCTCGAGTTCCCTTATTCCTTTTCTGGTACTTAGAAAAATTTTACAAAATATTTTTCAAACCCTCCCCTGCCTAGGCTCGTTCACCTCTTTTTTGGGACTTAGAAGAAGTTTGAATTTTTTTTCACTATGATCAACGAAAAAAAGACATTTAGTCCCCCCCCCCCCCCCCCCCGCAGCTCGTGGCCTATGCGTGCCTGATGCCTCCCCCCCTTTTTTCTTCTTTTTTTATTTACTCCAACTTCTCTCATTCTCTTTCTCTATCTCCAATCACTCTTATCAGCACCCCTAGGGACCATGACCCCCTGGTCACTCCGAGACGGGAGCAACTCTCCGGAGAGCATCATGCCTAGTTCACTTAACAATCAGGCCTAGGGGCTCTCCTATACCACTGTCAGGTTCTTTACGGTTTTTTATGTCCTTTATCGAACTCAGCTCAGCAAGGTCTTTGGGTTGATGGCTAGGTCAAGGGGTTCTCTAGCCACAACGACGCTGTGTGAGCTGGTCTTTCCAGATAGACAGAGCGACATTGTGTGGGGCAAGCTGAGTGAATATGCGATCCAAGAGTCTGTGGAGCACCGACACCTATGGCCCGTAGTGAGGCGTCACTCTTAGGGAGCATCATGTGTTGCCTGATGACATTACCATCTTAACCCCTATAAATAGGGGACTTGAGAGTTCTTTTACAGAGAACTTCAAGACTTTTGAACTCGTTTCATTTTCTCACTCTGGAACTTCAGAGCTAGAGGTTTCTAGAGAGAAAAACATACGGAACCGCAACCCTGGACCTTGGCTCTGGATCTAAGCTTTCAAGACCCGAACCCATGAATGAGCCCACGAGCTAGGTCCGTGATCGGCCGCAGATTAACTACACCTCCAACAGAGCTATGCCAGGCCTACTACAACATGTACTCGTGATTAAATTAAACTTCCTAGATTCTAAAACAATTAATTGGCTACTAAGAGCCATACTTAGATATTCCTCAATTGTCATAAGTAAAGTTCAATTACATGTCATTGACAATTATAAATAAATTTGGAGGCCTAAGCTCCCTACATAAGTTCATCCATCCAGAATCACAAAACTAAAGCCTCGAGTCTAACAGACACTCCATCGCTCTAATATGCTTGTTGAGCGGGAGCTCAGCAAGCATGCAAAACATGTGCCTGCTCAGTAAGCACGCAAACCATGTCCCTAAAATAGGTTTGGGGATTATAAAACATGCCATGGCTTTTTCTCTTTAAAACTGGTAAACATTTTCACAAGAGATATTATACATATATATACTTTATGAAGGAAAATCATATTTGCAAACAACTCTTCCAGATCGATAAATAACAATCGAATGCAATTCCAACTCTTTTCATGGTATGCTGCGGTCAGCGTATGGTTCCAGTGACTAGGACCCAGAATCCCTCTTCCACCCCGGATAAAAAATATTATGGTCGCAGGGGCAAATCACGAGTAACACTACTATGTCTCAACGTATGGTCTCGTTGACTAGGACATCGTATCCACTTTCTCCCTTGAATATAAGGCACGACAACCAAAATTAACCTTTAAATACCCTGATAACATAGTTCACAATAACCAACGGAACACATTCCATAGCCTTTTTAATTCATTTCCTCGTCAAACAGTCTAACACAAAAGCAGAAGCAATACAAAGACTTTAAAACTTTTATTTGAAACCATCTATTTACATATATTGGAAAGTAGGGTATGTAATACCCTAACTTAATCTAAGAGCTAGATTAATATAGGGCATAAATTTTATCGATAGCATTATTTTTATCGATAGCAGAGAAATTAGAATGAAACAAGGGGCTATTTTGGCTTTGGGGCCAAATTGTAATTTTATAAAAGTTACGGAGTCAAAGTGCAATTATGGAAAAGTTAAGGGTCTAAATTGTAATTTTACAAAAATGGGGATTACTGGCCGAAAAGGTGGCACTATTCTGAAGAATGTTATGGAGAGTTAGGCACCTCCTACTTGCAAGAGGTGACTAATTAAATTTTATGATTATGAAATGAAATTGTGGGGATAAAGAAGAATAAAAAGGAAGGAAAAAGAAAAAAAAAGGAGAGGCAGAGCTTCAGCAGAAAGAAAAACAGGGGAGAGGAAAGGAAGAAGAAGAAAAGAGAAAGAAGAGGAAAAGAGGAAGAAGAGAATCAAACCGAAAGAAGGGTAAACCTCACTCTATTAAATTTTTTGGGTTAATTAGGGGTTTGTGAGTGTACCTGCGCGTGTGTGTGATGGTGTGTTGTCTGTGTGTGACAGGGGGTAGTATTGTGTGTGCCAGAGGGTGAAGGGGAAAGGGAGAAGTAGCCATGCGGGTTGCAGTGGGTGCACTATGTGGACTAGGGTGTGTGTGTTCGTGAAACGGGGAAGGGAAGGGGGGAAGAAAAACAACACGTGGCTGTTGTGCATGCCTTCTATGTGCACATGTGTGTGCATCCGTATGTGTATGATGGTGAAGGGAGATGGGGAGGGGGAAAGGCAGCAGCCAAGGCTGTCGTGTGAGGTGGTGTGTGTGCAATTTAAATATGATGATGGGTTAGAGTGTAGAACTTGTGTGGGTATAACGAAGAACATGAGAGTGGGTGCTCGGCATTGAGGGAGGAAGAAGGTGTGTGTGGGTTAAGATGAAATGATGTTTGTGTTTAATTCATGTTGATGATGAACAATACATGTAATCGTCGCTAAAGTTGGTTAGGCCTTGAGCAGTCCACTAGTCGAATTTTTAAAAATAGTTTGAGGTATATTTGGATAAAGTACAAAAAAAGACTAATTATTTTTATGAAATCTACAATGTGGACAAATTTTAGATTTTTTTGAGGTGGGAAAGAAGGTTAACTGAGGCGGTCATTGTAAAACTTCACGGTGAATTTAAAAATAGCAAACGAACTTAATTTTACATGAAAATTTTATGAGGACCTTAAAATGGTGAGATGCTCCAATGTCTAAAGTGTCGGGGCATTTTGAAGCCGATGACTAGTTTTCGGGGAAACGACTTTCGAGCGCTCCATTAATTATCGGTTAGGGACTTTTGAGCGGAAAAAATCCCCAAAGGGCTTTTTAGTCCGAAAAAATGAGTGCAGATGCTTAAAAATATGTTTAGTGGTCTTGTGATTTTTTTTTGGGACGGTGGCTACCAGGGGGTGGCTTGGTAATTTTTCCTATAAGATTTTTTGAAGGACATTTTTGTTTGAAAATGGATGTAGAACATCTGAAAAGTTATTTTGAAAAGTTTTGGGGTGTTGGTGGTGTAGCGGCTATCATAGGGTATTTTGGAAATTTGCCATGTTAGAGCTAAATTTTTTGGAACGCGCTTAATTAAGCATCCGGAGGGATGGGAAGCTAAGAATGATGTTTAATACGCCTAAAATGAGGGATATTCTTTTTGTGAATGCGTGGATAAGGCTAGGTTAAGGATCCGGCTATCGGATCGCGATAACTAACTATTGTAAGGCGCTATGAACAGTTAAATAGGAAGGGAAGAATAAAGTGTGTACATGTTTGAATGATGCCTGACGAGTAAGATATTATTTGACTAGGTGATGTCGCTCGTTGCAATCTGAGGTTGCGAGTTGATAACCTTTCCGGCCAAAGGCCAATCATGTAAGGACAATGCGGTTCTAATATGCTAACTCGTTATTTCGGTTAGCATGCTATGTTGAGGACGTTTATGTTAAACTCTTATCGTCATGATTGGACAATGGTAGTCATCGTGACTGGTAATTGTTTATTTGAATTATGCTGCTGAGGATTTTATGTAGAATAGTTTTCCTTAATCCACCCCGTTGATGAAGTTTAGTAAAGATAATGCCTGTCCTAGTATGTTATCGATTCGATTAGCATACCTAACGTTTGTAATGATGTGGTGTAGGGGTTGCTGTATGTTGTTGTGAGATGTCAACAATTATTGATGGCCGATATTTCTCCTGATTGAGAACACAATTGAGGACTTGTGGTTAAATTTCTCCCGAGTCCGCCATATAGTTGGTTGATGATGTTATGTAGAGAGTGTGGTGCTGTTGTTGTGAGATGCTGGCAATTATTGATGACCTATATTTCTCTTATATGAGTATGCTGTTGAGGACTTGTGGTTAAGTTTCTCCCGAGTCCGCCATGTTGATTATGTTTAAGTTGAATTCATGTTGTTATGTTGAACACCAATTGATCTTATTACCGGTATTTCTTGTTGAGTGGTGTTGTTGAGGACATAAGGAGGAATTACTTTCCCCTTAGTCCGCCCAGTTGTTTAGCTGTAACGTAGTAAGGGACAAACACTTTAGATGAGTCATCTTCTTGATGACAGTGTCTCTTTTAACTCTCTGAGACTCAGATGAACATCCCGTATGTTGGGACATCAAAATGAGGAGGATGGCCAGTGAAATATGATCACTAGCCAAAAAGGATGTATGACGCTCGAGTCGAGTTCGTCCTGTCTGGTCGAGTCTAGTCTGTCATGTCTAAGTTTGCGTTGCCTTAGATTTTATTTCGATATTTCATTGATATTTAACTTTGCATTTCGTTGATGTTTCCTTTTGCGATTCTTGATTTAGTGTTCACTTGCATAGTTAGTCAGTCAGTCTTGACCATGAGAAGGTGGCAATACTTATGTTCTATTGGGCCTCAAAAGTCGCTCAGTCTAACGAAAGGAAAATTTTGTTTGACAAATGACTTTGATGCTGAAATTTATTGTAAACTCTTGATTCATTGTCATCGTTGAGGTGATTATTATTCCTCTGAGACCTTCAAATCATTAATACACGTTACTCCTCGTGTTGTCTTTACTGGGCGATTTGTGCTCATTCCTTATGTTGTGTTGTGTAGGTTATAAAATTGACCAAGGAGAACTATATAGGAAGGGAAAAGAAACATGCTGAAAAGGTTGAGCGAGGTTGTAAGTTGAACGACGTGAGACAAGCTATAAATGGTAAGTCAAAGATGAAATTGCAGGGTACGTTGAGAAAAGCTACACGACTAAAGTCGTGTATTACGTTGTAAATGTATTTGTTGTTTAAGGACTCAAAAATCTTCCATTGCAATATGATGTAGGTTTTAAGAAAAAATTTATAAGACGCAATTTGGGGCGTTTATTAATGATGTATGAAGGTGTAGTTGCTCTGTATTCTACATAGGGTTATGATTATGATCGTGATTGATAACTCAGCCAAGTGATTTCACCAGGGTTGAGGGTGTCGCAAATTGGTATTAGAGCTTAGGCACCTGATTCTGTAGACTTTAGAAGTGTTTGATAGAACACCTAAGTTTATTATGAGAGGAGTAGAAGAAGGATTTCAATAATCTGGCTGAGCTATGGTAATAGTTGAGATATGCGGGCCGGGGTTGGATAAGGCATATATATTAAGACCTCAGCATTCCTGTTATTGCTGTTGAAATTGAAAAAAGAAAAAAAAATTGGTTGATTTAGATTTGGAAGAGTGGTTTGATGATGATGAGGTTGCATTGTCGGATCCCGAAAGGACCCTGATGAGATTTTAGATAAGATGGAATTAGTGTTGAAAGAACCAGATGAAGGTTTGGTAGGAATTGAATTAGATGGACGTAGTGGAGAGATAGGTGAGGTTGAACACTTTTATCTTGCAAACCTGGAATGAAGAAATGAGCAGCTGAGGGTGAGAATGAGCAGAGTTTTGATGAACTTTTGGAAGACAAAGTACTTCCGAATGACGGGAAAAAATAGACTAATCGACAAGTCAATTGGAGTCCGTAACGAGCGGTATGAAGCAAACAATAGGGAGGCTGGAAGTTGAACGTGAGGACAAGAAGTAAGTACCGAATTAGATAGTAGTGGAGATGCTGGACACCCGTATGCGAGTCGTCTGGAAAATACGGCAGGTTGGTCGTGATTGCCCTTCTGATAGGGCTATACTTGAAGACAGGCAACAATTGATTCTAAGAGAGAGTCAATGAAGCCTGGAATTGCTAAAGGAGCAGTATGGCTTTTTCGAGATTGATAGGTGTACGAGTGGGGGGTGGAGTCCGCATTTATAGTCGGACCCAAAGTTGTTATTAAGAAGGAGGATGATGATGCGGAACTAGTATCATTTAAAGACTTTGTAAAAGAGGTCGTGTAATGACGAAAACCTTTGGCTGTTTGAGCATGAAATTTATTATGGTGCATAATTTTAAAAATCATGCTACTATTTCCTTGGAAAGACAAAAGAGGTTCCCAATCAAGAAGGAATTTCACATAAGTGATTTGAATGAATATTGAGGACGTAAATGGAAGGAATAATAAGAGAGCTGCGTTAAGCCAAGAAGACCTTAAGAAAGAGCTAGTGAGACTTCTACAAAAGATCGTAGGAGTTCCAGTAGTACAATCGATGTCTGTTGCCACGCAACCACCAGTAGAAGAAAGAAAGGAATGTAGATCTGGAAACTTTCAGGATGCCTGCCAAAAGTGGAATCTCAGGGGAAGGAAATGGTCAAGTGGGGAAAACTATGTGGATTTGAGAGATGGAGAAGGTAGTGAGGGAACAAGATGTGGGGAAGACGTCAGACGATGATTTTCTCCAGCCATGTGGAAAAAATGAGATACAAGTTAATAGAAGTATGGGCAAAAATATGGTAAGGAGAGCAGGAGGATCGAGCCTATATTACTTGGAATAGGTTCAGGTAACATGTTGATGATAAATATTTTCTGCTTAAATTACAGAGTAAGTTGGAGACATGTTTTCTCGTGTTAAAGCAAAAGGATATAAATGTGGAAAAGTATGTCAGGAAATTTGGTGAGGTGGCTTATTTTTCCCTCGTTAAATGATGATAGAAAATTGAAAGGCAAAACAAAGTGAGAAGGGTTTGAAATAATCCTTAAAAAGACAAGTAAGAAGGCTCCTATGGGGAATTGGTACGGAAGTAGTAGAGAAACCATGTGATGGAGGCAGAGAATAAAAAGGTCAGGGAGGAAAGAAGGGAGTAGGGAAGGAAAAGAGGTAGAATCCAGGATTGAAACTGGAAAAATGGGAATAAATGTAAGAAGAGAGTAGATGAAGGATTGTCCGGACAAAGTTCAGGACAAAGAAGTGGAGATAGAAAGTGCAGATGTTGCGGATCAAGTCACGAGGGTACAGACTATGCCAAGGCAATTGAAGCATGTCTTACATATGGGAGTAGGCCACCGAGCTAATGTGCAAGATGAATCAAAGGGGCTATATCAAACGTTAACAACCAGGGCATATTGTAAGAAGATGCTCTAAAGGAGGGTGATGGTCATTAAAAGCAAAAAAAAAAAAAAAGAGGAATTTATGAGACTATGTACGATTATTGGAGTTGAATGAAGTGACCGTCAGGAATAAATATTAATTGCCTGGTATAAATGACATGTTGGTCAGTTGTGGGGTGTTAAGTGTTTTCTTTCTGAGATTGACTGTCACGCCCCCAGATACGGGAGGCCATGACTGCAATCAAACTTCATAATATACCGATATGGCTCCAAAAGTAACGGTATAAACAGAGCAACTACAATCAAACCTCTAAAAATAAAATATCTCCATATAACAAAAGTCAATTACAAAAGTCTATTACAAATCCATTCCAAAATATCCTTCTACAAAAGAGAATCTGTACACATCGGCTAAACAAAATATACCAATTCATTTCAATCAAATGACCCCTATCCGGGTAAGATTTTCAAAGTTATGGCTATAATGTTTACGATACTAAGCAAAAGTCTCAAAACTCCATCGCTGCCATAACATTCAATTGTCACTTCCCTCATCTGTGGCAAAGGCAAGGTAGAAAAGAAAATGGGTAAGCTCGAATAGCCCAGTAAGGTAGCAAATGATAAAATATCAAACAATACTCACAGAGACAAATGACAATATTAAATGGAAAAGAGCAACCATATCTTACTATGAAATGCGGAAGCAAAAAAATTAAGCATTCAACCCATAACACACGGCTATTATATGTCGGATACGCAACAAACATACGAAGACTATGATGGTCATAAGACCCAAATACAAACATCAAATATGTGCCACCGGTCGCGTACTAGGAGTCTATTGCTCACTAGCATAACAAACATGTGTCCAGAGGACCCTCTCAATTTGAGAGTTGTTTAACACAGTCAATGTCAATCTTAGATTGACGGTCATAAATGTACGAATTCAAATGTATGCTCAACAAGGCACAAATGGAGGAACGTATACAATGTTCTAAACCAAAGCAAAAGTTGAACAAACCAAAAGTGAACCAATAAAGATGGACAAAATTGGATGAAGCATAAGCTTTCGGATTTCGAGAGTACCTTCCCACAGCAAAGCGATAAAATCCCTTACCTAAACCAAGCTTTTGGACAAGAAAACCTCAAGGCACCGCCCTAGTGCAAAAGGAGCTTCCCAAGTCTTCTAATCTCTCTCTCTCTCTCCGCCGCAAAGGAAAAGAAACAGAAAACAAAAGGGCTGGAAAGAAAATAAAAAGACTATTTATATGAAAGCAAAATTATACTTTCATTCGAAGCAAAAGATGTTTCATTCGACTCAATTCTTCAGCCGTGAAAATGCCTTTCCCAAAATCTTGATTTTCCATTCAACTGAAAACTATTCATTCAACCGAAAACTTCATTCGATCGAAAACCCTTTCATTCGACCGAAAACTATTCATTCAACCGAAAATCCTTTCATTCGATTGAAAACTATTCATTCAACCAAAAACCCTTTCATTCGACCGAAAACCCTTTCTATTTGACTCAAAACTTTAGTCGCTCCAAAAATTGTCTCTGCTCTTCCAATTGATTCGAAAGAATCTAGGATTCATTCGACCAAATCCTTCAGAAACGCTTTCAACATTTTTTTAAGGTAATAACTTAACATAAGAAAAGAAAGTTTTGGGGTATTACATTCTCCCCCCCCCCCCCCCCTTAAAAGAATCTGTCTGTGAAATTAAAACGTACCTTAAACGTCAAAGAGTTGAGGGTGCTTTTTCGTGCATAGCATCCTCGAGTTCCCAAGTGGCTTCTTCTACTGAATGATTACGCCAAAGCACCTTAACTAACTTAATAGTTTTTGTGTGCAAAATCTGATCCTTGCAGTCTAAAATCTCCACTGGGTGTTCCTCGTATGATAGATCCTCCCGAATCTCCACAGGTTCGTAATGAATGACATGCGAAGGATCTGGTACGTATTTCCTCAATGTTGACACATGGAACACATCATGCACTTGTGAAAATTTTGGAGGTAAGGCAACCTAGTATGCGACTAGTCTAACCCTCCCTTCCAAGGTGACACTTTGAGAAATACATGATCTCTTACTTCAAACTCTGACTCACGTCTTCTATTATCAGCATAACTCTTCTGACGACTTTGACCAACTAGCAAATTATCCTTAATCAAACGAATTTTCTCCGATGTAGCTTGTACTATCTCGGGCCCGAAGGCACCCAAAAGTTTCTCCTCTCTAACCTCAAACCAACAAATTGGTGTTCTGCATCTTCGACCATACAAAGCTTCAAACGGTGCCATTCCATTACTAGCCTGAAAGCTATTCTTATATGCAAACTCGACAAGCGGTAATTGATCACCCCAACTATCTTTAAAATTTAGCGAGCAAGCCCTAAGCATGTCCTCTACAATTTGAATCGTCCTCTCTGACTGTCCATCACTTTGAGGATGATAAGCTGTACTAAGTTCAAGTCGAACCCAGGGCGTCTTGCAACCCGCGCCAAAATCTCGATGCAAAACGTGCATCTCTATCCGAAACTATTGAAACGGGCAATCCATGGAGTCGAACAATTTCCTGAAGATAGAGTTTGGCCAATCTCTCCAAGCTATAGGTAACTTTAACCGGGATAAAATGCGCTGACTTAGTCAAACGATCAATTATTACCCAAACTGAATCATAACCTTGCCTTGTCCTAGGCAAACCAGACACAAAGTCCATAGCAATACGCTCCCACTTCCACTGAGGGATGGTAAGCGGTTGTAGAGGTCCAGCAGGCCGTTGATGTTCTGCTTTAACTTGCTGACAAATAAGACATCGAGCGACAAAATCAGCTATCTCCCTTTTCATATCGTTCCACCAAAACACGTCTCGTAAATGCCAATACATCTTAGTACTACCTGGATGAACTGTGAAGCCGGAACTATGCTTGTCACGCATTATTTCCTCCTTTTACCCTACATCAGAAGGAACACACAATCTGTTTCCAAAACGTAATGCCCCCTCGGCATCAATCCTGAACTCTGGCTGTTGACCCTCTACAACTTGTTCTACTATCTTAATAAATTTTGAATCCATAGTCTGAGCTTGCTTAATTCTTTCAATCAAGCTAGGTTGCGTCGTTAAATTACCAAAATAGTTCCCCGACCCGGAAACCAAAACATCCACACCCAAACTTTCAAGATCCGTAAGAATTTCCTTACGTGAAGTTAAAAGAGCTGCACATGTACCTAATTCTTTCGACTGAGAGCATCGGCCACCACATTGGCCTTCCGGGGGTGATTTAAAATCTTGCAGTCATAGTCCTTAAGCAATTTTAACCATCAACGTTGTCGCATATTAAACTCCTTCTGCGTGAATAAAAACATAAGACTATTGTGATCTATGTATATCTCACACGTCTCACCATAGAGATAGTGCCTCCAACTTTTCAAGGAAAAAACTACAACAGCTAACTCCAAGTCATGTGTTGGGTAGTTCACTTCATACGTTTTGAGTTGCCGTGAGCCATAAGCATTAACTCACCCATGCTGCATTAATACACATCCCAGACCTTTCCGTGAAGCATCACTATATACCACAAATCCTCCAATCCTCGAAGGCAGGGAAATAATTGGAGCTGAAACTAGTCTTTTCTTTAACTCCATAAAGCTGCGATCACACTCCTCAGACCAATCGAACTTAACCTTTTTCTGAGTCAACCGAGTTAATGGGATAACAAGCTTTGAAAGTCCCTCTATAAACCTGCGATAATAGCCAGCGAAACCAAGGAAACTACGAACTTCTCCGACTGTTCTTGATCTTTCCCAATTCCATACTGCCTCTACCTTAGATGGATCCACCGAGATCCCATCTTTAGACACCACATGCCCTAAAAACACAACTTTCTCAAGCCAAAATTCACATTTATCGAACTTGGTATAAAGCTTCTCTTCCCTCAAAATCTGTAGCACCATACGTAAATGTTTTTCATGTTCTTCCTTGATTTTGGAGTAAATCAATATGTCATCAATAAAGACTATGATGAATTGGTACAAGTATCGCTTGAATACCTGATTCATTAAGTCCATAAACGGTGCAGGTGCATTAGTCAACCCAAACAACATTACTACGAACTCATAGTGTCCATATCTTGTACGGAAAGCAATCTTGGATATATCTTCCCTTCTAATCTTCAATTGGTGGTAACCTGACCTCAAGTCAATTTTGGAGAAATATTCAGCACCTTGAAGTTGGTCAAACAAGTCGTCAATCCGTGGCAAAGGGTACTTATTACGAACTGTGATACGGTTCAACTCCCTATAGTCAATGCCAGTGTTATAAAAAGCGTGCCTAGGCGCGCGCCTAGGCGCAAGGCGCATCCAGGCTCACAACTTGACCTCGCCTAGGCCTAGGCGCAGCGCGTTCAATAAGGCGCGCGCCTTGTGCGCCTAGGCGCAAGGCGCGCAGCGGTGGTGGAGGCGCACACCTAGGCGCATGAAATGTGCCTCACAAATATTTCAGACTTTTCTTTCAGATTTATTTACAAGTTGAACAAGTATTTCAAAGAGCAAAGATTAAAACAGTAAAAACTAAATACAAGATCCCCAATCTGTTTCATGACTCATGATCACAACTCTCACAGTCTCACCGTCGATCACTCCTCGCCACTGTTCCGTCCCCTGATACAGTCACCGCATCGCATCTCACGTCTTTGTCGGCTGCATGTTGATCCGATCACTGTCGCTGCTCCAGCCGCAGCCGCCGCTGCTGCTGCTCGGCTGTTCCAATTGAAGCAGCACCACACCGATTTGTCTCTCACTCTCTCTCTGCTCCAGTACCCCGTCGGTTTTTCTGTTCTGCTGCTTAAGATGGTTGGCTTGATCTACAACAGCTTGTATGCTCTGCCCAATTTACTTGATTTTATGTCCAAATTTGTGAAGCATATTTTGTTATATACCCTGCGCTGGCCTCCCAGTTCGTATGATCTACCTAGTTCGTATGATCTGCTATTCTGCTTAAAATTTGTGAAGCATATATTTTCTTATAGATGAGTATCCAAGTTCAGTACCAGTGCTTTTAGTCTCTAAATTATGGACCAATTTTTTACTCTAAGTGATATCTCTTTAAGAGTTTATCTTAGTTTTCCAATTTATTTATTGCTCAATTCAGTGTCTATTCCTATGTGATATCTTTAGCCATCTCCATACCTCAGTTTATTCTCTTATTAATTTATGTTTGGTTTAGCTTTAGTGGTTGCTCCCTTGGCCCTTAGCGACGATGAAATTGGTGGTGTTATGTTCACTTAGAATTTAGTGATTTGCTATTTTTCAGTGAATTTAAGACTTTTCTAATGTTAAAAGCTTGTTCAATTATGATGTTATGGAATTTAAAACTTTTTCTAGTCTTTGGAAGTTTGTTAATTGTTAAGTTGTGAATTTTTTAACGTAATTTTATTGTTTTAATGCACTGTATTTATTTATTTTTATTTATTTTAATATTGTGCCTCGCTTCAGAAAGGCGCGCGCCTGCGCCTTGCGCCTAGGCTCTAGGGACCTTTTGCGCCTTAGGTGCGCCTGCACCTTTAATAACACTGGTCAATGCACAATCTCATCGTTCCGTCCTTCTTCTTTACAAATAAAATGGGAGCGGCTTAAGGAGAGATGCTTGGGCGAATGAAGCCTTTCTCAAGCAATTCTCACTTTAAGTTCTTTGAGCTCGGTCGGAGCCATACTGTAGGAAATCTTAGAAATTGGAGCAGCTTCTGGTATAAGATCTATTACAAAAAATCAATTTCACAGTTCGGAGGAAGACCAGGGAGTTCTTCCGAAAACACGTTTGAAAATTCATTAACGACGGGAATATCTGACAAATTCTAGACAGCTACATGAGTATTCACAATGTGAGCCAAATATCCCTGACACCCCTTCCGAAGCAAACGTCTAGCCAGTAAGGCAGAAATAAGGCAAGAAGAAGTAATGGGAGTATAACCCTTAAACTTGAACTTAGATCGATCAGGAATCTGGAAATGTACTTCTTTGGCATAGCAATCCAACGAAGCATGATAAGAAGACAACCAGTCCATATCGGGAATGACGTCAAAATCTCGAATATCCATAGTTGTTGAGTAGTTGATTGACCGAGGACATAAGGTGAACCCAGTTCCCTTAGTCCGTCCAGTTGTTGTGAATTGTGTTTTGGCAATAATGTGGTTTGGGGATGAACACTCTTCATGAGTTCCCTTCTTGTGCTTGATGTATCTTTTATTTATCTGAGACTGAGATGAACATCCCGGGGTAAGGGACATTATGTGAAAGGAGGGCCAGTGAAATGTAATCACTAGCAAAAAAGATGTAGGACGTGCAGGTCGAGTCGGTCGTGTCAATCGAGTCTAGTCAGTCGGATCGGTGTCTGCATTGCATTTGATTTTATTATGATGTTAGCGATTTTAATGGCTTGTATTTTATTGATGTTTAATTTGGCAGTTCAGATTTAATGTTCATGTGCATAGTCAATCAGTCAGTCAGTTCAGTCAGTCTAATTTATAAAATGTGGTGATAATGTTGTTCTGCTAGGCCTTAAAGCCACTCAGTCTGGTTAAAGAAAATATATATGTTGCTTGATCGTTAAATTGATGTCGTGTTATCCATTGAATTCTGGATTCCTTGATATCGTTGGGGCTGATTATTATTTCTCCCAAGATTGTCACTTCGTTGTACGTGTTACTCCTCATATTATCTTTACTGGGTGATTTACACTCATTCCTTGCCTGTGATGTTTCATGTAGTCAGGGCGCGGTGGAAGAAACGTCAAGAAAAGCGAAAGAGAAAGTGACCCGATCTGTGAAAAGAAAAGTAAGACAATTACATCCGTATTTTGGGGACTTAATTGTTTTGTTTAAAACTTCCGATGTGCTCATGTTGAGCTTTATGGTGAATTTTTTTGTAAGGATGGCTTTTTTAAACTTTATGTATATTTAAGGGTGTATCTAGAGTTCCTCTGTTATCTAGGAGGGTTTGTGATGCAGTTATGACCGGCAACCCAGCTCCAGTGACGTCACTAGGGTTGGGGGTGTCACAGTACAATTGCTTATTGTTTAGGTTTGCCTCCTAATTTGTCAAAGATACATAATGTTTTTCATGTTTCAACCTTGAGGAAGTATGTCTTTGATCCCTTGCATGTTATTGAGTTTGAGCCTATTTAAGTTAAGAAAGATCTATCTTACGACTTACGAGGAGCAATCTGAACGCATATTGGAACGCGATGAACGTGTCATGCGCTCAAAGAGGATAGCTATTGTGAAGGTATTATGGCGTAACCATTCTGAAAGGGAAGCTACTTGGAAGTTCGAGGATGTTATGTGCAAAAAGCTCGCTTAACTTTTTGATGATTAAGATACGTTTAATTATGAGAATGGAATTATTTTAAGGTGGGGAGAATGTAAGATCACCTTACTTTATTGAAATTATTATTTTAGTAAAATAATACAAAATTTTTTTAAGTAAATAAAGTTAGTGCCCTTTTCGTAATGTTAGAAAAGTTTTGGTGCGTTTTGAATAAGTATCTAAAGTGGGGGGGGGGGAGATGTTTGTGTAATTTGCCAATTAGGGTTTTCTTTAAATAGCTCCTTCTTCTTTCAGCAATAATTTTGCCACCAAAGTGTTGTGTGCTTGCTATTTCACTGCTCTTGGCCATTTTTTGTCTTTTTTTTTCATCCAAGGTATGCCCCGAATTGGAATTTAACCCCTTAACTAGGTCTCTAATGGAATTTGTTCGCTATAGGTCATGTAATTCAGAGATTTATAGTCTTTTTTATTTTTTATGTGGATGAAGTGTTAGAGTGTTTCGTTTTGACTTTTGGCGTTAGGTTTATGATAGTGCAATCACGTCATAGTTGCGTTGGGACATAACGTGTGGAATTGCTTGAATTAAGGTAAGAAATTCTAGTTTTTTCCGTGGTATGGGATTTTTCTGATTATGGTGTTCATAAGGTTTCTTGTTATCTTCTTGTGTTGAGGAAATTCTTAGCTTCTTTCAGTATTTTAGTTGGTACCTCCAAATTCAAGGTGGACTCCGTGAGAACCCAACATTTCAAATGCTTTGATTACACATTTAAGTATGATTAGATGCACACTTTACACGAAAATGATCATGATGAACTATGCATGATAATGTGTTTGAATGTGTTTAAATATTAAATGCCTTGAATTGAGTAAATTGTCTAAGAAGGTGAACGAAGTGCTAGAAATTGAAAAGAGTATCTATGAACACTAATGCAGTCGTATTTGACGTTTAGAAACTTCAAATGATCACTTGAAATGACCAAAAATACTTTTAGAAGAGTTGGAAATAAAAATGGTAAAAACTTTGGCTGGAAGTAACCGGTTTACCGGACTGCCTGCGAATTGTTTGTGCTTTTTACACAGAATTATGCCACCTCATGCTACCTATCCTCATCGTGCTTGTGACGTGTCAACACACTATCGTGACATGTCATGCTTAGAGCCTCGTCGTGCTTGTGCCTTGTCATGCTTGCTAGCTGGTACAACCTGTCTTGGAACCTCGTGCGTAGAGCCTCGTCGTGCTTGACTTCTCCACCTCTTCACTTCCACTTGACACCTCCTACTTGCTTCTAATTTGAGTTAAAAGACCTAATTGACATGCTTAAATCCTCTTATCACGCTTTTGATAGAAATTTGTAAGAAAATCAACCAAAAAACCTTACAAAATCTAGAATTAAGGCTTGTTTTTTAAAGGGAACCTTAAGCAGTTGATTTGGAAACTTTTTGTGAGATTCAACAGTGTTTTGAACGTGTTTCGAGAAGTCTTTTGAAGGTGTTTTAATTCTGAAAAATTGGTTGGTACTTTCATCTCTTCTTTAAGGTAAAATAGTTAAAGGTGTTTATAATGGGCTTTTAAGGCATGAATATGGATATATGTTATGTTAGCGTAATTCTCTAGTATGAATACTTTGTCAAACTTTTGAACACTTGTTAGAGATTTGTTAACAAGTGAATCTAAACATGTTTAACATATTGGAGATTATGGAAGACATGAAATAGATTATAATACATGT
The DNA here is from genome assembly GCA_033065855.1 of Escallonia rubra. Classification (NCBI taxonomy): domain Eukaryota; kingdom Viridiplantae; phylum Streptophyta; class Magnoliopsida; order Escalloniales; family Escalloniaceae; genus Escallonia; species Escallonia rubra. The sequence continues at coordinate 231,322 of JAVXUO010002370.1, forward strand.
GAATTGTGGAATTATGTTGAACTTCACTTGTGTGTGAGTGCGTGTGTGGGTGTGTGTGTGTGTGTGTGTGTGTCTATAAGTGAAGCTCATACGCTAAATATAAATGATTATGTTACATGTTCAAGATGTTATGAAGATGATGTTTTATGATGAAAGTGGCTAAATATTTCATAGCTAAGTTTTATAGTGTAAGTACATGAAGATTAGCGGTGCACCGTTTGAGCCAAACAATTGTAACTCCGACTGTTACCCGAGGCGGTATCGGTGTATTTGTTTTCGGTTACTTTGCCTTTGGCTGAGGCAAATGTCATGAACTTACATCCCGGGGGTTGTGACGTAAGTGTGGACTATTGATGGGGCTGAATTGGGGAATGGTAAACTCTTATAATGCTTAACTAAGCGTGAACATTTGATATGTCTAATTTGCACGTATAGAACTGCTTAAAATTGCAGTAGCATGCATTATCAATATTCGTGAGTGAAAAGTTATATTAATTGTATTTGATTATATCTTATTGAGCCAGTAGGCTGACGGATTTTTACCTATAATATTTTAGATCAAGGAGCCGGTCCCTCGAAAGACAAGGAAAAGGTGCGAGGCACGGTGAGAAGATGGGCAAGGGGACACTTGTACATTTGTAAATTGAGTTGTACTTGAAATAAAACAGTATGTCAACTCTAAGATCTGGCAGAGAGCTTGCTTGGTGTGTTTTGTAAAAGTAAACTCTTTAATGTAGTATGATATGGTCTAATAACCAAGTGAGATAGAATGAGTTATATTATCAGAATGATTTGATTAGCCAATTTTTCGTAATACTCAAGCCGGGTTAAGATATCCCTAAGTTGTGGCGTTACAGTTGTGGTATTAGAGCATAGTTAAAGGCTGGGATAGGATCCTAAGGCCTTGTGAGTGAGAGTGTGGAGCGCAAAATCGAGGAAATAAGAGAAAAATGGCTGATGAAGGAACTCAAATAATGAAATAATTATGAGGTTAACGCTGAAGGTTAGGATGGGCACAACCCATAGGTAAATATAGTAAATCACCTACTGAAAATAACAATCATGTGACTAGTAGTGGATTACTAGAGACTTGTCAAATACTCCAACAAGTTGTCGCTAAAATGAGCCAAATGGGTAGAAATCTCCTTGTAATCACAAATGTGTAACAAGTAGGTAATGAATGTAATGTTAGAGGTGCTCAACAAGTTGAGCAACCCCAAGAGATGTTGAATAATGCTCGGTTGTTATGTGAAAGTGGTCTTACCCTTGATAAGTTTGTTAAACTGATAAGGAACCCATTTTTCGGGAAGCCTGATCTAATGATAGCCAATGAATGGTTGGCTAGAGCGGAGAAAATTCTTGATACTGCTAGGATTCTAAATTCTCAGAGATTGGTGTATACTAGCTTTATGCTAGAGGCTAGTGCAGATGATGGTGGAAATTGTTATCAATGAAATAGGAATGGGAAGATGTCCTGTCGACTTGGAAAAACTTTAAAGGGAGTTCATTAATAAGTATGTTCTAGCGGCGACCCAAGAGAAGATGGAAGCAAATTTTATGAAGTTTGAACAACGAAACATGTCGGTATCAGTTTATGAATTGCAATTTACTGATTAAGCTTAATTTTGTTTGCAACTGGTGGATACAAAAGAAAGAAAAATAAGAAATTTTGTTAAAGGTTTGAATAAGGATCTTCGAGATAAGTTGATCCCCTTGCAGTTACAAACATATATTGCAGTTGTTGATAGAGCATTGGCTATTAAGAATGACTTGGAAGAGCAAGAGAATGTTGATATAGAACCATTTAGAGCACCATCATACGGTTGATAGGAAACCGTAACAGTGGGAATGTGAACCCTGGTGGAAGGGAAGAGAATACTTCGTAGGGAAATTTTCAAAGGGCTTTACAAGGAAGAAATCATAATTTCCATGGAAATGGTCAGGGAAGAGGTAGAGATAATCAAATGAATGGTTATACTGGTAGTTAGACCAGTTTTGCAGCTTCATCCCCAGGTGACAGTTATAAAAGGAGAAATTAGACTGAGATGTCAAACACGCAACCGTTAAAGTAGGCAAGAATTGGAGAGCGATGTACATTTTGTAACTTTACTGGACATACAGAGAATGAATGTTGCAGAAAGATGGGTTGGTGTATTAGGTGTGCTCAGCCTGGACATATTGGGAGAAATTGCCCTTATTCTAGAAATCAAGTTGTGTATCGAGATAACCAAGGTAGAGGGAATCTACAAGGGAATGCTGAGCAGCCAAGAGTGCAAGGTTGAGCATATGCATTGGAATCCCAGGAGGTTCGAGATACTAGCAGAGTTACTGAAGGTACATTCTCTATTTTTCAATGTGTTGCTAGAGTAATATTTGATCCTCGTTCTACCCATTCGCTCATTTCATCATATATGGTGCCCATGTTACCTCAAGAACCTAAGTTGCTACCATATGTGCTTGAAATTAGTACTCCTCTAGGAGAAAGTACGTACTCTAGTTAGTGTGATATATAAATCTTGCGCAATTATTATGGGTGAGCATACGGTATATGCTGACTTGATTCTTTTGCCTATGAGAGGATTTGATATATTGTTGGGGATGGATTGGTTGTCCTCTAATCGGGTATCACTAGATTTTTTTCATAAGGTTGTAACTTTTACTACATTGCATGGAGAATTATGTAGGATACAAGGTAGAAAGGATGGGGATGTGAATATTATTTCAGCTATTCAAGCATAGAAGTTAATCTCTAGAGGTTGTATGGGATATTTAGCTTAATATAATGGATAAGCAAAAAGAAAAGGTTAAAATAGAAGATGTACTTGTAGTAAGAATTTGTGGATGTATTCCTTGAGGACATTACCGATTGAGCGGGAAATGGAATTTGTGACAAAATTGTTACTGAGAACAACCCTGATTTCAAGAGCACCGTATAGGACGACTCTGGCTAAATTGAGGGAGTTGAAGTTACAGTTACAAGAATTACTGGATAAGGGGGTTTATTCGGCCTAGTGTATCACCATAGGGAGCCCTAATTTTATTTGTTAAAAAGAAAGATTGTACAATGAGGTTCTGCATGGATTACCAATAGTTGAATAATGTAACAATAAAAAATAAGTATCCACTACCGCATATAATTGGTTTGTTTGATCAGTTGCAAGGAGCAGTGGTATTTTCAAAGTTGGCCTTGAGATCTGGATACCATCAGCTGAGGATAAGAAATGAAGATATCCCAAAGACGACTTTTCAGACAACGTATGGACATTATGAATTTGTTGTCATGCCGTTTGGATTGGTTAATGCTCCTACAACCTTCATGGACTTGATGCATCGAATTTTTCAGGAGTTTTTAGATCAATTTGTAGTAGTATTTATTGATAATATTTTGGTCTATTCAAAAAGTATAGAGGAGCATGAGCGTTATTTAAGGATTGTACTGCAAGTACTACGGGATAAGAAATTATATGCTAAGTTCAGTAAATGTGATTTTAGGTTAAAGCAAGTGGCCTTTTTAGGTCATATAGTGTCTGAGACGGGATAACTGTTGACTCGTCAAATATAAAAGTTGTTTTGAATCGGCAAGCGCTAAAGAATATAGAAGAATTTAGAAGTTTCTTAGGATTAGTGGGGTATTTATCGTCAATTTGTACAAGATTTTCAAGGATAGTTGCACCATTGTCCACATTGACCCAGACGGAATGGACCGGTAAGTGTGAGGCTAGTTTTCAAGAGTTAAATACGAGGTTAATTACAACTCCATTTTTTACTTTGCCTAGTAGAACTAAGAATTATGTGGTGTACAACGATGTTTTAAAGAAAGGATTAGACTGTGTTTTGAAGCAAGATGGCAAAGTTGTGGCTTATGCTTCGAGAAAGCTGAAACCCTATGACCAGAATTATCCAACACATGATCTTGACACTACAAGAAACTGGACTTTTAGTGACGAAATTTTCCTTCGCTAAAAGTACACATTCCGTCGTAAAAAAAATTTAGCGGCAGATGCTCCTGCATCCAAAATTCTGTTGCGATTAAGCCCGCCACTAAAAGTTTGGCGACGAAAATTGAAAATCCGTCGCTAAAAAGAATAACTTTAGCGACGGGATGATAAATTCATTAGCAAAGGAAATTTCGTCGCTAAAGATAATTTCCGTATTTTAGTTTAACTTTTTTCAAAATTAATAATTTCAAAAAATATTTAACGACGGAGTCTACTGTCGCTAGAGGTTTCAGCCACAGACTTTTAATGATCAGTATTCCGTAGCTAAAAGTCCGTGAGAAAAAGTCTTTGGCTGAAGCCAAAAAAGCGAGTTTTCACTATGACAGATTGTCATTCATTCCTCTGCAAAAAAAAAAAAAAACAAACAAACGTACATTTAACGACGGGGATTCCGTCCCTAAAAGGAACCATCGCTAATACATTTAACGACGGTATACTCCGTCGTTAAAAATTTTAATGTACCCAACTTATTCCCTAAAAGTTTAATTTTTTTTATTTTTTAATAGCCAAACCTGTAACTCAAATTCAAATCCAATTCTTCAATCCACATTAGGGTTAAATAGTTGCTGATCCATCAGCAATAATTTAATCCTAAAAAAAATATATTAAATTCAACAATCAAAACTATATACACTAATTAAACATAATATATATACAAAATTGTTCATTCTAGACATGATATAACAGGGAGCGGGAGGGGGATACAAATAGGGAAGGGGAGGGGAGCACAAGTAGAGGAAAGGACGGAGGGGAAGGGGTCAGGGCTCGTCGAGACCGGGATCTGGATCCTGCTGATCATCAGTACTATCATCCTGATCTGGCTCGGGATGTCCAGCAGTAGGGCCCTGCTGATCCCATTGTGTGTTGATCATCCGGAACACCTCCTCCACAATGTCACGAATATCGGTCAGGTGTAAAAGTCGCTTCGCAGGTGCTGTCTACGTATGTGGAGGGGCATCAGGGGGTGTGGACGCTCCGATCACGGCACGTGCAGTCGTGCTGGGCAAGCCGTGTACGCGCCATTTCTACTTATTGACGACCCCTGGTATATTCAGCCATCGCTTCAATTCCCTAGCACTAGTACCCGTACACGTGAATGCTAATGGCTGGTCAGAGTGCTGCCCAGATCCCCTGATCTGTTCATACGAGGCCTGGAAAATAGTGATTGACATTAAGGCGATAGACATCGAATATTTAACATAAACGAATTAATTTTTAACTTACATCGATCTACCGAGATATATCTGAAATAAAGTCCATTGCCTGATGTGCATCGTAATTATCGCTCTTCCTCACATGCGTCTGAGTGTACGTCAGAGCACAGACCTCATTTGGCTCCAAGTTCGGGTGTTTAGCCGCATTCTTATGTCGGACGACGTCGTGAGTCAATCATTTAACCCTAAAACAAAGTATATTAAATTAACAATCAAAACTATATATACTGATTAAACATAAAATTTATAAAATTGTTTATTCTGGACATGATATAATAGGGAGCGGGAAAGGGATACAAATAGGGGATGGAAGGAGAGCACAAGCACAGGAAAACATGTGAGAGGAAGAGGGGAAGTGGTCAGAGCTTGGGGAGATCGGGATCTGGATCCTGCTGATTGTCAGTACTGTCATCCAGATCCGGCTCGGGATGTCCACCAACAGGGCTCTACTGATCCCCCCATGCGATGATCATCCGAAACACCTCTTCCGCAATGCGACGGATATCCGTCGGGTGTAAACGTTGCTCCGCATGTGGTGTCTGGGTCTGTGGAAGGCAACAGTAGATGGGGACGCTCCGATCACGACACGTGCAGTCGTGCTAGACAGGTGATGTACACGCCCTTTTTGCCTATTGACGACCATCGGTGTATTCAGCCACCGCTTCAATCCCCTGGCCCTTGTTCCCGTACTCCTGGACGCTGATGGCTGGTCGGACCTCTGCCTAGATCTCCTAATCTGTTCATACGATACCTGTAAAATAGTGATTGACATTAAGGCAACAAACATCAAATACATAGCCAAAATTTAATATAAAAAATTAATTTTTAAATTAGATCGATCTGCTGGGAAATATCTAAAATGAAGTCCCCCGCCCGATGTGCGTCGTCCTTATCCCTCTTCCTCATGTGCGTCTGAGTGTCTGCCAGAGCATATACCTCATCCGACTCCAGGTTCGGGTGCTCAGCCGCATTCCTGTGTCGGACGACGTCGTGAGGCACTGACCCCCTCGTGTGCGTAGGATTCCGATCATGTATGTACTCTATCCCGCTCTTACTCTTAGTCCCCATGTTGGATCAGTGATCCACTAATCAACCATCTGCTCTCATACAGATGGTGAGATCCAATGAGGGGGATACCCCTTCCACTCCTCCATCGGGACAACCTTGAGCAACATCTTCCTCACCCACTCACGTGTGTCGTGTATCCATCGCCGGTAATTTTTTTCGATATATGTAAAAAATGCCTGCCGCCCTAACACCTGTTGCTCAAGTGACTCAAAGTCGAACCCCTCCACAAGGCATCCAATTACACAATTAATATGATTAATTTAAATATTAGGTACTAATTAAACAAAAAATAACAGACAGAAAGGAAAAACATACCAGCCACTCCTTCCACAATGCCTCCCTCGTCCCAGCATCCTAGTCCTTCCAGTACAGTCGTGGCTCAAAGAATCAGCCCTTCACAAAGACGCTGATCTTCATCTTCCCCGAACAATCCAAGATCCTGATAAGGAAATACATTAATATCCTTAAATAAGTGAACCGTAATAACTATCAGAATTAAATTGATAAGTACTGCATTATGTGATTTTTTACTTGCTGCCCTACCTTGGTGAGAGTAACTCTCTATTTACACAAGGGATCGATGCGCACCCCGCGTGTCAGGCCACGACCTCGACGAGATCATACAAAACACCAAAATTAATATTGCTCAAATATAATTTAAATGTAAGTCTAACATTATGATTAAACGCTATTATCAACTATATCTGAGGTCGAACCCACTGAAGAAGGGGAACCAGTGTGCAGATGGGAGGACTCGACCTGGGGTTGGGGCGGCGGTAGCAACTGGGGCTGGGGCTAGGGCCCCGCCTGCTGGATGCTCACACTATGTGCCTCGTCATCAACGATCAATGACGAGGCAGAAGCCATCAGGATGGGTGCAGCTCGATGTCCACCGCGACCATGAATGGCCCGTAATCTATCCATAACTGACTTTGTATAAAAGAAGTCCAAAGAAATTAACACATTAACATGACAACACGAAACTATTATCATGTGCTTTCGATTACACTAAAATGGTATAAACACCATATTAACCGAGTATAACTTATATCACGTGCTTTCGATTGCACTAAAACGGTATAAACACCATATGAATCGAGTATACGAGTAAGTTAACATATGTTTAATTGTAGAAACACTAAATGAACCGAGTACACGGGTAAGTTAACATATTATTACGGAGTAATCAAGTACATGTCACAGTGAGAAGATGGCTTTGTTATGTCGTAACATTAAGTGAAATATTCAAGTTACTTATTACAATTCATGTGACAACATTACAAGTCAATCATCATCTTCATTTTGAGAATCATCATCATCTTCAGACCCATCATCCTTTTCTTTCTAGGACTCGTCGTCCTCTTCATCTTGTAATTCATCCTCTTCGTCAGTAGACTCAGCCTCATCATCTTCAAAACTTTCTACGTCTTCCACGTCATCATCTACGACTTCTTCTCCTGCATCATGTGTTGGTTGAAGAGGAAGATCATCCTCCTCGTTGTTCACCTCAACATGTACCAAGACAAGTGCTTGGTCGGCTTGAAAGGTTTCTACCTCACTATCATATGTGACGGGAAATTTCGTGGACTTGATTACAGTATACCAATGAGATTTAGGATTTGCAACATCTTCCACGTATAACACTTGTACAACTTGACTAGCAAACACAAATAGTTCGTCTGATGCAAGTCTTGACTTAACATTGACATCTACAATCCCTTGCGAGCTAACACGGATTCCTATATTGCATGTGATATCAAACCAGGTACACTTGAACAATACTAAGCGGTTTTGGCTACCCAGATATGTTAGCTCAACAATCTCATCTACCTCTTCATAAAAGTCCATGCAATTCTCGTCATAATAGTCGCTGTTAACCAAGACTCCATTGTTTTGGGTTTGTTTTGTTCGGTCATCAACTGTTGTGTTAAACCTAAACCCGTTGATGATATAGCCTCCATGATAGGATGCTTGTTTGCTAGCGCCCTGAGTTAGTACTTTCAAGCAGAAGTTTACTGGTTGGTCAACCGATTGAACCTACTATAGAAGATGGTGAAAATTAAGGATAAATCAGCATACTAATAAACCACATATCTATATATAGCACATAGTATATATAGTTTGGTTAAAGACTTACACGTCTTCTGAAACAATAAAAAAATTTCAATTTTCGATGTGATTCAAGTCCAGCAAGTTCAGTGATTAGAAATTCCGCATCGAATTCATTGCAAACCAATATAGTTAACCCGTTGATCACACATTTTCAAGCGTTTGCAGTAATTATTTGAAGACAATAACTTAATCAATGAATGCTGAAACTTTATCACAATTTAGAAGGGCATATATTGTTGCAACACTATACTCTTCATCAGTTAGCCATCGAGTATAGGTTTGTCCGAATAGACTACCTGACTGCTTGAATATTGATAAATGGCCTTTAAAATTTGTGTTGGCTCCTGGCTCATTTCGGCCTAATTGATTTAACCAAAGTCTTTTAAAGGTGTTTTAATTCTGAAAAATTGGTTGGTACTTTCATCTCTTCTTTAAGGTAAGATAGTTAAAGGTGTTTAATGGGCTTTTAAGGCATGAATATGGATATATGTTATGTTACCGTAATTCTCTAGTATGAATTCTTTGTCAAACTTTTGAACACTTGTTAGAGACTTGTTAATAAGTGAATCTAAACATGTTTAACATATTGGAGATTATGGAAGACATGAAATAGGTTATAATACACGTGAATTGTGGAATTATGTCGAACTAGATGGTTAGAACATGGTTTTGAACATGTTTATTAAGTTACATAGGTGAAGCTCAATTGTTGAATATAAATGATTATGTTACATGTTCAAAATGCTATGAAGATGATGTTTCATATGAAAGTGACTAAATATTTAATAGCTAAGTTTATGGTGTAAGTACATGAAGATTACAACAACTAAATGTATGAAATGATTTGTTTGCTTGCACATGAGCATGTTACATCCTTTCATTGTCAGGGATGATTGATATATTGTTGATGATTAAAACGTTATCCCTTTCACATGATTGGGGGTTGATTTGATTGTGTTTGAGTAGCGGTGCACTGTTTGAGCCGAACAATTGTAACTCCGACTGCTACCCGAGGCGGTATCGGTGTTCATTTGTTTTCGGTTACTTTGCCTTTGGCCGAGGCAAAGGTTGTGAACTTACATCGCGGGCATGGTGACATAAGGGTGGACTATTGATGGGGATGAATTCGGGAATGGTAAACTCTTGTAATGCTTAACTAAGTGTGAACATTTGATATGTGTAATTTGCACATGTAGAACTGCTTAATGTGAACGAATTGTAATAGCATGCATTATCATTATTCATGAGTTGAGAGTTACATTAAATGTCTTTGATTATCTTATTGAGCCAGTGGGCTGACGTGTTTTTACCCATAGTATTTTAGATCAAGGAGTCGGTCCCTCGAAAAAAAAGGAAAAGGTGTGAGGCACTGTGAGAAGATGGGCAAGAGGACACTCGTACGTGTGTTAATTGAGTTGTACTTGAAATAGAACAATATGTCAACTTTGAGATCTGGCAGAGAGCTTGCTAGGTGTTTTTTGTAAAATTAAATTCTTTAATGTTGTATGATATGGTTTTATTACCAAGTGAGCTAGAATGAGTTATATTATCAGAATGATTTGATTAGCCATTGTGTCGTAAGACTCCAACCGGGTTAAGATAACCCTAAGTAGGGGCATTACAGACTCTGATTCCCTTAAACTATTGGTTGCTCGAAATTAGTTCTTAAAACCTTAGCCTAATTCCATGGTGTTAAACCTGCAATCATGTTTTCATTACCTCCTGACTACCTATATGGATGGGAATTTTAGCTCTTTGGAATGTTGGGCTGTCACCATAATGTTATACATGTTGATTGCTTATTGCTGGTACGTGGTGTACCTTGTTGCAAAAACAGATTACACAACACTTAGTTGATGTTTCTTGCACTTCTTTTCACCATAATGTTATTTAGGTTAATTGTTTCATTGCTGGTTTTGCACCTTGTTGCACCAGTAGGTTACACAACACCCTACACAGCAGGTTACACAACACTTTAAACAGCAAATGCACACTACTTTACACAACATTTTACATTGCTTATTGCTGATTTTTGTACTTTCGTACACCACAAGTGCAATTGTTTTTCATGTCAATTATCTTAAGTTCTTAAGTCAGTTTCTCCTTTTCTTTTCACTCTTGCCAATCACCTTTGCTCAACAGCCTTGTGGTCTAGTTCCAAGTTAACTATGCTTAGAGTTTTAGTACTCTTTTGTGGTCTTGAATCGTAACCCATGCTCACAGCTGAGTCTGTTGGCCTCTAATTGTCTTAGCAATGCCTTCATTTGGTTATGCAATAAACACACTACATAGCTTCAAATAGATTTTTCATTCTTTTGTTGTTATGCTGGCCAGTGCTCATATGAATTTCGGTGGTGCTAATTCAAATGGTACATTGATTACTTTAGTTGACCACTTCCTTTTTGTAACCATTCTAACCTTTTGATCTTGTTAGGAAAAATCACCATCTTTTTCTTCTTATGGCCATTAGGTGGCCATCTTCTAGACTGATAGAATTTTTTTTCCATTGTTTCTATCTTGTCATTGCACAGTACCACATTCTAATTTGCAGGCATGCTCCTTTGGGCTAATGTTCATTAGTTTGGTTATTAAATTATGTTATCTACTGAGAATTCAAACTAACGGTGACCCCTTGCTATGACATTGTTTTGTGTGATTTGAGTATGCCATTAGACTTGCTCCATTATATTTTCTTTAATTATTTGTTATGTTGTGATATATTATCATTAAGAATATCAACTCTTTTTATACGAAAGGGCGAGTCTATATGACTTCGGTAATCACTCTGGTGACTTTTGTAGTCACTTGGTAACTTTTGTAGTCACCTAACGACTTCTGCAGTCACTTTAGTGGCTTTTGTAGTCACTTTAGTGACTTTTGGAGAGCCTTCTTAACGACGGCTATTATGCTACTGGTATGCGTTTTGTACCTTTGGATTTCGTGTTTGATTTGGGTCCATTGGACCACTTAATGATCATTTCGCTTATTTATTTTGCCTTATTTGTTTCATAAGATGGGGAGATTATCATATCCCACATCAGATGTGGGATGCTTTGTGATTGTCCTTATAAGATCATGTCCATGAACTCATAACTACCAACTTGGCTAACCTTTTTGAGAGAAGCATGCCATGTGGTGGGGCCGTAGACCAGGTCATTACAGAACACAATCAAGCACGTGGTACACCTGTGCAAGAACATGGTACCACTCAACAACATATACCCAGTTACCCACTGCATCTTCTACCTTACCTCTCTTTACATGACACACCCCTTAGCCCATGTGACGTCACCGGAGCTGAGTTGTCGTGTAACGCCCCAACTTAGGGTTTCAACCCTGCTGGAACATTACGACACATCAACTAATCACATTATACTGGTAATACAACTCATTCTAACTCACTTGGTAATTAAACCATATCATACGAAATTTAAGAGTTTACTTTTACAAAACACACCTAGAAAGCTCTCTACCAGATCTCAGAGTTGACATACTGTTCTATTCAAGTACAACTTAATTCACAAATGTACAATTGTCCCCTTGCCTATCTTCTCACCGTGCCTCACACCTTTTCTTTGCCTTTCGAAGGACCGACTCTTTGATCTAAAATAATTATGGGTAAAAACTCGTCAGCCCACTGGCTCAATAAGATAATCCAAGACATTTAATGTAACTTTCAACTCAAGAATATTGATACGCACGCTATTGCAATTCAATCACATTAAACAGTTCTACATGTGCACATTACACATGTCACACGTTCAAACTTAGTTGAGCATTACAAGAGTTTACCATTCCCGAATTCAGTCACATCAATAGACCACCCTTATGTCACCACACCCGGGATAGAAGTTCACAACCTTTGCCTCAGCCAAAGGCAAAGTATCCAAAAACAAATGAACAGCGATATTGCCTCGGGTAGCAGTTGGTGATACAAATGTTCAGCTCATAGGGTGCACTGCTATTCAAACACAATCAAATCAAACCCCAATCATTTGAATGGGGTAACATAATAATCATCAACAATATATCAACCATCCCTTACATTGAAAGGATGTAACATGCTAATGTGCAAGCAAACATATCATTTCACACATGTAGTTGTTGTCATCTTCATTTAGTTGCACCATAAAACTTAGCTATCAAATATTTAGTCACTTTCATCATGTAAAATCATCTTCATAACATCTTGAACATGTAATATAATCATTTATATTCAGCAACTAAGCTTCAATTATATAACTTAACAAACATGTTCATAACCATATTCTAACCATGTCTAATTTAACATAATTTCCATAATTCACAGGAACCATAACCTATTTCACGTCTTCCATAATCTCCCATATGTTAAACATGAATAGATTCACTTATTAACAAGTCTCTAATAAGTATTCAAAAGTTTGACAAAGAATTTATACTAAAAGAATTACGCTAACATATCATATATCCATATTCATATCTTAAAGGCTCATTAAAAAGCTTTAACTATCTTACCTTAAAGAAGGAACGAAAGAACCAAATTTTCATATTTGAAAAACCTCCAAAGACTCCTCAAAACACGTTCAAAACACTGTTTGAAGCTCATAGAAACTTTCCAAATCAACTCCTTAATGTCTCCTTTAAAAAACAAGCCATAATTCTATATTTTGTAAGGTTTTTGGTTGATTTTCTTGAAATTTTCTCTCAAACACGAGGTAAGAATATTTAAGCATGTCAATTTAGGTCTTTTTAACTCAAATTAGAAGCAAGTAGGAGGTGTCAAGTGGAGGTGAAGAGCTAGAGAAGTCAAGCACGACGAGGCTTTAAGCACGAGGTGGCAAGACAAAGTTGTGCCACCTAGCAAGCACGACAAGGCTTGAAGCAGAAAATGTCGCGATATTATGTTGACACGTCACAAGCACGAGGTGGCACAATTCTGTGAAAAAAATACAAACAATTCGCAGGCAGTCCGGTCAACAACCGATTCGTCTAAGTTAGAGTTTTTATCATTTTTGTTTGTTTCCAACTGTTCTAAAAGTATTTTTGATCATTCCAAGTGATCATTTAAAGTTTCTAAACATCAAATACTCCTTTTTAATTCTAGCACTTAGTTCACCTTCTTGGACAATTTACTCAATTCAAGGTATTTAACATAGATTCAAATATGTTATCATGCGTAGTTCATCATAACCATTTTCACATAGAGTAATGCATCTAATCATACTTAAATATGTAATAAACGCATATGAAATGTTGGGTTCTCACATGTCGATCATGAAACGCAACATAATCCCTGCTGGATTACAGAGCAACTCTAGATACGTACTTTATATACATAACGCTTCAAAAAGGCATCCTCACAAAATTTTTCACGACAATGCCCTTTCAGTAAGCCAAATCACTAAAATATCCTTACTGTATGTAAATTTGCTCAAAAATACCCTTTTTGGATAAAATTACCAAAATACCCTCTCGAGGTGGCAAATTACCAAAATACCCCCAGGGGTTTCTGGCATCGGAAAAATCCCAAAAATGTCTGAAAATACTATTTTAAGCATCATGAAGTCATTTTTTTTTACCTAAAGAGTATTTTAGAAACTTTTCGCCCAAAAATCCCAAACCGGCGTCCGGACCGAGCGCTTAGAAGGCAGTTTTGTGTAAAATACCTATCGGCCTCAGAATGGCACGAAATTTTAGGATATAAAACATATCAGTAAAATAAGGTTTTATTAAAATTTTCAGATTAAAATAACTTAATTTTCTATGCTAAATAACTTGATAATTTTAGCCAACCGATACCCTAATTTAGCGTCCTTCGTGGATACCAAAAATTCTCAAATTTTTTCATAGCGTATGTATCTTGAAAATATTGGGGGTTAATTTACATTACTTGGTAAAAATCCACTCAGAAATGGCCTTTAGAAATCACTTAGCAAACTGCTGTAACACGCGATATCCAATCGAACGCTACGCGACCAACAACGCTAAAAATAGCAAACGACATTAAAAACTCTCAAAACTTTATACAATATACTACATTAGTTACATAAGATTATTGTACAAGTTTCAAAATTTAACAACTTAAATTACTGTTTTAAAATACACCAAAACCCCTTGTTTAGATAAAATCATTTAGCATGCTTCGCAAACTCAGAAAAATCCCAGAAAATTCCAGATTGTAGGTCTCATAAAATTCCAGACTATTTTTCACTTTATGCAAATAAATTTTTAATCATGTTTTAAAAATTCGAAAAGAAACTAATGGAATGAAATTACTTTTAGCGACACTTTTGAGTTCAAAAAATTAAACCTCTCTCTCTATGTGCAGAGCTTCTACTTCCTCTCTCTTTCCACTTCCTCTCTCTTTTTCCTTTCCTTTTCTCTTCTTTTTTTGTTTCTTTTCCTTCTTTGCCTTTCTTTCTTTCTTCCTCTTATCTTTTCTTCCCCTTTTTCTTCTCTCTTACCCGAAACTCACCCCTGTTTGGTATATCCATACATGAAGCAATTGGGTTAGTCACCTCTTAAGAAAGAGGTGGAAACCATGCCCACTCAGTACACATCCGCACATGCACACGTCCACTTCTTGAATTTTGCAAACTAAACCCCCAAACTTGGTATAATTACACTTAAGCCTCAAATTTATTCTAATCTTTATTAATTTCATTAGATGTCACTAAAAAATTATACTATCGCTCAATTTATTATTTTTCATCCCAAAAAATATATATATAATTTACATTTATGCCCCCAAAGTTCTCATAATTACAAAATGGCCTCAAAAGTTTTCAAAATTACATTTTGACCCCACAATCGTTTTAAGCTCCCATACTCTGCTAATACCCAAGCACTACTCAAAATTGACTCACATTTATTTTTCGAAGCACGAATGATTATTTTAACCGGCTCCCAAGATTCAGGATATTACTTGTTCGTCCTTGCACTATTGGCTTCTCAGCATTCCCTTGCAGATTCCCTCTACCCTGGTTATCTTGAGGCACAATTTGATTTCCAGAATAAGGAAATTTCTCCCAATATGTCCAGGCTGAGCACACCTAATACACAAAACCATCTTTATGCGACATTCATTCTCTGTATGTCCAGTCTAATTACAATAAGTACATTACTCTCCAATTCTTGCATGCTTTGATAGTTGCGTGCTTGATATCTCAGTTGGATTTCTCTTTTTATTACTGTCATCTGGGGATGATGCTGCCAAGCTAGCTTGAGTACCATTACAATCACTCATTTGATTACCTCGACCTCTTCTCTGACCGTTTCCATAGAAATTACGATTTCTTCCTTGTAATGCCCTTTGAAAATTTCTCTGCCAAGTATTCCCTTGACCCCTTCCACCAAGGTTCACATTCCCCCGCCAAGTATGATGCTGCTCTAAATGGTTTTGTATCGACATTCTTTTGCTCTTCCAAATCATTCTCAATAGCCAATTATGAAGCCCCAATCTTAATTAGCTCTCAATTATTTTGTTAATCCTGAACACATTTAAATTTGATTAAAATATTCTACTTGTGTTACATTAGTTTTCTATATAAACAAATATTGAAATAAAGTTATGGGCCAAAATATAATTATGTAAAATTTTGGGACTAATATGCAAATATCAAATGTTGGTATTAGTGGCACTCCATGTGTTGTCTTTGGATTAATTGTTGGTGGTGAGTAATCAAAGGAAAAGAAAAAAAATTAGAAAGAAACCTAAGTGGATAAATTAGGAACAAGATAGACATGTGAAAGACTCTTTTTACCATTCGGCCACAAGGGTAAAGGAGAGTAAAAATAGAGAGAAAGGGAGGAAAGAAAAGAAAAGGGAGAAAGAAAAGAAGAGAAGAAAGAACAAAGGAGAGCATCAAAGTTTCATGAATTTACTTGAGCTTGATTTTCTTGAAGGTAGGTTATCTTGTGCTTTTATGTTTTCAAGCATGTTTGAGAAGTATTATGAGTAGTGAAATACTTATAAACTTGCTTGTAATGATCTTAAGAGAGATATGTTACAAAACCTGCAAAAAAGTCATAAAAATGAAATAATTTTGGTGCCTAGAAATGTATAGTTTTAGTTGAGATATGGGTTTGGCTATTTTATATGTTGTACTAATACATGTATAGAGTATATAGACAAAATTTCAGATTATTTCAATTACTATTGCTATGGTTTAAAATTCGTGGCTTGAAACCTTTCCTGTTAAACTGTACAGTCATGAAATTAGGGTAACTTTGGTGCTTAAAAAGGTATACTTTTATTTGAGATATGAGTTTGGTTATTTTATATGTTGTAATAATACATGTATAGAGTATACATACCAAATTTCATATTATTTTAAGTACTATTTCTATGGTTTAAAATTCGTGGCTTGAAACCTGTCTTGTGAAACTGTTGTTGGACAGATTCTGAAGTCTGTTTTTGGAAGGACTTAACATGACCTTAAAATAATAGTTTCGTGGAAAGTAAAATACTTTGATGTATATATTTAAGTATAGTTTCCATAAATATATTGTCTAACTGTAGAGGACTTGTAATTAAATTGGTATGATTTTTGGAGTACAGACTACTCCTGCTACCAATTGAAATACTGGGCAGATTATGTAACCTAAACTAGTAGTTATTTGTGCTGGGCTTAATGGTGAATAACTAGGTAAATTGTAGGTCTTAAATGGGCACTCAAATATATACATTCTAATATAAGTATGCATGTGTGTAGGGTACTTAAGGAAGAACATCAATTATTTCTTGCTTGATCACCGAATTAGTTGGCGCATTAGAGATTAGTTTACATGTTTGGCATATGTTGTTGATATTATGGCAAATATGACTTGGGAGGGGATTAAACCTATTTTGACGTACTTGATGACATTTTGTTGACATCTATGCATGATTATGCATGTCACATGAAGGAGGAGGAAAAAGTGAGTTGAGGGTGTTATTTGCAGGGGTTGGAAGTTATCCAGCTAGGGTTCTTGTTCTCGTTCATGTCTCGATCGTACGCACTAGCTATGTGTACTACTTCTCGAAAGGAATTATTGGCGTGCATGTGATGATGTTAGACTTCTCCTATCGAACCCGCTATATCAGTTGGTTGCAATACAAAAAGTCTCTCGCACTCAGGGAAGGTTGGCTTGTGCATGAGGGACATACTTGCATATTGATATTCTCGTACTTGGCTCACATTTGTCTTGAACTTGTTTATACTGTTTCATTATACTTAGCAAAATCAAGTTAATATTTAGGTCTTGCTTGCCATTCTCGTATACGTTCTACAAGATTTCAAATCTTGCTCGATATGCTATTCTCGTTTCTTTTGAAGGCAAGTGTGAGCAGATGGTTGTATGTGATACTCGATATGTTAAATTATTCTTAAGTACGTAGGTATCATATGTTCAAGTGACGTGCATGTTTATACTAACTATGCATAATATAATCAATTCATGTTTGGACTTAAAAGCACCGGATACCCTACTGAGCCATTAGGCTGACCCATTCCCGATACTTTTCTAGGTTCGGAGTCGGAGTATTTGCCAGGGGGCGAAGAGGATTACCTCGGGGAGACTCAAGAGTATTATGCTGGGTGAGCAAAGTTTTAGTTGTTCTTCTTTTGTTTTGGAGGGTAGTACTTGTATAGGAGAGATGTGGTATGTAATATAATGTTATGTTCAGTCTTTCCACTTATGGACGACCATAACGTTTAAGCATACTTCCGCTATTTATTTTGAGCTTGTAGTAAAGCTCTGTTTATCCTTGAGGCATATATGTAAACCTGCTTGTTTCGCATTGCACCCCTTCCGGGGGGTGTGACACCAATGCTCTATCAACAACTACCATATAAGTTTGTAACTGCAAAGGGATCAACTTATCCTAGAGATGTCAAAAGGGCTGGGCGGCCCGCGGGCTGGCCCGACCCGGCCCATTTTTGGCCCGGCCCAAGCCCGACCCTCTCGTGAACAGTGTCGGCCGCCATAATAGGGCTTTGGACCTGGGCTTGGACCAAGATGGAGTTTTCTAGAAAAATCCCGGGTCAGGCCCAGCCCGAAAAAGCTCGGGTTTTGGCCCGGACAGGTTTTGCCCCAGTCTTCCAACCCAATCTCCCTTCGGTTCCTCTGCTCCACTGCTCCAGTTTCCCCAAGCCCCCATCTGTAAATCTCATTTCCATGAGAACACAGACACACACATATAGTGTATAACCATTCTCTCTATCTCTCTAAAGCCATGGCAGTCTCAACTGCCTCTTTCTCCCTCTCAAGACTCCTCTCCTCCGCCCCAAATCCCTCTCTGACTACCACCGCCACCTCTCGCCTTCCCCTCAAACTCCGTTGCCCCCAGATCTCCTTGAGTCATACGATAAAAAACCTAAAACAATCATCATCATCTTCGACCGATCTGAGTGATCCCGTAAAATCTGACGATTGTCAATGTTTGACCCCTCCGTTTCTCCACCACCCACAAAATCTCCGGCACTATCTCCGTCGGCGACAAGCTCCCTGAATCCACCTTCTCCTATTTTGACCTCACCGGCGAGCTCCAGACCATTACCGTCTCCTCACCGCCTCCAAGAAAGCCATCATCTTCATAGTTACCCCGACGTGCTCCCAAAAGCACCTCCCCGGGTTCGTCAGGAGTCCAGCGAGGGGGTCGACACCATCGCCTGCATCTCGGTCAACGACGCGTTTGGCCTGGAAGTTAAATTTTATGCAATTTTTTCTTGATCGGATTGACAGTTTGGCCTAGAACTCTATGATTTGGTATGAATTAGGTTATGGTTTGCACTTGTTTAATTTGCTCTTAATCTTGTGAACTTGGACATTACAACTTGGAAGAGGTTTTTGTTTGGCCGGAGCCTAATAGGTGAGATTTTGTGGAGTTTGGTGATCTTCATATACGCAAGTTCAGTTAGTTTGTGATTGAATTGCACATCCATGTTAAATTATGTGCATTGAGTTGAAGTTAGCTTTGGATACGCATGTTTAGCAACCACAGCAATTGCCACTAATGATTCTTCATTTCAGAATTGATTAATCTCATTTCCTTTTATATATTGAAAAAAATAAAATAAAAAATTGTTGGGCCCGGGCCAGGCCCGGCCCTAAATATTGGGCCTAGGGCCAGGGCTTGGACTGGGCTTATATATCCCAGATTTCTGGCTCGGCCCGGCCCAGGCCCGTTTTTCATCCATCTGGCCCGACCCTGGCCCGTTTTCATTGGAGGCCCGCTGGGCCCGCCCAGCCCGGGCCATTGACATCTCTAACTTATCCCGAAGATCCTTATTCAAACCTTTAACAAACTTTCTTACTTTTCTTTCTTCTGTATCCACCAGATGCGGACAAAATCTAGCTAAATCAGTAAACTGTGATTCATAAACTGATACCGACATATTTCGTTGTTCAAACTTTATAAAATTTACTTATCTCTTCTCTTGGGTCACCGTTGGAACATACTTATTAGTGAACTCCCTTTTAAAAATTTCTCAAGTCGATGGGACTCCTTCTGGCTTCCACTTCATAGACGACAATTTCGACCATCTTTCTGCACTAGCCTCTAACATATAGCTAGCATACACAAATCTTTCCGAAAAATGGGTTCTTTATCAGTTTAACAAACTTATCAAGGGTAAGACCACTTTCACCCAAGACCTGAGCAGTATTCAACATCTCCTGGGGTTGCTCAACTTGTTGAGCACCTCTAACATTACCTTCGTTCACTACTTCTTGCACATTTGTATTGATTTCCACCCATTTGTCTCATTTTATCTACAACTTGCTGGAGTATCTGACAAGCCTCCAGTAATCCACTATTAGTCACATGATTATTATTTCCAGTGGAGTGATCTTCTACATTTACCTATGGGTTATGCCCATCCTGACCTTCAGCATTAAACTCGGGATTATTCCTTCTTTGAGTTTCTTTATCAGCCATTTCTCTATTGTTTCCTCGATTTTGCGATCCGCGCTCTCGCTCCATTGTAGGCCTATACACACAACTCCGCATAAGTACTCCCATATAATACGTAATATTCAATAATCACTAACCACACAAGGCCTTATGATCTTATCCTAGCCTTTAACAACGCTCTGATACCACAACT
This sequence comes from Escallonia rubra, assembly GCA_033065855.1. NCBI lineage: Eukaryota > Viridiplantae > Streptophyta > Magnoliopsida > Escalloniales > Escalloniaceae > Escallonia > Escallonia rubra. The sequence continues at coordinate 251,785 of JAVXUO010002370.1, forward strand.
GTAACGCCCCAACTTAGGGTTATCTCAACCCGGCTGAAACATTACGACACATCAGCTAATCATATCATACTGATAATACAACTCATTCTAACTCTCTTGGTAATCAAACCACATCATACAAAATTTAAGAGTTTACTTTTACAAAACACACCTAGAAAGCTATCTGCCAGATCTCAGAGTTGACATACTATTCTATTCAAGTACAACTTAATTCACAAATGTACAAGTATCCCCTTGCCCGTATTCTTACCGTGCCTCACACCTTTTCCTTGCCTTTCGAGGGACCGGCTCCTTGATCTAAAATATTATGGGTAAAAACCCGTCATCCCACTGGCTCAATAAGATAATCAAAGATATTTAATGTAACTTTAAACTCAAGAATATTGATAACGCACGCTATTGCAATTCAATCACATTAAACAGTTCTACATGTGCACATTACACATATCACATGTTCACACTTTGTTGAGCACTACAAGAGTTTACCATTCCCAAATTCAGTCCCATCAATAGACCACCTTTATGCCACCACACCCGGGATAGAAGTTCACAACTTTTGCTTTGGTCAAAGGCAAAGTATCCAAAAACAAATGAACATCGATACTGCCTCGGGTAGCAGTTGGTGATACTCCAGTATATCAATCATCCCTTACAATGAAAGGATGTAACATGCTCATGTGCAAGCAAACATATCATTTCACACATGTATTTGTTGTAATCTTCATTTACTTGCACCATAAAACTTAGCTATCAAATATTTAGTCACTTTCATCATGTAACATCATCTTCATAACATCTTGAACATGTAATATAATCATTTATATTCAGCAACTAAGCTTCAATTATATAACTTAACAAACATGTTCAAAACCATATTCTAACCATGTCTAATTTAACATAGTTATCATAATTCACACGAACCGTAACCTATTTTACGTCTTTCATAATCTCCCATATGTTAAACATGAATAGATTCACTTATTAAATAGTCTCTAATAAGTATTCAAAAGTTTGACAAAGAATTTATATTAAAAGAATTACGCTAACATAGCATATATCCATATTCATGTCTTAAAATCCCACTAAAAAGTTTTAACTATTATCTAACCTTAAAGAAGGGATGAAGGACCCAAATTTTCAAATTTGGAACACCTCCAAAGACTCCTCAAAACACTGTTTGAAGCTCACAGAAACTTTCCAAATCAACTGCTTAAGGTTCCCTTTAAAAAACAAGCCTTAATTCTAGATTTTGTAAGGTTTTTTGTTGATTTTCTTGCAACTTTCTCTCAAACACGAGGTAAGAAGATTTACGCATGTCAATTTAGGTCTTTTTTTAACTCAAATTAGAAGCAAGTAGGAGGTGTCAAGTGGAGGAGAAGTGGTGGAGAAGTCAAGCATGATGAGGCTTTAAGCATGAGGTGGCAAGACACGGTTGTGCCACCTAGCAAGCACAACGAGGCACAAGTGCGACGAGGCTCGAAGCACGACATGTCGCAATATTATGTTGACACGTCACAAGCAGGAGGTGGCACAATTCTGTGAAACAAATATGAACAATTTGCAGGCAATCCGGTCAACAACTAGTTTGTCTCAGCTAGAGTTTTTATCATTTTATTTTTGTTTCCAACTGTTCTAAAAATATTTTTGGTCATTCCAAGTGATCACTTAAAGTTTCTAAACATCAAATACTTTTTTCCATTTCTAGCACTTAATTAACCTTCTTAGACAATTTACTCAATTCAATGTGTTTAACATAGATTCAAATATGTTATCATGCGCAGTTCGTCATAACCATTTTCACATAGAGTAATGCATCTAATCATTAAATATGTAATAAAAGCATATGAAATGTTGGGTTCTCACATGTCGATCATGAAACACAACATAATCCTTGATGGATTACAGAGCAACTCTAGATACGTACTTTATATACATAACGCTTCAAAAAGGCATCCTTAGAAAAAAATTCACTACAACATTCAGCACAAACACAGTGGAAGTTTTAAAACAGAACATCTGGATCCCCAAAATACGGTTGACACCATCTTATGTCTCCTTTTATAGATCAGGCTAACTTCTCCTTCCATTTCCCCGACGTCTCACCCAGTTCGACCTTACCACCTGAAATAACATAGATAAGGGATGAGCGCAAATCGCCCAGTAAAAATAGCACGAGGATTAATGTGCACAGACGATGCGAAAGTCTTGGGGAAAATAATAATCAACCCAATGATATCAATAAACAAGAGTTCAATAAATAATGCCACATCAACCTAATGGCCAAGCGATATTTTTTTTTTATCAGACTGAGCAGTTTTAAGGCCCAACATAACAACATTATCTCTACATTTTTATGAACAGGACCGACCAACTGACCAAGTGACAGACTATGCAAATGAACATTAAATCAGAACAGCCAAAGTAAACATCAATGAAATACAAGCCATTAAAATCGTTAACATCAAAATAAAGTCAAATGCAATGCCGACTCAAACCTGACCAACTGGACTCAACCAAACACGATAGACTCAACTCGCGCGCCCTACATCCTTTTTTGCCGGTGATCATATTTCACAGGCCCTCCTTTCATATAATGTCCCGTGTTCTGGAGGTTCATCTCAGTCTCAGGTAAATTAAAAGAGACGTTAAATACAAGAGGGGAAATCACGAAGAATGTTTGTCCCCAACCACGTTACTGCCAAACTACAAGTTACACCAATTGGACGGACTAAGGGAAATGAGTTCACCTTACGCCCTCAATCAATCAATTACACTCAAGCAAGAATTTACGGTCCCAAAATCGACCAGTGTTTCATACGGCAACTAAAACTCACATCAACATAACTAAGAGGGACATCAGTACAACGACCACCGAAATCTCATATCAACCATGCTTATTCACAGTACAACAACATTATCAACGACATGTATGCTAAGCAAAGCAATTCATAGCATACAAGGAATTGCATTATCCTTACCTGATTGGCTTTTAGCCGATGAGCCAAGCAACCTCAGATTACAACGAGCGGGGACACCTAATCTACAAGACCTTGCTCATCAGGCACTATTCAAACATAAATATACAATTTATTTTACTCATTTTCGATCAGTTAATTATAATGTTTTACGATGGCCAGTTGCATCGACCAGACAGTCGGGTCTCATATAAACCTAGCCTTGATAATGCACGAGTAATAATACTCCTTCGTTTAGGCATACTGACCCCATTCCTCGCTTTCAGTCACTTAGAACGCTTAATTGCGTAAGTTCCCCAAAATTCGGTGTCGACATGGTAAATTACTAAACCACCCACTGATGGTCACTATCACCCTAACACCCCAAAACCGCTTCGAAACAACTTTTTAGATGTCTTACACCCCTTCTCAAACCAAAAAGTCCTTCGGAAATTTTTTTAGGAAAACATTACCAAAATACCCCTGGATGTTTTCGACATTGGAAAAATCCCAAAAACACTCTAAAACACTATTTTAAGCATCCCGAAGTTATTTTTGAGCTAAAAAGTATTTTAACGAATTTTCGCCCGAAAATTCCGAACTGGTGTCCGGACCGAGCGCTTAAAAGCCAATTCGGCTAAAAATAACTATTGACTTTGGAATGGAAAATTTAAAAAAATGAAACATCTCAACATTTTAAAGTCCTCATAAAATTTTCATGCAAAACTACGTTAGTTTGCTATTTCTAAATTCATCATGAAGTTTCTTGATAAATGCGCCCGTCAACCCCCTTCCCGACCTCAGAAAAATCTAAAATTTTATCATATTATAGATCTCGTGAAAATAACTAAAGTCTTTGTTTGTATTTTGTCTAAATCTGTCCCGAGGTATTTTTAAAAATTCCATTAATTGACTTAATTAAATCCAACCATTTTTAGTGACAATTACAATCACTGTGCACTTACTTTTGCATCAAACACATATGTTCCCAACATATCCTGGTCGCACCCAAACGCCCACTATGGTCCCATTTTGCATGACACGTCCGCACAAGCAACAGACATTTTCAACGCTCACAACCAGTCAAAGCATGCACGCTCAAGTCACGTGCACTTCTCACTTTCGTGACGTGACTTCGTCACTAAGAAACTTATCCTTGTACGACGCCGCATCACGCTTCGATCGTCGCACTTCGCCCGTCAGCGCGCCATGGCACTTGCCCAAGGAGGTTGGCCTCGGCCTCTCCCTTGGGGTCGGCCTCGGCCTTCCCCCAAGGGTTGGCCTTTGGCCTCCATCCTTAGCACCTTCACTACTCTTCAAGAGGCCTTACATCGTCCGTGACCCTTGTCGTCCGTCGCCCGGATACAACTCCGCGACCCCGTCGCCCGGACACGACCCTCGTCGTCCGTCGCCCGGACACAACTCCGCGAACCCGTAGCCCGGACACAACTCCGCGACCCCTTCGCCCGGACACAACTCCGCGACCCCCGTCGCCGGCGTCCGGGCACCGCACTCCAACACTCTGTCGTGCCCGTGCGCCGCGCCGCTGATACAGCCGTGCCCCAGGCTCTCTGTCACAAAGACGTGCCCCGGCACCTTATTCACTTCATCGCGTCCATGCGCCACAATCATGTTACATGCCCCCGGGCACCACACTCATTCACCACACCATGCGCACCTTGCCTTGGTCGTGGAACATGCTTCGACCCACTCTCCAGAGTGTACATCACCCGTGGGGATAGGCGACTCCTCCGGGACACTATCACCGCCAGGGAGCTCTTCAACTCCCCTTCCGCCAGGTAGACGGCTCATCCGGGATGCTACCTTGACGCGCGCCGAGTGCTCTGGCACAAGGACTCACCCGCGGGGATAGGCAACTCCTCCAGGACACTATCTCCGCCAGGGAGCTCTTCAACTCCCCTTCCGCCAGGTAGACGGCTCCTCCAGGATGCTACCTCGGCCAGTTGGGTAGACGGCTCCTCCGGGATGCTACCTTGACATGCTCCGAGTGCTCCGGCACAAGGACTCACCCGCGGGGATAGGCGACTTCTCCGGGACACTATCTCTGCCAGGGAGCTCCAAGTGCTCCGACACGAAGACTCCCATTCTGCCAGGTAGACGGCTCCTCCGGGATGCTACCTTGGCCGGCCAGGTAGACGGCACCTCCGGGATGCTACCTCGGCCTGCGGAATAGGTGACTCCTCCGGGACACTATCTCCGCCAGGGTCCCTGCGTGACTGGCCTACGTGCTCGGGCACTTGGGGCTTGCATCGGCATCCCTATGGACTATGACCCCCGGGTCACTCCGAGACGGGAGCAGGTCTTCGGAGGGCATCGCGCCTAGTTCACCTGGCAGTTGGGCGTCGGGTCTTCCCCACCGCTGTTAGGCCTGTGGGACTCTGCAAGGGCATGGATTAGAGGCTAGATCAAGGGGTTCTCTAGCCACACTGACGTTGTGGGAGCCAGTCTTTCCAGACAGACAGAGCGGCGCTATGCGGGGCAGGCCAGGTGAATATGTGATCCGACAGTCTGTGGAGCACCGGCACCCGTGGACCCCCCGGTGACGTGTCACTCCCGGGAAACACCACGTGTCGGTTAATGACATCATCATCTCAATCTCTATAAATAGAGGTCTTGAGAATTCATTTGGGACAGAACATTACGGTTGGACATTTTCAGAACATTTTCACTTTCTCACTCTAGAATCCTAGAGAGAGAAATATACAGGATCTTGACTCTGGACCTAAGCATCGGACTGTGATTGTCGTCGTGTATTCACCTTGCGCCATCGCCCTCGCAGCACTGCCACCCTCAGGCTCTGTCTGGGAAGCCCTTGGTCTCTGCCCTTGTTCCACCCTTGCTGTGTCTCACATCAACATAATTGGCATCTGACTCAGACTCCAATCCTTGTGGCACCTCCACGTAGGTACGAACCCACTTTCCTTGGCATCACCCTGCTACACCATCATCCACTCATAGCTCCTTCCTCCAGTATCAAGCCCCTCACTCTTCACAGCCATGGAGTTCATTCCCCCCCCCCTCCCACTTAATCTCACCTATGTACACCCACCCACACACACACACACACACTCTTAATCACTAACACCCACCCACCCCACACGCTGCCTTCCCTCTCCACTTCCCTTCACCATTCCCACACCTTGCACGCACACGAAAGCAGCACCAGCTGCTACTCTCTCCCTGTCCCCTTCCCCCCCCCCCCTTCACGCACACACACAGCAAGCCCCCTACCCGTAAATACACACATAATTGACACCAAACTAAGAAATTAAATTGAGGGATTACCCTTTGTTTTTTGGGTTTGACTTTCGTTTGTTTCCTTCTTCCTTTTCTTCTCTTCCTCTGTTTTTCCTCTCTTCCGCTGTTTTAACTCTTCTATCGAGGCCCTACTTCTTCTCTTTTTTTTTTCTTTTCTACCCTTTTTAATTTAAGTCCACTTTATATATATATATATATATATATATATATATATATATATAACCAAAATGCTTTGTAACGCCCCAACTTAAGCTTATCTCAACCCGGCTGGAGTATTACGACACATCAGCTAATCACATCATACTGATAATACAACTCATTCTAACTCACTTGGTAATAAAATCATATTATACAAAATTAAAGAGTTTACTATTACAAAACACACCTAATAAGCTCTCTGCCAGATCTCAAAGTTGACATACTGTACTATTCATGTACAACTTAATTCACAAATGTACAAGTGACCCATTGCCCGTCTTCTCACCTTGCCCCATTGCCCGTCTTCTCACTGTGCCTCACACATTCTCCTTGCCTTTCGAAGGACCGTATCCTTGATCTAAAATGTTATTATGGGTAAAAACCCGTCAGCCCACTGGCTCAATAAGATAATCAAAGACATTTAATATAACTTTCAACTCAAGAATACTGATAATGCATGCTATTGCAATTCAATCACTTTAAGCAGTTCTACATGTGCACATAACACATATCACATGTTCACACTTAGTTGAGCATTACAAGAGTTTACCATTCCCGAATTCAGTCACATCAATAGACCACCATTATGTCACCACACCCAGGATATAAGATCACAACCTTTGCCTCGGCCAAAGGCAAAGTAACCAAAAATAATTGAATATCGATATTGCCTCGGGTAGCAGTCGGAGATACAATTGTTCGGCTCATACGGTACACCGCTACTCAAACACAATCAAATCAACCCCCAATCATTTGAATGGGATGGCATAATAATCATCAACAATATATCAACCATCCCTTACAATGAAAGGATGTAACATCATCTTCATAACATCCTGAACATGTAACATAATCATTTATATTCAGCAAATGAGCTTTAATCATAGAACTTAACAAACATGTCCAAAACCATATTCTAACCATGTCTAATATGACATAATTCCATAATTCACACATACCATAACCTATTTCACGTCTTCCATAACCTCCAATATGTTAAACATGAATAGATTCACTCATGAACAAGTCTCTAATAAGTTTTTAAAAGTTTGACAAAGAATTCATATTAAAAGAGTTACGCTAACATAGCATATATCCATATCCATGTCTTAAAAGCCCATTAAAAAGCTTTAACTACCTTAAAGAAGAGATGAAAGAACCCAATTTTCAGATTTGAAACACCTTCAAAATACTCCTCAAAACACGTTCAAAACACTGTTTGAAGCTCATAGAAACTTTCCAAATCAACTATTTAAGGTTCCCTTTAAAAAACAAGCCTTAATTCTAGATTTTGTGAGGTTTTTGGTTTCTTTTCTTTCACTTTTCTCTCAAAAATGAGGTAAGAGAATTTAAGCATGTCAATTGGGTCTTTTATATCAAATTAGAAGCAAGTATGATGTGTCAAGTGGAGGTGAAGAGGTGGAAAAGTCAAGCACGACGAGGCTTTAAGCACGAGGTGGCAAGACACGGTTGTGCCACCTAGTAAGCACGATAAGGCTCAAAGCACGAGGTGGCAAGACACAGGTGTGCCACCTAGAAAGCATGACAAGGCTAAGAAAAGCATGACAAGGCTGGAAGCATGAGGTGGCAAGACAAGATTATGCCACCTAGCAAGCACGTCAATGCTAACCAAAGTACGACAAGGCTTGAAGCACAACATCTCGCAATGCTAGGTTAACACGTCACAAGCACGAGGTGGCACAATTCTTTGCAAAAAGCAAAACAATTCACAGGCAATCCGGTCAACAACCGGTTACTCCCAGCTGAAGGTTTCACCATTTTTCGTTTCCAACTCTTCTGAAAATATTTTTGGTCATTCCAAGTGATCATTTAAAGCTTCTAAACATCAAATACTCCTTTCCATTTCTAGCACTTCGTTCACCTCCTTAGACAATTTACTTAGTTCAAGGTGTTTAACATTTAAACATACATTCAAATATGTTACAATGCATAGTTCATCATAACCATTTTCACATAGAGTGATGCATCTAATCTTACTTCAATATGTAATCAAAGCATAGGAAATGTTGGGTTATCACACCCTTCACTCCTTAAAAGAATTTGGTCCCCAAATTCATAACTTAAACTTACCAAATAGGTGCGGATAATCTCTTCGCATATCCTCCTCTTTTTCCCACGTGGCTTCTTCTTTCACTTCATGATTTTGCCACAAAACTTTAACCAACGGAATGCTTTTATTCCTCAAAACTTTCACATCAAAAGCTAAAATCTGTACCGACAACTCTTCATATGACAAATCTGATTTGACTGATATCGGCTCAGGGCTTATCACATGAGATGGGTCAGGGTTATACTTTCGTAACATAGAAACATGGAACACATCATGTACTCCTTCCAAAGATACAGGTAAGGCAACTCTCTATGCCAAATTTTCAACACGATCCAATATTTCATAAGGGCCAATATATCTTCGTGACAACCACCCTTTCTTTCCAAAAGATACAGGTAAGGCAACTCTCTAACCTTTGAATGGTGACACCTTAAGAAATACAAAATCTCCCACTGAAAATTCCAACTCTCTTCATCTGTTATCAGCATAACTTTTCTGTTAGCTTTGAGCAGTCAAAATCTTTTGCCAAATTTGTTGAATCTTTTTCAGTGGTCTCTTGAACTATTTGTGGCCCAATTAAACTCCTTTCTTCGACTTCACTCCAACAAATTGGTGAGCGACACTTTCGTCCATATAGAACTTCATATGGTGCCATACCGATACTGCCTTGATAACTGTTATTATAAGCAAATTCAATCAATGCCAGATGTTGATCCCAACTTCCTTTGAAATCTATCACACATGCACGAAGCATATCCTCTAATGTTTGAATAGTTCTCTCAGATTGTCCATTAGTCTGAGGATGAAATGTTGTGCTAAATTTCAAATTTGTACCCAATGCACCTTGCAAACTTTTCCAGAAATGAGATGTAAATCTTGAATCTCTATCACTTATAATACTTACTAGTATTCCGTGCAATCGAACTATTTCTTCTACATACACTCGGGCTAATTTATCCAATGAGTATGTCTTAAGTACAGGTAGGAATTGAGCAAATTTCGTAAATCTATCAACAATCACCCATACTGAATCATGCCCATCACGGGTCCTCGGCAATCCTGTAACAAAATTCATTGTTATATGGTCCCACTTCTATTTGGGTACCGGTAATGGTTCCAATCGACCCGCCGGTCTTTAGTGTTCGGCTTTCACTTGTTGACATACAATACATCTTGAAACAAAGTCAGCTATTTCTCGTTTCATGTTATTCCACCAGTAATTACATTTCAAATCTCGATACATCTTTGTTCCCCCTGGGTGCACTGTATACTTTGACTTATGGGCCTCTTTCAGTATCTCTCCTTTCAACTCTTCATTGTTAAGCACAACTATTCGGTTTTTATACCGTAAAACACCATTGACATCCATAGAAAACTCAGGTTTAAAGGTTCCATCATTATCCTTCACGTTTCTATATAACTCCAAATCTCTTTCTTGTTCCTCATGGATTCTCTGTTATAACACTGGTTTCACTTGTAAATTTGCAAGAATAATTCCTGACTCAGTAACAGATAACTCCCATCAACAAGCTTGCTCAATCATCTTCCATTATTTCACCATTAAGCTAGCAACTTGCACTTTCCTACTTAGTGCATCTGCAACAACATTGGCTTTACCTGGGTGATATTGTATCGTACAATGATAATCATTAAGTACTTCCATCCACCTTCTCTGTCTCATATTCAAATCTTGCTGAGAACATAAGTATTTCAAACTCTTATGATCAGTAAAAATTTCAAACTCAGCACCATACAGATAATGCCTCCACTTATGCAATGCAAACATAATCGCTACTAACTCAAGATCATGCGTTGGATAATTCTGTTCATAGGGCTTCAGCTTTCTCGAAGCATAAGCCACAACTTTGCCATCTTGCATCAAAACACAGCCTAATCCTTCCTTTGAAGCATTGTTGTACACAACAAGGTTAGTTCCACTCGACAAAGTATAAATTGGAGCTGTAGTTAATATCATTTTTAACTCCTAAAATCTTGCCTCACACTTATTGGTCCACTGATATGCCATTTCCTTCTGAGTCAATGTGGACAATGGTACAGCTATCCTTGAAAAATCTTGTACAAATCGACTATAATATCCCGCCAATCCCAAGAAACTTCTAACTTCTGCTACATTCTTTGGCACTTACCAATTCAAAACAGCTTCTATTTTAGACTGGTCAACAGTCACCCCTGCTTCAGACACTATATGACCTAAGAAGGCCACTTGCTTTAACCAAAATTCACATTTCCTGAACTTAGCATACAATTTGTTATCCCGTAGTACTTGGAGTACAATCCTCAAATGACGCTCATGCTCCTCTGTACTTTTTGAATAGACCAAAATATCATCGATAAAAACTACTACAAATTGATCTAAAAACTCCTTAAAATTCGATGCATTAAGTCCATGAAGGCTGCAGGAGCATTCGTCAATCCAAACGGCATGACAACAAATTCATAATGTCCATACCTTGTACGGAAAGCCGTCTTTGGAATATCTTCCTCTCTTATCCTCAATTGATGGTATCCAGATCTCAAGTCCAACTTAGAAAATACCACTGCCCTTTGTAACTGATCAAACAAATCATCTATGTGCGGTAGTGGATACTTATTTTTTATTGTTACTCTATTCAACTGCTGATAATCCATGCACAACCTCATTGTACCATCTTTATTTTTAACAAATAAAACTGGGGCTCCCCATGGTGATACACTAGGTCGAATAAATCCCTTATCCAGTAATTCTTGTAACTGTGACTTCAACTCCCTCAATTCAGCCGGAGCCATCCTATACGGCTCTTTTGAAATTGGCGTTGTTCCCGGCAACAATTCTATCACAAATTCCACTTCCCGCTCAACCGGTAATGTTGTTACATCCTCAGGAAATACATCCACAAATTCATTTACTATAGGTATATCTTATATTTTAACCTTTTCTTTCTGCTTATCCACCATATAAGCCAAATATCCCATACAACCTCTAGAAAGTAACTTCTCTGCTTGAATAGCTGAAATAATATCCATATCCCCATCCTTTCTACCTTGGAACTTACATAATTCTCCATCAAATGTAGTAAATGTCACAACCTTATGAAAACAATCTAGTGATACTCGATTAGATGACAACCAATCCATCCCCAACAATATATAAAATCCTCTCATAGGCAAAACAATTAAGTCAGCATATACCGTATGCTCACCCATAATCATTGCACAAGATTTATATATCAGACTAACTAGAGTACTTTCTCCTAGAGGAGTGCTAACTTCCAACACATATGGTAGCAACTCAGGTTCTTGGGGTAACATGTGCACCATATATGATGAAATGAACGAGTGGGTAGAACCAGTATGAAATAGTACTCTAGCAACACATTGGAAAATAGTGAGTGTACCTTCAATAACTTCGCTAGTATCTCGAACCTCCTGAGATTCCAATGCATATGCTCGTCCTTGCACTCTTGGCTTCTCAGTATTCCCTTGCAGATTCCCTCTACCCTGGTTATCTCGAGGCACAATTTGATTTCCAGAATAAGGGCAATTTCTCCCAATATGTCTAGACTGAGCACATCTAATATACAAACCCATCTTTCTGTGACATTCATTCTCTGTATGTCCAGTCCAATTACAATATGTACATCGCTATCCAATTCTTGTCTGCTTTGATGGTTGCATGCTTGATATCTCAGTCTAATTTCTCCTTTTATTATTGTCACCTGGGGGTGAAGCTGCAAAGCTAGCTTGACTACTAGTATAACCACTCATTTGATTACCTCGAGCTCTTCCCTGACCATTTCCATAGAAATTACAATTTCTTCCTTTTAAAGCCCTTTGAAAATTTCCCTGCCAAGTATTCCCTTGACCCCTTCCACCAGGGTTCACATTCCCACTGTTACGGCTTCCCTGTCCACCGTATGATGATGCTCTAAATGGTTATGTATCAACATTCTTTTGCTCTTTCAAATCATTCTCAATAGCCAATGCTCTATCAACAACTGCCATATAAGTTTATAACTACAAATGGATCAACTTATCCCAAAGATCCTTATTCAGACCTTTAACAAACTTTCTTACTTTTCTTTCTTCGGTATCCACCAGATGCGGACAAAATCTGGCTAAATCAGTAAACTGTGATTCATAAACTGATACCGACATATTTCGTTGTTCAAACTTTATAAAATTTACTTCTCTCCTCTCTTGGGTCACCTCTGGAACATACTTATTAATGAACTCCCTTTTAAAGTTTTCCCAAGTCGATGGGACTCCTTCCCGCTTCCACTTCATAGATAACAATTTCCACCATCTTTCTGCATTAGCCTCTAACATAAAGCTAGTATACACCAATCTCTGAAAATTTGGAATCCTAACAGTATCAAGAATTTTCTCCGCTATAGCCAACCATTCTTCAGCTATCGTTGGATCAGGCTTCCCAAAAAATGGGTTCTTTATCAGTTTAACAAACCTATCAAGGGTAAGACCCCCATCTCCCAACACCTGCGAAGTATTCAACATCTCTTGGGGTTGCTCAACTTGTTGAGCACCTCTAACGTTGCCTTCATTCACTACTTCTTGCACATTTGTATCTATAATGGGATTTCCACCCATTTGTCTCATTTCATCTACAACTTGCTGGAGTATCTGACAAGCCTCCAATAATCCACTATTAGTCACATGATTATTATTTCCAGTGGAGTGCTTTTCTACATTTACCTGTGGGTTGTGCCCATCCTGATCTTTAGCATTAAACTTAGGATTATTCCTTCTTTGAGTTCCTTCTTCAGCCATTTATCTATTGTTTCCTTGATTTCGGGCTCCATGCTCTCGCTCCGTTGTAGGCCTACACACACAACTCCGCATAAGAACCCCCACATAATATACAATATTCAATAATCACTAACCACACAAGGCCTTAGGATCTTATCCCAGCCTTTAACTACGCTCTGATAACACAACTGTAACACCCCAACTTAATGTTATCTCAACCCGGCTGGAGCATTACGACACATCAGCTAATCACATCATACTGATAATACAACTCATTCTAACTCACTTGGTAATAAAACCATATTATACAAAATTAAAGAGTTTACTATTACAAAACACACCTAGTAAGCTCTCTGCCATATCTCAAAGTTGACATACTGTACTATTCAAGTACAACTTAATTCACAAATGTACAAATGACCCGTTGCCCGTCTTCTCACCGTGCCTCACACCTTCTCCTTGCCTTTCGAGGGACCGGCTCCTTGATCTAAAATGTTATTATGGGTAAAACCCCGCCAGCCCACTGGCTCAATAAGATAATCAAAGGCATTTAATGTAACTTTCAACTCAAGAATACTGATAATGCATGCTATTGAAATTCAATCACTTTAAGCAGTTCTACATGTGCACATAACACATATCACATGTTCACACTTAAAGATAATCAAAGACATTTAATGTAACTTTCAACTCAAGAATACTGATAATCCATGCTATTGCAATTCAATCACTTTAAGAAGTTCTACATGTGCACATAACACATATCACATGTGCACATAACCAGCTAAATCTACCATATATACAACCCTAGGTCCGAGATATCATATTATCCTCCCCTTAAAGAAATTGTGTCCTCGAAATATGGTGTTCATTAAATTGTTGCTCTTAATTATGTCTGATCTCAGATATCCACTGATATACCCCTCAAGTTCTTATATAACTAGATCCATTTAAATGAACCCAAATACATCTTCGAGCGACTTAACAAAGTATACACACTAAAGGCCTCAAAATACAAATTGAATTTAACACACTTGACTCATTGATAAGTATTACCTCAAGTAATCACAAGTTCCACCTCAGTGTAAGTGCTATCTCTACACTATAACCTAACTCCATTTATACCATTAAATTGGTGTTATATTTTAAGGTCTAACCAATTTCCATGACAGTTAAAAATGCATGGTTAGAAGACAACCAATCCATGCCCAAAATAATATCAAAATCCCATGGCTATTAGATAAGATCTATATGAAGGTCTCTATCCCTAATATGAACAGCATAATCACAAAGAACATAGCAAACTACCAAAGACTCTCCTCCCAATCAAAGTGCCTACCGTGATATCAGACTCTGAAGGACGGGGTTTTTCCCTCAATCATCGCGCAAGGCTAAGTGATTCGAACGAGTATGACACTTCAGAATCGAATAATGTCCTGGCATCTAAGAAATTAACTGGAAGTGTACCTGACACCACATCATTGGACACCGTAGCATCCTGAGCTGACATACAAAGAGTCTGACTGAAGCCCTCGGCCTCTAATCCTGTTGAGTCTGGCCCTGACAACTCTATCCTTGCTAGAACTGACCCTTTACCGGATGAGGAGCATTGCTTGCTTCTACACTAGTTATAAGTGCAGGGCACAAAGCTGACTGATCATCTCTAGTTGATGGGTAGTTATGCACCTGATGATATATGTTGTAGTATCCCTCGGTAGCCTTGTAGTAGGGTCTACCACTATGATTTCCCACGTATGTAAAACATGGAACTGCCATAAAACCTATTATGGTACTCTGAGTAGTACTCTATATAGCTTGAAACCCTGGGTCTTAGACTTAACACTCTGCACCGGTCTAGCCCCTGCGTTCTGCACTCCTATAAAACCCATGATTTGACCTGGCCAACTACCAGAACTCTACCCAGGTCTAAATCCCTGACTCTGCCCCATCCACTGAATTTGAGCACCCAATTGTGTTGAAAAAAGAACTGTTGACTCTGAAGCTCTACTGTCTTGTCTTTTTTTCTTTTGACTACCTTGTCGTTACTGAAATCTCTTCATGTTGTCTGAATTGGACTGCTCCAGAGCACGTGCCAGATTTACACACTCCACTTAGTTCGATAAACGAGTAGAGATCACCCCATCTCTCAGCCCCGGGCTAAGTCCCCACTCAAACTTCCAATATATGTTTGCCTCTATTGGTAACATCTTATTTGCAAACCTTGCCAGATGTGAAAACCGCACCTCAAACTCGTCCACCGTCTCTCAATTCGCTTAGGTCACATTGGCAAATTCTCTCAACATTTGTTCATGGTAGCTCACAGAGAAATACTGATTATAGATCACTTCCTGGAACCGTTTCCAAGTCATCATAGCCTACTACTGAGAAGTCATACCAGTATCCATCATTTTCCACCACTGGTCGATCTCACCCTTCAACTTATATACCATAATCTAAGCCTCTGTACTGTCCATTGATCTGTTGAAGTTTGCCACATTCTCTTATTAAACTCGACCAGGGTACTCCCCTCCTTAGGCTGAGGCTATGGGTGCAACTGAATAGGGTTTTTGTATGCCCTGTTGTTGATTAACCAAATTCTAAGCCATAAATGCCAGAATCGGGTTCATGGTGTTTTGAGGTGCAGCCATGGGTTTTAGGTTTTGCAGCTGCTACTCTACATGGGGTACTCCCCCAGCTAGGATCTCCTCATCTCCAGTACAACCCTAGTGTGACCTCCCCAACCCCTGGCTTGGCTTCCGTGACCCTCATTGCTAGCTCTACCAGTGTGTCCACACTATAACAAGTAAATTACTATCAAAGTTGTGCAAACACATTTCAAAAAAATGATGCAATTTAAGGTTACCAATTAATTTAGTATTATAAGATTTTCCACTCCTACTGATTACAAAAGACGTAAGTCTACTTATTTTCCGATAAAACGGACTCTACTGTTACCCACAAATCCTTGTCTAGGAAAAAGAAAAGCATTCTCTAAAATTTTAATGCCTCCAATGCTCTTTATCTAGGAGCAACGCTCACGTATTCACATGTAAGGGCCTTCTTGCAGGGCATTCTCGAATAATCCCCTGGATTTGTCGAACGACTCTCTCATTGGCGTCTACCACCTCATCCTTAGTCTGACTCATAACTTGCTTTTCATCCTTGTGTTTGGCTTCTAGTTCCTCCATGGCTCGACTAGTATCGATCTTTAGGGATGCCAACTGACGTATCAACTCATCCCACATCGGCTGTGGGATAGTTTGTGATTGGCCTTATAAGACCCTGCCAAGGAACTCATATGTACCTGTTGGCTAGCCCTTTCCAGAGAAGCATTGCCATGTGGTGTGGTCTGGATCAGGTCGTTACAAATGGTATCAGAGACGACTCTCGAAAGTTTAGATTGGGCTATCCAGTCGGGTTGCTGATTGTTGGGAAAAACGAAGGCAAGCTCTGACATACCTCACATCAAGAGGATGGTTGGGGCAACGAAGGGTGAGTCGGGTATATCCCGCATTAACTAGAGAGGAAGATTCTGAACTATGTGTGATCGAGCCTTAGCGATGACGCTAAGGTACAAGGAGTGAAAATTATGATATCCCACATTGGATGTAGGATAGTTTATAATTGCCCTTATAAGACCCTGCTAAGGAACTCATAAGTACCAATTGGCTAGCTCTTTTGAGGGAGGCATTGCCCTGGGGTGGAGCCGTGGACTGGGTTATTACATTATGCACTTTTTTGTCTAATATCTTATTACACAAAACCACAACATGTGGAATTGACAACTTCAATTAACATATTGATGCCAAGGAAGTGGGTTTGCAGTAGACATGGAGGTTCCACAAGGAGTGCAGTCCGAGTTAGATGCGGAATATGCTAATTTGGGACAGATCAAGGATGGAACAACGGCAGAGACCAAGACTTCCTAGGCAGAGTCCGAGCAGGGTTAGGGTTTCTTGAGGAGGAAGATGATGAATAGTGAAATTTTAACAGGCAATCCCTAGTTGGATTTTTAAGAGTTGTTTATTGGTTGATTTAGGCAAAGTATGGAAATAAAAATCCCCTTATTTTTTTGGGATTTTTCTGGCATGCAAGGGGCATGAAATGATTTTGTTTTGAAAATAGGTTTTTGAATTATTTGACATAGTAAACAAACTTAATTTTAGTCAAAAATATTAATGTAATCTAATTTAGTGAGATGCTTGAGCGTCTAAAATTTCAACGGCATTCTGGTGGCGATTGCTATGTTTTTTAAATAGGGTCCATAGCGCTCAATTAAAGGAGCAGTTTAGGATTTTTAGCAAAAAATCCCCAGAGATACCTTTTTTGTCCCAATAACCCACTTTGTTGCTTAAAAAGACGTTTTGGGTTATTTTGGGGGTGTAATGGTACGTCAGGTGGCGGGGTGTAATTTGGTAATTTTACACAAGTCTGGGGGTATTTTGGTAATTTCACTCACTTGGGGGAAATTTAGCAGTCAGACATGATTAGGCATCAAGAATTAACACCCGTATGATTTATTGTTTAAGTTTTGATAGATAAGAGCTAGAACCGGCTATTGAGCAAGTACCAGTACTGATTGTCAAGTTAGGTTAGTATTCATGCCATATTCCTCCGTTTACCTGCGACACATTCAACCCTTGTGACATCACTGGGCTGAGTTATCGATCACGATCACAAACGTAAACCTGTGCAGAATACAGAGCAACTACACCTTCATACATTATTAATAAACGCTCCAAATTGCGTCCTTATAAAAATTTTCTTAAAACCTACATCATATTGCAGCAGAAGACTTTCAAGTCAGTAAACAACAAATACATTTACAATGTAATACACGAATTTTTGTCATGTAGCTCCTCTCGACGTAACCCGCAATTTCATCTTTGACTTGCCATTTCTAGCTTGTCTCATGTCGTTCAACTTATCGCCTCGCTCAACTTTTCTAGCTTGTTTCTCTTCCCTTCCTATATGGTTCTCCTTGGTCAATCTTATAATCTGCACAACACAACATAAGAAATGAGCACAAATCGCCCAGTAAAGACAACACGATGAGTATCGTGTATCAGTGATTCGAAGGTCTCGGAGGAATAATAATCACCTCAACGATAACAATGAATCAAAAGTTTACAATAAATTTCAGCATCAACGACATTTGTCAAACAATATTTTTCTTTCGTTAGACTGAGCGGTTTCAAAGCCCAATAGAACAACATTATTTCCACCCCATCATGGTCAAGACTCACTGACTATGCAAGTGAATACTAAATCAAGAATCGCGAAAGTAAAGATCAACGAAATGCAAAGGTAAATATCAATGAAATATCGAAATAAAATCAAAGGCAATGTAACTCAGACATGACAGACTAGACTTGACCAGACACGACAGACTTGACTCAAGCGC
Organism: Escallonia rubra; assembly: GCA_033065855.1. Lineage (NCBI taxonomy): Eukaryota > Viridiplantae > Streptophyta > Magnoliopsida > Escalloniales > Escalloniaceae > Escallonia > Escallonia rubra. The sequence continues at coordinate 270,455 of JAVXUO010002370.1, forward strand.
CATACATCCTTTTTGGCCAGTGATCATATTTCACAGGCCATCCTCCTCATTTTGATGTCCCGTTATACGGGATGTTCATCTCAGTCTCAGATAGTCAAAAGAGACACTGTCACGAAGAAGGGGACTCATCTAGAGTGTTTGTCGCTAATCGTATTACAGCTAAACAACAAGGCAGACTAAGGGGAAAGTAATTCCTCCTTATGTCCTCAATAGAACCACTCAACAAGAAATACCGGGTCACAAGATCAATCGGTGTTCAACATAACCACATGAATTCAACATAAACATAATCAACAGGGCAGACCCAGGAGAAAGTTAACCATAAGTCCTCAACAACGTACTCATCTAAGAGAAATATCGGTCATCAATAATTGTCGACATCTCACAACAACAGCACCACACTCTCTACATAACATCATCAACTAACGACAGTGGCGGACTCGGGAGATATTTAACCACAAGTTTTCAATGGTGTTCTCAATCAGGAGAAATATCGGCCATCAATAATTGCTGACATCTCACAATAACAAACAACAAGCCCTGCACCACATCATTACCAATGTCAGGTATGCTAATCGAATTGAATCTAATCATAGCATACTAGGGCAGGCATAATCTTTACTAAACTTCATCAACGGGGCGGAATAAGGGAAACTATTCTGCCTTAAGTCCTCAGCACTTAGCAACATAATTCAAATAAACAATCACTGGTCACGATGACTACCAGTATCCAATCATGACGATAGGAGTTTAACATAAATTTCCTCAACATGGCGTGCTAACCGAAATAAAGAATTCGCATATTAGAACTGCATTGTCCTTACCTAATTAGCCCTTGGGCGAAAAGGTTATCAACTCGCAACCTTGGATTGCAACGGGCGACATCACCTAGTCAAATAATACCTTATTCGTCAAGCATCATTCAATCATGTACACATTTTATTCTACCACTTCCTATTTAACTGTTCATAGCGTCTTACGATGGCTAGTTATCCCAATCTGTTAGCCGGATCCTTAACCTAGCCTTATTCACGTATTCACAATAAGAATATCTCTTGTTTTAGGCATGTTAACACCATTCTTAGCTTCCTATCACTCCGGACACTTAATTTGAGCGCGTTCCCAAAAATGTAGCACTAACATGGCAAGTTACCAAAATACCCCTGGATAGCCGCTACACCACCAACACCCCAAACTGCTTTAAAACAATTTTTTAGATGTTCTACATCCATTTCGGGACCAAAATGTCCTTCAGTAAATTTTATAGAGAAAATTACCAAAACATCTCCAGCTTAGGTAAAATTACCAAAACACCTCCAGCTTAGGTAAAATTACCAAAACACCCATTGGCAGCCATCACCCCAACAAAAATCTCAAAACCAATTTAAAACATATTTTTAAGCATCTACATTCATTTTTCAGACGAGAATTTTCTCGTTCAAAAATCCCTAACCGATAATTAACGGAGCGCTCGAAAGTCGGTTCTGCTAAAAATAGCTATCGGCTATGAAATGTCTTGAAATCTCAGACATTAGAGCATCTCACCATTTTAAGGTCCGCATAAAATTTTCACATAAAACTAAGTTGGTTTGCTATTTTTAAATTTGCCGTGAATTTTTACAACGACCGCGTCAGTTAACCCTATTTCCCACCTTGGAAAACTCTGAAATTTTCCACATCGTAGATTTCATAAAAATAACTAGAGTCCCTTTTTTACAATTTGTCCAAATCTACCTTGAACTATTTTTAAAAATTAGAATAGTGGACTGCTCACGGCCTAACCAGCTTTAGCGGCGATTACTTGTATTGTTCGTCATCGACATGAATTAAACACACACAGCTTTTCACCTTAACCCACACACACCTTCGTCATCCCTCACTACTGAGCACCCACTCTCATGTTCTTCACTATACCTATACAAATTCCACGCACTCACACATCATGACATTTAAATCACCCACATACATCACCACACCCACAGACACACACCACCTCACACGGTAGCCTTGGCTGCTGCTTCTCCCCCCTCCTAATCTCCCTTCACCACCACACAGATACGGGTGCATACACTAGTGCACACAGAAGGCACGCACAGTAGCCATGTGCTGCTGTTCTTCCCCCTTCCCTTCCCCATTTCACGAACACACACACCCACCTGTCCACAAAGTGCGCCCACCGCAGCCCCCATGGCTTCTTCTCCCTTACCCCTTCACCCTCCTGCACACGCACTACCCCTGTGCTCACAAAGACAACACACACACACACACAGCAGGTATACTCACAAACCCCCAATTAACCCAAAAAATTTAATATAAAGAGAGTGTGTGTAATACCCCAAAATTTTCTTTCTTGTGTCAAAAAAAAAGTTTCTGAAGTTTTCAATCGATGAACAGTAACTTTGAGTCGAATTAAACTTGTTTTGCTTCGAATGAATAGTGTAATTTTTTTACCTTCATATAGATAATCTCTTTGTTTTCTTTTAGCCATTTTGTTCTCGATTCCTTGTTCCTTTGCGGAGGAGATAGAGAGAATAGAAGGCTTGGGAAGCTCCTTTGGTACTAGAGCGATACTTTGAGGTTTTCTTATCATAAAGGCTTGAGTAAGGTAAGGGTTTGAACGTTCTTGCTGTGGAAAGAAATTGTAACATTTTTGCTATGGTATGGGTTGCTTCTTTAAATCTGAAAAAGAGTTGTTGGAGTTGATCAATCTTGTTATGTAAGGGATTTTATCGTTGTTTTTGCTGTGGGAAAGGTATCTTTCGGAATCCGAAGGTTTATGCTTCGTCAATTTTGGTTCATCTATATTTGTTTGCATTTGATTTGTCCTACTTTTACCCTTTCGTCTATAACATTGTTTACCCTTTCCATTTGTGCCCTGATGATGCACATCTTTGAATCTGTACATTTGTGACCGTCAATTTAAGATTGACACTGACTATGATGAACAACTCTCGAAATAGAGAGGGTCCTATGGACACATGTTTGTTATGCTAGTGAGCCAAAGACTCCTAGTACGCTCCGGTAGCACACGTTTGATGTTTGTACGTTTGGTTCGACATTTGGGTCTTATGACCATCATAGTCATCGTATGTTTGTAGTGTACCCGACGTATAATTGACATGTGTTTTTGGTTAAACGCTCAATGACGTTTGCTTTGGTATTTGACAGTAAGATATGGTTACGCATTTTCGTACCTTCGAGCTTGTATTTGATTTGGGTTCTTTGGACCACCTTATGAACATTTCGCATATTTGATTCACCTTATTTGCATCGTAGTCGATTGCTATCATTTGTTCGTCAAAGATTTGGTTTTGTTTTGGACTACGAATCACCATATTTGCTTCCCATTTGTTTTCCACTTATTGGGCTATTCGAGCTCACCCCCCTACTCGCGTGTTTTGTCCTTTACCATAGGTATCGGACGTGATTTGGGGCATGGCATGTCTGGGGAAAATTAGAGCATTTGGTTTTTGTTAGTGTAATTGAGCAATGTAAATCAGTTGAGAACTCTACTCGGAAATGGGTAATTTGGCTTTCAGACTTGAAATTTGTATTGAATAGTAAAGTCTTGGTCATATTATTTGGTTTTAGTGGATTTTTTATGAGGAAGATTTTAGTTAAGTTTTTGAAAGAATTGTATTTAACTCTTGGATCTTTTTAGATAAGTAAGATTGAGATTTAGATAATGGTGTTTGTGGTATCATAGATGTTCTGCTATACCTTTATAATAGTTATGTCATCGACGTGTTTGGTTCTTGGTTTAAGGACGTGTATGGACCCTGAAATTAAAGTATTGATCTTATGAACGAAATTGGATAATGAAATTCATTTTGGAGAACTTTACCCCGATATGGGTAATTTGATATAATTAATTATTTTTGTATAAAATTGTTTCACCGCTGCGTTTGGTAATTGTTTTGTAATGGAATACTCAGTGGAAGAATTATTTTGAGAACGGATTGTCATAGACTTTTGTTTGTGGAGATATTTTTATCTTAGAGGATTTAGTTGCTCTGTCTATACCGTTATCTTTAGAACTGTAATGGTATGTAATGAAGTTTGATGTTAGTCGCGGCCTCTCGATTTCGGGGCGTGACACAGAGAGAGAGGTTTACCCCTCTTTTCGGTTTGATTCTCTTCTTCCTCTTTTCCTCTTCTTTCTCTCTTCTTGTTCTTCCTTTCTTGTCCCCTGTTTTTCTTTCTGTCGAAACTCTGCCTCTCTTTTTTTTTCTTTTTCCTTCCTTTCATTTCTTCTTTATCCCCGCAATTTCATTTCATAATCATAAAATTCAATTAGTCACCTCTTGCAAGTAAAACGTGCCTAACTCTCCTTAACTTTCTTCAGAATAGTGCCAACTTTTCGGCTACTAATCCCCATTTTTCCAAAATTATAATTTAGACCCTCAACTTTCCCATAATTGCACTTTTGACCCCATAACTTTTATAAAATTGTATTTTGGCCCCAAAGCCAAAGTAGCCCTTTTTTCTTCTAAGTACTCAATTATTGATAACGCTATCGATAAACTTTATGACTTTAATTAATCTCACTCATAATTAGATTAAGTTAGGGTATTACATCCTCCCCCTTAAATAAAATTTTGTTCACGAAATAGGGACAAACCTTATTCCACAAACAATCACGGATATTATTACCGCATTAATGCCCCGGGTTCCCAAGTGGCTTCCTCCACTGTATGATTTCCCCCAAACGACTTTGACCACCGGCATTACTTTGGAACGCAATATTTGTTCGTCTTTATCAACCACCTTTATTGGTGCCTCTTGGTATGAGAGATTATCTCGAATTTCAACATGTTCCATCTGGATCCCGTGCGAGGATCGAGAATATACTTCCTTAGCATTGAATCCTCAAACACGTTATGCATTTGGCTCAATTCTGGATATAGATCAAGCTTGTACGCTATCTTCTCAATCTTAGACAGGATTTTAAACAGTCCGATGGACCTCGGATTTAACTTCTCCCACTTTCCAAATCGTATGATTTCTTTTCATGGTGACCTTTTTTAAAACGGCTAGGTCACCCACGTCAAACCCTAACATTCTACGCCTCTTGTCAACGTAACTCTTCTACTAATTTATGCAGTACGAATTCTTTCTCGAATAACCCTCACCTTGTATTTTGTTTCTTTGCACGGTTCCATGCGAAACAGTCTTCGTTTCCCAGCTATATCTTAACAAATAGGCTTGCGATGTTTTCAACCATACAATGCTTCATAAGGAGGCATTTTTATGCTCGCTTGATAAGCATCATTGTAGGAAAATTCGATTAAAGGCAACTTTTTATCCCCAAGCTCTGCCAAAGTTAATAATGCAGGCACTTAACATATCTTCTAATGTCTATATCGGAAGTTCAGATTTGCCATCCATCTGACGGTGACAGGCCGTAGTCATGGTTAATTTTGTTCCCACTTATTCTTGAACACTCTTTCAAAATCTCGAGGTGAACCTTGCATTTCTGTTGGACACAATGGTTACTAGCAATCCGTGATGACTAACCACCTCCTCAATATAAATTCTATCAAGTCGTTCTCTAGAATACCCTTCTCGGATAGGAATAAATCGGGTCACCTTAGTCAACCTATCCACTACAACTCAGATAGACGTGTGTATCTATTAGTTACTCGTAGTATTCCTAACTCAACATTTATCATAATTTTCCTCCCATTTCCATACAGATACAGTGAGTGGTTGCAACTGCCCGGCAATCTTCTCATGGCCCTTTTTTACCTGTTGGCCGATCAAACACCGGGATACAAACCCTGATATAACCCTCTTCATGCCACGCCACCAAAATTTTGGCGTAACTCACAGTACATTTTCGTCTCCCTTGAGTGAACGGTACTTAGACCTATAAGTACCCTTCATAATTTCTTCATTTTTTTCAATTCATCATTAAGCAGAACATATATCCAACCTTCATACTTGTAATTATCATTATCATCATCCGCATCACAATCAAAATTTTCTTTTTCATTCTTTCAAATCCCTGTTGGATCTTAAGCATCCTTTCGTCTTGACCTTAAGCTTCCTTGATTCATTCAAGAAGCGTTGGTCATATTATTATGTGAAACAGACTGTTACTTCCTTTTCTCCTTACTCGAACTTTGATTTCAAGTTTGTTCACATCCTTAATGATTTGGCATAGTAATCATCCCAGTCAGTTTTCCCCAATCAGGCATCTTAGAGAAATTGTTAATAACTCTTCGGTAGCCTCTGGCTGAGCTTAGGAAGGTACTATTCTCAAATGCCATTTGTCATCTTTTCAATTTTTCCCGACTCCTCTAACATTCTTCCGCATGAACCCCGTACATCTATATTTTCCGGTCGAACTTCATATTTCTTGAATTTGACATACAACTTAGCTTTCTTAAGATTTGCCAAGACTTGTCATTTCGCAAGCACTTATTTGCTCTTAGTGCCATTCATAAGGTCACCAACAAGGCGATGACACACTGACCAAATACTCTCGAAAGACTTGATTCATCAAATTTATAAATGCCACAGGGGCATTAGTTAATCCATAGGGCATCACCAAGAATTCATAGTGCCTGTCTATGTTTCTAAGATAGCCTTTACAACGTTATCCTTCTTTATTCTTAACTGGTGATGACATGTTCTAAGGTCAAATGAATAGTTTTCGGTCGAATGAATAGTTTTCGGTTGAATGGAAAATCAAGATTTTGGGAAAGGCATTTTCAGGGCTGAAGAATTGAGTCGAATGAAACATCTTTTGCTTCGAATGAAAGTATAATTTTACTTTCATATAAATAGTCTTTTTATTTTCTTTCCAGCCCTTTTGTTTTCTGTTCCTTTTCCTTTGCGGCGGAGAGAGAGAGAGAGAATAGAAGACTTGGGAAGCTCCTTGGGTACTAGGGCGGTGTCTTGAGGTTTTCTTGTCCAAAAGCTTGGTTTAGGTAAGGGATTTTATCGCTTTTGTTGTGGGAAGGTACTCTTGAAATTTGAAAGCTTATGCTTCGTCCAATTATGTCCATCTTTATTTGTTCACTTTTGGTTTGTTCAACTTTTGCTTTCGTTTAGAACATTGTATACCTTCCTCCATTTGTGCCTTGTTGAGCATACATTTCAATTCGTACATTTGTGACCATCAATCTAAGATGGACATTGACTATGTTGAACAACTCTCAAATTGAGAGGGTCCTCTGGACACATGTTTGTTATGCTAGCGAGCAATAGACTCCTAGTACGCTACCGGTAGCACACATTTGATGTTTTTTTTACGTTTGGTTCAACATTTGGGTCTTATGACCATCATAGTCTTCGTATGTTTGTAGCATACCCGACAAATTATAGCCATGTATTATGGGTTGAACGCTTAATTTTGTTGCTTCCACATTTGATAGTAAGATATGGTTGCTTGATATTTTATCATTCGCTACCTTACTGGGCTATTCGAGCTCACCCCTTTTTTTTTCTACCTTGCCTTTGCCACATGTGAGGGAAGTGACAATTGAATGTTTTAGCAGCGATGGAGTTTTGAGACTTTTGCTTAGTATCATAAACATTGTAGCCTTAACTTTGAAAATCTTATCCGGATAGGGGTCATTTGATTAAAATGAATTGGTATATTTTGTTTAGCCACTGCGTACAGATTCTCTTTTGTAGAGGGATATTTTGGAATGGATTTGTAATAGATACTAGACTTTCATTTTATGGAGATATTTTATTTTTAGAGGTTTGGTTTTAGTTGCTTTGTTTATACCGTTACTTTTGGAGCCATAGCGGTATATTATGAAGTTTGATTGCAGTCACGGCCTCCCGTATCCGGGGGCGTGACAGGGTTGGTATCAGAGCTTAGGTTTATGATTCTGTAGAGTCGGGTGACCCTAAGTTTAAAGCGTCATGAACTAATTGTACGATTAGATTGGTTTCTTTTACAACCAAAGTTTCTATTATTAGTATGTATCCGTGTATAGGGCTTATACAATTTTATTTGGTGTGTTAGGGTTGCTATGCCTCCTAGACGCTCTAGTCGTAACACCAACAATCCTTACGAGCCACCCATGAATAACGGAATTGTCGAGGCCATTGTACAAGGATTTCAGAATTTGGCAAATCTAATAGCCGCTGGGTACTGCTGTACCAAAACCAAAATAATGGGTAGAACGATGGTGTTAAAACCGGAGATGTGGAGAAATTTAAAAAGTTAGTGCCCACTTTTAGAGGGGAACCCGATCTAGAAAAGGCTGAAGCGTGGATGAACCAAAATGAGAAGGTATTTGACCTTCGGGACAGCAGCAACGAACAAAAGATGGCATATGTTGTTTTCATGCTAAAGGATGAAGCTGACCATTGGTGGAAGATGGTCAAGCGCACGCAAAGAATCAGCACCAATCATCCCATGACTTGGGATGATTGGCGCTGATTGTACAGAATGATATGACTGTAGCACAATATAAGGCGAAGTTCATCTCATTGTCAAGATATTCCCCACATCTGGTTGACACTGAAAATCGTAAAGCAAGAATGTTTGAGAAAGCATTAAAGCGAGGCATCACGAACAGGTTGTTGGCCCTGAAGCTTACGACTTATGCCAAGGTGGTTGAAGGGGCCAAAATTCTAGAGACAGACCATGGGGAGTTTCTAAAAGAGCAGGAGCAACAGAGACATAAAAGAGGCCGTGCAGAAACTTCAAACAAGAATAAAGGTGGTGGTCAGAATAAGAAGAAAGCAACTTTACAAGAAGGCATGCAATCTACTCAAAGGGTTACGAAGATTTGCGATATCTACGGCAAGAATCATGGGGATAATCCCTGCCACCGTTTGACAAACTCTTGCTTCAACTGTGGGAAGGTGGGGCATTATGCTATGGAATGCCCGTACCAGAAGAAAGAGAGGCCGGGGGAGAAGTCTTACAACACTCAGGCTCATGGTGGAGCCAAGCCATCTGCGGGGGATCAGAGGCCGAGGGTACAAGGCCATGCTTATGCTTTTACTGCTAAACATGCCACAGCTTCCAACGATGTAGTGGCAGGTACTTGTGAAACCTTTGATGTAGAATTTTATGGGATTTTTTCAGGCATGCAAATGGCCTGAAATAATCTTATTTTGAAAATAGGCTTTTGAATTACTTGATATAGTAAACAAAATTATTTTTAGTCAAAAATTTTAAAATGATCTAAACATACTGAGACGCTTGAGCGTCTAAAATTTCGTGGTATTTCGGCACCATTTGGATATATTTTGAAATAGGAACCTTAGCGCTCAATTTAAGGAATGGTTTAGGGTTCCGAATGGAGAATTCCCAAAAAAGGCCATTTTTGTCCAAAAAAAACCCACTTAATTGTTTAAAAAGATGTTTTGGGTTATCTCTAGCTGTGAAATAGTATGTTAGGCGTTGAGAGTAATTTCATAATTTTACACAAATCTAGGGGTATTTTGGTAATTTCACTCACTTGGGGGCATTTAGCACCTAGGCATGATTTAACGGCAATGAATAACATTCGGATGATTTATTATTAAGTTTCAATAGACAAGAGCTAGGGCAGACTTTGGAAAAAGAACCGCTTAGCTACTCAAATAAGTACTCTTTCCATATTCCTCCGTATAATCTATTTACAAAATATATAAATGTATACATGATTTAATGAAATCAAGTTTTTGAAGTTCTTGTACTACATATGTTTTCTTGTTAAATCGTTTGATGAGAAAATTAAGTTGAAAATGCCATGGACTGTTCTGTGAGTAGTTGATTTAAATTCGGTACATGTTGAATGAGATAGTAAACTTGACTTGCTTATTGTGCCCCATATCCAACAAGGAGAAGTTGGATTTCGGGCCCTAGTCAACGGGGCTTGTACGTTGATGCACAGTACTGTTGCTTGTGATTCGCCCTTACGGCCACAAAATTATTTATCCCGAGTGTAGGAGGGATTCCTTTGCATCTGTGATAGATGCAAAGGAATTTTCTTGATGTTATACTTCAGTTTGAGAAACAATTGTGTGTGTGTGTGTGTGTGTGTGATTTAGACCTGGCAAACGGGTCGACCCGCGCGGGTACGGGTAATACCCGGCCGGGTCCGGATAAAAATGGGTCGGGTATATTTTACCCAGTTTTTTCCGGGTAGACTTTTTCAGAATCCGTACCCTACCCTTGCGGGTAGGGTATTACCCGCGGGTAAAATACCAATTTTTTATTAATTTTATTTTTATTAAAACAAATTCAAATTACATTATTTTGCCATATTTTATGGCCAAATCATTCTTCAATTTTTCTGATTCTTCTTCTCCATCAAAATTCATTACACAACATTCAACAATATGCAAATCTTGCGCACCAAAAAAAAAAAAAAACAATAACCAAATCTACGCTACCACCATCCAACATTCATACATCTACAGATCTACTGAACAATATAATTAACAAATACAAGCAAATTAAAAAATGATGTAATTAGAAAGATGTGCATCCGGTAACAGATCTACGGTGGAAGTGGCCGGCGGTAGTAGATCTGCGGTAGAAGTGGCCGGCGGTAGTAGATCTGCGGCGGAAGACGGCGGCGGCGGCACATAGATGCGGTGGAAGTGGCCGACGGTAGTAGATCTGCGGTGGAAGTGGCTGATATGCGGAGGTGCCCTGACGGCGGTAGTAGATCTACAGAGGTGCGATTGTGGTCTAAGGGGAAAGAGACGGCGGCGGAGGCACGGATCTGCGACGGACGACGGAAAGAGACGGCGGCGAGGTCGGATCTGCGATCTTGTGGAAGATGACCGATTATCGTCATGGGGTGTGGTCTGAGAGTGTGAGAGAGAGCGAGAGAAAGATGGAGAAAGTGAACTTGGCGGCTGGAGAGAAAAAGAGTGAAATGAGAATGAAACCCTAAATGGCTAAATCCATTTATATAGCAGAAAATCCGGGTAAATTCGGATTACCCATATCCGATCCGAACTGACCCGAAAATTACGGATCGGTTCAGGTACGGGTCCGATTTCAGCGGGTCTTCTATATACGTACCCGTACCCGGCTTTTTTGAGCGGGTACGGGTAGACCCGCGGGTCCGGACAATATTTTGCCAGGTCTAGTGTGATTATATATATATATATATATATAAGGAAAAACATTTTGGTGATAACAATTTTGATTTCTGAGTTGAAAAAGCAAACCCATGGCATGTTGTTGAAATCCTCAAACCTATTTGAGGATCATGGTATGTGTATTTACTGCACTTTCGCTCATTCCTTATTTTTCTGGTGACGACGTAAGGGAGGTGGATCCTTATGAGCAACACGAGGAAGGGGCGCCCGAAGAGAACCATTAGAACAATAAAGTTTCTATTAACATTAGGAATTTTTATTTTTATGGATGTAATTTTGGATGAAATATTGTAGGGAGCGTAGGTCTCCTCAAATTTCTTCATAGTTGTCAATGACTAGTAAGTGAGAGTTTTAAATTGATTATTGAGGAAATACTATGTGAATATGAAAGTCTAAATTCTCGTTAGAGATGATATACCACTTCACAGAGAACTGGTATTAAAGCTCTAGGTAGAATAAGCTGAACAAAAATTGAGCCTCTAAAAATGAAGGCCAATGCGCCTATTTATAGAGCTCTGCGCCACCACCACTGTTAAGAATGGACATGTCAATCTGTGAGCTAGAGATAAGTCATAATCTTTGACAAAGATCACAGATTAACAAAAGTCAACTAATTTGTCGGTTTATCCCATAATTTTATAATATTTTTTTCCTAACTTTGAGGCATTAACTGACCCTAATTTCGGTAATTATCTCTGTTTTTGCAAATGAGATGTACCGGATTTGGGATTTATCTTCCTAAACCATATAATTATTGAGTTAATCCCTTGCATCAAGGATAATTCACAGAATAATTCCCTAAACTATTTAGACGAAATAACAATCTAGACATGGACTAGACTGACATAATCGGACTGGACTGAGCCCAATTACTGACTGGACCACTGGATTGTACTTGACTGCTAAACTAGACTAAACCACTCGACTTGACTAATGGATTTAACACTTAGACTTATGACCTTGACCATTGGACTGGACTGGACCAAATTAATTAATTAAGTTATATTACTGGGCTTAAGCTTGATAATAAACTCTAATTAATAATGAAGCCCAGTGTTTATTTAATTATTAATAACTACAAAAATAGGGTCTCTACACGATGAATAGTCATCTTGCACTTATATTGAAAACATTGATTGTTGATGACCATTATTGGCTTTGTGGGAATTCTATGTTGAAATTATGTCGTCATAATGCTTGACATTGCCACTCCTACACACACGCACCTTTTGATGATGCCAAAAGGAGAACATAACTCGGTTAGACATTTAGGTGTGTTTGTTGGATATTGAATTGATTGAGGGGGAGCATACATTAGGATGGAATATGCATATGGTAACTTGATAGGAGGAAATAACGTGCTTGAATCACATACTATTTTTCTACTCTAGAAAAATGCATGAAATAAATAAGATTATTGAGCTACATTGTATATCTCTCATTGGATCATGAAAGAACTCTTGATGTCATTCGTATAAATTCATGAGCTATATGCATCCCCAAGCACGACAAGGCTAAGCGAAACACGACGAGGCTCGAAGCAGGACGTGGCGATACAAGGTTGTGCCGCCTAAAAAGCACGACAAGTCTAAGCAAAGCACAACGAGGCTCAAAGCACGAGGTGGTGAGACAAGGCTATGCCACCTAGCAAGCACAACAAGGCTAAGGAAAGCACTCGAAGCACAATGTGTCGTGACAGTATTTACAAGCAAGACGATGGTAGGTGGCAAGAGATGTCAATCTGAGAAGTAATCAACATTGACTCCTCAACAAGCGTGAGGTGTCATGATGGCATGATGACACCTAACAACTACGATCATGATAATCCCAATTGTTAATAAAAATCATCATCATTTTTCTCTCAACCAACCAGTAATCTTTTGGGCACCTCTAAAATATCGGGGCGTTATTGTCACGACATGAACCCACGAGTAGGCATGTGAGCTAGATACGTGACCGGCCGCAGACCCAATGGACTCCAACCAAGGGCTCTGTCAGGCCTTACTACAACATGTGCACAAGAATCTATAACCAGGTAATTTAAATCCATCTCCTTAAAAACATTTCTAAAATTACGCTTATAATTTCTCAATAAATCTCTAATGACATTCTTTATTTAACAACTTACATAGATCATTTTAAATCTGGTGGAGATCTAAGCTCTGGAAAAAAAATCTCAAATTACACTTTTAGTACTAGCATACTACCTAATCATTTATTAAATAATCTAAGAGGACTACAACTCCTCTATCAGTCGTCTACCATAATCCTCGTGGCCTTCATCAGTGCCTGTTCCATCTAGATCATGGCTTGAAAAATATTTAAAAGAGTGAGCTTGGGACCCAGTAAGTAAGTACACATACCATATCCCTAAAATAGCTTTTGGGATTCATAAAAATATGTCATGGTTTTCTTCTATTTAAAACTGGTAAACATTTTCCCAAGAGATACTATACATAAATCTACTTTATGAAAGCAATTCATCCAAGATTCTCATAAACGAAGTATGACATCAAGAAGGCTCATTAACAACTATCACAGTTCATCATAACTTAGGTATGCTGCGGTCAGCGTACATTCCCCCCTGACTAGGGCCCACAATCCCTGCTTCACCCGAGATAAATATTATTCAGTCAGGGTATGCGGCCCCCTCTGACTAGGGCCCATAATCCCTCCTTCGTCCAGGATACATATTATTGTGGACACAAAGGCGAACACGAGCAACAGTATTGTGCGTCAACGTATCGTCCCGTTGACCAGGACCCAACAATCCAACTTTCTCCGTGGATATGGGGCGCAACAACCAAGCCAGAAACACCCTCTCATTCAACATAAGCCAACTTTAAAACACTACTCATATAAACATTCCATGGCATTTTTTATGCATTTTCTCATCAACCAATTTACACAAAAGCAGTAGCGTGTGAAAGGCTTTAAAACTTCTCATCATAACTTAGGTATGCTGCGGTCAGCGTACATTCCCCCCTGACTAGGACCCACAATCCCTACTCCACCCGGGATAAATATTATTCGGTCAGGGTATGCGCCCCCTGACTAGGGCCCACAATCCCTCCTTCGTCTGAGATACATATTATTGTGGACACAAGGGCGAATACGACCAACAGTACTGTGCGTCAATGTATCGTCCCGTTGACCAGGACCCAACAATCCAACTTTCTCCGGTGGATATGGGGCGCAACAACCAAGCCAGAAACACCGTCTCATTCAACATAAGCCAACTTTAAAACACTACTCATATAAACATTCCATGGCATTTTTGATACATTTTTTCATCAACCAATTTACACAAAAGCAGTAGCGTGTGAAGGACTTTAAAACTTCTAATTGGAACAAATCATTTATACATATACACAGACGGAAAATAGGGTATACGGAGGAATATGGCAGGAGTACTTACCTGGATAGTTAAGCGGTTCTGGTTCTTATTCCCAAACCTGCCCTAGCTTTTGTTTATCGAAACCTAAACAATAAACATATGTTATTTATTGCTGCTCAATCATGCCTAGGTACTAAATTTCCCCGGAAGTATGCACAATTACCAAAATACCCCTAGACTTATGTAAATTTACCAAATTACCCCTGATACCTAACGTATTGTTACACACCCAATATAACTCAAAATGTCCTTTTAAACAACTAGGTGAGTTTTTCGAACAAAAAGGACTTTCTGGAAATTTTTTGTTCGGAACCCCAATCCGCTACTTAAATTGAGCGATATGGCCTACTTCAAAAGTATATAAAATGGTGCCAGAATGCTAAAAAAATTTTAGATGCTCAAGCATCTCAGTAAGATCAGATCACTGTAAAATTTTCAGCTAAAAATAATTTCGTTTACTATGCCAATTAATTCAAAAATATATTTTCAAAATAAAATCATTTGAGGCCCTTCGCATGCCCAAAAAAATCTCAGAAAATTCTACATTGAAGGTTTAACAAAAACAATGGGATTTTGGTTTCACATTTTAGCCAAATATGCTCAGAAATGGCCTAAAAATTTTTGGCAATAGATTGATAAGTAATTCTAGAAACAACAATTTTCAGCAAATCCTAGTTTTGTATATTGACCATTTTGAGGCAGAAACATGATTAATCATAGCAAACTCAAAACTACAAAAGTTAAAGTATACCTTCTAAGGTTTTAAGAAATATAAGGGTCACAAAAATCCAATGAGTAATGACATCTCTACAGTAAATCGAAGTGGTTGATCGAAACAACAAATCTCTGTACATACCAGTTTTGTTCAATGGTTAATTTGGAGTCGAAACACTATGCATCTCGGAAAACTCAAAACTAAAAAATTGAAGAGGACTTTCTAAGGTTTCTAGAAATATAGATTTCACAAAAATCCCATGAGTAATTAAGTTTCTATGACAAATCAAACTAGCTGCCCGAAACAGAAAAATCTGGACTTCTACAGTAAATTGAATTTAAAATATTTTTAAATATTTTTCTTTTCCAAGTTTACCCATAAATTTTAATATTATTAGAAGACTCCAAACTAATTGGATTAATAGTCGAAATTATGCATTCTGATAAACTAAAAAGAAAACACGAAGTTGGGCTGTTACAGTTATAATTCTGGTTAGTTAGTAACTGAACTGGAATTTTCTGGAGTTCCCTTAACTTTGCAACAGCTCGAGCAGAGATATCAATGTAATGATTTTCGTGCAGCTTCTTGAGCTCAGATTTTAACTTCTTGAGCTCAGATTTTAACTTATTGAGCTTTGCATTTAGTTGATGACATGCATCCCCTTTATCCTCAGCTTTCCGTACATTCGTCAGCATTTAGTTGATGACATGCCTCATTCATAAGTTGAAAAACTCAAAAAGCTGCTTCGAAATGTACTGCCTTGTAAATATTTAGACAATTGTAAGATCATGATCAGATATATTAGGAGCAAGAGTGTAACGCCCCAGAAATTCCGAGCTCCGCCGCCCCGAACTCCCGGGTCATTAACCTACTGAATCACATCAAACCTATCAGATATGTTCACTAACACGTACTTTAAAACATCTAATCCGATACCATCTCAAATTCTTTATGTACAAGCTTACAAATCTACTTAAACTTAAACTGTTAAAACCTAAGTTCTTCACAAACTCGAGTCCTTATGAAACACGGTGACAGTACCGACCTATGCAGGGGTCTCACTATACTGTAGTGGCGGGCGTACCGGAACCTCACGTAGACTCGAACTCATTCCCAAACCTGCTACAGCTTATCATCACATGTAGAAGGGAGCCAAACGAAGGGGAGCTTTTGAGAGCTCAATAAGGTCGTACAAGGACTACAAAAAGATTACAACACTGTAACGACCCGGTCCACGGCCCCACCACAGGGCATTGCCTCCCTCAAAAGAGCTAGCCAAGTAGCTACTTATGAGTTCATAGGCAAGGTTTTATAAGGCCAATCGCAAACTCTCCCACAACCGATGTGAGATATTACACGGTTTCCGAGAATCCAAGCAACGATGATTTTCAAAACACTTTGAACGATCAAAATTCAATGATTTCCACAACGATCAAAATTCATCATAAATAAAATACCAAAATTGCCAAATACAATCACGACGGGTTCAAAAAACGATCAATAAAATATTCTTTTCAAAAGTCATCAATTTCAAGATACGATGATGGTTTTCCAAAGGATTTCAAAACATACACAGATCATCTGAGACAGTTCTTTCCAAAAGACACTGAAGATTTCCCAAAAAGATTTCAACACGAGCACAAACTATTTCAGAGAACACTTTCCAGTCATTTACATAACAATCACGGCAATATACATAGCAGAGAAAATCAAAAATCAATGTTGATCCTGGGTGATTGCAATGCCATTCCGGCAATCTAACAAGTGTACACATGCATGATGTACCATAATATAATTATTAGCCCTCAATAATGATCAAGGAACTAGCTTGCATTTCATGCAAGATTCATACCAACCTTATACCGCCTCCCCACAGAACAGGTACCCAGGTCAACACATAAAAATCAACAATATCAATGAGCGTTAACATAAGCTTAAATCATCGAAATCAGTTCGGGTTCCAATAAACCATAAACATACTGATGTAAGCCATCATTCAGAATTTCAAAAGAAAATCACAAATAAACAACAAAACGACTGTGAATAGTTATCGAGTTTAGACACAACATTTCGGAAGAACGAATACAAATGATAGTCAAATTTTCTCAGCATGCAGTAACAGACGAGCATGACAAGATTTCTAAACAATCGATTCAGGTTCAATATTGGGGATTTTTTGGGCAAAGACATATTGATATCAATAGACAGTTCAGAGTTTGGCATTAGCCATAAGTAGATCAAATGAGTACTTATGAGTACGAGTTATCAAAATAAGGGCTCGGACGAAAGTCCTTACCCAAGGTTCAGATATAATTCTTTACCTGGATCCGCAGCTAACTTATCTAACCGGAAGTCCTTAACTTTAACCTAGTGTTATGAAAAGCGCGCCTAGGCGCAAGGCACAGATAGGCTCACACAACGCGCCTCGCCTAGGCTAGGCTCAGCGCGTTCAAGAAGGCGCGCGCCTCTTGCGCCTAGGCGCGCCTAGTGAAGCGGCGGTGGAGGCGCAAGGCTGGGCGCTTCTTGACTGTTGCCGTTCGATTTTCTTCACATGGGGATGGGCCGTTGATTTTCCTTTTCCTTTTTGTCTTTACCAAGTCAAAACCCCCAAATCAGTTCCTGATTCACGAGTCGTGACCCAAGACGGCAAGACCCAAGCTCTCAATCTCTCACAGTCACCTCGCGAGTCCCAACCTTCCATCGCTGTCGCATCTCCTATCTCCGCTCGCCGTCGCATCTCCCATCTCCTCCGGTGCCGCAGGCGACGGAGCTTACTCGGCGGGAGGCTGCGGCGGCGTCGGCGGCGGAGCTTACGCGGCGGCCGATCTCCTCGGCGACGGAGTAGTACTTGTCGGTGCCGAGATCCTCGACGTCGATGCGGAGGGAGCGGAGGTGGGCGACGGCGGCGTCCTTGACGGCAGTGCCGAAGCTGTCTGCTCAGGCTATGATCTTGAGGTGGCGGTCGATGGTGGTGTCTTGAGCCATAAGTCGGCTGTGGTGTGGTGTGGACTGTGGACTGTAAGGTCGGTACTTGGTTGTTTGAGGTTTGGAAGTTGGTCTACAAAAGACTCTTGGTCTTTCGTGACGTTTGCTTTGTCCGAATACTGCACTGTTATCACGCACAAAACCAAATATTAACGGTCATATTTACCGGGAGTTAACCGGAATACCATTAATTTTGTTTCCGAATTTTTTAACTGTAATTTTTTTTGTTTATCGTTTTTGAAAACAATATAAACAAAAGTTGTAGCAGTCTTGCAAAAAACTTAGCCTCAAAGTATTGGTTATGACATAACATATTTTCTAAACAAAAGCCCTACTCAAAAAGAGGCAAATAAAAGGGGAAGTGATATTTGAATTTTTCTTTTATCGCTAAAAATCTTAAAAATCACCTTTACAACTTTTAGAGACAAAAAAGAGCATAAATATTATCATCTTCCCCTTTCCAAATAAGTACTCCACTTCCCAAATATCAATAATTCTGACCCATCATGATTTATTTTACTTAATTTTATTGTTTTAATGCACTATTATTTATTTATTTTTATTTATTTTCATATTGCGCCTTGCTTCGAAAAGGCGCGCGCCTGCGCCTTGCGCCTTGCTTCGAAAAGGCACGCGCCTGCGCCTTGCGCCTAGGCTCCAGGAACCTTTTGCGCCTTAGGTACGCCTGCGCCTTTAATAACACTGCTTTAACCTAAACGAAATAATCGAATCATTAGAACACAGACTATAGCAAAATATTATAACTTAATACAGACTCACGCATACTCCTAAAATGAACCGCCCTCACCGCGTATGTAAAATTACCAAAATGCCCTTATGTGTAAAATTACAAAAATGCCCCTCTCAGACTTAAATCACCCAAATGGCCTTCCCGTGCCTAAAATCACCCAAATAAATTTATTGTATGCAAATTTACACGGAAATACCTTTCTTAGGTCAAATTACCAAAATACCCCTTCGGGGTGGCAAATTACCAAAATACCCCCCGTTACACTTAAATCATCAAAATAATCTTTATGTAAGCCAAATCACTAAAATATCCTTACTGTATATAAATTTACTCAAAAATACCCTTTATGGGTAAAATTACCAAAATACCCCTCTTGGGTGTCAAATTACCAAAATACCCCTGGGGGTTTCCGGCACCAAAAAAATCCCAAAATATTTTTAAACGCTATTTCAGGCATCCTGATACTATTTCTGAACTAAAAATTATTTTAGCAAATTTTCGCCCAAAAATCTCGAACCGATGTCCAGACCGAGCGCTAAAAAGCCGGTTCGGCTAAAAATACCTATTGTCCTCATAATGGCCCGAAATTTTAGAATATAAATTCTATCAGTAAAATAATACTTTGCTTAAAGTTTCATATCAAAATAGCTTGGTCTGGTACGCTAAATAATTCGATAAATTTCTTTAATCAGTAGCCAAAATTAGCGCCCTTCGCAGACACCGAAATCCTCAAAAAATTTCAGAGCGTACGTCTCATAAAAATATCAGGGGTTACAGTTTTGGACCTTGCCTAATTTTGGCCCTAACTATTTATGAAAATTCGTGGAAAACTGCCTAATTAATCTTTTACTTTTAGCTACCATTACAAGTACTATTCCAATTCAAGGCACACACACTGCT
Source organism: Escallonia rubra (assembly GCA_033065855.1). NCBI lineage: Eukaryota > Viridiplantae > Streptophyta > Magnoliopsida > Escalloniales > Escalloniaceae > Escallonia > Escallonia rubra. Next base: position 290,276 of record JAVXUO010002370.1, read on the forward strand.
GCACCTTTTCCCACGCACACTTTCTTCTTCCTTCAGCCATTGCCGAAGCTCATGGTTCCTCCAAACTCACATATACACCCATCAATTATCATTAACACACTAGAAACACCTAAATAGGATTAATTCCATGCAAAAAAACACATCCTAATACACCTAATCACATAATCATCCCCCTCCACCTTACCCGCCATACACATATATACACACTCAGTGCACACACAACCCACAGTCTCACACACACACACACTGAAACACACACACGCACACCTTCAGGCCTACCAAAGCACACAAAATCTATCCCCTCCACTTTAGTGCTACTTACACCTTAATCGCCCACGATTTCACAACCTATTAACATACTTCACCCATACCCACTGCTGCCATACACACAGTGCACCCACGGCACACAACCTTGTGCAAATTTATTCATTAAAACTCCCTAGAAAAGAAGAGAGATTACCCCTAGGACCCTTTTCCAACTCTTCTTCTTCTTCCCCTTCTCCGAGCTCCCTGCTTTTTTCTGCTTCTCTCTTGCTCTGTTTTCTATTTTTTCTTCTTGTTCTTCACTGTTTTATTTTCTTGTTCTATTGTTTTTGCTTTGTTTTGTTTGTTTTTTTTTTTTCACTTATCCGAAATCTCACATATCCCCATCCCATATCAAATTATTTAATTTGGTTGAGTCATGGAAGCTAGTAGGTGGTGTCACATTCTAAAAAAAGGCTTCTAAACTATTTTCATAATATTGCAAAATAGTCCCTCAAGTTTTCAAAATTACGAAATAACCCCAAACTTTTATATAATTACATCAAAGCCCCAAATTTGGTCTAATCTTGATTAATTAAATTAAATGTCACTGAAACATATATTACCACCCATTTAATTATTTCTCATCACTAGAAACATTAATTTACAATTAGCCCCCAATTTTTTTGGAATTACGAAAATGCCCCCAAAATTTCAAATATTACATTTTTGCCCCCAAAAACTTTTTAAGCTCCTATGCACTACTTATACCCGAGCATCACTTGAATTTATCGCTCGTTTATTTTTTCGGAGTCCGAATGGTGATTTAACCGGCTCCCGAAGTTCGGGGTATTACAAAGAGCCTTAGCTTGTGCATTAGAAAATCTACCAGCCATTCTTCACTGTGAAGGGCTCTATCAATTCTACACATAACCAATTCCTCCTCTCTCAGATTGCACCAAGTATAGAACAGCCCAGGTATAATGTCCTCCAAATGAGAATTACAGAGGCATTGATTAAATTTATACAAATCTCTTCTATGTATGCCAAGACTACCACATTTCTTAGTTGGAAGTCTTACCACATTAAAATCACCTGCCACTAGCCATGCCTGTTGACCAATAATAGTTGCATCTATTTCAAGCTGAGTCCATAACCCTCTTCTTTTTTCTCCTTTATTGTTCTCATATACAAAGGTTACCTAATAGGGTAGGCCATCTGCTAAAGGAGTGATTCTCCCAGTTATCGGCTGGGAGGATTTATTGATCACATCCAACTGAACACACCTATTATTCCAACCAATCCAAAGTCTAGACACCCCCTTGTTGTTCAGACAATATGTGAATGCACAGTCTTTATCTCAGTTCTTTGTTATTGCTAAGATGTTTTCTTCCTTGTATTTAGTTTCCTATAATCTCATAATATCAACTTTATGAGTTTATTACCATTTTTCTCCCATCAGTTTGTTTTACATGGTCATTAAATCCCTTGATGTTCTAACTGGAAATGATAGTCATTTGAATTTAGTTCCACTGCTCCTACTTATAGTACCACTCACCAATACCTTTTTCTATTGCAATGTAGACTGTTAAGGGGTGGGTTCTCTATCTACCCTAACAGAGATTGTTGTGGCTCCATTTCCAAATTCTCATCTTCTGTAATATCCTGAACTTCGTGAGCTGTTTAAAATAACCATTCATGACCTGAAAAATAAACAAGCGATAATTTTGAGCAATTTTCAGGTAGTAGTAGAGAATGGAAGCTTAAAAGAATTTTGGAGCAAAAATATAATTTTAAAAATTTTTGGGGCCATTTTGTAATTTTGAACAACTTTGGGGGCATAATGTAAATTATTTTTTTAGTGATGAAAAATAATAAGATTAGTGATAGTATATATTTTAGTGACATCTGGTTAAATTAATGCAGATTAAAGTAAATTTTGGGTCTAAATGTAACTACACAAAGTTTGGGGGCCAAATTGCAATTTTGAAAAGGGCCATTAGGTGTCAAAATTTTAGACCAAATTGTCTTAGTGGATGCCACATCTTTCTATTTTTGCTGATGACTAATCAAACCTTATAATAAAATATGAGATAGAACTTTGGAAGAATAAAAGAAAGAAAACAAGGAAAATAAAGAAAATTAATTCGGGAGAAATAGAAAACAAAGGAACAGGAAAAAAAAAGAGAAAGAAACAGAAAGGAAAATAAAACAGAGAAACAGGGAGGAAGGAAGAAACAGAGGAAGAAGAGAAGAGAGGAATTTGGGCGAGGGGAGAGGAAAAGGGGATTGGAAAAACTTCCAAGGGTAATCTTTTCACCTTTGTGTGGGTTTTCAGTAGATGTTTCTGTGTGTGCAGTGTATGTGTGTTTACTCTGTGTGTGTGTGTGTGTGTGTGTGTGTGTGTACAGTTGAGTTTTAGTGTATGTGTGTGTGTATTTTATGGGATAGTGTGTGTAGGGGAAGGGAGAGTGTTGTGTGTGTGTGTGTGTGTGTGTGTATTGGGTGATTATGTGAATAATCTAGTGGTGTTTGTACGTGTTTATGTAGATACTAGGTGTAATTGTGTGTGTTTCAGTGGATTACCGAGGGGATATTGTGTGTTTTGGTGTGTGTCGTGGTGTTACTGTGGGACAGTGGGTGTGGGTTGTGTGACTGAGTGTGTGTGTGTACGCCAGGTGTGTGTAATTGTGATAATTGTGTGTTCAGGAGTGTGTTATACGTAGGTTAGTGGTGATTTAGGTGTATGTATGTCTATTCGTGAGTGGGAGTGTGTACAGTGTGTGTGTGTGTGTGTGTGTGTGTGTGTCGACAGATTGTAAAAGAAGGAGAAATGTGTGTAGTTTAGGTGAAATAGTATAGTGTTGGTTTTTGTCACTAAAGATAGGGATCATTTTTATGCAGTTTTATACTAATTTTTATAAATAGTTAGGTTCATAATTTGACAAAGTCCAAAATAGTAAACCCCAATATATTTACGAGACGTATGCTCTGGAATTGTTTGGGAATTTTTGGTGTCTGCAAGGGATGCTAAATTAGGGTATCAATTAGAAGGAATTCTCAATTTAATTAGCATATCAAACCAACATATTTTAATTTGAATATTTTAGGAAAACCTTATTTCACTGAGATGTTTCATTATCTAAAATTTCGTGCGATTCCAAAGTCAATAACTATTTTTAACCGAGCCGGTTTCTGAGCGCTCGGTTGAGAAACCGGTTCGGGATTTTTGAGCGAAATTTTTTTAAAATACTTTCTAGCCAAAAAATAACTTCAGGATGCTTAAAATAGTATTTTTAATGTGTTTTTGAGAATTTTTCAGGACCGAAAACTCCAGGGGGTATTTTGGTAATTTTACCTATAAAATGTATTTTTTGGTAAATTCACATACAGTAAGGTTATTTTAGTGGTTTTACTTATGGCGATGTTGTTTTGGTAATTCAAGTCTGAGGGGGGTGTTTTTGGTAATTTTACAGCTTAAGGGCATTTTGGTAGTTTTCACATAAGGGACATTTTGGTAATTTTACGTGCCCGGTGAGGGGAGTTCATTTTAGGAGTATGCGCACGTCCGTATTGCGTTATAATATCGTAGTGTAGGTTGTGTTATGATGATTTGATTATTTCATTTAAGTTAAAGCTAAAGACTTTCCAGTTATGATAATCTACCTTTGGATCCAGGTAAGGGTTTCTATCTGAACCTTCGTCCGAACCCTTATTTCCATAACTTGTACTTGTAAGTATTCTTTCGATTTACTTATGGCTAATGTCGAACACTGAATTATGTATTGATATCAACATGTTATTGCCAAGAAAACTCCAACATTGAACATGAATCGATTATTTGAAAATCTTATCGATGCTCGCCTGTTATTGCATACTGGATAAATTCGATAATTGTTGTATTCTTTCTTATGAATTTTTATGCCTAAATTCGATAACCGTTCGTAATCGTGCTTGCTATTTGTTTGTGGTTATTCTGATATTTCAAGTGATGAATCATAGCAGTATGTTTATTTGTTATTGAAACCCGAATTGATTTCGGTGATTTGAATTCATGTTAATACTCATTGTTATTGTTGATTTTGTGTTGACCTGAGGCACTGTACTATGGGGAGGCATTATAAGGCTGTTCTGAATTCTGCGTGGAACGCAAGCACTACCCAGTGAGACTAGTATTCTTTCGTACATCGTGCATGTGTATACTATGTTATGCATTGCCTGAATGGCATTGCATATTGGCTTTGCCTAAATGGCATTGTATCTGCCAAGGATCAGCATCTTTGAATTTAATTACATTATATCTTACAGGGATTGTTATGGAAATGACTGGAAAGGATTGTCTCAAACGGTTTGTGCTTGTTTGAAATCCCTCCTCAGATTGCCTTTGAACTCGTTTTGAAATCCTTTGGAAAACCATATCGTATTTTGGAATGATAGCTTTGAAATTGATCTTTTATTGATCGTTTTGGAACCCGTCGTAATTGTTATTGTTTATTTTGGTATCTATTTATGATGAATTTCGATCATATTGAAAATCATCGAGCTATTTAGATTGTTTGAAATATTGTTTTGGAAATCATCGTTGGTTGGATTCTTTTGAATCGTTTTGTAATTCTTTCAGTTGTCCTTGTACGACCTTACGGAGCTCTCAAAAGCTCACCCTTCATTTGACTCCCTTCTGCAGGCATCAGATGTAGCGTGCTCGGGAATGGGGTTTAGAGTCTGTCTGAGATTTCGGTGAGCCCACCACTACTGTGTAGTGAGACCCCTGTATGGGTCGGTATTGTAAACTCGTTCTGTAAAGACTCGAGTTTGTAAAGAACCTAGGTTTTAAGGGTTTAAGTTTAAGCAGTTTTGTAATCTTGTAATTGAAGAATTTGAGTTGATATCGGATTAGATGCTTTGAAGTATGTGTTAGTAAACATGTTTTTGGCAGGTTTGATGTGATGTGGTAGGTTAACGTCCCGGGAGTTTGAGGCAATGGAGCTCCGGGTTTTCGGGATGTTACATCTTCCTTGTAATAATATGGCCTGGAATTTGTTTGCATTTTGTACCTATACATCATGTGGTTTTGGTGCTTGAAAAGCCCTATTGTCAGATATCTCTTCATGTATTGTGTTGCTCTCCTTTTTTTGTTCCCATTTTTTTTTTTTTTTTTAAATACACTTTAGTACCCCAAAACTAACCCGAAATCTCGTTTAAGGGTCCAAAAGTTTATTTTTTTACACAAAAGGATCTGTAGTTTCAAATTTTCAATAAGTAAGGACTTCCATCCAATTCCTAACGATCTAGCCAAAACCGTCAAGGGCAATTTTGTCAACTCAAGTTTATTTTTTTTCCTCCATCTCTCTTTCTCTCTCTCTCTCTCTCTCTCTCTCTCTCTCTCTCTCTGCACTGATATTAGTTTTCTCTATTTTTCTCTCTCTCTATCAGCCCTTACACCTGGTGCCATGGTTATCAACTCCAAAGCCATCATCCCACTACACGACCACAATTAGCACTATGCCACCACCATAACCACTCCTTGATGTAAGTGTATGCCATTTCTCTATCATCACCCACCCCACAACCACCATTAACACCATGTCACCACCATAGCATCCCTCCCCTCCCTCCCTGTCTCTCTCCCTAATGCCGCTATCACAGATTACCAATTGAATCCACTATCCTATACCACCACAAAGATCCCAAAATAAACACCCAATTAAATCGGATCAAAGGAAAATGTGTTAGTTGAAGCTTTGAACGGAAAAGTTGTAACTTCTAGAAATTAGGGATGATCAAGATTGTAGATCCAATTGGAAATAGATGAAAAAAGAAAAATAAAACACAGGCACCGGTCGTCGGCGACGAGCCATGACCGTGTATGACTAGTGGTTGGTCCGGCGGTGGTTGATGCCGATCGTGGCGGTGGTGTGGCCCTGGTGGAGGTTGGCGACGGGTCTACGCCGGTGGGTCAGGTGGTGGAGATCTTGCCAATCTGGTGGTCTATACAGATTGTTGATGGCAACTATGTTGGTACGGCCATGTGGTTATGCTATTGGCGTTGGTGGCGATGTTGGCCCCAGCAGTGATGTGATAAGACGACGCCAGCGGGGATTGTCAGTTGAATGACACCGCGGCATGGTGATTGTTAGCAATGGCGATGCTGATTTGGGTTATTTGGTGTCTCTATGTATTTCAACCATTGGTGGGGCTTAGGTAAGGGACGGGCTGGTGGGGTGGGTGAAAATTTGAAGAAGAAGAAGAGGAGAAAATTTTAAAAATAGAGGAGAAAAAAATTAAACTTGCCCAGACAATTTTGCCCCTGACGGTTTTGCTTAGAATGTTAGAATTTGGACGGAAGTCCTTATTTATTGCAAAATTAAAATTACATACCCTTTAATGTAAAAATTAAATATTTAGACCCTCATGTGAGATTTTGGAATACTTTTGAGGTACTAAAATGTATTTAACCCCTTTTTTTTTTATTTCCCATAGAGTCTGGGTAATAAGCTTCTTGAAGCAACTATTAACTCTATGCCCATACACCGGGACTCACTCATACTTAAGTTTTTTGCTCCCTAATATCCTCCTTAGGACCTCTCAACCTCTGCTACATCCTCCCTAGTATATTCAACTCCTCTTGGCCTTGAATTTCTTGCGGTTGAACATAATCAAGTCTATTCACCTGGTAAAATTTCTGATTAGGTCATACAGTTCTTGCATACTTTGGATGACTGCTATTTGACCATGAGCTTTATCTTGTTTCATTTATTTGCAATGCCTCATACGTTCTTACTACCTGAAGGCAAAGGTGAGAATTCACCTCTCGCTCCCACTTGATAATCTTTAAATATATTGGCCATTTTACTTGTCACTGTGGCATCCACGTGGTTAATAAGACTTATACCTAGGGATACAACGTGGCGCATAGGTTGTACAGTTGAGGTGCGTCCGTGGCGGTCGATTCTTGGATGCCAGATGTTCGGGCACCATTAATCGCATATTTCTCTCCTAAAGTTTTCCTCAATTCCAGATTTTCATGCTTTATTTCTTCGATTTGTTGCTTATTGCAGTAATCAAATGTATTATGCACCTTCTTCATTGGAATCCATGCACGATTCCATTACCCAAACTTCTCCGATCCCAACAGCACCGTGATCGGAGATGAGTTGGATGCCTGAGTACCTACCGGTAGTACTGCCAATCAAATAAACCTAAATAAGAAAAGATAGACCAACGAGGATCATGAGAACCGCCACATCATAGTTCTTAAACAAATAATTTCATTAAAATTCTGAGAATCTCACCGTCATCCAAGGTAAGGGAATGCCTCTTGTGCATTCTCAAAACACCTACATTTGAATAAGATATATGATACACGAAGCAATCATTGATCTCAATTGAATGCCGATTAGTCTTGTCCAGTTGTGTTGGTGCAGGTGTCACAGTTGAAGGTGGTAAAGATGGTCAAGTGTTGGTGTCAATGTTGAATATGGTACCGATCGGCGAGAAACGTTTAACACAACATAAAAGAGGTCGATTAAGAAATATTTGAACACGATAAAAACCTAATTCAGCTCAACCCCCGGGTCTTTTACCTTACCAATGGCAAGAAATCAGTAAAAAGCAAGATAACTGAAACATCAAAGAACTACAACCCCACAAATAGTTTAACTATACAACTAACCACGGAATATCTTTTAAGGTATCTTGATTGATAGGCGTCTTCGTAAATCGTGTGAGGATGAGGCTTCTACTAGCACCGCAATCCACATTTTCGTTTTATGATTTTCAGTTTATTGTGGTTCCACCCAGCATTCTACAACTCCAATGACATCTCTTCATCTGGTGAAGTAACAGCTAGGAGAGAATATTTGACACGGAGAGATATCTTACCCTTGTCTACGACAAGCCTTGCTCCAGAAACAACCCAATAACCAGGTGGGTCCTGTGGTCCTCTCGCCATCTCTGTCGTGTCAACAAACCTCAAAAGTTTAGCAGCGTGTGCAGGCAATGGAGGGCCGCCCGGATATACGGCAGAGTTGATGTTTACATCAGATGGCTGTGGAGGTGGTTTTTGACCAGTAGAAAAACGCGTGCTAATCAAGGTTGAGATTACTCCAGATTTTTGGCTTAGGACAGGGGAACCATCCCACTCAGGTTTCTTCACCACTAAGGCGCCAATAACTCTGGAGAAATGAAGGCATAGAAACAAAACTCTTTTCAGACCAGAGTCTTTAACTTCAAACTGGGCCTTAGTAACAACAGAGAGATCCTCATCGCTCTCAACAGGGGCAGTGCACACATGGGAGAAGCTTTTCCACTGGACCTTCTCGTAGTATCTTCTGTCATACGAATTACGGGAGTTGCCGTTTGGTTCGTCTTGAAGTTGGAAGCTTTTCGGCAGAGAGGAAAGGTGCTGCATATGGACAGCTAAACAGTTGTTTCTTTTTCCTTCCAAATACAGTCGAAGGCCAGTCACCGGCCTGTTACCAACATCCACCTGGCAGGAGAAAGTTACCAGAATAATCAGTTATCTTGTATGCTAGCCAGCAATGCATGGAATCTTAAGCATATTACACAATTCAGGAGAAAAGGAGGTGAACAGAAAGATGCAGCGTCGTCTCGATATTTCGGTATCATTGAAAAGTAAAAGAAATAGGACAATGAAGTAAAAATTGTAGCGTAGTTTGACATGCTTTATACGTCTTGTCCAAATTGAACATAGGAAGCCTATGTGCCGCTGATCCTCCTAGCCAAGCTAATTAAATGAATCCACTGGCTTACGGGCCAAAAACAACAAACTGATATGGCAGTTTGAAATGGAAGTAACATTCCAATTGAATCAGTTAACAGAGAAGAATGTTTGTCCTTGACATGGAAGAATGTGAACATTGAAAACTATCAGGCTCAGAATGTTCCAATTTTCACAATGCATTGAATATCGCAGATAACATTTTTTATCACTGTTGCCACACAAAAGCAAGAGTCCAAAAACAAAGACAGTAATAGACGAATTGACATCATGATATGATTCCGAAGGTGGGAGACGAAGTCAAAGCACCAAGTTTATCACTAATAGCAGACTTTAGGTAGAAGCAATCTATTTAGATGGTTTAAGAAAGTTGCTTTTATAAACAACTACTTAAATAGCGTTGGTTCAGCTGATTAATATAAAATCTGTGGGTATACTTTGGCTATGATGTCGGAGTTCTATATGCATTCATCTCCATATATGCACGTCTGTATGGATGTTGTAGCTCTGGCGGGTTCAAATATTCATCATGTATGTTGAAAGAATTATGAATCCACGTGCTTTTGTTTGAAATTTGCATGCCTGCAGATTTCTTAAATAAAAAATTACAAACTTATTCTCAAAATAACGGCGCTTTTAGGTTCACACTCAATTTTTTTGCCATTGCGACTGAGCTAGTACTATCTGAAGTATAGGCTGTATTTTTATGAATAAAAACCACGATTGTGGACATAAAGGAATCTAAAGACTCTCCCCAGGTTTGCCATCTTATTTTCCTGTTCAACAAGATCACAGGTATGTCTTTTATTTTGTTCTTAATCACATGCTTATGATTTAGACAAGTTTCGCATTTCGAAGATCGATTGATCAACAAACAGCAGTTTCATAATGGAGGTTGCCGAAACAAAAAAATGTAAAGAAGGTCTCATATTTCATCCCAAGTGAAAATACCATCCAAACTGATACCGATAAAAGTCAACTACTAATTAGAATGCTACACGTTGTCTAATTGACAAGCTTCGCCCAACTCCAAGTCAAAGTCGCTTATAATCCTAAACTATGGTTACCAGAATTTTCTAGCAAGCCCTTAACTTGCCTCACAAGAAATGGGCCTAAGCCGATATTCAGTTCTAAATCTGTTCGGGTTCGAATGCCCAATCTATATAAACGGGGGACCTCCAGGTACACAAGAGACATGCAATCATTCAACGAAAAATTGGACAAAATCAAAAATCCGTCTTTGTTTTTCCACTTGAAGGTTTTTTTGCTATCTTGCTTTCTCAGAGTTTCACTCCTGTAGCTGATTCTCGATCCTGGTTCCCAATCTACTTTCTAGCAGCAACAGATCGGCACCATCAGTGGAACCAAAGAAAGAAATCATGGCAAGCCACTCTCGTCATTCTAGCGGATCTCGATCTCAACAAACCTGCAACCTCAATTGTTGAGACGACACAGAACAGATCAAAGTCACGTCTCTCAGTCATATCACAGTCGAGCCATAGCCCCACAATGCTCGTGTGGCTACCCCTTCTCTCAGGGTAGATAACCGCCGTCGTCGAACCAATCATCAACTATTCAACACTCCCCATCCAGATTTGACTAGAGCAATCGTTGAGCTCAAATGCATCATCGATAACTCCAGGAGACCATATTGAATCAAGTTGGTGCAATCTGTCGTTCAGCCAGACATTCCAATCGTGAACTGAGTGAAGTATCTGCAATGCTCCTCGCATCCGAGTTATAGTTGACATTATAATTCCAGCAATGATCCCACTTTGAGCCGGATATCGCTTAGAATTGCATACAACTCAAAGCGGCTCTTTTTATCTACGAAGCCTTTCAAGTAAAGGTAGCTCGGTCACATTGCCGTCATAAGAGACACTAGATGGGTGCAACCAGGAAGGGCTCCTCCATGACCCTTATTGTGTCAGGATACCCCCTCTCCAAGGAGATCCGAACTCCCACCGCAATTCAAATGTGACACGATAGCACAAGTGACCCTAGAGGGAACGTATATCAGTTAAACTAAGATGGTGTCGCTTCAACGTGCTTTTGTGAGTATGCTCAACAAAGTTGCACACACTTGTCTCAGTTTATCATATCATAAAGGCCGTGTACTTCACACATTCGTCCAAATTATCTATCTCTAGAGTGCCTTCATTGAAGCGCCCAAGATATTGGGACGAAGACGCGTTCTTTTCTTGGAAAACATTGAGAAAACTAACGGAATTTTAAGGCGTGTGCAGAATCAAGCAGAGAACAATGAGAGGTTAGACAGAGACAGGAGGAAGCCTCTACCAATGACGCCAGATTGCGCTACTAACTAGTAGCTATTGATTGATTAGTTTGATCTAGATCTATACGGCTATATCAAGCTAAAAATTAATAATCCTGACTTGCTGTCGTGAGAAGAAATCAAAAGGCCGAGAAGTGCAAATAAATTGACTTCAGGATACCTATATGCTTTTGTACATGTGATTGGACGCTCTATCTGAAAAAAGGTACAAATGAACTTTCCTCACATAGCCATGCATCAATAATCTACGAAAACATGATCCAACATATAAATCGATCCGGAACTTTCAGATTTTGTACACTTATGCGTTAAAAAGCAGATAACCCGACCCATTGCACCTAAACCTTTGACATAACGCTCAAGCAGGTGATCACAAGCCATTGCAGAAAGCCCAACCTTACGGAATTGCTTCCATGAATAGCTTGAACAAAAATAAGCTATGATGCTAGAAACTTCACCGGCCAAGATCAGTTAAAAATGATCTTGCACTTCTTTAACCATACTCAAGACAATATTGTAGACAAGCAAAGAAATGGACAATATGGTAAGGTTACTCACATCAGATCACTTTTCTTTCTTTTAATATCACCCCCCACCCCACCCCGCCCCACCCCCCACCCCAAAAAAAGAAAAAAGACCACACTCCCACCCGAATGATAAACCCCCGAAACGTCTCAGGCAGGCTCAAGGACATTAACTTAGTTGAATTTATGCTAAACTCTGTTCAAGCATGAACCAGACCAGCAAAATCTATTCTTGCTTTCTTTAGCCTGGTTGAACTTGAGAAGCTGAAATTGCAGGTTCCGAGATTGACAACTATTTCAAACCAGGATTTTGCAAATCTCTCGAACACTCTGTTTTGATATACTATATCAGATCCACATTTTGTTTCTGATTCTGTAGATAAACATACAACATGAATAAATGAACAGAAAACTAGAAGCACTGCAGTTCTCTCCACCTGCTCCTTGTTGATTCCTAAAAGTATGGTGCTTGGTAGGTTCTAAGGCACATAAACGACAAATCCATTTTATTTTTGTCAAGAAGAATAAGAATTACCAGATTTGTGTTAACATGGAGCTTGGGACCCATAAAGCTGAACTGCAAAGATGCACCACTCTGTTGCTTCCTTTCAGGACCAACGGCAAGCTCACCAAATACTGGTGCCCACTGCCTTGGAAGCTGAAACTCCAAAAACTGATAAAGTTCTTCAATTGGTGGCTTATCTACAGTAGGGGGGGAAAAAAAACTCAAACTTTTGAGGCCAGAGATAATGAGAATTTTCTTTTGCAGATTACACTTGGAACTTTGCTACAAGCCTACAAGTATTCACATAAATAAACAAGAAAGGTACTTAATATGAGCAAAAAGCTCTTAAGTTATTTGTCTAGAGAAGCACTTTTCTATCAAAAATTGTTTGCTAACTTCATCTTTAAAGGAGTGTAGAGTAATATGCAATATAAACTCTTAGTAATTTACATGATTTATGATAATATGTACTCAAACTCACGTGCAATGATGAAATTTAACAATCACTGTCGCACATGGATAACAGAATTAATAGAGAAGAACTGCTGAAATATGGAGATCTGGATTGTTTCAATCTAGGAGCTCTTTGGGAGCTCGCTTCAAGGTAAGATCGGAGCTTGTTCAAACAATAGAAGTAGAAGAAGAAGAGAAGTAGACATGACCCTAGATTTTTCATCCAGCTTCTCGCATTGCAACACCATCTCTTAGGAATATGAGTTGCCTCAAGGAGAAAGTACAGAGTCCAAATATATAGGAATACACATAATCACATTACAATTAGTTAATTGAAGCTGGGTTGCCAATGTTTGACCCCTTTAAATGCCTATGCTTACGTGCTCCTATTTCCAACGCTACCAGTTTCGTGCAACTTAGTTTCGTACTATTGTAATCCAGAGACTCTGCTTCCACGTGCACAACCTTTCATAGCCTCAAAAACAAAATCTATTTACCACATAGCAACTGTAGCGAAGATACATTCTGGGAATTCTAACTTTTGCATTCATTTAAGTAGAAGTCCATTCTGACTCTTCCACTTATTATGACTCTATTCTACTATCATTCGTCGAACTTAAGCTATGCACCAGAGCTAACCGATATCCTTTGCAAGCAGAATAACTGACCATGACAGCACTGCATTTGTAATGTAGCAATTAACGGATAACTTTTGAAGTATTCTTGTAAATTAGATTAGGTTCAACACATACTTCTTCGAAAGAGGTTTCACCACCCTTCGTGTATACGATTACATATTATGTTTTCACAACTATTAGAGGCAATTTGATTCAGGGATAATCATAAAAGACAAATTTGATACATGATATCATACTAATCCACAAAGTCTCACAATGTATCAAAGAAAAGCTGGACAGTATCTTATGTTATCATGGCCTAACTCAAGTATCTAAGAGCTATGGCTGGAATAAAAATGGTTCATTTTAATGAAGAAATTATGCAAGAAATGTTTTCATCCAGCAGACTAGGATACTTGAAACATATCAGTTCAGCATACTCTTAAACCCCATTAACAAGAGGCTGAAAATAGAAAACCAGTGTATAATATTAAAAATGAAATTGCTTAAAAAGTAAGTTTCTTCCGCGGGAGTAGATAGAGATTTATGGCATGACTCAAGAATGCCTTCTCGTGAACTCCACTTAACAATGATAAGATGTAAACAAATGATTATCACGTTAATGACAAACTCATGACGGAAATTTTTTCAAGACAGAATTGTTTTTTCAGAACATCTCAGTTCAGCATGGGAAACTCTTTCGCACTCATTACAAGATGCGGGAAACAAAGAGGAAACCAGCGGAATAATGAAAATAGCGTTTTTAATACTACAAGGACATCAACTATTGCACAGTTTTAGGACGGGGACCTCAATTTTGAAGTAGGACATTAACTTTTCAAGCCCAATACAAGGACTTCTGTTCGTTTTCTCTTAACAGAAACGTGCGTTAGGTAAATATTGTCTTCGACAATAATATTACAGGGGCTTTACTGACTTTCGCTACTTTCCCAAGTGATGTGGCACTGTGGCAGTGCCACATGAGCTATCCAAGCCATCAACCTTACCCCACAAATTAAAAATTACAACTTAACCTCCTTGTCCAAAAAGTTTACGACAGTAAAATAACATCATCAACACCCATCACCGAACCATTCCAACACCTCCCCATCATAGTCACCACCATCAGCTGCTGCCACAGCCACCCCAATATCGCCATCATACCCATCGCTGCTGCTTCTGTGACCACCTCCGCTGACCACTGCCACTGAGACCACCGCGAAACCATCACCATCACTAGGGCCACCAAACCGCCTACTCTCACCACTGCAACCCTATCACCCCAAATCACCAATCTGACCACATCCCCAGCATCGCCAATCCCACCACCACCATCATCACCATCAACCCAATACTGATGCCATAAATAACCACCAACGCTGTTACACCACTAAGCATGGAAAAACCAGGGTGGGGTCTTTGCTGTGATGATAGTGGCTTTAGGTGAAAGGCAACAAAAATTAGGGCTTCATTGGTATCCAAATCAAGAAACTCAATCAAACTTATTTCGGTCACCCATGCCGCTGCAGACCACCCCGCCAGGAACCAACCATCTGTTTACGATTCAGAATGTATAGCTGAAAATTGAAACCGGTTTAAAAAATGGCTACCCAGACATGGCTGTGCTGGACGCCAAAGTGAAGGACCCTCGAATGTTTCACTTCAATCATGTTTCCCAGGGGAGGCTAGAAAGCGAGAAGAGCGGATGGGTCAGGCAGCTCTGGCTAGTGCCTCTCAGCTTTTACAATGAGGATAGTGTAAGGGGACCTTCAAGCAATTAACTGCCAACAAAATTAGGTAATGGGTTCAAACTTCAGATCGGGAAATATTGTTGGATTTCCTGTGCAATCTGTTAATAAAGTTAGAGAGTATCCACCATACCCAGATTTATCTATGATGAACATCGATGTTGAATTGTAGAGGTGACAATGATGGTGATGGTGGTTGGTGGCGGCGATTAGCAGTTCTGAATGTTTAGCAGCTCTTAAGTGGTGGAATTTGTGCTTCAGCAAAGGAAGAAGAAGAGAAAAAGAAGAAGAGGACAGAAAAACAAAAAAGAAAACAAGAAATTACCAAGTTTTTCTTTTTTCTCTAAGAGATGTAAATAGCCCTAAAAATATGACTCCGTTAAGACTAAATGGACACGATGCCTGGTTTTGATAAGTTTAGGCCATCTGTTATAAACTTTTAAATTGAGGTCCTGCTTCTAAAATTGCACGACAGTTGAGGTCCTTTTCAGTATTAAAACCCAAGAAAGTATAATTGCTTAGAGAAGATAGATTTCTTTCTCACAACGTAGATAGAGATTTATGGCATGACTCAAATATCCACTCCCATGAACTCCACTCAACAACGATGAGATTGGAACGAAGGACATCGAGATCACATCAGGCTCAAGCTGAACAGTTTGACACCACTTATGATGGGCTAGCTTTCTATTGTTGCTTCCGCCTCTCCTCCTCCAGACAAGTGTAATATCCTGCAAGTTAAAAAATTCAGATCTCAGCTCTACTCATAACTCCAAATACATGATACAAGTCATCTATAGACATTAAGCATGCATGGGGAGTGATATGTCCCACTTAGAAACATGCATACGGAGTAAATTTCTTTTTCAGGGATGAGGAGGGGGTCTTACACATGCATTTTTAAAATGTAGAAAGAATCACTATCAAAAATAGCAAATACTTATGTTGGTTTTAACCTGGAAAATGTAAATAAAGCTTAAGTAAGTGTCTAAGATGCTTAACAAATGATTCCAAACTAATTCTTATGTAGCAAAAATGCCTCACCTCTTTGTCCAAGTAGGAACTTGTAGCACTGGAGTCCATGAAAGTTGGTCCAGGTCCGTTGATCTCCAGCTGAAATTTAAAAAATTAGACAAAACAGTGACAGACTTCTCAGGACTATTACAAGTATGAAGTCCGTTTCTACTATTTTCAATATTGCCTTTAAACATATTATATAGCTAACAAAGAATTTGATTGATAATCTAGAAACCAAATGTTAAAAGGACCGGTGCCTGTAAGGTAGCCCAGACGTCCCATTGCCACATTGTCACCGTGACTTTCCCTTTTATTTAAAGAACTAAATCATGGATTAATGGATAAAACATGCTTAGGATACTTATATGACGGCCATTACAACTACTGAGAGTGCAGAGCAGTGTGTTAACATATGCTCAGGAATTTGTTGAATGGATAAATAAGTTCCTGACAGAATCAAAACTCACATAGACTTCTGTGAGTTGGTGGGAGAAAGAACAGAAAATTCAAGCATTACAGACTGGAATAAGATTTTCTTATTACAAAACATAAATGAAAAGATTATTTACTGATTGACAACGCTCAGACAGTTTAGTGTTTGGATAATTGACGAAAACGGAGCAGGTATGTAGATGCTTGTACAGATGAATGTAATCAACTGCTGTAGCACCAAATCACTAATGACAAAGTGACGAACATCTCTTTGCAAGATACTTGAGTAGGTTACGACAGCAAAGTTAACAGTAAGCTCACCAAAATGCTTTAGGCACTGTACAATAAACCAAGAGGTCGTTTTAGAAATAGCCGCAAGCAGGACGATCAACTTTTAAAAAATAATTAAGGTGAAGGAGTTGTGTCAAAGAAAAATGCTGATCAGCAGGCCAACCAACCTAAGACAAGAAAGAAGGTGCAAAAGACGACAAGAAAGAAGGGTTTCTCTATCCAATAGGACCGTGCGGTTCATCTTCCACGGATGTCTTGCCAAGTCTTCTAGCTACAGTATTGCTGCTACACAAAAGCACATCCCCTCTACTGGGTGCACAGCCAGCACTGGTTAGATGCATGAACTATTTCGAATGCCTTTTTATTGTTTTCTAAACCATGTGATGCAGTCCAAGAGAGGTGCAACAGAATATACCCAAGAGTCCATATACACATAGTATCAATACTATATCGGAGTGCATACCGGTCTTCTCCATGCAATGGTAAGTATTGGTACCAGTACTGTCTCGGATTTTCATCAAATATATACCATATATAATACTCATTCAGTAGTGAACTAAAGATATCTACAAGTATTTCCACCCTCAGAGTTCCTCTAAAATAAACTGTTGGTCCTTATAAAGCTTGAATTACCTCTATTTTTAGTGAAGTTGTTTGTTCCCGAATAAGCTATTTTCACCATACACCTAATTTGAGGAAAGTAAAAGCAAATTGAAAATTGCGATGAAGATTGAAAACTTACTAGGAAAGATTTTCAAATCACGATGAATCTTGTAAGGAGAGGATACAGAGGCTTTAATCGATAATATAGAACATATAGTTTATTTCTATTTAGTCTTTATGTGGTCAATTGATTAAATTTCGAACAAAAATTGTAACTTTTACATCTTTTCAAGGAGCCGGTACAAAACACAAAGATGCCAAGGAAGCGGGTTCTTAGACTACGTGGAGGTGCCACACAGGATACAATCCGAGTCAGCTGCCAAGTATACAGTAGCGGGACGCAGTGAGGGTGGAGTAAGGGCAGAGTGCAAAGCTTCCCAGACAGGAGCTGACGAGTGGCAATGCAGCGAGGGGGAAGGCTAAGGTGAATAGGGCCGACAGTCACCATTCCAAGCCGAGAGTTTAGTCAAGGTCCAATGTTAGGGTCGAGCATCAGGGTCCAGTTATGTCTCTCTTTCTGAAATCCTATAGCTCTGGATTTCTAGAGTGAGAAAGTGATTTCTAACGAATGGAATTCTCTGTCCAAAATGAAGTCCAAAGTCAACTATTTACAAGAAAAAAGTAAGCATGTATCATCAGTCGACACATGGCGCTCCTAGGAGTGACATGTCATCAGAGGACCCATAATGCCGGTGCTCCTCAAACTGTCGGATTGCATATTTGCCTTGCTTGCCCCAAACAGCTTTGTTCTGCTTGTCTGAGAAGACTGACCAGTGACCACACAGCATCGGGATGATCAGAGAACGCCCTTGCTCTACCCACCGGTCCAAAGCCCTCACTGCGTCGAGAGACGCGGAGAACCTGGCAGTGGTTAGGGAAGGTCTCTACACCCGACTATCAAGCGGACTAAGCGCGATGCCCTCCAAAACCTGCACCCGTCTCAAAGTGACTCGGGGGGTCATCGTCCTGGGGGCGTTGACGATCACCAACAGCGTGAGTTAGACATGGTCACAGCTCAGGCATGCCTAGTGTCATGCGAGCACCCCAGACGGAGATAGCATCTTAGAAAGCGAGCCTATCCCACTGCGAAGGGTCCTCGTGCCAGAGCACTACAAGCGGCGCCTCTCATAATGCTGCACGCTCCGGAAAACGGGTCGAAGCATGTTCCACATCCAAGGCGGAGCGCGAATGGTGTGGTGAATAGATGGACCAACATCGGCGGGGGCAGCAATGTGCCAGAGAGCCGGGGGGCACGACTATATTAGTAGCGCGGCGCATGTGTGTGGTGCCGGGGGCACGTGACATGGAAACAGCGCATCAACAGATGTCGCGGAGACGGATGTCGTGTCAGGAGCACATGACGCAGGAACGGCACACAGGAGCGGCGACAGCTGTCGTGGAAGTGGGCTTCATGCCGGGGGCACGTGATGCAAGAACGACAAACTGGCGCGACGACAGCTGTCACGTTAGCGGGCATCGTGCTGGGGGCACGTGATGCAAGAACGGCACACGGACTCGGCGACAGCTACCGCGGAAGCGGGCGTCAGGTCGAGGGCACGTGACACGAAAACGGCGCACGAGCGCGGACACCCCTGTCACAGCAGACGTAGTGCTGGGGGCACATGATGTGAGAACGGTGCACGGGGTGCGGCGACGGGTGTTGTGGAGTCGATGCTCAGGCGCGGTGACGGGCATTGCGGAGACGGCGCTTCCATAGCGCTTAACCAAAGAAAAGGGAAGGCGACCCATTGGGGGGAAGGCTGAGGCCGACCCCTTCTTGGGGAAGGCCGAGGCGCACCAAGATCATTCCCTTAGCGACAATAAAGTAGCAGATGGCTTTCATTTAAAATAAGCTTTGTAGTGGCAAAGAAATGCGCATTACTTAGCGGAGAAGAAACATGGGTTACTTAGCGGAGAAGAGGCGTGTGTTAGTTAGCATTGAAGAAAAGTAGAAAAAGGAAAAGGGAGAGAATGAACGTGTCTTGCGCGTGTGTCACTTTGACCAATTTAAGGGCGTTGAAAATTGACCATTGACAATGCTGACGTGTCGTGAAAAATTGGGACCCAAGGTGAGTCAATAGGTGCGGCCAACATAGGTTCGGAACACACAATATATCGGCCGGTACGTAATTCTCGACCGGTATGAGCTGTACCGACTGGCACAATCGATACAAAGC
Organism: Escallonia rubra; assembly: GCA_033065855.1. Lineage (NCBI taxonomy): Eukaryota > Viridiplantae > Streptophyta > Magnoliopsida > Escalloniales > Escalloniaceae > Escallonia > Escallonia rubra. The sequence continues at coordinate 309,982 of JAVXUO010002370.1, forward strand.
AATATTTTAATTGGTAAGAAATGTAAAGGGACACCGTACAGGTAGAAGGCAAAAGTGGTACGTACCGGTCGGTACGGTATCAATAACTATGCATATCGGGCTTGTTCCATATGCTTGCCAAAAAGCCCCAAGTTCCTATATGGCATTGCCAAAGATGGAAAGGATCCATCTTGGGAATTTCTAGATCTGATCCTCTGCTGATTTTCTACAGATTCATTGATTTTTTTTAATTTGGAAACACTTGTGAAATCTGGCTGCTGATTTTCTGCTCTATCAGCTCATATTGAGATGATTTTGGCTGGCTGAACTGATGCGGACAAATCCCTTGGTTTCAGCCCTTATGTATCTTCAGGTCTGCTCTAGTTTCCAGATATGAGTCATGTAAGAGCTTTGTTCTTGGGCATCGAAGAAAATAAGAAATTCCAGTGTCTATTTGATGTGTGATCATCTTCTATTGAGTATGATGCCCAAGAATCCCAGTGTGACGCCTACTTGACTTTTTCTTAGGTGCTATGCCTAAGGACTCTAGGTGTGATGCCTCGATAAATTTCTTTTTCTTTGTTCATTTCATACTTTGCACCCTAGACCTAAGCTTCATCAAGCAAGCCCTAAACAGCACAATTCCTTGCCCTTTCAGCCCTCTACCTTTAAGTCATTCTTAAAACATAAACCTTGCGTTGAACTAATGCGATCCAAGAAAGCAGTCGGTGCAGGCCTACGGAATGCAAATGGGGAGAAAATTTGGTTCATAAGGCAGGATTTGGATGGTCCGAATCCATTATGATATCGGCCAGTAAAAATGGCAAAGATTCATTTGGGATTTTGGAGTTGATTCTGTACTGAGCTTCTGCAATATCTGCTGTTTCCTTTAGAAAATAATTGCGAGCCAAGGCTGATGATGTCACAAAATCAGCTAAGCACGTGTTGAATCTCAGCTGTGCAAATGGCTGAAAATCCTACTTTGCAACCTATTCCTCTTAGTTTAAGGCCATTAGTAGCTTTATTTCTTCTAGCTTTCCTATTTCAAGTGCTGTATTAGGTTCTTTTTGGGCAGTTAAAAGAAATAAGAAATTGTGCAGCCATCGATTGCAATTGATGAGTGATGAATCTTCCCTGAGTGTGATGCTCAAGAACCCTAGGTGCGATGCCTAGGTTTACTCTCTTACATGCGATGCCTAAGAACCCTAGAACTGATGCTAGGTTGTTTCCCAAGCCTCTCAAACTTGATCCAAACTTGATCAAATTCAGCTTTCAAACTTGATCCAACCAGCCCCTACATTTCACCTTCCCTTGTCCTTTCAATCCTCAAAATCCTATGACACTCTTCCTTCCCGCTGTCTCTCGAGCAATCCGATCTGCCGATCTCGTGGTTGCTCCTCTTTAGATGGCATCCACGACCCAGTTGTTGGTGACTCCTAAGTTCAGCTGCAAACTACATTGACAGGATGCCAGTGATAGCAAGCTTATTTGTGGCTGTGATCCAGCCAACTTCTTCTATTGACGCGCCTATTAATTTAGGTTTTACCTGCTTGAACTTATAGCAGTAACCCACTCAGTCTGGTCGTACCAAATTATGTTTGATTGTTCCAACTAGAATCAGAGTTTGTTACTGTTGCTCTCTCTTTCCAGGAAGTACATTTTACTCTCCTTCAACTGTTTTCAAGACGCTAAGTCAAGATTGGTCTACATCATATCATAGGTCAAAGCATACAACCTTGTTACTGTTGCTCTCTCTCTCTTTCCAGGAAGTACCTTTGACTAAAACTGAGAGTCCTAATAGCATAAGCCACTTTCAGGGACTTTGAAGCAAGGGGATCCAAGAAACCTAGATAGGCAGTCCAGACCTGCTTAGCATGTCAAGTTACTTTAGGTACTATATGCCTAGACCCTTTATAACATGTAGCTGATAGTATGTCATAGTAGCCTTATCAAACTAATTTACAAACATAAAAGTGATAAAAAGAAAAACAAACAACATGTTTCTAACAAAACATTATCACAATAAAAAATTTAACAATGCTGATGTTTGGGGGAGTGTTTTGAATTAAGAAAAACTATGTCTGACACTATAGTAGGGGTATCGAGCATGTTCTTCAACACATCTGCCACACCAACTCTTCAGCCTAGCTGAAATATTGGTGCTTCAATGGGCCTTGGCCACATAGTGGGTGGGAGCCCTACCCTCTAGGATGCTGTTAAATGTAACTGTAATGTGTATTCGAGAAGATTTTAGGGCGAACTCCAGTGGAAAATTTAACCACTAAAAGTGACTCCTTGTTGCTATAGGATTGGGACTCTAGTGGGTGAGATTGTAGTCGGTCTCAGGTTCAACTAATGCTTAGCAAGTAGAACTTTTTAATATATATATATATATAGGTATGTGTTGTTGATTTGTACGTTAGATGCCTAGCAAGTAGCTGTTAATGAATATGTATAGAGAAGCTTAGAAGGTGGTACGGTACTACACACCATTTCTTTTTCGTTGAGTTTTTCAGGATTGGTGCTGTACTGGCCACTTGGATCAGTAAACCTCTTATCTACCACATCTTTCAATTTTTTTTGCACTTCATCAGGTTGAAGAGGTGATGAATATTGCTGCTTCACATACACAATGTCCTTTCCCCCCATCTTGACACCAACAATGACATGGGTACCAAACTTCTCAATAAACCTGAAAACACGAAAGAATTTATCTCCCAACATAAAAACGGGCCAATTGGCTACATATGAAATAAAAATGCAATTGTTGCCAGAGATAGACTAAGGACACTTAAATATGTAACACGTGCATGCCCATACAAAAGAATGCAGAAGCAAGCCAAACCTACACGTGAATTGTAGTTTGACTGCTGGTAGGGTAGTCAAGTGTGAAGAGTTTGAAATTCCAAAAAGACCGGTAAGCTGCTAAATGCTTTTCATCCTAGAATTTGGTATCAGGTTGCTGGTTGGGGGTTTTGCAAAATAAGTTTTGATACGAACACCTTTAATCAAGACTACAAAAGTTTGTAGAGCATGGTGATGTAGATTCTATAATAAAGAACAAAGCAAATTGCAAGTTTAAACAGAAGGTAAAAAAAGTGAAGCAGCAGCTAGCAAGGGAAAACCAAGCAAAGAATGAAGTACCATTGAATGGGAAAGTTGGATTTTCCTTTTCACCGCAAGTTACAGAAGTGGCCAACAACAACGTTGCGACTTAGGGAAGATGGGGTTCCTCGTAAATAAAGTCACTCATAAAATTTAAAGAGAGGATTCCTCATTGAATGGAATCCAATATAACTCACCTTGCCAGTGCAGCAGGGTTCCATGATGACGGGACAGCTTCTTTTATATGATCAAGCAATGCAATTTGGGACTTCTCTAATGCAATGCTGTAAATTGTGATGAGCACCCCATCAAAAGCAAGTGCCTTGGTGCTGGCAGCATCCTTCTGCCAACATCCTGAGAATTCAAATGCAGCATTGAAATGGCCGGTTGGAATTTTACCAGAAAGCGCCACTTCCTGATTGAATTGCTCTGACATCTAGAAGAGAGAGAATTAAACAAGGGTCAAATAGAGCAAGGAATTCGACATTTAACTATTTCAGCAAATTATATCTGATCAGTCTGCTCTAAAAGTGAAAATGCTGTCAAATCTCAGGATATAATGTCCATAACTAGTTATTCTTAATTTCTATGATTCCCATGACTAGCATTTGTACACACACAAACACACATATCCCTTACCAGTTATCATCAAATCTTTTGATGTCCATAACTAGCATTTGTATACACAAAAAACACAAATATATCCACAACTATTTATCATGCACTTTTATGATGTCCATACTAGTGTTGATAGCCCATCCTGCCTACAGACTTTTGGACAGTTCATGGGTCCCACTCGAACGACACGTCAACGAACATTTAACCATCAAAGTTCAACGCTTCCAAACGGGTCAACCCAAGGCACACGTGACGCACCTCACAAATAGTCTTAGTGTCGGACTTGGCGTCATGTGCCACATCTCCGGCCCGAAATTATTGTAAATGTTGGAATCGGCCTTCAACCTTGCCCCAAGGGGACGGCCCCTGGCCATCCCCAAGGGGAGTCGACCTTCAGCCTTCCCCCAAGGGGTCGGCCAAAGCTCCCCCTTCTTGGGGCTCCCTTGCTTCACCCCTTGGGGACTCCCTTACTTCACCCCCTTGGGGGCTCCCTCTCCTTGGGAGCTCCCTTGCCTCACCCCTTGTTCTCTCCTCCCTTTAGGAGTTCCATGCTCCAAGAATCCTGTTGCCATGCCCAAGCGCAATCTTTGCGTCACAAGCACCCGGCACAACGCCTCTCTCCACAACGCCCGTTGCCGCCCTCGAGCACCGTCACAGCATCACATGCCCCCTGCACGACACCCCTCAGCGACACTTGACGCTACACGCCCCTCCCCGCAAAACCTGTTACCGCGAGCGCCGTCGCCGTTACACATGCCCCCGGCACGATGCCCCTTTGTGACACAAGTCGCCACACTCGAGAGCCGTCGCTGCATAACATGCCCCCGACACGACGCCCACCTCCACGACACCTGTCGTCGCGTCCAAGCACTGTCTCCACATCACGTCCCCCCGCACGAGGCCCATCTCCGACTCCCATTGCTCCGCGCCCATGCGCTACCCTTGTCATACGTGCCCCCAGCCCTCCTTCCCTTGGTCGCGCCCATGCACCATTGCCATGTCACGTACCTCGCACGAAACTTATCCATCGTGCCCCCACACCATCACCATTGAGCGTGCCCTAAGCACCGCACACATTCCGCCACGCCCATGCGCCACGTTGCACGTACAGCCGCTTCCTCGGCTTTCTGTCACACTACCACGCCCCCAGTGTTGGTCCATTTTTTTTTTACCACACCATGCGCGCCTTGGTCGCGGAACATGCTTCGACCCACTTTTTGGAGTGTGCAGCATCCTTTAAGGTAGACGACTCCTCTCGGACACTACCTCAGGGAACTCCAAGTGGTCCGGTATAAAGACTCCCCTCCCGTCAGGTAGGCGACTCCTCCGTGACATTACCTCGGCCCGTCGGGTACACGCCTCCTCCGGGACACTGCCTTCGCGCGCTCTAAGTGATTCAGCACAAGGATTCACCCGCAGTGATACGCGACTACTCCGGGACACTATCATCGTCATCGAGCTCTAAGTGTTCCGGCATGAGGACTCTTCTTTCGCCAGGTAGGCGACTCCTTCGGGACATTACCTCGGCCCGTAAGGTAGGGGACTCCTCCTGGACACTACTTTGGCGCACTCCGAGTGCTCCAGCACAAGGACTCACCCGCGGGGGTAGGCGACTCCTCCGAGACACTATTTCTATCAAGGACCTCCAAGTGCTCTAACATGAAGACTCCCCTTCTACTAGGTAAGCGAATCCTCCAGAACACTACCTCACCCTATCGGGTAGGCAACTTCTCCAGGACACTACCTTGGTGCGCTCCGAGTACTCCGGCCGAAAGACTCATCGCAAGGATGGCGACTCCTTTCAGACACTATCTCCGTCAGGGAGCTCCAAGTGCTCCAGCATGAGGACTCCCCTTCCGCCAGCTAGGCGACTCATTCTGGCCACTCCTTCTGGCCACTGCCTAGGCCAGTCAAGTAGGTGACCCCCCAGGAGACTACCTTGGTTTGTTAAGCAGGCAACTCCTTCCAGACACTACCTCGGCCGGTCATGTACGCGACTTTTCTGGATCACTGCTTTGACGAGCTCCAAGTGCTCCGGCACAAGGACTCATGCGCGGGGTAGGCGACTCCCCCACGGTGTCTGTGTGGCCAATCTACGTGCTCCGACAGTGGGGGCTCTTCATCGCGACCACTAGGGACCATGACCTCCAGGTCACTCCGAGACGAAAGCAGGCCTTCAGAGGGCAACATGCCTCGTTCGCCTAATAGTCGGGCGTAGGGATGCTCCACCACCACTATTAGATTCTTTGCGTCTCTCAACACCCATGTGGGACTCTGAAAGGCTTTAGGCTTTAGGTTGGTGGCTAGATCAAGAGGTTCTCTGGCCACACCGACTCTATGTGAGCCAGTCTCTCCAGACAAATAGAGCGACGTTGTGCGGAGCAGGCAAGGCGAATATGCGGTCCAACAAACCGTGGAGCACTGGCATCTGTGGCTTCCTGTTGAGGTTTCACTCCCATGGAGCGTCACGTGTCGCTTGATGACATCACCATCTCAATCCTACAAATAGGGGACTTGAGAGTTCATTTTCAGGACTTCATAACAGAACTCGTCATATTTCATTTTCTCACTCTAGAATTCCAGAGCTAAAAAATTCTAGAGAGAAACATACAGGGCCCTGACACTGGACCTTGACTCTGGACCTAAGCATTGAACTGTGACTATCGTCTTGTATTCACCCCGCGCATTCGCCCTTGCAGCACTGCCACTCCTCATGCTCTGCCCGGAAAACTTTGATCTCTGCCCTTGTTCTGTCCGACATCAGCACACTTAACATCTACTTCGGACTGTACTCGTTGTGGCACCTCCACATCTACCGCAAACCCACTTCCTTGGCATCATTTCAGCGACTCCTCTGGGGAGGTGAGCACCACGGTGCAGTTCGTACCTTGTTTGGCACACCCGATCAACCATGCCTCAGCAACTTAGGGCTACCAAGACTATAAACCACAACCTTAACTCAGCCATCCAAGAGGAGCATCGCCTTAAGGACCAAGAGGAGACCAGTACCGTCAGACTCCAGGTTAGGCTACAGGTCTTTGTCATCACAGTTGTCCCGCAGCTTAGTCCAACCATCCAGGGCTCAATGGTCGCCATCTTGGAGACGCAGAAATCAATCCAAGTCTTAACTTCGCAGTTGCCCGTCTCTCAAGGCCTCAGAGCTCCCCACCTTGTGCCCGCTGCTCACCCCATGCCATCCTAAGCTCTAGGGTTAGCCCCTACAGCTCAGATCCAGCCTTTAGGGCCTGGGCTAGTTCGGGACATGGCCCAGGTGCCATTGTTGCGACAACCGCTTCCTTGGTCCTCCAGGCTGGCGGTAGGACTCGGGGTACCTCTACTAGCGGCTCCCTACCTTACCCCTGCTCGGAATACTTCAGAGATGCACAACTCAAATGAGATGGAACCCAACCCCAACATGGCCAACCGGCACCTGAACACCAGCAATCTCCCTAACTTGCTCCATCTGGCCCTTGTCCTTGCCACTAGCACTATCCCTGTGCAAACTACACCCTAAGAATCCACTCCCCACCACCAACCCTCTCTACCATTGTCATCCCCTCAATGCTTCAGGTCGCTCCGTCCGGGGGCTCAGGTGCTAGGATCATCCCAACCATACACAAATCCTCACATGCTTCGTATGTCACCAAACATGACCTTGATGCCATCCTCCATCATCTGAAGCAATCATCCTTCTAAGCTACCCAGCCATGCTCCTTACTCTGGCAACCTTGCCACCAAACTTTACCCTGTGAAGTACAAGTAATCAGCCTTCACTCTCAATAGCAGAGAGGGCAATAACCGCAGAGGGCAATAACCGCAGACAACTTTACACGTTTTGCTGGCTCCTTAGAGCACTATGGGGAGGATGACACTTTGATGCTTCGGGAATTTCATGGACTGGCCTCGCCTACTTCTACCACCAGATCCCCGAATGTACCATCCAGTCCTAGTATGGCATGGCCAAACTCTTCCTCAACAATTTTTACTATAAAGCGGAGCGTGTGACCATCATTGACATTGTTGGCATCTGCCAAAATCCCGGGGAGGACCTCAACGCCAATGTTAAACGATTTTATCACAAGTGCTTGGAGTGCACTAACTTCAGCAAGAACGAGACCCTTTTACCCTCTTGCATCAAAAACATGAGAGACACCAACTGTCAAGCTTGAAAACCTCCAGTTTCAGTCTTGGGGACATCTCAAGAAAGCTGCGCGACGCACCTGTGACTCGGTTGGTACCTCAAGGATCCCAAAGCCCCAAATCAGACTACCCTGACCCCAACAGTGGGAGCAGCCAGTGATGATAACAACAGAAAGCGCCAGTCCTAGGCAGGAGACGGACGCCCTGACAAGAGAAGGCAGCAAGAGCCTGTCCCGGAGTACCCATGCAATTTGAACACAGTCAAGGAGCTTCTAAAGGCTTGGATCAACGACAACACCATAACCCTTCCCCCCAATCAATTTTGAGCCTACCCCGGAGGACCTTGCCAAGCCCGACTACTGCCCTTATCATCGGACGGTTAGCCACAGCCTCAAGAAGTGCAGGGGTCTCAAGTTTGTCTTTGCCAGAAAGATTGCAGCAGGAGAGCTCAAATTCTAAGTGCAGGGACCTGTGCCACACTCACCCAAGCCTAGCCTGCCCTAGTGCATTTTTTCCACACTTATAATTTTTTCTTTCATTTTGCAAGTTCCCATGTACTCTTTCCCTCCCTTTACAAAGGCATATTGTCAACCTATGTTATCAATGAAAACTTGCAATTTCCATACACGGACAATAGTTCAAGCTACATTTGTTCATGCACAAGTCTACTAGCACCACCCTTGAGTGCATAGCCTGCCCCCTTGGGGGCTTCACCCCTTCCCTATCCCCAAGCAAGCTAGGCACCTCACCTCTGCCTGACATTGCTTAGCGTCTTGGTAGGTGGTGCACGGGATGGCTCAAGCCACGCTACTAAGTATCAACTCCGTTCCCCGACATCAACGCCAGCCTCGCAATGCCTTTAGGGGGCATGCACGCGTTATGTCTTACCTGATCCCTTCCCCATCCCCAAGCAGGCTAACCACCTCATCCTCTGTCTAACATTGCAGTCTCCCTCTCACCTTGAGCCCTCACAATTGGGTCACCAATCTCAAAGTGCTCCCTTGCAAATCTTGCCCGAGACCTCTTATCCGCTTTTTTAGGACTCCGAAATTTTTCACAAAAATTTTCTTTCATGCAAACTCCCCACCCCCCCCCCCCTCCCCATTCTCTTTTGACCATCCGCCTAAAAAAAAGAGTAATTCCAAGTCTCTTAGGCGAGGCCGACCCCCCTTGTAAATCACATGAGCCAGACCTCCCCGCCCTTGGCTGACCCCCTTGCACATATCCCACACTCAGTCTTTTTCTCCTTCCTTTCCCCTTCCTTTCCCACTTACCCAACCAACACCTTAACCTAAATAACCCATCCCTGCCCCGACCCGCCCCTACCTCGACCCGCATCCCCCCAAACCCTAATTTCCCCCTTACCTTGCACCGCCTCCGCTCTGCGCTGCCACCCCCCATTTTCTTCCTTCCCTCCCCCCCGGCCAACCCCCAAGGAACACCCTTCCGCTCTCCCCTTCCCCCTCTCCTCGGCCTCTTCCCCCACCCCTACCTCTCTCCTTCGGTCATTCCATCCCCACCCCTTCGGCCAACAATTTCCATCACCACCCATCTCCATCCAACACCATCACCATCACCATCAACACCCTTACTTACAAAAAAAAAAAACCACATCACCATAAAGACCCACCACGCCCCTTGTTCTCCCTTCCCGTTAGAAGTTCCATGCTCGACGAGACCTGTTGCCGAGCCCGTCTCCCAACGGGCCCAAACACAGTCTATGCGACACGTGCCTCAGGTAAGGTGCCCCTCTCAGAGACATCCGTCGTCGCTCCCAGCGTCGTCTCGGCGTCACGTGCCCCCGGCACGACGTCCATCTCCGCCCCTGAGTGCTAGATGTGCGCAACGTGTCCCCGGCACGACACCTCTCTCTGTGACACCCGTCGCTGCATGCCAATCTCCGCGACACCCGCCACAGCGCTCAAGCGCCATCTTCGCGTCATGTGTCACCTGCAAAACACCAATCACCGCGACACCCATTGTTGTGCCCCAGCACCGCCTCCTGTCATATGTGCCCCCGCACTCCTTCCCTCAGCCGTGCCCATGCACTGTCGCCATGTCACGTGCCCCGCGAGGCACTATCCATCGCGCCCCCGTGCCATCACCATTTAGCGTGCCCCCGGCACTCCACACATTCTGCCCCCCCCCCCCACAGTGCCACAATGCTTATACTATTGCTCCACCTACCTCTCTGTCACACAACACCTCCGGCGTTGGTCCATCTTTTCAAGACACCATGCGTACCTTACCTTGGTCGTGGCACATGCTTCGACCCACTCTCCTGAGTGTGTAGCATCCCTTAGGGTAGGCGACTCCTTCGGGATACTACCTCAGGGAGCACCAAGTGTTCTGGTATAAGGACTCCCCTCCCGCCAGATAAGCGACTCCTGCGAGACACTACCTTAGCCCGTCGGGTAGGCGACTCCTCTAGGAAACTACCTTGGCGCGCTCCAAGTGCTCCAGCCCGCAGGGGCAGGCGACTACTCTGTGTCACTATCTCCGTTAGGGAGCTCTAAATACTCTGGCATGAGGACTCCCCTACCGCCAAGTTAGCAACTCCTCCTAGACAATATCACGGCCCCTTGGATTGACGACTCTTCCGAGAAACTACCTTGGCGCGCTCCGAGTGCTCTAGCACAAGGACTTGTCGAGGGGATAGCCAACTCTCCGGGACACTGTCTACGTCAGGGAGCTCCAAGTGATCCGGAACACTATCATGAGACATATGGACTAAGGTGTAAGGGCACAGTAGTTCAAAGCCCGAATGGTAATTACGAATATCTGGGGAGAAGCAAAGTTGCATTGATTAATTAGTAGGGTTAAAGCGGTAATATAATAATGTTCTTGACTTAATTATATTTCAATTTCTAGAGTTTTTAGTAATAATTATTTAGTGGAATTAATAATTACTAAATAGGTAACCCAATAGGCTATGAGCTATTCGCTAAGCAATTGGGCCCTATCAGAGCTAGAATGAAAAAACCCACAAGTCCCCTTGCTAGTACACACTTGAATCCTAATATTACAGGATCCTAATGTTTAGGTACGTCTTGAAGAAATAGAAGTAAGCTAATAAAATGAGAGGAGTCTCCACAAAGGAGAAATGGTTCCCAAGGTCGGCAGTACCCACCCACCCACCCCACCCCACCCCACCCCCCCCGGCTCTCTCTTGCTCTCCTCTTTTGGTTGTGCTCTCCTTCTCTCTTCTTCTTTATTCTATATTCTCTATAGCTTAGTTTTACAGAGGATTAGATTGGAGAATTGCAAGAGCCCACACTCGTATTTGACGCAGGGTCACAGCGTGGAAGGTTAGTTGGTGTCAAGATAAACATCAAAGGATTCATTAAGTTCTTAGAAGAACGCGAAGGTATGATTTGATTACATGTATTGTTTACCGCTACGTAAATTGTGGGTGTTAAGGCACGGTTTCTTTCCTTCCAGTGCAATATTTTTTATTACCTATGGCCCTATGGGATCCAGTTATCCTTATAACTCCTTCGAGACACTGCCTCGGCCGGTTAGGTAGGCGATTCCTCCGAGATACTACCTCGGCTTGTCGGGCAGGCGACTCCTTCCAGACACTATCTCGGTATGTCTGGCAAGCAACTCCTCCAGGAGACTACTTCAGTGCACTCCAAGTACTCCGGCACAAGAACTCACCCGCGGGATAGGCAACTCCCCCAGGACATATATCTGGCATGGTGTTTGTATGACTAGTCTACGTGCTTCGGCACCGGGGGCTCTTTATTGGCACCCCTAGGCATCATGACCCCAGGGTCACTCCTAGACGGGAGCATGTCATCGGAGGGCATCGCACCTAGTCCGCATGACAATCAGGCATAGGGACCCTACCCCACCACTCTTAGGTTCTTTGCATCTCTCGACACCCCTGTAGGACTCTGTAAGGGCTTTGGACCGGTGACTAGATCAAGGGGTTCTCTGGGCACACCGGTGTTATATGGGCCAGTCATTCCAGACAGACAGAGCGACATTGTGCGGGGCAGCCGGGTGAATTTGCGATCCGATAGTTTGTGGAGCACCGGCATATGTGGCCCCTTTGGTGAGGTGTCACTCCCAGGGGAGCGCCACGTGTCGCTTAATGACATCACCATCTCAACCCTATAAATAGAGGACTGGAGAATTCGTTTCCAGGACTTTAGAACATAACTCATTGTCACATTTCACTTTCTCATTCTAGAATGTCAGAGCTAAAGAATTCTAGATAGAGAAACATATAGGACGCCGATGCTGGATCTTAACTCTACACCTAAGTACTGGATTGTGACTATCATCGTGTATTCACCCCCACGTCTTTGCCTCGCAACACTGCCACTACTTGGACTCTGCCCGAAAAGCTTAGTCTCTGCCCTTGTTCAATCCTTATTCTGTCGACTCAGACTGTACTCCTTGTGACACCTCCACGTCTACCGTAAACCCACTTCCTGAATAGCAACTAGCATTTTCACACACACACGTATATATATATAGTACTCGCACAATAAATGTACACATGCACACATTGGGGGGGGGGGGGGGGGGCAAGTCCTAATCCGGCTACAGAGAAAAACTAAGGAAACAAAACTGCGAGCAGTACGCAATTGCAATTATAGAGGTACTCAGGTGTCTTCTTCCTTTCTTTTTTTATATATTTTTTGTTTTTTGTTTTCCAAAGCAACTCGTGTTGTATTCAGTACCTTGTTCCTACAAATCTATCATCACTTTGGTTTTGGAGAAACCATTTTTTGGAATCAGTAGTAACAGAAATTCTTAGGCGTGCAAATTCAGTTCCAAATAATTTGGTACGGATCGTTGATCAAAGTCAAACCTAAACAACTGACTGCACTACCGCCCAATATGATATATTTTGAGAGGACCGACGGTAGAGGATACCTGCTGGAAAGATAGAACATCGGAGCTGAAACGTATCCTTTCGCCTTTATCGCATTTAATGGACTTCGAGACATTTGGGATTAAAATCCCACCTGGGATAACAATATCCCGTATCTGATCGTCGTCTATCGCTATCAGCCGCGACTCAGCCGATTTGCCCTTGCAGTACTTGAGCCGCAAATCTTCTGCAATATCGTACCCCAGACCGATCGATTGGATTGCAGCCTCGGCCGCAGCCTTGAGTCGCAGTGCAATGTCCTTACTAGTCATCATCACCAAATTCCTATAATCCTTCAGAAAATCATCTCCACGATACAAAGTGTACTGTGAGCCCCGGAAGTACAAGAGTAATACCTCTTATTCGTGGTTCGATTAATAGTACAGGGAGAAGAGAAGAGGAAATGGTCTTCAGCTGAGTTCTCGATTGTTGACACTACTTTTTTGGTTGACAACCTTTCATTTTCCCTTTTTGTAATTTTAACAGGAAATGGGAGACTAGTCAAACCGCATACCCACAAATTTCTTCAGCCGTCGGTGTCTTTTCCAGAAATGCCTTTTTTTTTTTTCTTTTTTTTTTTTTACGTTCAAGTCCATTTGATAAAACTGAAATTTAAGTACCGAAAACTTAACGCGCTGAATTTGTATAAATAAAAATTCTAAGATGCTGAATGTTAAGTACTGGAAAAAAAAAATGGGTCATGTCTGAAATGTAAGTGTTGAATCAGTCTATTCTGTTTGGTAAAATAGAACAATTGAAGTCTGAAAACTTTTTTAATCGACACTAATACTCTTTTACTATGTTTTCTAAAACTTTATCAGCATTGTTATACAATTGGACAATTGAACGTATTACTATCTCAATAACGGATACTTCAAATCCAATTTTATAGGCAAGATAGCTTTGAAACACAAGAATGTTCAAATCAATCACATTATAAGAATTAACAAGTAATGTTTGGACAGTCAAACGTCACGCTATTACATAAATGAACTACAACCTCAAATTAAATAATTGAGTTGCAATCTGCTCTCGTAAGTTAACCATAAAAACTTGATCTGCTTGTCGTGCTTCCGCCCCATATCTACTGCATTTTTGTTATGGTGCACTGTATTCTCAAGAATATCCCCATTGTCAAATCGCTCAAAAAGAGAATCTGTGATAATCGTCTTTCGAAGGGAATTGTGTACCGTTGCACACGCAATAACAACATTTCTTTGCACTTAAAAAGGATACGGTGGCATCATCTTCAATATTGTGAAATGAGCTTTAAGGACTCCAAAGGGACGCTCAATGACATTTCTTAATCTAGCATGTGCGTGATTAAATTGTTCTTCCTTTGTTCTTGCACGATGACCATGTGCAAAGTCCGGCAATCAATAGCGCACATTGCGAAAAGGCGCCATAAATCTACGAGTATGTGAGTATGCAGCATCACATAAATAGTATTTATCTACAAAAATTCATTTTTTTTTAATAGTTTAGTACTAGTTTTAACATGAATTGCAATACCATTTGTAAAGCACCATATTATACTTGGGGGAGGAAGTAGGAAATGATTAGCAAGATCACACAATGTTTCTGTTAACACCCTTGAGTCATGTGATACTCCTTCCCAACCAGCCCATAAAAATATAAAAAAACATATTAAAGTCACATATAGTTAGAACATTTTGATAACATTCACCCCTTCCTCTTCCTCTGTATCGTGCTTGCTTCTGTATCGTGCTTGCTGATCAAGGGGTATGATAGCATGAACAAGCGTTCCATCCGGTGCATCCACTGTACCCTTCAACAAAAAAGTTAACAACCACGCAAGTTACAAGTGAGTAAAAAATTACGTCTATAAGCATTCTCATGTTTCCTTAAAAGAAATAATACTAAAAACTTAAACGAGATCTAACTTTGTAGTAGTACCTGAAATATGTGCCTAAATCGGCGATGGTGTCAAATCTGATTGGCATTAGGGTAATATGTGGTAGGAACAATTATTTCTTCGAAAACTTAAGCATGGCCGATAACACCTCGTGGAAGTACCTATGCACGGTATGTGTTGAATGATTGAATCTCCGTTTGACAAACGAGTTCTTGTGTTATGACTCAAAATTACCAAGAATAGTGTCATCTTCTCTCGTATCGAAACATAGCGGCTATCCTTTAGCCACCCTCCTGTGCGAAAGTGATTACAAAGGTTCAAAATGCTTGTTTCGGCATCCTCAAAATCTCTTGAAAATGAGCAGGATCTCCATTTATTATCTCATCCAAATATCTAGCTCCACGAACCGCATAATTTGCATCTGGTCTTCTCTTAAAACGTCTTTGTTTCAAATTTTTCATTATGAGAATTGTTGCAGCAACTCTTAAGGCATCCTTTTGATTTGTGGTCACCATTCTGTTCAATTCGTTTCAGGACAATATAAATGGACAACAAGTATAATCGATAATCAGCACCATAAAAAGATGAGCATCAATACCACGTCATAAAGTGACATTAACGAACATCGTGAAGAAAACAGACATTTTAATTACTAAAAGATCAATAAATGTCAAGAATCAAGCTCCAAAAGGTAACAAAAGGAAAAAGAAAGCAAAAAACCATGATATTAACTTTCTACTAGTCCAACAATTATTTATTATTGTATTCCTAATCAAAACACTAATCCAACTAAGAGCACTTCACAGAAGTCGTAACTTTTTCCCATGTATCCAAGTTTTTCTTACTTCTTCTGGTGTTTGACTGAGCATCATCCATTGTTCCATGTATGCCTTACTTTCACAAAAAATGTTGCATGCAACGATATATAAGTGATCAGTCATTTGTAACGTTTGCATGTCATTTAGAATACAGTTGCAGTCCTTATGCCTGGCCCATTCGATTTCTCCAAAGTTTTAAGAACTGCGGCTAGTTAGTCATCAAGCTTATTAGATTTTTCTTTCTTATGGCTTTTGATTTTGGTACATCCATCGGAGAATCAAGTGTAGGAGGCACATCAGAGTAATCGTTTACATGTATTTGAGAAGATGGCCCACCATCTGTCGGCAATCCATCTTTCGATTTACCCTAAGCTTCCTTCCTGGTTGCTCCAATACCAGCAAATAATGCTTTCATCTCATTTGCATATTGTGATCTAGCATATTGAAATTGTTTTGCATCTGGATTTGCATGTGATACATTATGTATATAGTTTTATTAGACATAAATAGTTTTTCATATTTCTTGAAATGCATTTCAGGTTAACGAAACTATACAGTTATGTAGTCATCCCATTCATCAGAACTTCATTTCACGGTGTTTGTCAAAGGATCGCAACCATTTCCAGTCTTTTCAATTAGTTTGGACCATACATCATATTTGCGTTTCAGATAATTCCACTGGTTCTTAAGTAGTTTTTGATTAAGGACAATACCATTTTTTCTCCTTCAATTTTTTAGTTAAGTTATCCCATGACGCCTTCTTCAAACTACCTCTAGACTTTCCACTATATGATATTTCTACAATGCATGCATCTATGAAAAAATATATAGTTTTGGATCCTTCCAGTTTGCTCTAGAACAGTCAGCAAAAGTCATTCCTATACAAGTACTACACTACTAGATACTATTATAAAAACATAAATACGATGTGACAAGGTAAATTTACATTGAATGTAATACATAAAATCAATTTCAAAGGTTATGCCATAAAGAGCTGACTTGGTTAAAGAACCTAAAAACAAGGATGGTCTTTCGCATATAGAATCTAAATAAAGTTGCTAGACAAGTACTAGACATACTCAAAATTCTCCACATACTCCAAAATTCTCCAAAATGCAAAAACTTCTCTCAAGGGATGCACTAGACAAGTACAAGACTGCCACTGCTTTTATTTGTTTCAAGATAGTTAATTTTTTGGGGTTTCTTGTTGAAAACCAAACCCCACTAGCCTAGTAACATTATACCCATTGCCAGTACCACCATGGTTGCCAATACTTCTGCTACTTCTACTACTAGTGGGTGGAAAGTAAATTAACTTTCTTGCCTTTCATTTATGGTTCATTGAGTCTTTGGGATTCTCGAAGTTTCCTTGGCATTTTTTCCTTTAAAATTGAGCTAGAAAAAAGTGGCAAAAATTGGGAGGATATAAAGCTACTTTTACCATAACTTATAGGATTACATGAAGCTTATCCTACATGTTTTAGGAGAAAGTAAGGCCACAAGAGCATTCCAATCATTTTTCTTTGGTGCTCTTCATATAAGTGAACCATAAATAAAAGGCAAGAAGGCTTAAGTAAGGCCATAATATTATATTGGGGATATTCTTAAAAGCATTCCCCAGCAAAACCTTTAGAAAAGAGCAAAGATACCAAGTGAACGACATCATTTTGTAAAAGGTTCATGTTATATCCAAACATAAACTCCAGATTAAACGAATCATAAACGCCATACTCTGGGAATTTTATTTATGAAGCAAACTAAATTGAGATTTTGTTTATGGAGCAATACTATTGTTTCAAAGCCCAACTTAAACGAATCATAAGCGCTATTTATATATTGCAACAGGAAGAAGGGGAAAAGAAGGAGAAGGAAAAAACACCAAACCCAAAACCCAGATTAAAGGAAGAAGAGAAAGTAAGAACTCTTAATTACCATGATAACAAAATAACCTAGAACCTAGATTTGTAAAGTCGAGAGAAACAAAAAATCCCTAATAGAAGCCTAACAAGGATGTGTCAAAATAGGACATAACAGAAGTTCGCCATTATCCTGACCTAATTTCACCTATGCATGCACAAGAAAATAATCACACACTAATGACATGCCAAAAAGGCTTCAATAATTAGAAGCCCCAATAGCTCATTTAATGAACGCACACACTATAGATCCTTTGTGTATATGCAATCGATCCAATATCAGAAAAAACAGATGGAAACAAAGCCCTAATTACATTCATAGATTTAGCGACACCCACGTAATCATCACCGTGAGAAGTAAGAAATCACGTACCTGTAACTATGGTAGGAATATGGTGAGAAGAGATCGCTACTTTGGGATGAGTGCTAAGTCGCAGATCAATCTGGAATAGGCAAATGAGAAGTAATGAAGAATCCATCGGGAAGAAGAAGAGAGGCAGATAAGAAGGAGTCAGAGCAAATTAATCACTTACTGGTAAAATACTTTAATGACCTATCTTTGAGCCTCTTCAGTGATAAGTCTGATATGCCTGAATTAAAATATTGGTCTTCAATTAACCTACCACTTACTATTTTAAGTGGTAAAAAAATTGCGTTTGGTGTGAAATCATTGAAAATTTTCAGTTTTAAGTGCTAAATGGCGTTATCAAACACACAATCTATTCAAAAGCAGGCCATCTTTCTCTCTCTCTCTCCCTCTATCCCCCTCCCCCCTCCATGTTCAAACCATAATTGAAGCGAAGCACAATTTGCATCGAGGATTGATATTGGAATCGGAGTTTAAGGGGCCATGTAGGTACTTTACCAATGCTATAATCCACATCTACTCTGGTTTTAGCAATTGGCAACATGAGCAGTGGCTGGTTCTGGGTGTGATAATGGGTGTAGATTGTTAGAGTCTTGGTTGGTAGTCGATATGGTGGTGGAGGTCATGGTGGGGTACAGGTGCGATGGTGAGTGTGATTTTGGGCCCGGTGGTGGAGGTGGCTGTTGGTACAGTGGTGGTGTTGGCTGTCGGTGGTGGGTGTTGCCTGTAGGTGGTGGTTATGGACACATTGGTGGAGGCGGTTAGAAATATGGTGGTGGAGTTGGTGGGGTTGTAGATACAGTGGTGGGTGTTTACTGTCAGTGGTAATTGTGCATATGTGCGATAGTGGTGGAGTTGGTTAAATGGATGATGGTGAAGGTGGTATGGAAACAGTGGTGGGTATGGTTTTATGGGACTGTAGTGGATGTGATTCAGTTGGACGGTGGTGGAGGTGGTTATGTGGAACAATAGTCAAGGTGGTGGGTGTGGTCACGTTCATTATGATTCGATATGAAGGAAAGAAGAGCATAGACACCCTTTTTTGTAGGCTTTATTTTCTATACTTATTAGTATGATTTATTTAGTTCTTGTAGGCCTTGTTTTGGTTATTTCAGTTCATTTTAATTGGTATTGGTCAAGTTGATTAGTCCAGTCAATTTGGGCTTAACTAGATCTAGGTCTATATAGTATATGGAGTTTGGATGGTTAGATTGGTCTTTAATTTGGATCTTTGCTCCGATTTCAGATTTATCACATGTGCTTGAACTAGAAAGGTAGTCTTTTCCTTTCAGAGTGGGTTTAAAAGTAGATTTAGAAGGGAAAGAGTATAGGTCAATTTTCTTCTTAACCAGTTGATTCTCCTTTGAGACTTAAATGTATTGGCCAACAACGGTGGTTTGTCATTTAACCATATCTCTTTAGGTTAATTACACCCATATCCCTGAGGCAGTGTTATTAAAGGCGCAGGCGCACCTAAGGCGCAAAAGGTCCCTGGAGCCTAGGCGCAAGGCGCAAGGCGAAGGCGCGCGCCTTTTCGAAGCAAGGCGCAATATTAAAAAATATAAAAATAAATAAATAAAAGTGCATTAAATAAAAAATTAAGTAAAAAAAATTTAGAACATGACAATTAACAAACTTCTAAACATTAAAGAAAGTTTCAAATACCAACATCCTAATTTAACAAGCTTCCAACAATAAAAATAAATTCTGCTTTTAAAAGTAAGATCGATCTCAATGGGAATGGACATAACATATGGACTAAAAATTCAAATCTTTTCTCAAGACTGAGCTTTGGCCTTATGAACAATATAAAGTGAAGCTAGCAAATCAGTTAGGTCTCCTAATTTAGCCATGTGTGCTTTGTCTTCAACAGCTTTCACAGAAAGGTTAACGTAGTTGGTGAGCAATTAGCGATAAAAAGTGTTTTATCGCTAACAAATTAGTTAGGTTTTATATTTTAGTCTTAAAAAAAAGTGTTTTGACTTGGTAAAGACAAAAAGGGTAAAAATACTAAAAGAGAAATCAACAGTCCACGTGAAGACAAGAAGCCAAATCGAACGGTTACACATCGTGCGCCTAGCTTTGCGCCTCCCGCCCCGCTATGCGCCTAGCGCCTGAGCGCTTAGGCGCACAAGGCGCGCGCCTTATTGAAGGCGCTGCGCCTAGGCCTAGGCGAGGCGCGCTTTTTGCGCCTAGCTGCGCCTTGCGCCTAGGCGAGCCTTTTATAACACTGCCCTGAGGTTAGGGTGAAAGTACAGATGTGTCCATTAGTTTGGAAAATGAGCAATATGTCCGTGACCAAACGGAATACAAGATTACATAACGGTTTCGGCAAGATGACCTTATTGTCCATGAGTTAAAATGTAATTTCTTGGAATGCCATCATTTACTAAGGTAAAATTCTCTTGCCTCTTATGTTTTTTAATCCTCTCTTTCTTCCCAAACCACAGCCATACCCTTGATAGCTTACCCCCACCATACCTACCCAAACCACTGCCAACTACCATGCATCATCATCGTGCCCCCTACGCCAGAGCAAATACCAAAGGCACGAGTAAGCTTACCACCAATTATCCTATCATTGCCTCCAATCAGCCCACCACCGCCTTCAATTGGCCCACTGCCACTAAATGACTCACCAAAACCTCAAATCGACCCTCCACGATCGAACAACCACTTGTGTCACCTCCAACCCCAACACCAAAACCACACTCGTACATATCCACCCACACCACCACCACCGCTCAAGCCATACACAACATTATCACCTGTTAATACACTAAAATTGATGGTGATGTGTACGAGCCAACACAACAGAAGTCGACACCATAAGATTTGAATTAAATAATTATTGAAAAATAGATCTAAAATCTCTGATGGTGGTGGAAGGTCATGGATAGGATTTCAGGGGTGGGGATGGTGGTGGCGCCGATTACGTTGCAGCTGAGTAGGATATCAGAGGCAGGGGGTAAGGGAAGGGGTGGCGGCAGGGTGGGGGGAGTGAAGGGGCCACGACATTGGGGGAGTGAGGAGCCAGCGGTGGAAGTGTTGAGTTTTGAATGGTGCAACTGTGGTGGTGGTGGTGGTTTTAAGGGGGAAGAGAGAGAGTGTGTGTGCGTGTGTGTGTGCGCTCGCGCGCGCGTGTTAGGGTTTGAAACCCAAATTTGGAAATTAGGTTTCAAATCCTAATGAAAATTTTCTAAATTAGGGATTTAAATCTTTATACAGTGTATACACTACAAGGGTAGTATTGTCATTTCAAAAATATGTATCTATGACATCAGTAAAAAAAGGAACACTTTTTTAACGGATTTCTAACGGATGGACACAAGTGTTACCTTTTTTACGTTAGTGGCACGGTCTGTTACTTTTTAAAACTTAGTGTCCTTAACTGTAATTTTATCCAAACCTTAGAGACATGGGTGTAATTAACCCTATCTCTTTTCATGCCCTCTAGGGTTGCGTTTTGCTCTCTTTGTGTAGATCTTCTGAACCTTAGATATGCAGACTTAATAGCCCCAAGCCTCCCAAAAAGGGACAGTGGAGGGAAATTTCCCAAATAGGCTATATTGGTTTTTTGTGAGAAATATGTTAGAGAGAGAGATAGTCCAGTCTTCTCTATACTTGGCGGGGTTCATTCTTCATGCAATGCGTCACATCGTGAAGAATCCGGAGTCGAAAGCCCCTAGTCCAGATTAAGACAAATAATTTTGTGATACCCCGAAAATATTGGAAATTATTCTAACCGCGAGTTTATTTAATTAATGGGGGTTATTGTATTAAGTAGCATTAGGTGGGTGATAATTAAGTATTAGGGAGTTAAATAAGGGGTTACTGTGGCCTTGGGGGTTAAAAGGTAATTTTGAAAAGTTAGGGGGCAAAAATGCAATTTTAGAAAATATGGTGAACGAGATGCATATTTTATTAAGTAACATCATTTTGATGATAATTAGGTGTTAGGAAGTGAAATGAGGGGTTAGTGTGGTTTTGGGGTCAAAGCGTAATTTTTCAAAACTAAAGGGGTCAATATGCAATTTTAGAAACTTGAGGGGCCAAAGTGTAAATTCTAAAAGTTTGCAAAATGTGTCACAATTTGGGGAGAAGTCAGCCGAGTGTCCGCCTCCTGGTTAAATTGAGATGATTAAGTCTCATAAACAATAAAATATTTTGGGGATAAGATTTAATGGAAAGGAAAATATAAAAAGAATTTTGGGGTGAAAAGTGTAAATAAAAGAAACTCTGGAACACGATTGAAGACCAAGAGCAGAAGGGAACCAGTGGGAAGAAAAAAAAGAAGAAAATAGAGGATGAAGGAGGAGAAGAAGGGGAAAAAGATAGAACCCTAAATTCATCTGGGTAATCCTTTGATCTTAAACCCTAATTGCAAAAATTGTAAAAATTAGGATGAATTTTAGTTGAATATGTATAGTGAGTGTGTGTGTGTGTGTGTGTGTGGGTCGGGGGAGAAGAATTGTGATGAATTTGGTTATAACTGATGCGTATGAGAGCTTGGAATGAAAAAGAAAGAAAATTTTATCAAGATTCCATGTTCGTGCAGTGTTGGTGTGTGTTCTTTGGCTATGGTGAATTGCTTCGAATTGTATGTGTTCAATTGGGTGTAATGATGTAAATTAAATGGGTTAGGACATGAATTGGATGTACTATAATGTGTTTAATTGATTAAGATGAGTTATTGAGGGAAATCCTTGCGTGATTGTGAGATGAGTGTACCCAAATATGAGACTGATTAAAGGAGGAAGAATACATGTGTGTGTGCTGAAGGTGTAATAGTGTGTGTTCGAATTTGAACAATAGATGTTTTCGTAGCTAAAAATGAAAATTTAATTAATAGTTTCTAGTCTAAAATTTTAAAAATAGTTAGGTTCAAATTTAGCCAAAGTAAAAAAAGGAGACCCTAGTTATTTTTAGGAAATCTACATTATGGAAAAATTTCGTATTTTTTCGAGGTTGGGACAGGGGTTAACCGACGCGAGAATTTTGAAACTTTATAGTAAAATTTAAAATATCAAACTAGCCCGGTTTTTCATGTGAAACTTTTATGAGAACCCTAAAATTCTGAGACGTTCCATTTCCCAAGATTTTGGGTCATTCTAGAGTCAGTAGCTATTTTTGGCCGAACAGACTTTTAAGCGCTCGGTCTAGACACCGATTCGGAATTTTTAAGCGAAAATTTTGTAAAATACTTTTTAGCTCAAAAATGATTTTAGGATGCTTAAAATAACATTTTAAGATGTTTTTGAGATTTTTCTGGTGCCGGAAACCCCCATGGGGCTTTTTGGTAATTTGCCACATAAAAGGGGTATTTTGGTAATTTTCCCTATAAATTTTTCTGAAGGACTTTTTAGTCCAATCAGGGGTATAAAACATCCATAGGGTTGTTTTGAAGCAGATTTGGGGTAGTGGGAGCGGTAGTGACCATTTGGGGCATTTTGGTAATTTACCACCCAGGGGGTGTTTTGGTAATTTTACCGTGTCGACTCTGAACTTCAGGGAATGCATTAAATTGAGCATTTGGAGTAACGAGAAGCGGGGAATGGGGTTAGTACCCCTAAATGAGGGGTATCAGCACTAGTGCGGTGCTAGGTTGTGTTAAAGACCTGGCTGTCGGGTCGGAGTAACCGACCGTTGTAAAATACTGTAAATAATTAATTAGATGGGAGTAGAATAATTGTGTATTTATGTTGTTTAGTGGCTAACGAGCAAGGTCTTATTTGATTAGGTGACACCGCTCGTGGTGGTTTGAAGTTGCTGGGCTCGTCACTAAAAGCCAACCAGGTAAGGATAATACGGCTCTATGTATGCTACGAATTTGCTCCTCGTGGCATACCCATCGTTGATAGTGTGTAGTATGATGAATGTTGTATGGTGGATATGAGGTGTCGGCGGTTGTTGTGCCGATATCTTTCTTAGCTTAAAATATTGTTGAGGTTTGCGACTAGTTTGTTCTCTAGTCCACTCTGTGCATATTATTGGTGTGATTTCAAATAATCATGTTGAACCCCGGTCGCGTGCATGACTGGAATTTCTTGTTGAGTAGTTGATTGACCGAGGACATAAGGTGAACCCAGTTCCCTTAGTTCGTCCAGTTGCTGTGATTTGTGTTTTGTCGATATCGTGGTTCAGGGACAAACACTCTTCATGAGTTCCCTTCTTGTGCTTGATGTCTCTTTTATTTATCTGAGACTGAGATGAACATCCCGGAGTACGAGACTTTATGTGAAAGGAGGGCTAGTGAAATGTAATCATCGACAAAAAGGATGTAGGGTGCGCGGGTCGAGTCGGTCATGTCAATCGATTCTAATCAGTTGGGTCGGTGTCTGCATTGTATTTGATTTTATTATGACGTTAGCGATTTTAATGCCTTGCATTTTATTGATGTTTAATTTGGAAATTTAGTGTTCTTGTGCATAGTAGGTCAGTCAGTCGGTTCAGTCAGTCCAGTTTATAAAATGTGGTGATAATGTTGTTCTATTTGGCCTTAACGGTCAGTCTGGTTAAAGAAAAATATATGTTGCTTGATCGTTAAATTGATGTTGTGTTATCCATTGAACTCTGGATTCCTTATATCGTTGGGGTTGATTATTATTTTTCCGAAGATTGTCACTTCGTTGTACGCATTACTCTTCGTATTATCTTTACTGGGCGATTTGCACTCATTCCTTACCTGTAATGTTTCAGGTAGTCAGGGCGAGGTAGGAGAAACGTCAAGGAAAGGAAAGGAGAAGGCAACCTGATCTGTGAGAAGAAAAGTAAGTCGGTGACATCCGTATTTTGGGATTAGATGTTTTGTGTAAAAACTTCCGTTGTGCTCATGTTGAGCTTTATGGTGCAAAGTTTTGTAAGGATGACTTTTTGAAACTTTATGTATATATTTAAAGGTGTATCTAGAGTTTCTTTGTTATCTAGTAGAGTTTGTGATATAGTTATGACCGACAACCCGGACCGACAACCCGGCTCTGGTGACGTCACTAGGGTTGGGGCTGTCACAAATTTTATACCCTTGTTATTTCCTTTTAAATAGACTAGAATAGCCATCTTTTAGATTTAATCCCTTCCCCCCGACCGAGTTTTGGTTTGTAAAGCATAAAAACCAAATTTCTAAACCTTCAACTATAAGAAGTTGATTAAGGATTAGAATTCTAAAAAAAAAATAGCTGATTATAATCATAATTTTGTTAGAAGAGGTAATTGGATTTCAACTAGAAGAAGTTGATTAGGAATAGACTTCTAGAAATTGCAAAACAAGATTTAGGCTGAATCCCCTAAAGTCGGTCAGAACTACGTGATTTTGATCCCGACTTATCCAATCAAATGCTTTGGCCACTTGACCCTCATTGTTGAGTTCAAACCAAACTCAGGTTTAGCTTAGGTTTTGTTTTGCTTGTGTTTTTGGATAAAATTATAAAAATCAAAATAAAATAAGCTAGAGACTTTTTAGGTTATGACGGGGTGCCTAACACCTTCATGTCATATAATTAGTCACCGAGTTTGAGTCTTTGGTTTCGTATATTAGGAAGCTTTAATTAGACATCTAGAGTCGACTTTAAAGGTATTTTAATTTTCCTTGTTAATTACATAAGTAACTTAAAACATGAGATGGCGACTTGAAAGACCCTAGTTTTTTTCGGATGTGCGTTGTCATAGTGGCGAGTTTGCTGGAGACTAAATTAAGAGGACTAGACTCGAATAAACTTTTTTCTGGTTTGTGACAATTTATATTCTTTGATATGTGTTCGAATTTAATTTTCATGTACATATATGTAACGTGTTTGTGCTTTTTTTCTTAGAGACCACACACACACGATTATCCCAGTCCCCCGATTTGAGGGTAACAATTTGAACCCTCGAGCTTCTTAGTTGCGAGGCAATTTTCGACAGTGCTCTTACCTCCAAGGCTAAAGTAACTAGAGCCTTCTGAGTTCTTGTATCGAACAATTTGCACACGTAGCAATGACCAACTATTATTAACTATCGGATTTATGGGTGAGAGGTATATCATGTAAATTGAGCCAATGGAGTAACTTACACCGAAGACTGAAGCAACGACACACGCCTGGACCAACTTTGGGGATTTCCCCTTAATGAGAGCACATGTCGGTGTTATGGTGTACAAGTTGAGAAACCGGCTGGTAGATGATAAAACGTTGGCTGGTACTCTCAATGAAATGGAGTCACCAAAACAGGACCATGCTAAACCGCCCGGTATACTTTAACAAGTGCATCAGGTAGTTTAACAAGGGCCACTTTTAGGACTGTGTGAGTTGGACTATATACCCACCCCAAAAATTAAAAACCCTAAGAATGTACAAGTCTGCAACAATTGTGAAGCCGCAAGCACACATGCTGCCTGATTCAGGCATAGGTACTAGCCAATTCAGCCATACATGTTAGCCCATTTGGGGTGTACCAACTGATATCATTGAGAGAATAATCACTCCAAAACTTCTCCCTATTAATTAGGCCCATACACCCTTCAGGTGTACCATACGGTCTAAAGGTATGTTGCTTGGTTTCTTTTGTGGGCCATGTCGTTACACAATTTTTTTTTAAAAAAAAACATATGCATTTTACACAGTTAAGGGTGAAAAAACTTGGTATCAGGTTCAAACGAGAAACTAGCTTGCATCCAAATGGCTAATTTCTATCAGCTCAGTGACATCGCCAACATGTTAGGCGCAACGCAAAAAGACTTACAAGACAAATTTAATGCCTTAGCAGCGCAAGGTGAAAGGTAGAGAGTTAGATCTTCTCAAGGAAAAGTTCCACACAAAATGTGAATGTGAGAAGAAGAAAGGAGAAGCAGATGAATCAGACCGGCAATATGAGTTTGACGGAAAGGAAAAGTTCGAAACACCATAGTGGAAGTAGAAATTAGTGACGTTAGAATCCCAAATCGCTTGGATGAGGAGGGCATGATCCCATGGACCTCAGCACCCTCACTTTAGGCCCAGATGGCATACACCCTTAGGTGTACCAGACGGCTTTAAGGTACATTTGTAGGTCCCTAAATAAACCTAGAGGGGGGGTGAATAGGTGTTTTACAACTTTGAGTATGAATTTAAAATTTGAGATTACAACGTAAAGACAGATATAACACTAACAAGTTTAACACAGAGATTTATACTGGTTCGGTCCCACCAGCCTACATCCAGTCCTCGAGCACTCCACACAAGGGAGACCTACTTGAGCCTTTCACTAAACCAACTAGCTTCGGGTGCTAGCTCAAACCGCAGTACAATTTCTGAAACCCTTCCAAGGTTTCCAACAGATTACAAATGAAAATAGATTTACAATTTGAATACAATAAACAAACTCCTTCTTGAGCAGATATTACAATGAAAGTTTAAGACTAAGCCTTCTTAGGTGGGAAGATCTATATCCTTTCAAGAACCAAACCAAAGAAGCTTACAAAGAACTTTCTCAAAGGTAAACTCACTCAAAAGACAATAGATAAGAATAAGAGATTGAGATGAGAGAGTTTTTAGGAGTAAAAAGTTCGCGCAAGAGAAAATGTAATAAATGCTCTAACGGACTCCCTATTTATACAGGAAAGAAATAGTGGACCGTTAAGAAGAAAGGCCAAACAAGAAGGATTCGACTAAAACATTTTGGCTTCGACTAAAATTCTTGGCTTCGACTGAAAATCTTAGCTTCGACTAAAACATTTGGCTTCGACTGAAAAACTTGACTTCGATTAAAACATTTGGCTTCGACTGAAAAACTTGACTTCGACTAAAACATTTGGCTTCGACTGAAAGTCTTTGTTAGACCCCTCATATTTAAATGCTTAAAAAATAATAATAATAAAATTAGAGAGTTTGGGACGTAATGGGTATTTTGAAATTCTATTTGTTTTAGGAATATAAATATATATCTTTTATGTGTCTGATAGTTACGTACATTCATAGGAGCATACTAAAGCTCAGAAAAATCTCCAGAAAATTCATAGGAAGAGCCTTTTGAGAGTTTGATCATTATTCGAGGTAAGAATTTATTTTTGGGTATCGAATTGAGGTTTGTAGTTGGAATCCTTACGAATTTTTGTTATTGTTGGAACCTTAATTATAACTTTTGGGTATATTAATTTTTAGGGATTTTGATATAATTGATTCAGAAGATCAAAGTTTTGTGATTGAATTGCGCGATCAAAGGTAAGGAATTTACTTTTAGAAATCTGAATCAGTGTTGGACCAATTAATCGTATGTTCATAATGATTTATTCTTTCAAATTCAGAAATACCATTGGATTCGAATGATTATATATTTCCTACTGTATTCAATTGTTTTCGTGTTCATCCGTGCGACGCATCATCTTGTAATCTGTGCATTAGGCTTCGTTTTTCTCCTCTGAAGTGTGTCGTCTAGTGGCTGAAATTTTGCTGATGTTCAGTCAATTCTTAAGTCAAAATTTTTGTTCAGGTGAATTGTCATCATGACTCACGCTTAGTGGCCGTTCATGGTTTAGCAGTCACTATTTAATATATTATGTTCATTCATTTGTCCTCGTATGCTCCGGGTAGTAGTTTGATAACCATGTCCCTCTCTTTCTCATGCTCTTTATCCAACAAATTAACATGTCAGTACTTGTTTGGACTTATGTTAGAAACTTTTCTCTTCCTATATCATTACTTGTCAATGTTGGAACTGATATTCATGCCAAATCTATTTTGCACCAGGCTTCTCACATGGTCAGTTTCCATTTGTTTTCTTTAAATTAAATACATTTTATGACAACTCCTTTACCCAGCTTCTCACGTGGTCAATTTCATTGTTTTCTTTGAATGCATTTTGACACCTCCTTTACATGGCCACATTCTGGACTCGTGTGAATTTCGATTGTATTGGTTTGGCTTTCTTGAACTTGAATTTCATATTCGTCGCTTTAAATTTACTTTTGAAATTTTCGAGATCGCTGATATACCTCATTGAGAGTTTTTATTAATGTCTACGTTTTTTTACTTTCTGCCGTATTGACTTGTGCGAGTGACTCTTGGTTAGTTGGAGCCACTCGTTAGTTTACATCGTTTAGGACTTTTGGTGTCTCATAAAATACTTTGTTGAACACATATGTAGGTAAGTCTATGAGCCATGTCACGGTGTATGTGACTACTCTATTTCTGACTTACCCACGTGGATTGGAACGTGGGCTAGCTCAGTGGGATGAGCTAGAGATCGCGATCTTATTTTCTGAACCTGCTTTCATGTGTCAGTGATGGCATGTGTGGCCTTATTCTGAATGGCTCTCTAGCGTCTGTCTTTGTACAAGGATGTACTTTTGACATTTTGACATTCTGTTTTTTTTACGAAAGTATATTTTGGCACTTAAAAAAATCTGTCTCGTATCTGTTCCGTTAGAGTTTTGTACCTCCAAAATTTCGTTCTTCAGACATATTTTTTTGTATCCCTTTTGGTTGGTCCGTTGAGCGACCTTACTGGGCATTTGGCTCACTTCCTTACTGTTTTTCTCTCAGGTGATCAGTAAAAAAGGGACTGAATTGCAGGGCTAGCTGTGTGATTGAGAGCTAGCAAATTTCATATCAGAGTCAGTATTTAGTAGTTTAGTTTTGCATTAGTTTGGTTATTTTTAGAAAGTACAATAGGAGGACCTATGTGGATTTGAAATTTGTTTTGGAACTCCGTGTCGGAGTAATTTGGATTACATAAATGTTTAGGTTGCTAAGGCATTTATTGATGTATCTATGGGATTAAATTAGTACATGCTCTGAATGACCACTTGGGGAGACATTTTGATATTTTAAGGTTTTTCTGACTATGATTATTTAACATTAACGCTCCGAAAATTCGGGGCGTTACATGTCTTAGCTTCGACTGAAAGTCACAGCTTCGACTGAAAGTCACAGCTTCGACTAAAACATTTTGGCTTCGACTGAAAAACTTGATTTCGACTAAAAATCTTGGCTTCGTTCTTTACTAGAATTTCTGTCAGATCTTTTAAGAAAGACTTAAACAAAAACTAATCAATAAAAAATATACTTCAAGATCTTTCATCTTCGTCTGTAGTCCAAAACTTGAGTCCAACTTTGTCATCCATGTCAAGGTTATGTCTTTGTTTGATTAAGATAAAACCTGAAATGTTTTATCTTTAATAATATTGTCAGATTAATGCTCGATAAGATAAGTCTGAAATCATCAAAATCAACAAGTCAACAATCTCCCCCTTTTTTATGATGACAATATTAGTTCTAACAATTAAAAAGACATACTCCCCCTTAATCAGTTAACATTCACATAAGAGAATAATAAAAAGAGCATCTCTAAATATTCAACAAAAGATTTAATACAGATGCACAAAAAGATTGATAGATTAATACATGTTCTCCCCCTTTGTCAAAGCAAAAAGTGGGGGCAGCCAGGGCAACAAAGAATGAATAAATAAAAACTAAGGCCGACGGCGGCGAGAACCCTGTGCAGAGGATGAGGGATCAGCGGGCGGCGGAGCAGACCGACGAGCACCGTGCGCAGAAGAGGGATCAGCAGGTGTCGGAGCTGTTGTGGGAACTTCAACTACTTCAACGACGCGAGGAGAGCGCGGTGGTGGAGGGTTGTAAGGAAGATGCGGGTTGAAGAACCATTCTTCCCCTTCGTTGCCAGTATGTCGAGAAGGAAAGACATCTGGACGAGTCACCCGAAAACCATGAGCCTGATCGAAGATCTGATGAGCCAAATAGCGGTTCTGTTCGGTCAGAATGCTCGTGGTGAGATAAGCCTGGCGACGATGATCCTGAAGGGCAGCCTCTTGCTGGCGGTGAAGGTCATGTTGCATCCATGTCAGACTTTTCAGAATGGGGGTTTGATTTAGAGGGAGAGAGGTGAGGTTAGCGGTAAGGTCATTGAGGAGGTTGTGAAAATCTATTTGGTTTGAGAGAAGCTGGGCGGAAGAATGTTGAACCGACTGCTGAAGAGCAGCAAGCTCATGAAGAAGAATAGTGTGGTTAGCGGTCATGGAAGCAGCAAGGGTGGTTTGGGATTCAAGAATGAGCTGAATCGAGGTAGAGATACGAGAAAGAGTATCAGAGAGGTCGGGGTGGTCAGAAGAGAGAAAGTCGTCAAAATTGAAATTGGAGAAGTCGTTTAGCGGACTAGTGAAGAAGAGATCAGCAGGGTGAGGAGGGGTGGGAAGAGGAGGAACCGAGGTGGAAGGGTCAATAGGAGCAGGGGGTATGAACTGAGTAGAAGGAGGTGGAGGTGGTGAAAAAGATGGGAAGGAAGCAGAAAGGGGGGCTAAGGGAATTTCAGGAGCAGGGGAGGGAACAGGAATGGAAGCAAAAGCGGGAGTGGGGGCTGGAACAGATTGGGTGTGGGAAGGGTCGGTGACAGTGATGCGCTCAAGAAGGACAGTGTTGGAGGTGAGATCAGAGCGGATGGCGAAGTCGGCTCGACGAAGAGAAGTTTCATCGAGAACATGATGACCCGGAAGAGGGATACGTTCCGAGTTAGAGGTAGGCAGGGGGACATGAAAATGTTCAAAGATGCGAGTTAACAGAAGGCCGAAGAGAAGATTAGCAGAGGATTTGTTTTTACGGGCATTCATGACGAGCATGATAATGCCTGCAATGTTTAATGGAGAACCCCGAATGAAATGGGTGAGAAGAATGATGTCTAAGTATGAAAAGGTAGCATAGGAGCCGGAACTGGCCGAGAGATTGTAACAAAGAATAAGGTGGAGAACGCGATGAAGAGGAGACATGTCACCCAAATTGGGTTTACGGGGTTGAGAAATAGACGGGTCCCCTAAGAGAGTTTGGGTCTATTGGAGTGGAGTAAAAGAACTGGTGGTACACCACGTGTTGGTGGTGAAAACAAAGGTAGAGGATTGATTTATAAAACCGAAAATGTGGGCCAAGGTGGTGGCATCAAGACGGATGTGGAATCCATTCACATAAGAGGTCAGAAAAGTAGGTGGTTGAGCATTAAAATACAAGTTGGAATAGAACATGCGCACAAGAGCAGGATAATAAGTGGAGGGTGGAGAGAGAATGGAGAGACAGCCCATTCGCTCAAACAGGGCGGTAACACCAAGTTGAGTCATGAGATTGACATCACTTGGACGACCGAGGATGACTTCCCGATTTACGAAATTTGTATAATATGTGATTTGGTCGTCGGCAGTCGGAAAGAAATGGGGAATGTGAAGTATATCGGTAGGGGAAGTATATGGGCAGGTAGGGGGTGGGCAAGTTGGTGGAGAAGCAGATGAAGAAGAGGCAGCAGGTGGAGGAGGAGGAAGAGGAGGGGTAGGAACTACAGTACCTGAAGTGGACGAAGCAGTAGATGACAGATGGACAGTTGCAGAGGACGATCGGCTGAAGCAACGGTGGATGTTTGACGGGTGCGACGGCAGGTGGTCGACGGTGTAGCAGCCACATCGGCAGGCGGAGCATCGGTAGAGAGCGGAGCCCCATCGGATTCGTCGTCAGATTGAATGACAAGACGACGATGATGACTTAGAGGACGTGGGTTGGAGGCCATGTGGGTCCTTGGAGTGACAGGTGGACAAGAGAGAGAAGAAGAGAAATAATAGTGAAAACGAAAGACAAACAGTGAAAAAGAGGAACAGTAAAAAGGGAAAGTGAAAAAGGTGACATATAAATAGGCAGAGAAGTTTCAGTCGACTGAAAGTCATGTTTCAGTCGGCTGAAGGGGTTTGAGTCGACTGAAAGTGGACTTTTAGTCGACTGAAAGTCTATCAGAGCAAAAATTAACTAAGATTGCACATTCCCAAACGACGACGAAGAGAACAGAAAGAGGATTCAACTAATGGTTTTGTAAAGATATCGGCCAGCTGATCTTTAGAGCCAACTTTCTTGAGTTCTATTAACCCTTTCTGAACATTGTCTCGGAGAAAATGATGACAAATATCGATGTGCTTAGTGCGCGAGTGTTGGACATGATTTTTACTAATATTTATAGCACTGCTACTATCGCACATAATAGGAATAAGCTCTATAGAGATACCAAAATCTTGTAAAGTTTGACGCATCCATAAAACTTGGGCACAACAGCTTTCAGCTGCAACATTTTCCGCTTCAGCAGTGGATAGAGCCACATATGTCTATTTCTTATTGTGCCACGATACTAAAGCATCGCCGAGAAACTGACAGGTGCCACTAGTACTCTTACGATCAACAAGACATCCCGCATAATCAGAATCAGAAAAACCGACCAGATCTAGTGAGGAATTACGAGGATACCAGAGACCTAAGTTTAAAGTGCCAGAGAGATATTTAAAAATACGTTTAACTGCAGATAAATGAGATTCTTTGGGACAGGCTTGAAAACGGGCACAGATGCAAACACTAAACATGATGTCAGGTCTAGATGCAGTAAGATAGAGTAAACTACCAATCATACCACGAAAAAGTTTACTATCTACATCTTTACCATTTTCTTCTTTGATAAGATTAATGCTGGGAGAAATAGGGGTACCTCAAGGTTTAGCATTATCCAAGCCAAACCTTTTCAAAAGTTTCCGAGTGTACTTAGACTGATTGATAAAAATTCCTTCTTTGGACTGCTTGATTTGAAGTTCAAGAAAAAAGTAAGTTCACCCATCATGCTCATCTCAAATTCCTTGCGCATATTTTCAGCAAATTCTTGGCATAGATCATTGTTAGTGGCACCAAAAATAATGTCATCAACATATATTTGAACTATTAAAATATGGGAATTACGAGTTTTCGTAAAGAGAGTAGTATCGACTTTGCCACGAGAGAATCCATGATCAATAAGGAAGCTGCTAAGACGATTGTACCAAGCTCGAGGAGCTTGTTTAAGACCGTACAAAGCCTTTTTCAGTTTAAAAACATGATTGGGATATTTTTCATTTTCAAAACTGGGAGGTTGTTTAGCAAAAACTTCCTCCTGTATTACCCCATTCAAGAAAGCACTTTTCACGTCCATTTGAAAAAGTTTGAAGTTCAAATGACATGAAAATGCCAAAAGAATTCGTATAGCTTCAAGTCGAGCAACTGGGGCAAATGTTTCATCAAAATCAACCCCTTCGACTTGATTGTATCCTTGAGCAACTAGTCTGGCTTTGTTACGAACAATATGGCCATTTTCATCAAGTTTGTTTCGAAAAACCCACTTTGTTCCAATGACCTTTTGTTGAACAGGATCCGGAACTAGTGACCAAACATCGCTTCTCTCAAATTGATTCAATTCATCTTGCATGGCAAGAATCCACTCAGAATCATTTAGAGCCTCTGAAATGTTTTTAGGCTCAATTTGAGAAAGAAAGGCAAAATCCGCACAAAAGAGATTTACCGTAGACCGAGTTGTAACTCCGCGTTCCACATTGCTTATGACTTGTTCTAATGGATGACTCGAAGAGTATCTCCAACTTTTTGGAAGTGGCAGAGTCTCATCATTATTGTTGTGAGAAGATGTTGAACACTCCCCCTCAGTTGAGGAGACGTTAAGTTTGTTGTTCAAGTCCATGGAGAGTTCTTCACCGTCATCACCTGCATTCTTACTTGGTTTTTCAATATTAGATTCTTCAAATACTACATGCATAGATTCTTCAATAGTCATAGACCTACGGTTATAAATTTTATATGCTCTACTTTTTAAAGAATAACCAAGAAATATTTCCTCTTCAGATTTCGCATCAAACTTTCCCAAATTCTCACGATTGTTCAAAATAAAGCATTTGCAACCGAAAACCTTGAAATAATTGATTTTTGGTTTTCGATTTGAGAATAGTTCGTAAGGAGTTTTATCAAGAATTGGTCTGATGAGTACTCTGTTCAACACGTAACAGGAAGTGCTGACGGCTTCTGCCCAAAAATATTTTGGCAGAGAGTTTTCATGAAGCATGGTTCTGGCCATTTCTTAAAGAGTACGATTCTTTCTCTCTACAACTCCATTTTGTTGGGGTGTCCGAGGAGCAGAAAACTCATGTGAAATGCCATTTTGAATACAGAAAGAGATAAAATCTTTTTCAAATTCACCGCCATGATCACTTCAAATTTTTACAAGCTTCAACTCCTTCTCATTTTGAAGCTGCTTAACAAGACTGAAAATTTTTTCAAACGCTTCATCTTTATGAGTTAGAAAAAGAACCCAGGTGTATCTTGAAAAATCGTCAACAATGACGAAGGCATAAAATTTCCCACCTAGGCTAGCATTTCTAGTAGGACCAAAAAGATCTAAGTGAAGGAGTTGAAGAGGGCAAGAGGGGGAAACAACATTTTTGGCTTGGAAAGAAGTTTTTGACTGTTTACCATATTGACAGGCATCACAGACTTTATCCTTGATAAACCTCAAATTTGGTAAGCCTCTGACAAGGTCTTTCGAGAGAAGTTTCTTGATTAGATCCATGTGAACATGACATAATCTACGATGCCACAACCAAATATCATTGTGCTGAACAGAAAGACATACTTCACGAGAAGAGTCAGATGCATCAAAAGATAGAGTATATATATTACCATCTCTCTTACCGATCAGTGTACCACAATCTGAGGCATGACTGATAAGACATTGATCGCCTTCAAACTGAACTTTGTGTCCACTATCGATTAGTTGACTGATAATTATCAAATTGAACTTTAAACCGTCAACTAAAGATACGTTATCGATAGAAATGGAACCGGTGCCAATTTTACCTTTACCGATGATCTTCCCATTAGAGTTGTCTCCAAAGGTAACAAGCCCGCCATTTTTCGGGGTGATGTGTGAGAAAAGAGAGCGATCACCTGTCATATGTCTTGAACATCCGCTGTCGAGAATCCATTTGTTGCAGTCTACCCTTGCTTTCAAGCATACCTACAACAGATTCTGGTTTCGTTCCTTTAGGTACCCACACTTTCTTGGGTCCTGGAAGATTAGATAAACAAGATTTTGGCACCCATACATGTTTCATTTTATTCTTAGTAATAGAAAAAGATGACTGATTTTTAATAAGATTAAGAGGACAATTTTTAACTAAATGTCCTTTCTTGTTACATATTGTACAGAAAGTGAATGGTGAGCAGGAAGCTAAACTTTTGTTAAAGAAATTTTTATAATCCTTTTGCTTCTTTGAAGGATCATAACCAATTCCACTTTTCTCAAAGACACATCTTTGTCTTCCCAAAAGAATATCCAAATTCTCTCTTCCTTGGGTAAATTTTGAAGGAGTAAAATTCAGATCTTCAATCTCCTTTTCTAAATGCATTTTTTGTGTAGAAATATCCTCCAGTTGAGATTTTAAATATTCATTTTCAACTGAAACTTTGACTCCTTTGAGAGATTGAATTTCAGAAGACAAAAGAAAATTTTCCTTTTTAGAAGCATTTACATTATTTTCTAAAGAGACATTTTCAAAAATATAAAGTTCAACTTTTTCTTGCAACTCTTCATTTTCACCTTCCAACTCTTCAACAATACTTATCAAAGAAAGAGCCTTACTTTTTAGATTAGCATTTTTAGTTTTTAACTTTTCATAGTTTTTGCTGAGCTTGAGAAAAGCTGACTTAAGTTCGTTAAAATGTTTTTCAGGGGTTACCTTGGGATCATCATCGTTAGCCATGAAGCAAAGTTGAGCTACGTCCTCATCCTCACTACCTTCCTTGTCGCTTTCATCAGAGTCATCCCAAGTCAGCAGTGCTTTTCTGGATTTGAACTTCTTTTCCTTGAAGTCTCGACTGTTGCTGCTTGGGGTCTTGTTCCTGAGTTGTGGGCAGTATTTTTTTATGTGCCCAGTTCTGCCACATTCGTAGCAGGCGTCAGGATTTTTCTTTACGTTCCAATCACTGTTATTTCTTTGATGTGATTGGTTTGTTGAATTTCTCCTGAACATCCCATCCCTCTTGTTTGCGAGAAATTTCTTGAACTTCCAAGTGATGAGAGCCATTTCAGGATCAGAATCGTCGCTGCTCTCTGTTGGTTCATGAGAGGTCTTAGCTTTAAGAGCTAAGTTCTTCTTCTTGAAGGTGGTTTCTTCTTCGTCATGAATTTTCATTGTAATTTCATGAGTCATTAAAGAACCCACAAATTCTTCAAGCTTCAGCACATTCAAGTCATTTGCCTCTTGAATGGCTGTGAGTTTTGCTTCCCATCTTTTTGGGAGAGATCTGAGAACTTTTCGGACCACTTCCTTTTCTGGGTAGATTTTACCCATTGATAATGAGTGTGAATGTGGAGTACATCTCATTTATGGACTCGTGCTCCTTCATCTTGAAGGCCTCATACTGCTGGACCAACATGTTGATCTTGGTCTCTTTTACTTGATTTGTTCCCTAATGAGTAACCTCCAACAATCTCCACATTTCTCTAGCTGTCTCACATGCTGAGACTCAATTGTACTCATTTATGTCAAGGCCACAACTGATAATGTTCTTAGCTTTATCATCCATGGAGAAAAGCTGTGCTCATGGTTATCCATTTTAAGAATTCCTTTTGGAATCTTGGTTCCATCCGGTCCATCCTTCATAGGAATTATAGGACTATTTTCAACAACATACCATACGTGTGTATCTTGCCTTAGAAAATTCATCATGCGATTTTTCCAGTAGCTGTAGTTGTCATTCTTCAACAAGGGTGGCCTGGTGGTTGCTGATCCTTCTTCCATAATGCGATCTTTAGCTCTTGACGATTAAGTCACAGAAGAATACCAGAGCACACAGCTCTTATACCACTTGTAGGTCTCTAAATACACCTAGAGGGGGGTGAATAGGTGTTTTACAACTTTGAGTATGAATTTAAAATTTGAGATTACAACGTAAAGACAGATATAACAGTAACAAGTTTAACACAGAGATTTATACTGGTTCGGCCCCACCAGCCTACGTCCAGTCCTCGAGCACTCCACACAATGGAGACATATTCGAGCCTTTCACTAAACCAACTAGCTTCGGGTGCTAGCTCAAACCGAAGTACAATTTCCGAAACCCTTCCAAGGTTTCTAACAGATTACAAATGAAAAGAGACTTACAATTTGAATACAATAAACAAACTCCTTCTTGAGCATATATTACAATGAAAGTTTAAGACTAAGCCTTCTTAGGTGGGAAGATCTATATCCTTTCAAGAACCAAACCAAAGAAGCTTACAAAGAACTTTCTCAAAGGTAAACTCACTCAAAAGACAATAGATAAGAATAAGAGATTGAGATGAGAGAGTTTTTAGGAGTAAAAAGTTCGCGCAAGAGAAAAGGTAATAAATGCTCTAACGGACTCCCTATTTATACAGGAAAGAAATAGTGGACCGTTAGGAAGAAAAGCCAAACAAGAAGGATTCGACTAAAACATTTTGGCTTCGACTGAAAATCTTGACTTCGACTAAAACATTTGGCTTCGACTGAAAAACTTGACTTCGACTAAAACATTTGGCTTCGACTGAAAAACTTAACTTCGACTAAAACATTTGGCTTCGACTGAAAGTCTTGACTTTGACTGAAAGTCTTGACTTCGACTGAAAGTCTTGACTTCGACTGAAAGTCACAGCTTCGACTGAAAGTCACAGCTTCGACTGAAAGTCACAGCTTTGACTGAAAGTCTTAGCTTCGACTGAAAGTCACAGCTTCAACTTAAAGTTTTAGCTTCGACTAAAACATTTTGGCTTCAACTGAAAAACTTGATTTCGACTAAAAATCTTGGCTTCGTTCTTTATTAGAATTTATGTCAGATTTTTTAAGAAAGACTTAAACAAAAACCAATCAATAAAAAATATACTTCAAAATCTTTCATCTTCGTCTGTAGTCCAAAACTTGAGTCCAACTTTGTCATCCATGTCAAGGTCGTGCAAAGTCTCTGTCATCCATGTCAAGGTTATGTCTTTGTTTGATTAAGATAAAACCTGAAATATTTTATCTTTAATAATATTGTCAGATTAATGTAAATAAGATAAGTCTGAAATCATCAAAATCAACAAGTCAACAACATTTTTCGGTTTCTTGTGTGTGCCATTTGTTTTTGTTAAATATGCATTCTACACAATTAAGGGTGTAAAAACTTGGTATCAGAACCAAAATGGCAAACTACCTCGCATCCTTATGGCCGATTCCTATCAGCTTTCTGATATCGTATGCTAGGCACAACGTAAAAAAGACTTCCAAGATAGTTTTTATGACTTAGCGGCACAATAGGTGAAAACTGTAGAAGAGTTAAAGCTCCTCAAGCAAAAGTTCCACACATAGTATAAATATGAGAAGAAAGAAGATAAGAAAAAGGAGTAGCAGAAGAATGAGTCGAACTGGCAATATGAGTCTGGCTGATAGGAAAAGCTCGAAACACCAGATCAGTAGGAGAAATTAGCAGTTTTTGAATCCCAAGTCACTCAAATGAGGAGGGTAGATGATCCATGGACCTTAGCGCCCTCACTTTGGACCTAAATAGTATACATTCACCTAAGTTCTAGATGTCTGGCATAGATAAGTTTGATGGAACTTCATACACAAAGATACATGTCAAGATCTGCATTCACGCATTAGCTCCCCTAAGAGTTAATCAGGATCAAATGGTGCAGCTATTTCACAATACCATGGCAGGAGCTACTGCTTGGTGGTCCCTTACCGTTGAGGACTCATGTGTTCATATATGGAAGGATGTGGTATGAGAGTTTATTGACCGGTAACAGTATAATACGGATCTTGATATCACCCGCAACGATTTGAAGACTACTACACAACAGCCATGTGACTCAGTTTTTACTTTCGTTATGTGATAGAGGAAGAAGGTGGCTCATATAGTTAACTGCTCCTCAGAGGAGGATAAAGTCAACACGATAAGGAATAAATTTCCTACAGGTCTATCATGAGTACATCTTGGCCATTACCACACGATGTTCAAGACATTGATGGGTTCTCTTACTCAAATTAAGGATGTCATCAATAAGGGAGCAATACCCAAAGATGGGAAGCCAGGAGCATATAAGACTCGTCCGAGGAATCCTAGCGCTCAGGAAGTAGTTTAGTGGAAACTAACCACCATCAGATGAAAGTCCACCAGTCTTCATGCTCCTACAGCCAAAGTGCTTAAGTAGTTGCTTCGAGGAGGTATGATTCCCAAGTTATTGCCTACTTCTATGCCAGTTGTTATATCTGAGGGGTAAGATGTGCATGCTCCATGCGAATATCACCAAGGATTCGGACACCATATAGAGAGGTGTCTCATTTTATGGCACGAAATCCAGGATCTCGTAGACAATGGTGAATGAAACCATCATGCATAGCCCGATGTGTAGAAAGAGCCTTTGTCGGCACTCCGAGTGAACGTGATTAAGACGTCTATTCGTGCGTTATATTCTTATACGCTCCTTAAGGAGGGGAAAATCATAGATCCAGATAGTTAGACCACTTCACCTCAAGGCAAGACATGATAGCTGTCGAATCAATTGTTAAGGACTATCCCAATGCCGAGTACGATTCTAAGATAGAATCTCTATCTGCTTCTATTTCTGTTGCTACTTTAGATGATTTCTTTCCTAGATCTTTTTATTTCTTTATGTTTGTTCCTGACTTTTTGATTGATAATATAGTACTTGATTCCGCTTACTCTTTGATTGCTGAGTTTATGTTTTGATGAGCTAATCAATACATGTAATAATGAATCACAACAAATGGAATTAGAAAAAAAATAGAGAACAAACCTCAGAAAAGTGTAAATTTGCATGTGTCTTCCTAAAGATGGACATTCCCCAGTGATTAGATGCCATCGTTTGGCCAACACATTGTTATCCTGATTATCCTATGCTTGATATTTCCACTTGCTAGGCCCTTGAGCCTAAATACGTTAGCCTTCTATTTTCTAACCTTGGGGCAGGTAGTCTCCTTGTGTGCCTATGTTCCTAGTGTTGCTATTCAAATTGGACTCAACATGGAAAATTCTTTCTCATCGAAACCAAACTCTTGATGATAGAGAAGAAGATGATTTAAATATTGATCATTATTTGATGCTAAAAAAAGGATGAAATGTTATACCAAATTTTTTTTGAAAGAAATATTGAAGGTGATGAAGATTTTTTTTTTAAGATTTAGGGTGTATTCTTAGTATGTTTATAGTTTTTTAACTATATCAGACTTGATTCCCCTATTGGGATACTTAGGCAGCTTAGTGATTATCCAAACTCCGGCTCCACAGGCACACACAAGGGGCTTGGCTTTAATATTTGGGGGTTTTTTAGCCTTATTGTCATTCATTTTTTAGCCCATACGCTAGCCGACATTATATCCCATGAATACAATTCCTCCTTGAGGTTATGTTTGTTCAAGGGAGTGAGGTGCTCCTATACATTTTGACGAGGTTAAAAAATAATATAGGAAAAAAGAGAGAAAATCAATCGACCATCAAGGACAAGCTTTAATTCAGATTATGTTATCATTGCCCTTTTCTTCTTCTTGTGGAGGGAATGTCTCAACGGTCTAAAAGAGCGTTCCCTTAAAGCTTAGTTATTTGGATATCAATACCTCCCTTTACGAGTTTTGTTTCATTTGTTAAGTCCTATTCGATCATTTCAGCTGTATTTTGTCAATTGGCCTCCTTCCGTTCTCCTACCTCTTTACCTCCTCATCGGTCCAATATACCCTTGAGAAAAGCATTTATTCTTTTCGCTGGAGCTCTTTTGCTGTTATCCGAACTTCTTTTCCTCCAGTTGAAAGCACCATGAATATAAGTGTTTTATCCCGTATTTCTGCTTAGTTCTAGACCTGGTATTGGAAGAACCTTTTCACTCTCTTCCTCAGCGACAGACATAGTCTTGGGTGCTTGGGACTAATCTGATAAGTCTTCCCAGCACCTATTCACATGTTTGTGAAGATGAGTTTCCTAACCTTGCGATGTTGTTGTGATCATGGTGAGAGTGATTTCTCAACTTACTGGACTAATTAGGATCAAACCCTTATAGTTCCGACCCTAGGATATGTGATCTAAACTCCGATATATGGTTATATAAAAATAGTTACATCAGCTAAATTCAATCAAATTGTTATTAGAAAACTGGTTTTACTACCCAAGGAGCAGAATTTGATTGCGGGGAGGGTTTGAATCTAATCTAACTAGAAAATATGGTAGAAGAGCCTTTCGATTTGGTCTGCGTGGATGCTAGTTTTGATGTATCCACAATGCAAGAACAGTGCAAGAGCAAGTACATCAATGTATATAGGTGAAGGGATCAAAATATATTCTTTTTATCTATTGGTATACACTCACAGAATAATGACAGCCTTTAGAGGATTTTTCGATGTGTTTAGGGGGTTCTCGGGGGCTGTTTTTATAGAGCTCGGTGGCTAAAGCTATAGAAAAGCTGCACAAAAAGAATAAGACGCAACTCTAGCTGTGTAATATCTTGGGATAATACCATTTTAGTCCCCTGAACTATCCACGCTTTTTTATTTTGGTCCCTGTACTTCAAAATTCGTTAAATCAGTCCATGTACTTTGCATCGTCATTAATTTAGTCCCTCCGTTAGCATTTCTGTTAAAACTCGGGGGTATTTTAGTCAAATAATGAAAAAATATGGGATAATACCATTTTAGTCCCCTGAACTATCTCGGCTTTTTTATTTTGGTCCCTGTATTTTAAAATTCGTTAAATCAGTCCCTGTACTTTGCATCGTCATTAATTTAGTCCCTCAATTAGCATTTCTGTGAAAACTCGGGGGTATTTTAGTCAAATAATGAAAAAATATTTCATATCTCTTCCCTTTCTGCCTTCCCCTAACCCACACCACCCCTCTCCCCCCCCCAGCTACCTTTCCACCATTGCTACCACCACCATAAATCAACCATCACCACCAGTCGTTCGATCACCACCATTCTCAGCCACAAAAAGACATGTTCATCATACTTGCCATTAACCCCCCACTCTTCCCCATTCTTCTTCACCCACATCTGTTGCGACCACCGTAAATCATCCATCACCACCAGCCGGATAAAAAAAATGGCGAATGGCGTCGATTCGTCAGTGATGGGCGTGATGGAATTGTGGTCAATCTTGGGGAGCTTCGCCTTGTGGAGGTGGTGAGTCGATTGAGACTCTGGGCAGAGAAGGGCGATGGTGTCACCGGCGGCACCGCGGAGGAAGAAGACGGCGTCCAACGTGGAGATCAGAAGGGCAACCTTCCTGGGTTTTGCAGATTCATCTACCCCGCTTCCGCCTTTTCTCTAGCAATTGGTGGAATGCATAAGCCCTCCATAGAGATGGGTGACCTTCCTGGGTTTTCTTTGCAGATTCTTGTCATTTTTCGTTGCAGATCTGAGAATGGAAGGAATTGGGTGGGCTTCTTAGTTTCCTTTGCTGTAATTGGGTTGTTGGTGTTGGGAGGGAGGAGGAAGGGTATGTTAAATCAGGTAAGGGATGTTCCATGTGGTGAGTCATATGTAATTGTAGTGGAAGATGATTGATGGGTTTAGTTTTAAAGGGATGAAATTTGGAGTTCATGATTTTGGTGGTGGCTGCTAGGATGGAGAAGAGAGGGAGGAAAGGAAGATGGGGAAGGAAGAAGAGAGAGAAAGGTAAAGGGGAGAGGTTGAGGACTATAAGGCTAGGGCTTGACTGAAATATCCCTAAATTTTTAACAGAAATGCTAACGGAGGGACTAAATTAATGACGATGAAAACTACAGGGACTGATTTAACGAATTTTAAAGTACATGGACCAAAATAAAAAAGCGGGGATAGTTCAGGGGACTAAAATGGTATTATCCCTAATATCTTTGTTGTTAAAAAAAATAAACTATATTAAAAAAAATGGTCTGATTACATGAGGGAATGGCACCTCATGTTTCCAAAAGGTGGAGTGTGTGCATGTAGAGTTAAATGGAGGGTGAGGTGGCATGAGAGAAGGCTTACCCTGGACAACTATTTGAGGGAGAATTACAGAAAAGACAGAAGGAATCTCGGGATACTTTCAACTGAGAAGTTGTAGAGAAAAGAAAGAGGAAGAAAACCCAAGAAACATAGCTCGATTTGGAGAACAATTGAAGAAGTTATGGACAACCAAAGTAAAAAAAAAAAAAGTCAGCCTGTAGTGTGCGAAGTAGCTGATTGAGGGATAATTTGAGGAAAAGCTAGGAAGAATTTCGTGAAAGGCCAAATAGAGAAGTTATAGAAGGAAGAGAAATGAAGAGATTGAAACAAACAGAAGGCATTTTCTTCAGGAATCGAAGAAGTTGCAGGTCTTCAAAGTGAGGTAAAAATCAGCTTTGTGTATGTGTGTTCTCGGTGTTTTGATATGTGTTCTTGATGGAAATTAGGGTTGTAATGATTATGTTGTGATATGATTCCATGTTAAATGAAGTTATGAAGTTATATAGGTGGAAACAAAGTGAAATTAAAGTGGTTTAAAGGGGATTTGAAGTGGAATTACATAGCTAATGAGATAAGTTAGCATAATATGCATGTATAAGTGAAGAAAGAGAAATACTTCTAGGCATGCAAACCTGAAGAATGCAGCTTGGAGTGTGGGAAGTGATGAAAATGCGTAAATTTGATCCAAAAGTGATGAATAGTGACTGTAAATGTCGCTAAAAGTCTTATTCTCTAATTGATTTCAAACTTCATTTTTGAAACATGGTTGTAAGCTAGAATTTGGCCAAACACAAAGAGAAACTCATATTCGTTTTGAAAGATCTACATACTGTAAAATTTTGGGATTTTTCTTAGTTTCCCAACGATGTTAAATATATTTAACCTTAAAATAGGGTTTCAAAATTTTAAAAATAACAAATGAATGTATTTTAATCTGAAAACTTTATTGAGACTTTATGAAGCTGAGACGCTTCAGTGTCTAAAATTTCATGACATTTGGAGGCTAATTGCTATTTTTGACAAAATTGGTTCCCTAAAACTCGGTTTGGTTATCCGGATGGGATTTCCGAGCAAAAATTTCACCAAATGACTTTTCAGTACAAAAATCAGTTTATATTGTTTTAAAAAGGTATTTTGATCCAATTGGGAGTGTTATTTGGTGCAGAAGTCGGCATGGGGTGTTTAGGTAATTTTACCTATGGCCAG
This sequence comes from Escallonia rubra, assembly GCA_033065855.1. Classification (NCBI taxonomy): domain Eukaryota; kingdom Viridiplantae; phylum Streptophyta; class Magnoliopsida; order Escalloniales; family Escalloniaceae; genus Escallonia; species Escallonia rubra. The sequence goes on from JAVXUO010002370.1 coordinate 354,666, forward strand.
GGGTGTTTTGGTAATTTTCCACACCCGGTGACGAATCTTGTGGAAACTCATGGTTAAGCAGTAAGAAGTATAAGGAATGATAAAATTGAGTTTAGATAGGCAAAAGAAGGACGATAGTGCGGTTGATGCACCTTATGGGCTAAGGCAAATCTGGTTAATGAATTAGCCGTAATAAGTTAGAAACATATAAGCGGTAAGGGAGGGGGAAGGTAAGGTTTATGTTTATGTATTTTAAGGTTGTCTAACGAGAAATATTTTATTTAATAGGTGATTCCGTTACTGAGAAAATCCGAAAGCGAGGAGTTCATCGGCTATAAAGCCAACAGGTAAGGATAGTGCGGTTCCGTTATGGTATCCGTTATTTTGCTTGGCATACCATGTTGATGATGCTTGTGTTGAACTCCTATATTTATGTTGGAATACCGGTTGATCTTATGACCCGGTACTTCTTGTTGTCTTGTGCTGTTGAGGACTTAAGGTAGAATGAATTCCCTTATTCTGCCCGATAATGAGCCTGAAAGCATTGTTGAGGACTTATGATCGAAAACACTCTCTAAGTCCACTCCTTTGATGAAAACTGTCCCCTAATCTGTACAAGATTGAGATGAACACCCCGTATGAAGGGGCATCATTAAGTGGAGGGCAAGTGAAGTGAAGTAATGGCGGTCAGTGAAAAAGAAAGTAACTGACAAAAAGAGGATGAAGCGTGCTAGAGTCTGTCTCGTCGTGTCGAGTCAAGCATGCATTGCAATTGATTTTATTTGATGTTGCTGAATTTATTGTCTTGTTATTCTCATGATGATTAGTATTTCCCCTTGCATTGCACTTGCATAGTCCATGAGTCTGTCCAAGTGGAAATGATGATGTTTTGTTGGGCTTGAGCCGCTCAGTCTGAACAAAGGTGATGCAGCAAGATGGTTGCAAATGTTCGTTCTTGGCATCCTTAAATCCTTTGCCTTCGTTGAAAATTTATGATTGATTCTTCGATAATTTCGAAAGGGTTGTACGTTGTACTTTGTACTCGTCATATTATCCTTACTGGGCGACTTGCGCTCATTCCTTATCTTATGTGTTTTTCAGGTACTAGGTTTGAACAAGGAGAGACCTCGGGTAAAGGTAAAGAGAAATTATGCTGAGGTCCTGTGAGGAAATATATATCGCCACGATGATGTAAAATTCGGTGTAAATATTAAGTTGTGTTATGTTATGCAGTTTTCACTGCAATACGATGTGTACTATCAAGGAAATTTTTTGTAAGGACGTGTTGTGACGTTCCTTTATGGTCTTAAGGTTGTAGTTGCTCTGTGTTGTAATTAAGGTTATGACATTGACATGATTGACATCTCAGCTCTGGTAACGTCACTTGGGCTGGGGTGTCACAAGCTGCCACCAGAGAGAAAAATGGAACACATTATTGCAGTCTACATGCCGATACACTTAGATATACCTTCAAGTATATAGTGTATTGGGCGTAGAGTTTTCTTTAAGATTCTATTTTAACGCCCTTATTCTAGAAGGGAAGTCTACCTGCCATAAGAATGCGTGTAAACAGAATAATAAGGGCCCCAAAACCTAATCTAAGGTAAACCATCTTTCCAGACTCTAACATGGGTTAAGCCAACATAAACAAACTGATTGGATATGACTTGACTCGAATAAAACAATAGAAATAAAGCATATCATAGACTGACGAAATGAACCGGACTGGACCGAATTGGACTGAACTGGACTGGATTAAACTTGAGCGAATTGGACTGGACTGAACTATACTGGACCAAATACAAAAAAATAGATCTACAAAAAATGGGGTATCTACAACATCTGTATCCAAAAAAAACTTTCTTCAACAGGCGAGTAGTGTCTTTTCTAGAACACACTAAAATGTATCGACTGACACTTGTCAAACCAACCGGTATATCTAGTGCAGTAGTTGGTATTCCTTTTTCAAGAAAACAAAACAAAAGAAATTATTATTTTTTATATTTGCTCACCAACCTACTGCTAATCGACATTGTTAGCTCCGGCTTTTAGCGTCTCATCTTCTGTTGCTCTCGGTGTGTCTAGACCATTAACTCCTTCCATGGAAAGTTGGTTCTGGATCTATATATGAGTTCTTGCCATTCCTAAGTGACCAATCACTTCCACGATTGCTTACTCTAGCTCTTAGTTCCCTATTTTTGGTGTGTGTGGATGACCAACCATTTCCTCGCGCTATTGGCTTCAGCAATTAAATAGAGTCTTTGGTTTTCCTAAGCAACCACCATTTCCAGGCATTGTTGGCTCCAGCTTCTAGGTGTGATCTTATCGTCTCGAAATTAACTGCTTCCACATAATATTGTCTTCGCCCTTATCTAAAGATTATTCTTGATCTTCGCTTCCATGAGTTGTTGCTTCTAGCTTCACATAAAATTTATTCCCAAATTAATTCTGATGTTGTTTGATGACCAAAAGCGTCGACGTGTTGTTGGCTCCTGCTTCAAGTAATGTCTTCAAATGCTTGGCAACATTTAGGTACCTTTTTTTCATTAGTATTTCTAGGCCCCGTTTTTAGTCGACCATTCTCTGAACTACATTAGTTTGATTCCATTTCCAAGAATACATATGAAGCCTTACAAATGTCCGGCCCCCATTGTTTTGAGTCTTTGCAATAGTCATCTGTTCGATGGGAATGTGTTATTTTTGGTGATGTTCACTTGCATGCGAGCTCCCTCATCGAAGGATTTTGTTGATATCCTTTTTCATAAACATATATTATATCTAAATTGAATCCACTCTTGTCCAATCTGGTTCAGTCTAGTCTAGTCTAGCTTAATCCAGTTCAATCCAGTCTAGTTAGTCTATTGCTTTAAATTAGGTTTTAATTCCTTTTTGTTTTTATTTTGGTCCCATCTACTCTAGTCTTGTCCAGTCAATTTATATATGATGGGCTTAACCCAGGTCAAAGGCTTTTAACCCAGGTCAAGGGCTAGTAGTTTTCTGGGCATGTTTTTATTTAATCCACTCACATTTTTATGGTCGATAGGCTTTTCCTTCTAGAATAAAGGTTTTTAACTAAATTACAAGGATCGAAAAAGTGTAGTAGGTGGTGCACTTGTTCAATATTTTTCCTGGTAATGGCTAAGGTATTTCAATTGTTTAATATTATGGTGACGACTAAGGTTGCATCTTATTCTCTTTGTGCATATTTTTTCTAGCCTTAGACCACCATGCCTAAATATAATCAGTCCCATGCACCCCCTAGACACATTGGAAAAATCCCCAGAGGCTACTATCATTCTATGAGGTTTTCATTTGGGAGATGATATATTGTGATGCCTTCCAATATAAACATTTTTACACAATTTTTTCAACTCCATTGTGGTTACATCTATATTAGTAGTCAAAAAATCCAAATCAAAAGGTTTAACTTTTCTACATGTTTCAAATAAATAAATCCCTTTCTTGCGGTCAAATTTTGGTCCTTTTGAATAATAAAAACACATTTTTCTAGTACTCATTCCATAGAATTTAGTTGGATAACTATTTTTGCGAAACCACAGACCAGATGTAAGGTCACCTTCCCTCGGATCGAAACCATACGGTTTGGAACCAGATTTGTTCAATCGAGTACGTAGGACAATCCGCCCTACATATTGAATTCAAAACCACATTTAGGAAAGTTAAGAATTGTTCTTTTAATAAAAATCATCAAAAATGGATAAAACAAGTAGAGACCTATTCTGGGTATGATGAGGTGCCTAACACTTTTGTCATTTAAATTAGTCCCTGACTCTAAATCTAGGGTGCCATAGATTAATGGCTTAATCGTTATCCTACAGTCAAATTTTAGTTTATTTTTGTTTTCCTTGTTATATGTTTAAGTAGCTCTAGATATTTGATGGCACTTCTAAAACCAGATTTTTGGATGCATGTCATCACAGTCTCTAGTGTAAACTTTATTGACAAAGCATAGGCAACCTGCAGGAACCTGAGGGTACGTCTAAAGAAACCCTTGCAAAATAAGTTTCAGTATGTAACATAATATATGGCAAACTTCTTTTTTACAAAACGTGCTAAGCTTCGATCCGAGGGAAAAATCCCATGAGACAAGTACCAGATTAAAGGTTGGTGCTAGTTGCCTTGGACATTGGTTACCAAGGGCACGACATTGTTTGTATCACGTTAAAAGGAGGAGCAGCCCCCTTGAAAATCTGGAGCATCATCGGCCATTGATATCCAAAAGAGACCCATTGCCAGAGGTGTCACTATAGAGGGATATATCCTGACCACAACACTTTTTTCAGCCAATGTGAAGTCTCTGTTTTACTTCTGTGAGGCTAGGCCTTTGCCACGATACCTCCCTGGCAATGGCTGTACTGGGCATCACCCAGCATAAGGAAGTTTGTGAGTACGACGACATGTGCTAGAGATGGATTCTTGAGCTGATCAATGACTAGCTACCTCCAATCATTTGAGGTAGAGTTCTTAGGGATGAGGTCTAAGGTTGTCCATGCTTCAGTCTCTTGATCGTGATGAGGTGTCCTCTATTCGTCATCCACTTCTACTTCAGACGCGATGGTGGGTAAGCGATCATGCCTATTATGACATTCATTGTGATGTTTATACTGAACATGGCCAATCCTTCTTTCTAAATGAAGGATGATGGCATGGTAGGTGCCTAGGTCGGTTCCTTAATTATAACTTCTTTGTCGTCCTTATTCATGATCAAGCCAGAGTCACCCATACCACTTAATGACTTAGTCTCCATATTAGTAACAAGTTTAAGTTTAATGGCGAGCGTGTCTTACTCGGGTTTGTTATTGGAGACAAGGAAGGCAAGCTTGAAGGATAGGGAAATGGTGACACCATACGGGCTTTAGAGGACTATGCCTCTGCCTTCTGCCTGATTGGTTCTCCAGTGTGACCTTCGGTCGTAGCGGAGCCATCAAACTCAAGCATCTCATTCCATCAATGTCAGTTTCTAGGGTCGTCGCCTCCCCAGGCAATTGGTCTGAGGTTCGTTCATACTATTGGCAGGGGAAGAAGGCCAACAAGTTGACGAGATCTTTGACGAGGTCTTGATAGTAGAAAGCGGTGGAATTCATGATAGGAGGGTCAAACTTGATAAGTAGGAGCAACCATTGTGCGAGTCGTCCGAATAGGTCCAGGTGAGTAAGCATACAATAAAGGGGATCGACCTTTGCGACAAGGGTGATCGGGTGTGCCTGGAATATTGTCTAAACTTTTAAAAGGCACACACCAGAGATAAGTAGTGCTTCTCTAACTTAATAATTGGCTTTCGGTTCCCCTGGCCGACTATGAAAGTAAATAGGGTGCTCCACCCCATCCACGTCTTGGGCCAATACATTGCCTATGGACTGAGGCGTGGAGGTCAAGTAGAGGAGTAGGGAATACCCTTCTGAGACACCATTAGTTTTAGGAAAACATGTAAACATACTTTATATTTTTAAAAGCTTATTGCTAGGACTCACCCCAGCTCGGAGGGGCACTCTTCCATACCAACTACTGAAATGGGATGACGAGTTTGACAAAGGCGGGGGTGAATCCGTAAAAGTAGGACACCTTGCCAAGAAAGCTCTTCAACTACTTCTCTTGGCAGGAGGCATCTCTTGTCAACATCGATGCACTACCAGCTGATAAAGAAACCAAGGGATTTGCAAGATGACACCTCGAAGGCACAATTTAAGGGGTTCATACCTAAGTTGTTTTATCATTAGTGCTCAAAAATCTGTCTAAGGTCCCCATGGTAATCGATTTCTTTCTTTGATTTGACAATAAGGTTACTCACATGATTCTTAATTGTCCTCTTGATGGAAGATGACAGTCATGTCCCTTTAACAGTTAGCACCAACAATCTTGAGGCCAAAGGGTGTGATTTTCTGATCAAAGTTGTCCATGGGAGTTCAAAACGCTCTCTTGGCAAACTTAGCTAGGTTGATTCTTTTTTGGTTGTAGTATGTTGTAGCCTATGAATGCAAACCCATTCATAAAGGATAAGGTTTCATGCCTAACAGTTACTTTAGTGAGCATACATACATATATATGTGTGTGTGTGTGTGTGTGTGTGTGTGTTTAGTAGCAGGAACTTTTCTTTGGGTCATGCCTTCTTCAAGTCCTTGAAGTCTATGCAGACTCAGATTTGTCCATTCTTCTTTTGGACAGTCACCATAGTGTCTAGCTTGATGAGGCCGGTAATAGGTCTAATGAAATTAGCCTGTAGGAGGCGCTCAATTTCATCATTTATCTTTAGTTCAAGATTTGGGTGGATGGCCCATAAAGGCTTCTTGATAGTTATAGACTTAGTGACAATGTTCAAGTGGTGCAAGATGAGGGTAGGGGCATCTTATTGTAGCTCCAGGCAATGCATCATGATACACCTCAAGGAGAGCAACCGGATCATCTTTTTACTCAGGATAGTTTAGTGCCAATGTAAGTGACTTGGGGTTCTTTTCCTTGGCAATACCAACATAAATAATTGGGAAAATTGTACTCGTACCCCTGAATTTATGTTTTAATGCACTTACTACCCCTCTCTTTAGAAATTTACATTGACACCCCATGACGTAAGCTTTTAGTCGATGAATGACTTAAGTTCCCTTTTATATCTAATGAAATTTTCAAAATTTCCAGCCTAACCCCATAAACCAATTCATGGTCAGGGCACTAAGGTCTAGAGGGTCATCGACTTTCCTCATCCTGGCGATTTGAGATTGGAGTGTTGCCAGTTTGTCTTTCCACTCCGTAACTACGGGAGGTTTCACTTCCTCATCCTCGAACTCATACTGCCAATCAAATGCAGACCCTTCTTCATGTCATCCTTATTTTCTCCTCTTGCCTCTTCCTCTGGTTCTTTCTTATGTTTTTTCTTGAGGTTGTCTAATTCATCTGTTGTTCGAGATTGTTGATCTATCAACCATTCTGGAAATATTTCGGTAGTTCACTGATAATAGAACCAAATCTGAGATATGTGAGAATTCCTCAACCATTGGAGTTTGTGAGAGGTTTCTGGATGAGTCCTAATACCAACCACAATATAGCTTAACTGAATAGAGATATTGATCAAAAAATTAAATAAACATACTATAGAGATCAAGCTGTCGGGCTCGTACCCTAATAGAGGGCGAGATGAAAACTTCTGGTCTTTGGGGGTGTCTTTTCAGAATTTTAACAAGTTGAGGGGTAGGACTGACTAACCGTCTGGTTATCTATGAAGGAAAACCAAACGGTTGTTCAATGAGGATAGGTTTTGTTTCTGGGAATTTTTCTGGGAAGTAAGGTTCTGACTAACTCTCTGGTCATCACGAGGGATAAACTGGCCGGTTGGTCAGTGGGGTGGATCAGGGTATAAACCAGTCAATCTCAAAATTTTCAAGCAATTGCACCTACTGACTAATCGTCCGGTTGGGAGCGCGGTTAAGTGGCCGGTTAGTTAGAGTCTCCCCGTTTTGCAAAACTACCCGTTTAGCTTATAGAATGTTGGTTGGTTTCCCTGCCAACATGTTATAGGGCAATACAAGTATTCTCCAAACAAAGGGCAGAATAGTGAATGGTCCGCGTGTGTGGTTTTCTCTCAACACTGGTGTAAAGGTCACTCCATCAGCTCGACTGTACCATATACCTAACTCAGGAAGTCAATAATGCGCGATCAGTACGCATACAAGCCATTTAATATACCAAGAAAACTTGGAGGCCCCTTTAGTACGAGGCCATGGAGTTGAGGCTACAATTGAAAGATCACCTTGAGACCAGGAGGTTTGAGGCCTTCAGCCGTTCCCAACAAGTGGGTGGTTAGGGTAAGAGGTGCGCGTGTGCGAGGTATGGAAATAAAAGCACAAGTACCACAATTATATCACATTATACAACACACAGAAAAATGCAACAAAGTCAACAAATCAATAAAAAAATTTCAAGTCTAGTTCTCCTAATTTTAGTCCCCAGCAAAGTCACCACTGTAGTGAATCGCCTCGAAAAAAATATCCTCGCCAGAAAAGGATTTTAGGAGTCCACATCTATGTTTTATTAAGAAAAATAGGAAAAATAAGAAAAAAAAACCCAAAAATTACTCTAAATGTCCAACAGGTCGACTAATCTATTGAAAACTGAGAGATGGGTTCGAGGACTAAGTTAGGTAGCGGGAAGGTGTTAGGCACCCGCCATGCCCTTTCGGTTTCTACCTCATTTCTATTGATTTTGGCCTTAAAACATGTTACGCACAAAAAATCGTAAAAGATACCTTAAGTTTATTTTTATGGTTTTTTGGCTTGAACTCGGCATTAGGGATCGAATAGCTTACGTATCCGGTCAGACTAACCGGAATCAAAACCGATGTACTTCGACTCTGGTCTTACGTGAAGTAGTCTACATTCCGAAACTTAGACCTAGACTTAGAAATGTATAAGACTCTTTTTTGACTTTTGTGATGGAAATGTGACTTCGGGAAATGGGAGACAATCTATGTAATTTTCTAAACTAGAAAACTATTAAAATTACCTCTAGAAGTAGCATGTCTTAGAGACTCGAGGACGCTCTGCCAAATGATCCACGACATGAAGAGATCAAAAGACTTTTTAAGTGAGTTTGAATGGAAAAAGTTCTCGAGAGAGTTAGTGTATCACATCACACAGAAATTATAATACCCTGAAAAATACCTTAAATTAATCTAACGGTGAATTAGATTAATTGAGGGGGGTTGTTTTTATTAGTAGCGTTACTTTATTGATAATTAAGTATTATGAAGTTATATAAGGGGTTAGTTTGGCCTTGGGGCCAAAATATAATTTTACAAAAAATAGTGGGGGCAAAATGTAATTATGGATAATTTGGGGGCAAAATTGTAATTTTGAAATATTGTGATGAGTGGCATGAAATGTGTCATGAGGGAGGAAAAGATTTAAGGGATGTTGGCCTCATCCTACTTAGGAAAGGTTACTAATCTTGTTGTTAAAAAAAAATAATGTGAAGTTAGGAAAAATTAAAGAGGAAAGAAGGAAAAAGGAAAAAGGAAAAAGGAAAAAAGAGAGAGAGAGAGAGAGAGAGAGAGAGAGGAGAGAAAAACAGAGCCTCGGCAGAAGAGAAGAAAACCAGGGGAAGAGAAGAAAGAGAAGGAGAAAGAGAAAACAAAGACAAGAATGAAAGATAAGGAAAATCAAACCTTAGAAAAAACAGAGAAGTAATCTCTTCCTCTTGATTGAATTGTTAATTTGGTATGATTTATGCGTGTTTTTACTCTTGGGGTGCGGCCTACTATGTGTGTGCGTGAGTGTGTTGTGTGTGCGCATGGGGGTGAAGGGGAAGGGGGAAGCAGCCATGGAGGCTGCTGGGGTGCACTGTGAGTGGGCCGGTGCCCTGTGTGTGCGTGAAGGGGGGAAGGGGAGCAGGAGAGTGGGAGAGAGCAGCAGCAGGTGCTGCTGCTGTACGTGTGCAAAGTGTGTGAGTGGTGAAGGGAAAGGGAGGGGGAAGTCAGCGTGTGGGGAGGGGGGACTATGTGAGTATTGGTGTTGAGTGGAATTTGGTGGGTGTAATGGGGTCTGTGTAGATGAAATTAGGTGGGTAGCGTGTTAGATTCCATGGCTGTGAGGGGTGAGGGGCTCGGCAGTGGGAGGAAGAAGGAAGTGCCTGTGTGTGTAAAAGTTTGTGTTTGATCCAAAAAGTGAGTGAATGGTGACCGTAATTGTCACTAAAACTAGTCAGGTTTAATATAGCCCATTGATGGAATTTTAAAAATAGCTCAAGACAGATTTAGACAAAGTACAAAAACGAGACTCTAGTTATTTTTATGAGATATATAATGTGGAAAAATCAAAATTTTCCGATGTCAGGAAGGGGGCTAACTGATGCGGTTATTGTAAAACTTCGTGGTGAATTTAAAAATAGCAAACTCACGCAGCTTCGTGTGAAAATTTTATGAGGACCTTAAAATGCTGAGATGCTTCAATATTTGAAATTATGGGACATTTCGAAGCCAATAGCATTTTTATAGCGGAGCCGGCTTCTGAGTACTCTATTAATTGCTGTTCGAGATTTTTAAGCGAAAAAAAATCCCCGGAGGAATATTTAGTCCAAAAAATGAATGTAGATGCTTAAAAATATGTTTTAAAAGTGGTTTTGGAATTTTTAAGGCGCAGTGACCATCAGGGGGTGTTTTGGTAATTTTACATAAGCCGGGGGAATTTTGGTAATTTTTCCTACAAAACTTTCTGAAGGATTTTTGGTCCGGGAAGGCATATAAGACATCTGATAAGTTGTTTTGAAGTGGTTATGGGGTGTTGGGGTGGTAGTGACCATCAGGGGGTGTTTTGGTAACTTATCATGTCGACACCGAACTTCGGGGAGCACATGCAATTAAGGGTTCTGAGTGACGGGAAGCGAGGAATGGGGTTAGTACGCCTAAATGAATGAATATTAGTACTCACGTATTACCAAGGCTAGGTTAAAGACCCAACAGTCGGGTCGGGTTAACTAGCCGTTGTAAAACATTATAGATAACTGATAGAAAAAGAGTAGAATAAATGGTGTATTTATGTTGATTAGTGCCTGACGAGCAAGGTCTTGTATGATTAGGTGACCTTGCTTGTTGTAATCTGGGTTGCTTGCTCATTAGCTAAACGCCAATTAGGTAAGGATAACACGGTTCCTTGTATGCTATGAATTGCTTTGCATAGCATACATGTCGTTGATCGTGTTGCGGTACTGTGAGTGTTGCACAATTGATATGAGATGTCGGTGGTTATTGTGCCGATGTCTCTCTTAGTTAAAAATATTGTAGAGGAGTTGTGATTAATTTTCTCTCTAGTCCACTCTGTGGGTGATGTTGGTGTGAGTTTCAATTGTAGTGTTGAACACCGGTCGATTTCATGATTGGAAACTCTTGCTTGAGCTATTGATTGATCGAGGACGTAAGGTGGACTCATTTCCCTTAGTCCGTCCAATTGGTATAACTTGTGGTTTGGCAGTAGCAAGGTTGGGGACGAACACTTTTCGTGAGTTCCCTTCTTGTGCTTAGCGTCTCTTTTAATTATCTGAGAATGAGATGAACATCCCGAAACACGGGACATTATATCGAAGGAAGGCCTGTGAAATATGATCACCGGCAAAAAGGATGTATGGCGCGCGAGTCGAGTCTGTCTTGTTTGGTCGAGTCCAGTCAGTCGGGTCTGAGTCTGCATTGCATATGATTTTATTTTGATGTTAACAATTTTAATGGCTTGTATTTCATTGATGATTAATTTGGTTGTACTGATTTAATGTTCATGTGCATAGTTTGTTAGTCGGTCAGTCTTGTTCATAAAAATGTGGAGATAATGTTGTTCTATTGGGCCTTAAAGCCTCTCAGTCTGAAAAAATATATATTGCTTGGCCATTAGGTTGATGTGGCGTTATTTATTGAACTCTTGTTTACTAATATCGTTGGGTTGATTCCTAATTTCCCCGAGGCTGTCGCATCGTCTGTGCACGTTAATCCTTGTGTTATCTTTAGTGGGCCATTTGCGCTCATTCCTTATCTGTGTTGTTTCAGGTGGTAAGGTCAAACTGGGTGAGACGTCGGGGAAAGAGAACGAGAAGTTGGCTTGAATTATAAAAAGAGACGTAAGATGTTATCAACTGTATTTTGGGGATCTAGATGTTATATTTTAAAACTTCCACTGTGTTTATGCTGAACGTTGTAGTGAAGATTTTTGTAAGGATGCCCTTTTGAAGATTTATGTATATAAAGTATGTATCTAGAGTTGCTTTGTAATCCAACATGGATTATGTTGCATTTTATGACCAACAACTCAACTCTGGTGATGTCACTTGTGATAAGGGGTGTCACAGAAATGTTATGTGATGAGTAAAGAGAATAAGCTCTCAAGTTCCAAACCCTTGAAAATGAAGGCCAATGGCCCTATTTATAGAGCTTAGGGTCACAGAATATGATAAAATTGGCTATGCCAATCTGTAAGGTTGGAGATCAATCAGTTTATTGGATAAAATTGTAGATTGATTAAAATCAATTAATTGGTCGGTTAGTCGAAAATCGGCCGGTTCATCCCATAAATTAAAAATGATCATTTTTTTGAATTTTGAGACATTATCTGACTCTCAATTCGGTAATTTACTCTGATTTTGCAGATGTGATGTACCAGATTCGGGATAATTCATCATTACCATACAAATCATGGATTTAATCTTTGCATCAGGGATAATTCATAGATTATTTCCTTAAATTATCTAGACAAACAAAATAAAATAAACAAAATCTAGACATTGGACTGGACTTACATAATTGAACTAGACTAGGCCAATTACTAATTGGACCACTTGGACTATTGGCCTGGACAAGACCAATAGACTTGACAAATGGACTTAGACAATTAAATTGGACTTAACTAAATCAATTAATTAAGTCAAATTACTTGGCCTAAGCTTAGTAATGCACCATGATTAGTTAATAAAGCCCCTTAATTATTTAATAGTACAAAATGGGGTGTCTACACCAGGGTTAAACCATGTTCACATTTGGGTTGTATTGCACATGCGCGGATTGGAAAAACGGATTTAAGAAACATGGATTCAAGATCAGAAGTTTGCATTTTTGTGGGGTATCCAAAAAAAATAAGGTGTTATCTCTTTTATAATCCAAATTCAAAGAAAGTACGTGTTCGCGCAAATGTGATTTTTCTTGAACAAGACTATATGAATTAACCCAGTGGTACAAAAAAATTGGAAGAACTGACGAGAACTTAAAATTACAAATCAGTCAATAACGCATTAGAAAATCAGAATGAGATATCACAGAACACTGAGACAGAATCATTTGTTACACTTGAGCTCCGTCATAGTGGGAGAATCAACAGACCTCTCAAAAGACTAGTTTAGTCTTTCAAGATCATGCTGTAAGTAGACAAGATAGATCTCTTAAGCTACACGAATGCCTTAAATGATGAAGATGCGGACTTTTTGCTTGAAGCTATGCATAGGTAGATCGAAAATATGTATTCCAATCACATCTGGAAACTTGTAGATGCATCTCATGGAGTAAGATGCATAGGGTGCAAATGGATCTACAAGAGGAGGAGAAGGGTACACGTGAAGGTGGAAACCTTCAAGCACACTTGGTAGCGAAAGGGTTCATTAAAAAAGAAGGGATCGACTATGAGGAAACTTTCTTGCCTGTAGCAATGCTTAATTCTATCAGAATTCTCTTGGCGATTGTATCTCGTATCGATTGCGAGATTTGCTAAATGGATGTCCAAGACAGCTTTCCTAAATAGAAGTCCTGAAGAAAACTTCCAAATGCTGCAACCAGATTATTTTGTAGCAAAATGTCAATAAGGTAAAGTGCAAGTTGCTTAGATCCATTTATGGATTTAAGCATACATCTAGATCATGGAACATCCACTTTGATTGGGAAATCAAATCATTTGGTTTTGATCAAAATCCAGACGTACCTTGTGTTTACAAGAGATGCAAAGGAAGCCTGGTGGTGTTTCTGATGTTGTATATGGATGATATCCTATTAATGGGAAATGATAGATGAGGGCTATCATAAGTTAAACTTTAGTTGTCTAATCATTTTGATATGAAGGACTTGGGAGAGGCAAGCTACATTTTAGGAAGCTTCTGCGTGATTGCAAGAATACGATGATAGGCTTATCCTAGGCTGCATATATAAATAAGATTCTGATCAAGTTTGCAATGGAAGACCCCAAGAAGGTCTTATTCCTTGGAGACATCAATTGCACTTTCCAAAGAGCAAAGTCCCAAGATGCCTAGGGAAGTTGTTGCATGAGGGTAATTCCTTATGACTTAGCAGTAAGAAGTCTCATGTAGGCAATATTTTGCCCTAGACCAGATATTTGTTATGCAGTTGGCATGGTCAGCAGATATCAGTCTAACTCAGAAGAGGCTCATTGGACTGTATTAAAGCACATATTCAAGTATCTTCACAGAGCTAGCAATATATGCTTGTCTACCGTAGTGATTTTTGGTGGGTTATACAGATTCAAACTTCCAGACGGAATTGGATTCCTTGAAATCTACTTCTGGATATGTTTTATACTTTGAGAGGTGGAGCCAGAAGTTGGAGAAGTATTAAAAAATCTTATACTATTTTATTTACCATGGAAGCTGAATATCGCAGCATTAGAGGCAGCGAAGGATGCAGTTTGGTTCAAGAAGTTCTTTCTAGAACTCAAGATAATGTCTGCGGTGCAATTAGGATGATCTCTTGCATTGAAGTGATTACACTTCTTTTTGGACAGTGGTTGATGTACACTTGTTCTTTGGGTGCCGGAAACACATGCCTAGTGTATGGTTGTTCTATATTCACAGTTAAAATGTGGTTGTCGGCCACTTTTTTGTATATCAGTCTACTAGGTGCATTGTTTTACCAATTATTACATCTTTATAGCGGGGTTTGATATATTGTAAGAACTTATTTATCATGCACACTTTGAAGATATGTAATGTAACTTGAAAACATAACCACAGTGCACATTTATTTATACTTGAAAAAATAACAAAACTTCCATTGAGTTACATATTCCACTTAAGATCGAGTTACAAAAAGTTCATTTTGGAAACATGACAATTACACTTGACAGTAACATGAAGTATATGCAACTTTACATCTTAGCATCTAACTATCAGCTACACTCGGAAGCTACATAATACAACCACACCAACATTACATCACAAAAAGCCTAGATCTACATCTTCTTAGACATAGGATGATCTAATGCAGTTAAAAAATATTCACAGTTAGCTTGGATTTGGAACAAAAGCACAGATCAATGAAAGCAACTCAATGAAGATATATATTTATTTATTAATTTATATGTATTGTTCGAAATTAGACCCCATACAAGGCACACCCATGGAACCTTCTTTCAAAGTTTTAAACTGTGAACAAAGTTTTTGCTGGAGTTACCATACGACAGTAACACAGCCTCGTGACCATTTTTTCTTCTAGAACATCGCATTGTTCATCCCAGATATGAAGTTGAATGCGGATTCGAGAGAAGAAAATTGGAATGATTTAAGGAAGAGAAGTTGTTATAACATGTGAAAAGAGTATTTTTATTCTAAGAAATTAGACTATGGGTGCCATTTGCTTCCCGAAAAAATCTTAGCTAGCGGATGAGTTTTGTCTATACGGTATTCTCATAATGTGCGGTATCATTATTTATAATTATACTACTTATAAAGGGAACACTCTTTTAGTGTAAATTCTTTTTTAATGTTATATATATAACAACTTATTTAAAAAAATATTGAGACTTGCCATAATGAAAAAACATTTAAAAAGTGATATATAAAATAAAAACTTAATTTGTAATAATTACATTTTTACTTTCATAATTTAATTTAATATTTATTTTATCGATTATGACAATAAGTACCTAGGTTTAGTTTTTTTTTTTGATAAATTTTATATTATTATTACTTTTGTTTTTAGACGCAGGGAGTCTTCGTAATTGGATGGCCGGAGGGGTGTTAAGTACACGTGGAGGGGGAAAAATTGCCACCACTTAGTAGTTAGTACGTCTAAAAACCTCAGGGGCGCTGTGCACTGCAGGGGTTGCATAGGAAGAAGAATCCAACCATGTTGACTGGGCTGATATTCCCTCTCCTCCTCCTACTAGCTCCATCACCGGCTCAATCCGAACCCCCCACCGTCTGTATAATCGGCAGTGGCATTGCCGGCTCCTCCGCAGCCCACTTCCTCCGCCTCTACTCCAAGTCCAACAATTCTCCCCGTATTAGCAAAATCCGGATGTTCGAGCGGAACGGCGTCGTTGGAGGCCGGATGGCCACCGTCTCCATTGGAGGCAATACTTTCGAAGCCGGCGCGTCCATTCTCCACCCAAAGAATTACCACGCCTTGAATTTCACGAAGCTGTTGAATTTGACTATCAAGGAGCCTTCGTCTTCCTCGGACTCATTCGCGATCTGGGACGGACATAGAATCATTTTCAAAACCCTGAAATCGGATTCCAATAGTCCGTTCGTTCAACGGATTGTGTCCTCCACTAATTCGATCCTGATGTTTGTCCGTTACGGCCTCTCTCTCTTCCGTATGAGTAACTTCGTTGAGGTGTGCCTTGTTGTCGTGTCATTCAAATGAAGTCTTCAATTGTTTGCCTTTGACTTTTTACTGAGTTTTTAGACGTTTATTTATTGATGAGTTGAACTCATTATTTTAATCACACAGTAGATACCAAACTAGTAATAACGTTTAGTATGGTCAGTGTTTACACGTTTAATTTTGTTAAAGTGAAAGGAACCAATGCATTATCCTTGTTGCTCTTACTCTAATCATATTGACCGGTTCTATCTGGTGGTCGGGGATCATCAAGCATTTTCTTGTTATTTGATAAATTTTTTTATGACATACATTTGTAGATACAAGTGTGTTAATTGATGAATTATGTTAGTAGGTGACGGTGGATAGATTCTTGAACTACTATACAAGTGTTGATTCGAGGCCGGTTTTTGAGACAGTGGAGGGGATGCTTGAGTGGGCGGGTTTGTACAATTTGACTGCGCGGACATTGCTAGAGGAATTGAGTGATGTTAAATTGTCTCCTCTGCTAATAAAAGAGCTTGTCACGGTGAGATCTCATGTCTTATTTTCATCACAAGTTCCTACTTTATGCGTAAATACGTGCACTTTGTATTAGAAATTTTGCATTATCAAATTCACGGTGTGATTGTCCAGTGTTCAAGGCCATCTTGCAAATCGGAAAACAAAAAGTTATTCCTACTCCCAGTCCCATGAGTTAGAAGGCTTGGAGTTAAGATGCACTTGGAGGTCCCTAAATTTGCATTCCTTTTATCCTACAAGAGCTTAGAGCTTCTGACAACACAACCTCTATTTCTTTTTGATTCTGCAAAGAACTTAAAGCTAGAGAGAACTACACTAATGGTCATTATTATAAGTGAACTTTCATTTTGGCCACTGGACTAGATTTTTGTCGATCTGGTCATTGGACACTCTAATTTGACTGTTGGTCAGTCAGGCCATCCTGTTAGCTGCTGTTAGGAATTGACCCGCTAAGCGGTCACTTGACCCGCACATGTGGTTCAACTCAAGGTCTATCCTGCTTTGTGCCACGTGGAGCCATGCCTTTTTTGTGCGTCTTCTCGGGATAGAGTTAGACATTTCTCAACATCCTAGCAATGTATTAAGGTTCTTAAAGAGGAAGATTTCATTGTAGATGGAGATTTATCACATAACTTTTTTGTACATCTCCCTTCGCGTTGCTAATTCTTCAAAGCTGGCTGGTCTGTTACCCTAAAGAATGTATAATAGGCCCAGTGCATGCCTTGTATACACATTTCTATTGCCAAAATTTTCGACAGTCTCTCTTTGCAGTTTAAACTCAGAGCGTGTTACCTGTTGATATAGTCCAGTACATGCTCATCCTTCCACTGCCTTGTGTTCGTAAGCTTCATTATGCTTATTGAACGGATAATTCACGCTCCATTGCTTCCCAACTATTGATTGACTCGGGCTTGATGTCAGTGTACCAGTTAAACGCATTTCCTTTGAGATCCCTGATGAATTGTTTGACGAGGAGGTCCCCTTTGTGCCTGCGTCGTTGCAAGTTTAGACAAAGTCGGCGACATGTTGCTTATGGTTTCCCTTTCTGTCGAACTGTTGGAACTTTGGTGGTTGGTACCCTGCTGGCATCGTCATGTTGTCGATTCGCTTCAGATATGGCTTCGAGTACATGAGCTAGTTACGAGAGGTCCTCCGTATTGAGACCTGATCGTGTTCATTATCATATCTTATAGTTGCACGGAGAGGGAAGCGACAGATGTGGACTTGTCCTCTTTGTTTTCGAACCCCCAAAAGTGGACGAATCATGATGTCCATTGGTGCTGCCTTTCTTTGAGGCCTCATTGACTTCACCTCGGTTAGCTAGGAAGCACCGACACCCCATATCGGTCGAGGTATGGTGTCTGACACCTCTCACCGGTTTCCAATATATTGATTTATTTTTTAATTGCTGGACACCGTGTCAGACACCTCTTGAAGAAGTGTCGGACACCACTTGAAGAAGTGTCCACACGTATGGGGCCAAAATACAATATTCCAAACCTATTTTAGGGTTAGTGTGTAGTAATTGACAAATCTGAGAATTGACAAATCTGAGGCTTTTTTAGAAGTGAACTTTTAAGACGAACGTAACTAGATCGGCCCAGCAAAAGGTAACCTTCTTCTTTCTCTCTCATCTCTTTCTCTTTTCGTTCTTTTTGTTACCGAAAGCAACCAAACTTACCGGTCCAGAGGAAGATAAGTCAACATATCCGACTTTATTTACAGACTTATCTGCCTATATAAGACCTCTTCTTCATCCTTTGGTCCCATGTCCTTTTTCCTTCTCTCTTGTTACTGTTGAGATTCTAATCTTGGTACCGTTGAGATTTTTAGTTGATTTCTAGTTACCGACGTTCTTTCTTGTTACTATTGAGACTTTCATGTTATTGTCTTTCTTTCTTTCTCATATGTTTTGAACGAAATTCAGCTACTCCAATTAATGTTTATTCTTATTCTTATTGTGTAAATATTTAATAATATATATGTATTTATATATGTACACATACATGTATATGTATAGTATACATATACATGTATGTATTTACATATGGGTCGTGATCCCTTGCCCCCGCAGGCAACTTAAATAAGTTGCCAGCGCGATCTGGCCGTCCATCCATAGTGGACGGATGGACTAGATCTAACTTTTTTAAAAAAAAAGTTGTTGTCCGCTACATTATATAGCGGACGATGATTTTGACCAAAATGCCTAGAAGGTATTTAATGAGCATGAGGGATTCGCATGTAAAATGGGGGGGGGTTTTGTGAATTTCACTGTCCGCTACATTATGTGGCTGACAGCGAAGTTACTTAAAAAAAGTTAGGTCTGGTCTGTCCATCCACTATGAATAGACGATCAGATCGCGCTGACAACTTATTTAAGTTGCCTCTGGGACAAGAGATCACAAACATATATATATATATATATATATATATATATATATATATCTACCGGTGGAGAAATAAGTATTTCTCCAACTCCTGTCTAACCGTCCATATGTGATTATGGATGGCTAAGATCTCCTTTTTTTTTTTTGAGAATTCCGCTTAACCCGCCCAAAAGACGGGCGGTTAGCTTTTTTCTAGCTATGCCCTCTAATCCAATCTCTCTCTTTCTCTCTACCTATCTCCGTTTCTCTCTCTCTCTCTCTCTCTCTCTCTCTCTCTCTCTCTCTCTCTCTCGCAGCATCGAGAGATGATGCCGGCACACAACTCTGCCTGAGGGACGACGCCGACGGCAGACAGACTGCTGACGCCGCTGACGCACCTCTGTCGCCAGTGTCTCCTCACATTTGACTCCGCCGCTATCTCGTCGCAGCCGAAACCAGACTTGCCTCCATTGCCGCCTATCCAGCACTTTCCCAAGCTGCCGCCCGCCACCACCGTCCTTCGCCCGAGCCACCCTCAATGCATCTGTCCACTGCCGTCGCATCTGTCCCCACCGTCCTTTTCTGTAGATGGTTTTTTTTCTTTTTCGAATCTACTCTATTTTGAGGGAACAAAGGGGTGTTGGATGAGACTGAAATTTGACTTAGATTGTTTGATTTTGTTGATTCAGTACATGCAAGTTTGTACAATTGACATGTAATTGGCTTTGGTGATGGATGAGACTGGAGTTTGACTTAGATTGTTTGATTTTGTTGATTCAGTATATGTAAGTTTGTTTTGTACAATGGAAATGAGGAGAGAAAGGATTACAGAGAGGGATAGATAGAGAGATAAACGAGTGAAATGGGGAAAGGATTACAGAGAGAGATAGAAGAGAGAGAAAGAGTGAAATGGGTTTCCTAACCGTTGCTAAGTGTGCGGTTAACCGCCACACTTAGTAGCGGTTAATTAGTGTATGCTTGTCTATGAGGGAGTCTTGGGAGGCACGCGAGGGACATTTTGGGCACAATTGCTAACTGTTACAAAGAGTAGCGGTCAAGTTGGTTAGAGTAAAAAAAAGAGTAATCTGGGCCGTCCACTTTCACACATGGACGACAGATGGGAGTTGGAGAAATACTTATTTCTCCACCGGTAGATGTGGATCGGTTCCCATATATATATATATTATATATATGTGTGTGTGTGTATATGTATGTATGTCGCGATCCACTTCCAGCGCTGATAACTCAGTTTATTTGTCAACGCGATCTAGCCATCTATCAGTGATTTATGGACGGTTTAGATTGAGTCTTCTCCCTATGTAGTGCTAGATAAACCTAATATTTTAACGTATTTGCAATCTAACCCCAAAACTTTAGAAAAATATAATTTTATGCACCATACATAATACTTTCACATATAATATAATCACACAAGGTTATTTGAGGATAAAATGTTACAGAGACGCTCTTCTTGATCCTTGAATATACGCCCGCCATGCTTCTCCTGTTACTTTTCGATATCCAAGCTTTTCACCAAGTAGACACAACTTGATGCCTCGGAATTGGCTAATGACTATAATCAGATACTCTCAAGCTTCCAGGATATTGGTTTGAAAAGTGCAGTAGAAAAACGAGGTACTAAAATCAATACTTCTTTATCTATACCAGAAAGATAGAATTTTATATAGGAGCAATAGAAAGGAATGCTTCCTTCTAATATTGCATAAACTAATTTTTAGCACACTTCACACTTAACTCTCTTACACACTTCACACACTCAAACTTCCTCTGCTTTCTAATTCTTACTTCGATCCTTTTTATAGATGAAAGGATCCGGTACATAGGATTCTTCAACAGTGAAAATCCTCTATTATTTTTTGTAGGGTCGTCTTTTTCTTTTATTATGGCAGACATCTTTATTCTATTCTCCACTTGGCTTTGTCATTTTTCGCTCGAACTTATGTCCATTTCAATCATGCTTATTCTGTGGTTCCGAACCCTCTTGTACAACTTAAAAGTTTGGCTAGGCAGATCAAGTTCTTCTTGTCCTTGACTGTTGAACTGTTCATAGAGTTTGATTACGTGATCTTGACATGTTTGGAAGGCTCTGTGAATGCTCCACACCCCTTCAGGGTTACTATCCTTCGTCCATTGCAAAAGCATGCTTCTTGGGGCTCGACTACCATGTTTTCAATGGTTTATGGACAAAACTGATTCTTTCAATCTTGTCTTTCTCCACAATATATGTATTCCATAATTCATCATGGTATGGTCGATAGAAATTTATTAACCTTTTATTAGTGAATCGATAAATGAATCAAATCTGGTATGGCTGGTAGAACTTGGTTTCACTCCTTTTTGCCGAGGTTAACAGTATCTGGACTGTGATAATCTTTTAATTGAATCCCGTAACTCCAAGAGCATATCGAATTATAGCTGGGAGATTCTCGATGAGTTGCCAATCATCTCGGTCTATTTGAAATGTGTCTACTAGTCCATGTTCAATCCATTGAAGATCAATCTTGTCTGATGGTAGTGTGAGGCTTGACCATCCATAATTCCAATTCAAGAGCGCTTTCATTTTTGGTTTTCGAAGGATCTCTGTGTTCATTTTCCATCCTGGCTAGCTCTTTTATTTTAATAGTGATAGTGATATCAGCTGGGAGCAATGATTCTAGTTCTTCTAGCAATCCGATTTTTTCTTCTTTTCTTTATCATTTATATTAAGCCTTTTTTCTAAGTGCTTAACATAATCAATTAATTGGCTGAGGGTTCTTCGTAACTCTTTTCGGTAATTTTTCCATATGTACTACCAGACATTTCCAAAGAGATTTTTGCTCTCTTCACAACCCTGGATCATAAAACGATTTTGTTTTATTATTATTGGTTTGTGTTATGGTAACATTCTGTTTTGAAGATTTTTCATCTTCGTCAGTTGCCACCTTTCTTTTAGATCCTTGTTGTTAGGATAGTAATTTTTTATTTTCTTGCCCATTTGTTTATGGCGCCTTGCCGTCGAGGTTTCAGCTTTACTCTCTTTATTCCAAAACTTATGCATTGGTTTTGAATGCTTAGTTTTGTATCGTCCTGTCTAGGGTTTTTGGGTTAGTAGTTCCAACCATCTTTTTCCGCTACTGGGGATGGATTTGTGAATGACAAAGAACTGTCCTCTTTCTTTTTAGGATAAATGACGTAGTAGTCGAATTCCCTTGATGGTTCTCCCAATAGATCGACTTCAGGGTCTTTTGCTTCATACCTTTCTTTTAAGGCCTTTTGAGTAGTCTTTTTTGATGTTACAACTCCTTGCGTCCTGAAGCATAATTCCCTGGTTAGGCAATCTGCAAGTGCATTTTTGGCTGATGAGATGTAGTCTACATCAAAAGTATAATAGCTGAACCATTGTTGCCATCGATAAAGTCTTGTTTGACTAACATCTCTTAGGTCTCTCTTAAGGAAAACTTTAAATCACATTATCTGTTCTGATAAGAAAGTGTTCTGAAACTAGAAATATGTAAAAAAAGAAGAAGTTTAATGCCACGTTATATAGCTAAAAACTCTTTTTCTTTTATGTGATACCGAGTTTCTACATCTTTGGAGGTTCCTCTCCAGTTTCCACATAACTGTTCTTCAGTTTGATTAGGAGGTATTGCTTTTAATACTGCATCCCAACAATTTTCAGAAGCGTCGGTTTCTTGAACTAGCATATCTCCTTGTTTAGGCAAGCTTAGTTTTGGCAAGGTTTTAACCTGACTTTCTATCCAAAGAACATCTTAGGTATCTTTATATTCCCGTATCCATTTTCCTTTTCTAAGCTTTTTACTTAAGGCTTCTGTTAGGTTGGATAAATGCGGGATGAATTTCCTCGCGTAACTTAACAAACCGTTAAATCTTTGAAGTTGTTTCGCATCATTGATTTATTCTGGAAATAGCTTCATTTTTTCAGTTATGTGATAACAATTTTTCTACTGTCTTCTATTCTCAATCCAAGAAAGTTAACGGTGGTTTTCTCCCATTTACATTTGTTTTTTGATAGTATTAATTCATGATCAATGAATTATTGTGCTATCTTTTTAAAATGATTTCTATGTTATTCTGTGGTTTTTGAGAATACTAATATATTATTTATGTATACCACACAGTAGTCTTCGTGCTTTCTAAAAATGTTATCCATCCTTCTTTGATAAAGAGTTGGATCATTTTTCAATCCGAATAGTAACACAGTCCATTCATAGTGTCCTCGTGGTGCACTAAAAGCAGTTAACGGAATTGATGACTCTTTTATTTTAATTTGCCAATAACTGCTTTTTAAATCAAACTTTGAAAAAAAGTTGGCTAGCTGAATTTTCTTTATCAACACATCCTTGTAGGGATGGCAATCCAACCCGCAACCGCCGGATCCCCGCCCCGCCCCGGTCCGATAGGAGCGGGTCATTTTGACTTTGACCGGATCACGGGGCGGGTATGGTTTTTTTTTTTAAAATCCGCAGCGGGTTAGGGTCGGGTGTGGTATTTCATCTGGCCCGCCCCGGTATCCGACCCGCCCGCTATTTTAACCATTACCTTGATTTAATCCTAGCCGTCTATCCTTACCTATATATACATCATATAAACCCTAAAATCCCTCACTCCCTCTGCCGACTGCCGCCCAGCTGCTCTCCTCCTTCTCGGCGACTTCAGCGACTCCGCCTAGCCTAGCTGCTCTCCTCCTTCTCGGCGACTCCGCCCAGCCCAGCTGCTCTCCTCACTCTCGGCGACGCTGCCAAGCTTTCCCACCAGCCGCCGCAAGCTTAGCATCACCGACTCCGGCGACGCTGCCCAGCCCAGCTGCTCTCCTCCTTCTCGGCGACTCCGGCGACTCCACCCAGCCCAGCTGCTCTCCTCCCTCTCGGCGACGCCGCCAAGCTTCCCCACCAGCCGCAGCAAGCTTAGTGTCACCTGGGCTGAATCTAGAGGTTTGGGTAGGGCGGAGCGGGGCGGGGCGGGGCGGGGCGGGGATGGGTTGTCTAAAGTATGTTAGGGTCGGATGTGGTATTAAGGTTATAGAACCCGGCGCGGTGCGGGGCGGGGTGGGATTTCAGGGGTAGCGGGGCGGGTTCGGATTGTAGCAAATCCGCATTCGACCCGCCCCATTGCCATCCCTACATCCTTGTTTGAAATTTTATAGCCATCTTTGACTATTGCTGCATTTAAAGCTCTATAGTGTATGACTAATCTGGCTTTCCTCTAACCTTTTCTGTGTGATATTTTTACCATGAAAGGCGGACTTGAATGAGGACTCGCTGGGTCTTATTAACTCTTGTTTTAGTATTTCAGGAATCTGTCTTTTAAATTCTTGGACCATCTCAAGACTATGTTGCATTGTTATTACGTTAACCACATAATCTTTATCCTTGAGGGTTATGCCGCCCAAGGTTTATCCTTTTTCATAATTTTAGTGGGTCATCACTAAAATTATTTTCTGAAATCTTTCTTATGCTATCAAGATTAGGAATTTCTTTTCCTTGTTTACATTAATAATGTTGTTTATTTCTTTAACCCAACTGTCATCTTCTTTGGTTACTTCTTCTTCAAGTAACTCTTCCTTGGTTACTTCTTCTTCAAGTAACCTTTTTCATGTTGCTGCTTTGTTCTCCTCACCACGCTGGGCTATGTAGAGAGACTTAGTCTTGATATGTTTTTGGATTTTTCCTAGTTTTTTGGGATGAAAACCAAATTTACATCTTTGAGCAACATATTTTAAAAATGGATTTTTTTTGACGTTATATTTCAATATAGAAGTCTTCCTGAATAAATGGTCGATTATCAATTTGTTTTAGGAAAGTATTTCCTATTAGAAAATCGCCGTCTAAAGAGTTAAATTGGATTAATGTTCGACAACGAATTGTTTTTTATTAATTATGACCGGAATATGATATGCTTCATATTCTGGTTCAAACTCATCGCCATTTGCCATTCGCATGCTAATGAGTGGATCTGTTTGATCCATTTTTTATTTGGCAAGATGCCTGTTCTTACCAGGTAACAGGATGCTCCTGTATCTACTAGAGCATCTATTTTATAAGGGTGATATTCTTGGAAGTCAAAACTCATTTTTATATAAGAATTGTTTGGACTTACTGCCATCCGTTTATTATTTATCTTTTTGGAGGTTCCTTATCCTTTGTAATACTCATAATGGCTTGAATACCTTTTTCAAGCTCATCTCCTATCAAGCCTTTTTCTTGACAGTTCATGTATGGATTTTGTGGTCATTACATACATTGTTTAACACGTCTCATTGGAGTGGTAACTGTTTTGTACCCTATGATGTCCTTATCAGAACTTTCTTCGTCTTTGGTAGAGTCTTCTACCATTTTTTCCTTACCTTTGCCTTTTGGATTTGTAGACGTGAAGGTATAGAAGAGACGTAATGTCTCCTTAGTTCTTCGAGAATGACAACACCTTTATTTTCTCTAATCTACATATGTTCTAATTGTTTAATGTATCTCTCATTTTTTAAGTCATGATAGTTGCTTTGGATTTAACTTCTGTGCTTTTATTGCTCGGACATTACTGCTTGTTTGTTCAATTTGTTCTACTTCGCTATTTAGTGCTTTACTTCGCTATTTAGTACCTCAATATTTTTGCATACTTTTCGTATTTCGGTCATGCCTTAAGTCTGAATTCTCAGTCCTAATGCTTTATTAAGATAAGATTCGTTTAACGACATGAAATAGTTTGGTGTAGTTTTAAACTAAACTGGTTCGTTATACAAGTTACTTTGGATTCTTCCTATTAGGGCTTTTTCAAAAGTTTTTCATCGATTGTCTGTTCAACAACAGATTACAGGTGTATCTCTGCCATCTATGAATAATGGACAAAGACTAACTTGTATCATGCCAATATGAACATAGTGATAACCTTTTCTGAGGTATTGTTTTACCTTATCTTTCTTGAAGAGAGGAACGTCTAGTATTCTTTCCTCAGTCTGACCTACAGAGATTTCCCCTTCGGAGACCTTTACATCTCTACATTGATCTTACTTTTGAACCTAAATATGAAGTTTTTGTATATTTCTCCGACCTTGATTTTAGGCATCTCCCAATGGTTTATAGTAAAACAGGGGGTTTCTTCCTCAGCTTATTCACTCTGACTAATTGTGTTATTAGATAGAGGAATCATCTCTTCTTAATGGTCGTAGGTTTCTGACATCATGAAGATCGTGCCTACGCCTTTTAAAGTTTTGTTTGAACTTTCATCCTCATTTGATGTTGTCATCATCAGACTTGTAGTCGTATTCTGAAACAAGTTCTTCTGCTTTGTTTCAGAATCTAATTCGTATCCCTATGCTGGATCATATGTTTCTTCAGCGAAAAAGAAAGATCTTATATTTTGCTTTCTTTTCTTACTTGGACTTTTATTTGCATAATGTTCTTTTTCGCTACATAACCAGCAACAATCACACTTTTTTGGTGATCTTCCTTTTGGACATGAAAGTTTTTTATATGGAATATTAGAATTTTTTTCCTAATATATCTTCCCCATGGTTTTGGTTTTTCTCTTGATGGATTAAATTTTCTTTTCTGAAATTTCAATTCACATATTTTTTTTTCGTTTCCAAACCTTTTCTTCTCGAATGTTTTCTTCGTGAAGTTTCACTTCTTTTCGCTGCCATAGCTGTTTACCATGTTTTTGACTTTAGAACAACAGTTGTAACTCATGAGTTTTTTTCATATCCTTTATTGCCTGTGCTTCGGTACAATATATCTTTAGAACTTCTTTTACACCTGTTGTTCTTCCTCCTAAGCTATGCTCCAGAGCTACAGTTTGACAAGAAATCATGAAGACTTGTTCAAAATAATTATTAACTTGTTAAACCAACATGGTAATATACATCATGAGATGCCTGCCACAAGAGGTGGATCTAAGTTAGAGGTGTGTATTCGCTCATTGTGTTGGTTTATTATTGACAACATACACTGCAGCATATACCTAATGTTCCTTTTTTTCATTATTATTGCAATGGAGATTTTTAGTTGTGATGTTCAGCTACATGCCGAATATGTTACAAAATTTGGTGGGTTGTTTTATTCATTATTATAATTACAATATATTATAGTATCTACTTAAGAGACTTGACGCACCACTCCGCTTCTGTTAAATAAGGCCGAGCCGAAAGCACTACACACAATCTTTTCTTAGTTTCATGTGCATTTAATATTTCTAAAGGAATTGAATTTGGGTAGGTTAGGTCAAGGCTAGTCATATTATCCACGTGTGCGGGTGTGGATATTATACGGGTGCGGATACGCGGGTACGACATTTTCAAAAAATTTAGGATACAGGTGCAACGGGGATACGGCAAATTTTTTATATATAGTTTTTAACAATATATATACTTAGTATTAAATTTCTAGACAAACTATAGACCGTTGCAAGCATGGCAAAAACTCATAAAACAATTAAGATAAAGCCTAGGAACTAATTAGATTGTCTTAGACAAGGACACATCCAATGTATCATATTTTTCGGAGCTAATTTTAGGCCTTAGTTAGTATTACTTGTTCTAAAATCGCTTCTGCTACATATTATGGCAAACATTACTAGGACATAATCATTTCTCGCCTAATTATGGGTAAATGCAAAAGTTTTCCACCTACTTACTATACTTGAATGCAAACCAATTTTCTCTTAAAAAACACTTGACTTCCTTTTTGAGACCAAAGCCTCTTTATGGTAGCGTCAAACAAACTGGTGAACTTTCGCTTTATATGTTTGAAAAAAATAAACAAATCTAATCAGTGAGAATTTAAAAGATTAATTACACATAAAACACACTGCCTGGGAGGAAGACAAAAGTACAACATAGAGCAAAGAGAGAGGAAGAAGAAGACCTACATTTCGAGAACTGCTGCTGGAGCTTGTCTCCTGTGTTCGCCCGCTTCTCTCTCCCCCCCCCCCAATCTACCCCCTTCACAGATCTGCTGAAGATAGTCGCCGGAGTTGCTGGTGGTTGCAAGTGGTCGTCGGTGGTCGCAAGGGTTCGCTGGAGTGGCAGGTGGTCGTGGCTGGTCAATGCTGCTGCTCTCTCTCGTCTTTAAATGAGAGATAAGATCTGATCGTCGGGGGCGGAACCAAGAGTTTTTTTCAGGGGGTGCAAAAATTATATCGAATTCACCAAATTTTTTTATGAAATAATATAAAAAACAAAGTGCACTTAAAAAGCATGCAAAAAGTATTATTAAGTTTCACGAGAGCTATTGAAGACTCTTTACAAGTACAACACAAAAAAAAGGAAAATACAAATTATACTCAAGTGTTTACAAACGAAATTACTAAATTACTATTCGATGAGGCCCCGAAGATTGGTAGCGCTTGATAATAGCCTCATTCCCAATAGTTTTGAAGACATTTTTTCTCAATGTAGCAAATCAAACTATCATTCATCCATTCATCTCCCATGCGATTTCGAAGTCGAGTCTTTATTATCTTCATTGCAGAGAAAGCTCTTTCCACAGTAGCAGTTGCAACACACAAGAGTAAGACCAATTTTATAAGCAAGTACACCAAATGATATATCACATCCTTTTTCAACTCAACTAACTTCATAGCAAGTTCACCAATTCCCTTTACATCATAAAGTTCTTCACAGGACCGCACATCCATAATATAAGTCTCAAGCTGACTTTCAAGTATCTTAAGCTCTATTGGAGAAAAGTCATATGGATAAAACTGTGCAAGGCGTATCAATTTCTGCTTATTAAAAGCAAAAAAAATCATCACTTGGATCGAGACATGCCATTCAAATAAGCAAAACTCTGTAGTTACCTCATTGAAACGATGATTCAATTCATTGATTTGCAAATCAACAATAGCTAAAAAAGTATCAACACGATAGTGATAAAGATTTGTACCTTCTTTAGCATTACGTTTTCACCTCCTCGGGGCTACAAACCTCGCACTCATGTCCAATACTTCAATTTCATGTTTTACACAAAATCGTGAAACCTCTTGCAACAAGTCTTCCCACCCATCATCTCTCAAGCTCTGCAATTGTTGCTTTGTTATTCTTACCAGATTCATTGCATTCACAATGTTTTGATCTTTCTTTTGCAATGCTTGTGAAAGTTCGTTCGTTATCCCCAAAATGATTTTCATCAAATGCATGTTAAAGGCAAAATCATAAGTTGGCACCGAATTCAAAAGGCCCAATGCTTCACCTCTCTGATCATAATCTGTAGCATCGTCAGCAACCTTATTAAGCACGTCTATCACTAAAGCAAACATAAGAATCAAATTCAATAATGCACCATAATGTGATCCCCAAACCGGTCTCTCCTGCTCTTTTGATGCCATGTTCCTGATTTAAACCCTGACCACTAGCAATATCACCGTTTGCAAGAGCATGAGCAAGTCTAACGGCTTCACTTTCTCGAAGAGCATCTCTTCGTTTGCATGAGACTCCCACGGTGTTTACTAGCTTAGTAACCAAATTAAAGAGTAATGAAATCTGATTGTGTTTCTTTGCAACGGCTACAAGAGTTAGCTGAAGTTGATGAGCAAAGCAATGAATATAATAAGTACTTTCATTCTCCCTTTGAATTAAAGTTTTAAGACCATTGAATTCACCTTGCATATTGCTTGCTCCGTCATAGCCTTGTCCACGAACTCTTGAAATACTCAATTCATGCATTGAAAACAAACCCTCAATCGCGTTTTTTAGTGATAAGGCAACGATACTTTCAACATGGACAATACCAATAAAATGTTCAATGACACGTCCTCTTTTGTCCACGTATCTCAAAACAACTCCCATTTGTTCTTTGACTGAGACATCACGACACTCGTCAACTAAAATGGAAAATAATTCAGTTTTAATGTCCCCAACAATTGCATCTCTTATTTCTCCAGCAATGGCACTAACAATTTCTTTATGCACTTTTGGTGATGTCAATTTGAGATTCTGATGAGCATTTGACAACGTGACTTTTTTCACACTCATTGTGATCTGCAAGGAACTCTAAAAGTTCTAGAAAATTTCCCTGATTCTCAGATTCGTTAGATTCATCATGCCCACGGAAAGACAAACCCTGATGTAAGAGCAACCGAATGACATCAATTGATGCAGTCAAGCGAGTACGGTATTGAACCTTACTTTCATCTGTTTGCTTAGACAAAACTAATTCAATACTTTGCTTCGGGTTATCAAAGGCTTGAAACTTGCTTAAAGCAAGGTTGTGTGCACTATCGACTTCTCCAACATGTTTTTCGAATTTTTCCTTTTTTCTCCAATCGTTAAAACCATGTCTGACAAAAGTACCACCACCCCTTTGCTCCCCATGAGCACTTATGAATAAGTAGCAACATAAGCAATATGTTTCATCTTTTGCTACACTATACTCCAACCAACTCGCATGACCGTCAAACCAAGAAGAAACAAAACGACGAAATTGTTTCCCGAATTGTGTAAATGGAAAATTGTGGTTACGAGGCTGGCAAGGACCTTTCGACCAATACACTCGTCGAACTTTATCTCGAATATTGGGACTATAATCCATAATATTCGGACGCAACCCAGGATCCGCAATAAGCTCATCAGAGTTGAACTCATCACGAATTCTATTTGAATGCCCGAAATCAACATCCCGATGCACAAAAGGAGCCTTGTCCGTTACTGTTAAAATTGAAGACTGTAGAATACTATCATGATTAGGCTGTGAGGATTCTGCCAATTTTCATTTCTTTCTAAAAAACTTTTCCATTCTGAAAAAAAAACACAGACACATTGGAATAAAATCTCAATATCTCAAGTTCTCAACACAAATTCACATAGTTAAATAACTGTACATATTAACATATTAAACTAAAATTAACATATTAAGCTAAAATTAAACTAAAACTAAAGTATTACCTTAGAGAGTCACAACAGCTGATGAGGAGTTATGATAAGCAGTTGGAGCCACTAATGCAGGTGCCGGTCTAAACCTCCCTATGCCTGCATTAATTTGATAAAAAGAGAGGAAAAAAAGAGAAATTAGATTTTTTCTCTCAACTTCTCTGTTTCATATCACATACATGTACTTACAAAATGTCAAGGCATTTTTGACGATTCATATTGCACTCTATTTTTTCATATTAGAAAAGAATTGACAAGAAAATTTTGCGATAGAGATGCATTGCAAATCATTACATAGAAAAACCATAACATCATTGCCTTCAATTATATTCTATTATTCTCTCATTTTACGTCCATGACATTCGGAGAATCTTGGGCATCCTTATATTGCAAGAGTATTGTCAAACAACAAAATACTCTGAGTATTGTTTATTATTGATACTTTGGGCGCATATAAGTAGATGTGATTTTGAAAAGTAAACTTTTCATAAAATTATAATTAGTTTAAAAAAATCAAATTTTACTTTGTTCCAAAAGAATCATTCGAAAGCTATGAAGGGTGTATAGATAATTTTTTTTCAAAGTAGGTCTAGTATGACAAATTGTCCAAATAATGTATGATTAATAGGATGTCTATAATAACGATTTATAGTAAGATACTTTGATAATTTTTCCAGTCAATCTTAATTATTCAAAGTTAATTAAAACAAAATTCAAGAAAATACTATTTCAAAATTTAATCAGTATGTTGGTGGACTTGGTGTAGACGCTTATCCATTTATATTTTTGTCAAACACTTCAATATCACATTTCATAAGATATACGATTCTTTTAAAATGAAGGATAAGCACCTAAAATTGGTAGGACTCACATTCACAGACCACAGTATTACAGTAACTGACTCGTTTGCACTCACAAGAGTCACAGACTTTGAGACTCACATTCATAGGAATCATAATCGCAGACTCTGAGACGACATACCACTGTAGCAGACTAGCAGTCGAAGAGCGGAAGCCTCGTCGCGCTGGGCCTTTCTTCAGTCGCGGCTACAGTCGCCGGTTGGCGTCAGATCTAGTCGGAGTTGGTCACGGTCGTCGCCTCGTTGCGGAGTTCCAGATCTGGTCACGGTCGTCGCCTCGTTGCAGAGTTGGTCACGGTCGTCGCCGTCGTCAAGCCGTCAACGGTCATGGCCTGAGCTCAGTCCTCACCGGCGGTCACCTGCTCACGGTCACGGTAAGAGAGAGAGAGAGAGAGAGAGAGAGAGAGAGGGGTGACTGCCGAGTGCCGAGTGGTGTGGGTCTCGGGGAACGGGGTCTCGGGAACAGGGTCTCGGTGCAATTCCCGAATTTTTTTTTTCAAAAGTTCAGGGGGTTACCACGTAGTTCCGCCCCTGCTGACTGTTCATTAGGTAGGTTTCATTTTTTTATTTACGTTTTGACCCAAAAAACTTATTTTTCTATGTTTTGACCCTTAAAATTTCTTTAGAAAATTATGTTTTCAGGTCACAAGTATCCAACATTCCGACCCGTATCCTATCCGCACACGAACCGCACCCGATATTTTGGAAACAAATAAAATAAAAGAACAATTCAGGGTGCGCGCCCGACCAGCACTCGACACACACCCGACCCTGGTGCTTCATAGCTCCTAAGGAATCGCAAAGCATTCCTTCATTGAGGAGTTTAACAAATTCTCTTTAAGCTAACTAGTCCCATGGTTTAGGGAGTTTGGCAATAAATTGCTTTTGCCAATGGAGGCTGTCTCTGAGTTCTAACTTTGTAAAAATATTTTTTAAATTCACAAGTGTAATTTTTAAAATAGCACATATCACATATTTGCAGTTTTGTCAAATTTGTGAAGGCAAATTTTTCTTGAATATCTATATTATTTATAGATTTTCCGCAGAACTCTCGTTTGAGGTTATCAGCATAAAACATTATCCATTCTTCGGAAATGTTAAGTTTGTTTTGGGCTTCAATTATCATTTTAGTATTTGCTATGCTTTTCCAGAACCTAGCTGCGTTTCCTCGTAGGGTTGCTCGAATAAAGTGCTTTATAGCCTGCCTATCTGTTAGATTACCACCTATTATGGCAATTTTTAATGCTTGCGCCCAACTATCGATTATTTCTTCAGTATTTGAAAGACAATTGCTATCAAGATATATACCGTACTGATTTATGAGTTCATTTCTTCCATTTTTAAGAGCACATTCTTGTTTTAAATTTGTCCTTATAAGGGCGTTATTAAATTTTGAATTTCTTTCTAAATTTAACTATGGATTCCATGCTCCTACATAGTTTGGATGACTTTCTCCATTCCATAAATTCATATCAGCAAATGATTTATTTACTTTTGTTATGACTCTTTTTTCTTCTTGTTTATATTGTTGTTCTTTTAGAACAGCTGGATCTATTTCATCCATTATTTGTTTTTTCAATGATCTCTCTTTTGTACTTTTTCTAAGTTGTCATTTATTATTTTTTCTATTTTTCCTACACCATTCCCTTTACGGGATCCTTGGTGTCTTTTGAGCCACTCGAATAAGGTTTTCTTTCACCTTCGGTACCACTGTATACTATTACTTCTTCAAATACATATGAAGTTTTGTTGCCATTGTAATTCTTGGTAGTGTCTTAACGTCCAAAGTTTGATAAGAAGTTATCCGAGTTTAGGACGTGGTCTTCACTTTGTAACCCTTTATCTGAATTATGTAATTCAGTTAATATCTGAGATGTTATCTTGTTTAGATTT
The DNA here is from genome assembly GCA_033065855.1 of Escallonia rubra. Lineage (NCBI taxonomy): Eukaryota > Viridiplantae > Streptophyta > Magnoliopsida > Escalloniales > Escalloniaceae > Escallonia > Escallonia rubra. Next base: position 388,247 of record JAVXUO010002370.1, read on the forward strand.
CTACAGATATTTAGAGTTTCATGAGATACATCAATTATTTGATTTAAGGGTAAATTACACACGGCACCCCTGAGGTTTGCCCTAAACTACACACGGCTTCGCCTAAGTATTTTTATTACTCTCCGCTCCCTGTGGTTTGTCACCGTCTTACATAAAGCCTACTTCCGTTAGGGAACCGTCAAGAAAAGTTAGGGCACCTTTCAATTATTATGATTTTCCCAAAATGCCCTCTTCCTCTTCTTCCTTACAACCCAATGCTTAACCACTGCCGCCGACGCCTCACCACCGCCACCAAAGGCTGATTCTCCTAATTTCTCATATGCATACACACCGACGGCCACTACCGGCAGCTACCGCCTGTCCAAACACCATCTTACACCAAACCCGCACTGCCCATCAAGCACGCACATACGCACATTGGTGGCGAACACTTCACCTATCTCTCACTGAAATTCCCTTCCTCAAAAACGACACCACCTGTTTTGGCCTTTTTGGGGCGGATTATACAGATTTGATCCCAACCCAAAGGTATGACGATCTTCCTCCATGTTCTGTTTTTGCTTTTTAACGCCTAAGATGTTCAAACCTCCAGGAAAACACATGTTCGAAAACCATCTTTAGTGACAATCACCCCCTCCCGCCGGCCACCGTTGCAATATCCGGCAGCTTAACTCGACAAACCGTCGGCCTCACCAACTCCACCATTTCGTCTAAGAACCCGCCAACAGTGCAAATCTGTTGTACGTTCTGAATCTTACTTTCGCTTTTTTTCATCTTATCAATTTATCTTCTCTTTATTGCTAATTGTGGTGGAACCCTAATGCTAGCTAGGGCTGCCTTGTATAAAGTGACCCACTGTCGAACCCATTTTCTGGAGCTCGATCCTTTGGAGTATTGAATTGAAAATTGCTTGCAGTTGGGATTTTGTTCTGAGAGATAAAAGAGGCCGCGGTAGTGTTGTTTGAGAGAGAAGGTGTGTTATGTGACAAGCTAGGTTCTGTTATGGAGTTTTTCGGCGGCGTACGCTATGAGTAACCGGCGGCGCATGATATGAGTAGCCGACGGCCCGGGAGGAGACGGTGGGCAAGTCGCCGGACCGATCGCTGTTGCAGTTGCTGAAGACGGTAGAGTCGTCGCCGAAGCTCCGTGCCATTACCGGGTAATTGGCTATCATCTCAAATTTGAAAACAACCTCGTTTGATGCCGGGCAATGTGGGGGATGCGTTAAAGTGAAGTTGAGGGGTAAATTGACTTGTTTATTAGGGGTATGACCGTCTTTTCATTAATTTTGTTAACAGAAAAATAGAAATGTGTAGTTTAGTGTAATAAAAATACTTAGGCGGAGCCGTGTGTAGTTTAGGACAAACCTCAGGGGTGCTGTGTGTAATTTACCCTTGATTTAATAATCCGGTTATCTCAATTTTTCCAACTCCATGGTCTAAGTGTAGAATTTCTGTCATATGATTTAATAAACAAGGAATTTCCATGAGTTTTCGGTTTGATCTCGCCTTTGATTAGGTCTGATACAATTTTTTGTATGGCCAACTTCTCCTTTGGTCAGGGATGACATATTCTAAACTTGAGAGGGGTCAATTCTTGTTTTTGAGAAGTATGATGTGTTCAAATGAACTGCTTAGAAGTTGAGGGGTTAAAAAGAAAATTAACTAGAGAGGTGGCAACTTGCGCATTTCATCTTCCCCCTATATATATGTGTGTGTGTATGTATATGTATGTATGTATATATATATATATATACATATACATATATATGTATATTTTTACATATACATATATACTAAAAACATTCAGCGGTGTCCAAAATCTGGTTTTTCGGGAATTACGGTGTCCGGTGTCCTTGTCAGTGTCGGATGCGGTGTCCGTTTCGGTGCTACCTAGTCGGTTAGACTCCTCACTGGTTTGCAACTCCAACTTATTCGTGAGCGTTGCAATCTAGAAGTCCTTTTCTTCTAAAGTCTTGGTTAGTTTTTTAAAGGTTCAAGATATAGCGTTTGGCTGCTCCTCCATAGACAGAGATCCGGTGATCATGACTTGCATGGTAACGGGAGGTGCGGAAATGTGTGGCTCGGAGTGTGTTGGGAACACAGGGTGTTTTGGGCTCCCAGGGAAAGATCTTGATTGTGATCCAATGCTGGAGTCCGTATCCGAGGCATACTGGAGTGAAGATGGAGACATCTCGTGGGAGGTATATTCCTCTAACTCGAAGTGGGGATTTTTGATCCTAACACCCAACCTTTCTCGTAACGCGAAATGACGACCTCCTTGAATTGAACGCGTGGCCTGGCCAGTGGCCTGGAAACTGGTACCACCACTCGATTGGGGATAGCAATTTCATCCTTGGCCCTGCTTCGAGTCACGGAGCTGGTAGAAGTGTTGCTACTACTGCTTCTCGCAGCGGCAGTTTTCAAGGCGTTCTCCATGGCTTATTGCACTTTCTTTGGTGCCATTGACGTGTTGAAGGTGTTATGGGAATTTTCTTCGGAGAAAGAGATGAGAGGTAGAGTGGTCCCACTGAGCGTGCCAAAAATTTGTACACAAATTTCTCGTCTAAAGCTGCGAGACAAGAAACAATGCACAAAACAAAATTTAACGATTTTGAACTAAAGGGTTACACCATTTTGTGATTTATACAAAAAAGAAAAGTAAGTCCTCTGATTTGATCATCGTCGGGGTCATAATCGAAGGGATGAAACAGCTTGATCTTGAACCGCTACTTTGACTTTTTGTTTGAAGGGGATCCATGAGTTGTGGAATCACCAAAGTTGAAGACAAATCTCCCTCCGATATTTAGGACCGAAGAGAGGTAATCTATCTTTGAGGATGCTCGATTGAAGAACTGCACCAAACTAGTGCTTATTGTTCTTCAAATTAAGCATAATTCTCGGGACGTGGCGTGCTTCCGACAGAGTTCCGAAAGAGCGCCAACTTTGTTTGCAGACTCTCTCTCTATCCTAATACCTCTACTTATAGGCAAGATAGTGGGCTTAATTTTAGAAAACCCATGATTTGGGCTTGGACTTTGTAATTAAAGAGACTTTTGTCCCCTTAATTCGATATGAAATTAATTAAAGGATTCATTTCCACTTAATGGTCAAATTTGGCTTATTTGACTTTTCTGCTAGCAAGACCATGGGCTGGACCAAGTAATTTTATTTGGACTAGTTCCTCCCATTAACCTTGGTTTGAGCGTGTCATTTTGTTTAAGTCAGCATCTTGTCCCGCATTTTCCGCAGTGTTGACTGGGCACTAAATTACTTATTGTTGACTAGTAAAATAATTTTTTTGGTGTCCACACTGATATGTATAAAACTGCCTTTAGAACTCATTAAGGGTTGTATGAGTTCAAAGCGATGCCTTTTAGCCTCACTGAAGCCCCCTGCTTTTTTTCATTTTAGTCCCTGATGAGTGACGATTTTTGTCCATACTTAGAGGCAATTCATCCTTGTCTTTCTTGATGATATACTAGTCTACCGTCAGTCACCCAAGGATCACTTACACGATATGGAGATTACTTTCCAGGTTATGCAGTTCAATAATATGTTTACAAACCCATCTACATGTGAATGTGAAAGTTCACGGTTAAAATACCTTGGGCATATCGTAGTTTAGAAGCAGCAGCACATCTTGCCAAGACCGTGTTCATGCAATAATGGCTCATTTTTAAAGAAATCATTAGAGTTTGAGAGATTTCATAGATCAAAGGCAATACTTATCCCAATTAAGTGGTTTAGCAAGTTATTGGTCTATGATTATACAATCACTCACAAACATGGGGTTGAAAATAAAGTGACAGATGCCCTATCTAGGGTCATAGATTGCAGTGCATTCCAATGGTCTAACCTACTTGGCGAACTGAAGTGGCAGTTAGCTTAGAAGGAGATTTGGAAGCCTGAGACCTTATCACCTTGTGGTGATGTGCATTCTAAAAATTTGGTTTTTCGAGTTGCCATCTTATTCTTCGAATTAATTAAGATCAATTTACATTGAGAATAGGAAAAACACTAAAGTTGACTCTAGATCACCAATTAAACATCTAATATGCGTAACCCTAGATTCGGATTTGGAGACTAATTTTTATAATGAGAAGGTGTTAGGCACCTCATCATACCCTGAATAGGTCTCTATGCTTTTTTTTAGTGATATTGATGAATTGTATCAAAAAGTAAGAACAAACTTGAATTTACGCAGTTATTGTTTTGAACTCAACAACTAGAGCTGAGTGGCCTACAAACCCGATCGAACTAATCTAGATCAATACCTCGTAGTTCTGACCCTAGGGAAGGCGACCTAAACTTTGGTCTGTAGGTTTTTGAAAATAGTTTTATCAACTATTCCTATCAAAGTCAGTACTGGAAAACTGGATTTGTATGATCCAAGAATCAAAATTTGATCGCAGTGAGGTGATTCAATGTACTCTAACTAAGAGAAGAGTAGAAAACTAGTCGGTTGCCACTGCTATTGCTATTGCTACCATTTCATTTGCTTCTTTTGTGATAGCAACGAAGCTTACTTTTTCAATGAAAATTTTTGTTGATCAGATGAGACCCCACATACTTGTATTGTTTTCACCTCTTTGGCACGAGCCGGTTCAAGGCCCTTTGGAAAGGACTTGCCGTAGGTGTCACCCTAGGGAGCGCAGGAGGCCTATGAAGCACGGGTGCGGCACTTTGGGTGAAGCACCAGCACCGCGTGCAGCATGGGTGCGCGTCCAATTTTTTTGATTTATTTTTTTGATATCTTAAATAACGGGTGCGACTCGGGTGTGTATCCGATGTGGAAAGGGCAGATCTGTGACTACCGGCGACCCCATCGACCACCTTTTGCGACCATCTTGCAAGGAATCTGAGAGGAGGGAGGAGACTGGAGACAAGAAGAAGAAGAAGAAGAAGAAGCAGCTGGAGAAGGAGAAGGAGGAGGAGGAGGAGGAGAAGGAGAAGAAGGAAAAGGAAGAGTACTCACCGGCGACCGAAGGCGGCATGCGGCACGTGGCGAAGTGGGTGCGACTGGTTCCGGAGAAGAAGAAGAACAAAGGTAATCAATATTACCGATGTTTGCTGGAGATTGATGACCTATTTAAATGGTTGACTTTTGACATTTTATTCAAGTATCCAATATTAAGTCATTACTTAAACCAATCCCAGTACTTCTAAAAAATAAGAGTAAAACCACATTCAAACTTTTTTCTGTTCAGCTATACAACATTTATAAAGCAGCCCATTAAACTTAACAAACTCTCCCTAATTTGGTTGAAAACTTCAAAATTAACGAAATAACCCATTAAACTTAAAACTTACTACTTTGGTAAATTAATAGCTTTTTACATATATCTAATATATATATTGTGATTCTTAAGATTCAAATTGTTTAGAAATTCAATACTAAGTGTACATAGTTAAAAATATATTTACAAAATTTGCCATATCCCCGCTGCACCCATATCCTAAATTTTTTAAAAATGCCGTATCCGCATATCCGCACCCGTGTCGTATCCGTACCCGTACCTATGTCCGTGCCTCATAGGCAGGAGCCATATGGCGTCCTGAACCCCCGGGGGCTATAATGCCACCTTTGAGACCACATGACGAAAAAAGCGTCCCGAGGCCTCATGTTTGGGGGCCCGAAGGAGGGCTGCCTTTCCACGAAATCAGACGACTAATCTCCGGTGACTGGGCCCTCTGAATTATAAGGACATACTCCGTTCAAGTTATTATGGTTTATGCGTCCCTGTAGGCCTGAAAACGCAGGTAATGCCGTTTGTACGTATTTTGATAACAAATGAAAGAGTAAGCACTAAGCACATTGGTTTCTTTTTCTAGAGATGGGAGGATAGATCGGCCTAATGGGCCTGCCAGGTTTTGTTTGAACAAATTTGAGACCTTTTTAACCAAGGCTGATTAAAATTCGTGAACAAACAAACATCCATTGGCAGTCAGTTTTATTGGTTTGTTTTTTAGTTGTGGGTATTCAATCGCCCATTTTTTTAACAGATGTCCAATCGGTAATTATATCATCAAAGTAAAATGATTGACAAAAATCTCTGATTCAGTTAAAGTAACCAAGAAGTCAAAAGGAACAGAATTTTATCGAGTATAGGGATTAATCCCTGAATTTTGTAATGTTTTCCGAAAATTTGGAGCCTTGTACCTGTAAACCACACTGCTTGGAGACAGTGGGCCTTCTGTTTTCTCCAAAACCTCAAATTCTCTTTTTTCTCTCTCTGAATTTCTGGTCTTGGATCCTCTGAAAATCACCCAACCTCGATATGCTTACGTAGGATTTGCCTTTTTTCTTATTTATGGAGGCTTCCCCATGGAGCTCTTAGGCATATCATTTTGTTATTTCATTGATAAGTCCTACTTCCATCTGACCTATCTTGACCAAACCTTATCATAACCACATGACAAAAACTCTCTCTCTCTCTCTCTCTCTCTCTCGAGTTGGGCTTCGATTTGGAAACAAAGTTCAAGTCTTTAGCCAAGCTCAAAACCTCATTTAGCACATTAGCTTACTTTTGTATCCAAATTATTTGAGTTCGAACTTTGTTGATGTTCGAAACTTTGTTGGGCCCACACAAACCTTCAAGCTTTGGCCCACTAATTTGAAGTCAAACTTGTGCACCCGTGTTAACTGTGAATGTGAAATGGTGATGATTCAAACTTTGATGATGGTCAAACCTACTTGGCCTGTCCGGACTATCCGGTATGTTTTCATAAACATAAACATTTACATACTTGTGGGTTGAAATTTAAATGCAAACTCTATGTTTCTTTCATCGACACCCTACTTAAGTATCTCCTCAACTTTGGGCTGTTAGTTTTTGCGGGCCTGAATAGATGGACTTTCTCTATGAATCACCACCTCTCCCTTTTATTCACTTTCTAATAAGTGATCCAAACAGTGATTTAGGTGTGCTTTTTATGAGCTGCTTCTCTCTTATCTTCAGTTTTTGGTAACACTGTTTGCTTTTCTAATCCATGGCCAGCTTGGGAATGCGAACGCAAACTGCTAATCTGTGAATTTCAGAGCATGACATTGTAATCTATTGCATGTTCTGACCTACTTACTCTGGCCCTGCTTCGTAACCCAAATGTCCCAAATATTGCACTCACACCCTGAAAATTTGGTTTCGTTATCTATTTTTGTTTTGGTAGGGAAGTCATAATTGTAGCATGACATGATTATAGGCTGAAGTTTATAATGGGAATATGTTGCAGGAGAAGCACTGTCTTGTCGAATATTTTACTAAATGCCTTCCTATGCGTAGTTTTAGAATCGCAGGAATTTTGTTATAAAAGTTTAATGTTGGTTCTATATTTTGCCTATGCTTCAATAAGCCAAGATCAAATTATGCACATTTCTGTAGGTTATTGCTAGAATCAACTATGGTCAAAGTGTCACTATCAGTGGTCTTGCTGGAGCAGTTTCCTTGGCAGGATCTGGGGGAGGTTTATGGTCAATTGAAGGTGGAAACTGGCAAATGGCTGCTAGATTGATTAATCGTTCAGATGTTGCTGTGTACCTCAACGAAGAAATAGAATCTATCTCTTACCTTGGAGATTTTTACGAGCTTAACTCCACGAAAGGAAACAGTTATGCGTGTAAAGTCACGGTGGTTGCTACACCCTTGGATGAGCTCCATATTCGTTTTATGCCTGAAATATCAATTCCTGAAAGGAAATTACAGCATACACATGCAACCTTCGTTAGGGGCCTCTTAAATCCTGTAAGTATCCTCTGTTAATTGTTGTCTTGTTCTTTTCCTTATAGGTGTTCTCTCAGTTGAATTTTATCATCTTTTTTGGGGCGAAGGCATATTTTGGTTTGGGTGCTGCATCAGACGTTCCAGACTTGGTGGGCACTGTTGAGAGTCCTGACCTTACATTCACGAGCATCTCTCTTCTTAAGAGACATGACGAGAAAGATATGACCTACAAGATATTTTCTCGTCAACCGATGAGTGATGCGTCGCTGGATAGCATCTTTAGGTAATTAAAAACAGTCTTTTAACTATTATTTGCTTAGCAAAGGATAGCATGATTCAGCTTCCTCATTCTATCTTGTTTTATTTATCTCTTTTTCTTTGGGATGATTTTATCGTATTACTCATAATAGATTTGCAGATTCTTAGCTGATATCTTATTCAGCAACTGTTGTGTTCCCATTGTTTGTGTTGGATATGGTGTTTGATTGCATCAAGTCGCATGTTGATGATGTAAAAACTTGCTTGCTCACGTGAGGCATTCAACAGTGAAGGTGCTCGATTTTTCAACCAAGGACCTGCGTTGAATATGAAGGCACCACTTTGCCATATTATCCTTGGCAATACCTGAGCTGTTATAACTGCGGCAGCACAAGGGAAACTGCTAATTTTACTGCTTTTGATCAAAGAAATCCACCTACAAATTGTCTTATAAAGGAGAAGAACGCCGATGGATTCTCCATAATGAACCTTGGCCATTCATTGCTAAAGAGCGAGTGAGTGAGACGTTGAGAGATTGTGATTAGCTAAAATTTAGAGATATTATGTGCCAAATTTTGACCTACTAGCGAGGTCAGGAAACCACACAGTTCTTATTCACCTAAAGAAAAATAGCGAGAGGTGAGTTTGGGTGAATTTAGAAATTCCCAGTAGCTGGGTGAAATTTTCCTTGTAACTTCTCCACTTGATAGTGCAACATTTTCGCTGTCCTCCCTGTGGACGTAGGCTAAAAGTTCAATCACATTTAGTTCTCGGTGTCCATACTTTTGTGTATGACATTTTCTATTTTCTCTTCTTTGTGTCATGCTGTTCTAGTTCTACTTGTTTTACGGGGTTAAAAGCCTAACAGGGGTATCTGGAGCTTTTGTTTCTAAGACTTTATCATTTTTGAGAATATTAATGAAGATGACCGGTCCAAAGTACGAGGTAGAGGAATTCAACAGTCAAAACAAATGGAATGGCACTACCTTACGTGGAAGAGGAGTTGAAGCTTGATTCATTAAAGTTTTTCCAGCTCAGGAAAAGGAGAATGAGAAATCTCCTAACTCAAAGTATACACAAGTCACTACATGAAAATAAGCCATTGATTATTAAAAGCAAAGATCGAGAAGACATTATGAGTAGATGAATAATAGTTCAATCCAGCTAGTTTGTCGGATGAATTTCTGAACAATGTGGACGATGTTCGCAAAGGCCAGGTAAAACTCGGAAGAAGCTGGAAAGCTTGTATATAATGAAAAACATGACAAATAAGCTTTATTTTAAAAGGCAGCTATACGCATTGCAAATAGAGGAAAGTATGATTTTTCAACACATTTAAACGTCTTCAATGCCGTAATCACTTAATTGGCGAATACTAAGGTGAAGATCAATGAAGAGGATAAAGCATTGGGTCCCTGGGCGTTATTACCCAATGCCGATGATAATTTCCTTACTACCTTATTACAAGGATTGGTAATCTCTTGGTGCATCATGTTAAGAGTTTGAAGTAACAATTGAAGTCATGGATGTGACAGTAATCCAAAAGGAAAGTCTCGGTCAGAAGGAACACTAAAGTGCCATCATTGCTCAAGGAGATATCAAGAGAAATTTACGCCCAAGAACTTGAACAAAAGGAATCAAAGTCATGCGAAGGCACACGATAGCGCCACTCGAACCTGTGATTCTGCACGCGACTTAGTAGCTTTTGCTTTCCAATAAGGAGAGTGCAATGGTTGCAAGTCAACGAAATTGAGTGGGTGGTAGATTCTGCAACATTTTACCACGTTTCCTAACAAGGAACCTTTCACATTGTGCAAAGCATGAGACTTAGGATATTTAAGTGTTAGCAGCCGTGCAAACATTGTCGGAACTGGTGGCGTGTGCTCAAAGACCAACATGGGTGTACACTCATTTTGAAGTATGTACAGCATATTCGTGATGTGCGCCTTAATCTGATCTTGATGCATGTTATGGAAACCAGATCTATTTAAGTAGCGTAAATGGAACACAAAAGGATCTAGTGTTTGCAAGAGGGAATACTGGTTGAACTTTGTATAAGACTAGTAGACTAGGAAGCACGGACACCCCTTATGGGTTGAGGTATCGTGTCAGCAGCTACTGACCCCTCGCACACCCCTCAGACACATCCGAACACGTGTCGAACACCTCTCAGCAATGTCTGAGAGTCTTTCATTTATGTTTAATTATCGGACACGGTGTCAGACACCTTATGCTGAAGTGTCAGGCAAATATGGGGCAAAACTGCAGAGTTTTAAACTTAAATTGAGGGCGATGGAATGTTAGGGAAAGTTGGGGATATACAGTACATCGGAAAGGGCAAACCCCAATGGTAAATTGTATTGTAATTGACTTATGATGCCCAACTCAGAGGGAGATAGGGCTCTTCGTAGAAGATGAATCTCTCAATTGATAAGCTAGTGCATGTCAGAGGTTAATGATGGAGATCCGGAGGATAATAAACGTGATGAGGCAATTGATGTTGATTAAATCTTGATGGATGGAAGAGATGAAAGCCTTGTATATTGTCCTTTTGGCTTGTTTTTATAGGATCTTGCATTACCGTATTATTTATAATAACTTGATTTCAAGTATGACACTAATTTATGGTTTATTAGTTGTTGCTTTACTTTTTCGCGAGGGTGGAATGTGCTTGAAACTTATATAAACATGGCTATTCATCATACATACATACATATATACATACAGTTATTTAGCATTGTCTCACGGTGTCCAAAGTTTGTTATTTTGAAAATTGCGATACCTGGTGTCCCCGTCAGTGTTGGCGTTGGATGCGGTGTTTGTATCTGTGCTACTTTTCTCGTAGAAAGATGTATAGCAACAAATTACTTGCAATAAACCGTTGTGCTTATTGCTTATTTAGCAAGCAACATGGTGTCCTTTCAGAGTTCCTCTTAAAAGAGAAGGATTTTCTTGAGTTGTTTCGTTTTCTAATGTATGTGGTCGCCTAGAAAGCACCGACACCTCATATAGGTCGAGATATGGTGTCCAATACCTACCGACACCTTGACACCTCACCTACACATCCGGACACGTGTCTGACACCTCTCAGTGGTGTCCGAATTTATTGATTTATTTTTTGTAATTACCGGACACCGTGTCGGACACCTCTTGAAGAAGTGTCTAGGGGTGCAACTTAGACGGGTTGGGTTGGGTTGGGTTTCAACCCAACCCGTGTCCACACGTATTGGCCAAAATATGATATTTCGGGAACTTTTTTAGAAATGAACTTTGAAGCCCAACTAATCAGATCGACTCGGAAAAAGGTACCCTTCTTCTTTCTTTCTCATCCTCTCTCTTTTCCTTCGTTTTGTTACCAAAAGCACCCAAGCCAACCAGTTCATAGGAAGATACGTCAGCATATCCGACCTCATTTACAGACCGATGTAGCTATATATGACATCTCCACGATCCTTTTATCCCATGTTCTTCTCTCTTGTTACTGTTGAGACTCTAATCTTATTACTGTTGAGACATTCATGCTATTATCTTTCTTTCTCATCCGTTTTGAATGAAATTCAGCCACTCAAATTGATGTTTATTCTTATTATGTACATATTTAATACATATATATATGTATATGTATATGTATATGTATATGTATATGTATATATGTATACATATATGTATATATATGTACATATATATATATATATATATATATCTATCTATATACATATGTATATGTACATATATATAGATCTATATACATCTATATATGTACATAAACGTATATAGATGTACATATACATACGTATATGTACATATATGTACACATGTATATAGATAGATATATATCTATCTATATGCATGTGTACATATATGTACATATACGTATGTATATATAGATCTATATATGCATATGTACATATATGTATATATACACACACACACACACACACACACACATATATATATATATATTATGTACATACATATACCCTACGCGCAGGCAACAACAACACCTGCTCTATGGGCGAATTATCTTTTTTGGGATCAAAATGATGTAATTCAATTATATTCTTATTTCTTTTGTGACTTGTTTTAGAAGAATTGTATATTTGATGTTCGCAATTGTAATCAGTTTAATGTTTAGAAATATTCTTTGTAAGCTTATGGAGTGAAGAAATGTTTGATGGTACTGCTAAAGATAAAAGCAAATGGAGAAATTAAAAAAATGAATCTACGTCTTTGTTTTTGTAATCTGTTAAATTGATTTATGGTTAAGATTTGTAATTTTCAAGATCAGGTGCTTTGCATTTCATCAATAAGAAATGCAAAACACTCGGTCTTCAACTGCAATAACCGAACATATTTTTAGTTCAAATTGACACCATATTTAAGCCTTGTTTTTTGATGCATATTTAACCCTTTTTCGTTCTTTTTTTTTCTGTTTATGTTTTTCCAACAATTTTTTGTTTCTTAATTGATTTTCAGGTATTTTAGTTTCTTTTTTTTTTGTTTTTGTTTTTTCAGTTTTTCAATTGGTTAATTGTTTGCTAACCTAAAAATGCAAGGAAAAAATAATCACAATTCTCATTAACCAGTTCAATATCTAATGTTTATTTCATTTTAACCAAAATAAAAAGAGAATAATAAAGGAATTTCTTTGTTATGTTTTTCTTTCTGATCACACTTTTCATTTTCCAATGTATCGAATAGATTCATTACCCAATAATTTCATCAAAATTTAAAAGGGAGTAATAAAAGAAGGGTAAGAATGTAATTGACGTAGTTAACGGAGGACTGAGGACATAATCGTCCAAAAATGATTTACAACATTCATACTAAAAATGCAAGGAAAAAAAAAACACAGTTCTCATTAACCAGTTCAATATCTAATGTTTATTTCATTTTAACCAAATTAAAAAGAGAATAGGAAAGGAATTTCTTTGTTCTGTTTTTTTTTGTGATTACACTTTTCATTTTCCAATGTATAGAATAGATTCATTACCTAATGTTCTTTTAATTTCATCAAAATTTAAAAGGGAGTAATAAAATAAGGGTAAGAATGTAATTGATGTAATTAATGGAGGACATAATCGTCCAAAAACAATTTTACAACATTCATACTTTTATAGGTAGTACACACACACACACACACATACATATATATAAATATATTTTTTGCGACCACACATTTTTTTTCCCAATGTGTAAATGTAGGTGTAGATTAAATTTATGATCTAATATTCATTAAACGTATTACAAAAAAACTAATTACAGAAGGATAGGGTTGTCATTGGAATAATTAACGGAAGGTAAAATCGGAAATGCTTACAAAATTAGTAATTAATAATAGTATTTATGAAAGGGTAGGATTGTTATTGAAGTGATTAGCGAAGGGAAAAAACGGAATAAAATGATTTACAAGATTCATGTTTTTATAGGGAGTATATATATAGATATATATATGTGTGTGTGTGTGTCTATATTATATAAATATAAATATATACGGAAATAAAATAAAAAATATATTAAAAAATTCAGCGGTGTCTTGCGGTGTCCAAAATCTGGTTCTTTGAATATTGCGGTGTCCGGTTGGTGTTGGTGTCTCTACCTAGGTGGTCGCATTGAGGTGGAGTTGTTAGGTTGTAACCATGTCTCATTTATTGATGATGCTTGAAGAAAGCTGTTGGTGTATTTCTCGAAGACGAAAGGCCTAAGTGTTCTAGATCTTTTAGAGTTTTTAAGTAATGGTGGAAAGGAAAACGGGGAAGTCCCTAAGTGCCTACATATTGATAAAGGTGGCTAGTATCCTTCAATTGAGTTTAAAAAGTACCTCTGGAAGTAATAAGTTTAGGGATGAAACGATGGTACCTGGCACCCCTCAACAAAAAATGGTACGGTGGAAAAGGATGAAGTGCACAATTATTGAGAAAAAGAGATGCATTGCAAAAGATGGCTAATCTGTCGAAGTCATTTCAGCTGAGTTCATTTTATGGCAGGCTGCCTAATCAACAGATCTGCATCAGCTCCCTTTGATTTCGATATACCTGAATGTGTGTTGACCGGGCAAAATGAGTCGTCTCTCACTTGAATATAATTGGTTGCAAATCATTTGCACATGTACCTAAGGAGCAAAGGTTGAAGCTTCGTGACAAGGCCACTCCCTATATGTTCATCGGTGGGCTATGGTTCCAAATGATGCAGAAGTTTAATACAAGCCATGGGAAAATGAAGATCATCAGAATTATGGACGTGGTATTCTATTCGCACAAGCACATATTGCGGTAGACTCGAAGTTGGTCAGTCTATCTAAAAGTTATGGCAGATGCTGTTACAAAGTTTTACAACAATCTCTTAATTAGATGCTTTCACGGATTGTGGAGGTGTTCCACAAGAAGAACCCCATTCAGAAGATTAGCAAACACTAGCTGATGCCCCGTCTCCCCCCCCCCCCCCCCCTGTGCTGGTTACGGAAACTAAAGTTAAAATCCTTCAAGGGAGCATAGACGATCAACATGGGACCAAAATTCAAAATATGTTTTGCTTACGACATACAATGAACAAGAAATTCATGAAGCATAATCTCATAAAGATGAAGACAAATGGCTAAGTCCATGGAAGAAGAGATGAGTTCCTTGCACAAGAATAGTACACATGAGTTGGTGGAGCTTTTGAAAGGCTAAAAGCCTTAAAGAATAAACGGGTGTGCAAAATTAAATAAAGTCTATTACATACTAGCGAAGTATAAAGCTAGATTGATGGTCAAAAAGGGATCATTGACGAGATTTTCTCCCTGGTGGTAAATATGAGTTCTATTCGTGTTTTTCGTTGTCTAGCTGCTAGGTTAGACCTTGAGCTTGAACTTGAGCAGTTAGACGTGAAGAATGCATTTCTCCATGGTGATATGGAGGAAGAACTTTATATCTCCTTTTTAAGAGTAAGAAGGGACAAATCAACCCAGTTGGCTGGTCAATCTCAGAAAGATTATCAGCCAGCAAAACCGAGACGGATGACCAGGGTTCCAAGCTTACCAGCATCGGAGGTATACTTATCAATGAGCTTAGAGCTAGTTGCATCAACTTTACGGGCTTCTTAAGAGCTGTGAGAAAAGACAGAGAGAGGGACTTATTGAGCTTACTTCAAGACAAGACAAGCAGTTACTCATTAGCTGCAGTACGTCCCCTTACATGCTCCCTGCTTTCGATACCTGCTCTGATGATGATTCAACTCGCTGAACAGGCCTTTCCAGCCAGCTATATGAGGAAGCGAACTGATCCCCTCAGGTTGAGGTGAGCTTTTGAGTGAAGGTCTTGTCTTGCCCTAGTGTGTTGAACTGGCCTGTAGATACTAGCACATCATCTCAGTTATAGATACAAAAGTCTCTAATTTTTGAAACTGAAATTCAAGTCGTAGATATTTTAGTGTCTCGCACTTGGTGTCTTGAATTGGCCAGTAGATACTAGCAGAACATCTCCTATTCATAGATCCGTGCCCGCCTTTATACAGTTAGATACAAAATTGTCTACCTCTTAAACCAAAATTCAAGTAGTAGATCTTTTAGCCCCTTATCGCCCGCGGAGCAAAGTTTGGACAATTCGGGGGAGCCGGAGGGGGAAAGAGTACTTAATGTGAAATTGATTAATCGTACTTGAGTGGATTGCCGGGGAAGTATGGGAAGATTAGTTGTCTTGTAGTTCCAGCTGTGGAACTCCTCTTATGGTGCCTATATAAGCTAAAAAACTACAACCTTAATATAGACCTCCAATTTCCTGTTCGGTCTTTCGATAAGTAGTCAGCTGCAGGCTAAGAAGCCTCGTAGTCAGACTAAACATTAATTGAAGTAGCCGCTCAAGGGAGAACACTAATCAGACTGCAAGTAAGCAATCTGGACAGAACTTCAGATCTCCTTTTTCGAGATGCTGGCCTTGCCGAGAAGGGCTTGCATAAGATAGATGCCCTATTAGATCACAATTAGGACCTCAATATGGTGTTATTATGGAGTTGAAATTCCTTTCGTGGTTTCTATTTTTGAGTAGTGAGTTTTAATAATGGAGGCACTGTAATAGGCGTGTTTTGGAATCTTGCCGAGCCTTTGCTTTTTCTTTTACAAAATGCTTTGCCCCCTCCCATTTGCCCTTTCTTATAGTAAATAAGCAAATTACATAACTCCTTCCTCTCTTCTCCCTCGTAATAATCCTCTCTGTCACCCAATTCTATGCAGTACCTTTCGGATGCAATTGACCAAGGTGCACACCCGTCTTGGATGTGAACTGCTTGTCGTTGAACAAATACAAGGGGTGTAGAAAGTTTCTCTTTCGAAAAAATGACCGCTACGAATGGGGCTTTGCGCTCCTTGTCCTTATATAGTCCGGAGGGAGGAGAGTCTTGTAGAGGTCTATTACAGAATTTTCTTCTTCTATAAGGTGTGCTTGACAGTGGAACGAATTATCTCTCCAACTGAATGAAACTAGACACAAATTTGAAAAAAACCCTCTGACCACTTTCTTGATCCAATGTGCAGTCTCTGATGCAATATTTTGAAATTGGCAAGGATTTTAGAGAAGCAAAACAGTGAATCAACGGCTGAGTTTTCAGCGAAGCCTGGAGGGAAGTTAATCAAGCCTTCCACTAGAGAATTTTTGTAGGTTGTAAAGGGAACGTGTCTATGCCGGTCGGTTAGAGAGTTCAGTGAAAGCCCGCATTTTTAGTTCCACTACCAACTTCTTTTCATAAGAATTTAGACTACATTCCTGCGATCTATGACTAGTGTGTGCATTCCAGCACCATAAGGCAGTAATGAAATTTGAGAGGAGGTCAAGGGTAAAGTCTCCAAACCTATCCAGCGAAGGATTATGCTTTTAAGAATGCCTATACGTCTAGAAAGTTAGCCTGTGCAAACCCTAAGTGCAAGGATTGCTGAATAGAAGAGAACTAAGATTAGTATTAATGGGTGATAAATAGATCAAAGCAACATTTCTTCGATGCTAATCGTCTTTCATCAGCCAGCATTCAGAACTTGACATCAACATTATTAGAGAGGGGTGGCTTAATCAGATAACTGAATGGGGGGAGGGGGGGGGGGGGTGGATACTACCAGTTTTGCCAGGCAGGCCTCTGTATACCAATAGGAGACGAAGGTCAGTGTCTTTTATATTTTTCGTGGCCATCTTGATAACTGCACTTAAGGTGGGAAGGTTGATGGGTGCCGGGGGAATCAGAGGTTAGAGGCTCGTTTTGTAAGTGTTTACATTTGGGGGTTGGTCGAGCGGGTCACCGACCTTTGAACAGGGGAGTGAGGGTAGGGTTAATGGAGAGGAAGAGAGGAAGTAGAGCATCTCGATTTATGATCCTTGATGAGGTGGCAGAATCCAAGAGAACATTTCTCAATATATCTTGAGTTCAAATTTATCATGTGAAGAGGGAGGAAACTCATTTAGCATAACGTCAGGCAAATCGGAACCTTTATCTGTTGGTAGGCTTTTTGCTCAATCAGATAGTTGGGCGCCAGTAAAAGAGTTTTATCTGAACTAAGCTACTGATGATTTAGCCAGTCAGTTCTTCCATGAATGCTATGGATATTAAGCAGTTGTATTAAAGCTGATTCTTTTAAACTGTTTCGAGTTATTTGGCCTTTCATTTTTGCTTGACATTCTGAAGTTCTTGTTTTCCTTCTCATGAGCTGCGAGCCACTTATATGGACTGCTTTAATTGTGCCTTACTGTTCGATAGTGTTAAAAGGTTCAATTGTTGACTTGGTCGATTGATTTGGATTTATGCTGCTCCCCTACTCCATGGCACCTAGAATCACTAATTATTTAGAGGTTCAATCATCGAATTTACTCCTTTTCTTGCTCACTAATCGTATTTAGTTGGTCTCTTTTAGTGCAAGGACCGAGTCAATCCGAATAGATTGGGGTGCCTATCCTCATTACCACGCGCCTGAGAGGTTTGCACCATTTATATTGGATGGTGCGCATTTGTACTATGTGAATGCTTTCGAGAATGCGGCCAGCACCATGGAAACAAGTGCTGTTGCAGCTGAGAATATAGCACGATTAATCCTGTCCAGACTTTCTAGGGAGCACAGTTCAAGGTCACTGGGCTTAAAAACTCGTGAATCTGTTGCATACGATTGTCTGCATGAAGACTTGTAGATCGAGATTGTATATGTTTAAACTCGTAGTAACACCAGAACGGCTCTAAACCTGTGCCGAGACGGCATATTCTGGAAAGCATACATTGAAAGATGGAACCAGGTGCAAACACAGATGTCCTGTTATGAAAGAGGGAAAAATGGTGCAACTTCTCTTCTGGGTTCTCTCTCTTTCTACCCCTGGTTAAGTTTCTTTACCTTGTGTAATAAAAAAAATTCGGTATGGCAAACTTTATAGTTTTAAGTATATATGTTTCTTAAGTTGGTTTCTTTGCATACCTGTACCTTTTTTCCAGAGGAAAAGTCAATTGTATCTGCAACAGCGAATTTATGGACAATGTCTCATCAACATATATTTATTTTAGGCAACTTGGAGGGTTGTAAACTATCCTTATAGACCGTAAATGATTTAAAGGGAAGGCCTCTTCTCGTTTTACTTTGTTACCAGACCAGAGGCAATTGATTCTTTTACACTTGTCCCCATTTTGCAAAAATGTTTAGTTTGTTTAAGCAAAAAGATAAATTGTCGTGTTGCTTTTTGTCAGTCACGTCACCTAACTACTAATCAATGCCAATAAACACATACATAATATAAATAAATAGATAAAAGACGAGTTTATCTCCGGTTTTACTTTAAATGTCATCCTTTAAAGTCCAATTCAATGTGGACTCCTTATTCAATTAATTAATTAATTATTGATTAATCAACATAAAAGACAAGTTTTTTCCCTAATTTTGTGCCAAATAAAGTTCAGTTTACTTGGACTTCTTATTCAATTAATTGTGATTTGTTGAGGTGTCTTTATTTAGTGCTTTAATTATTGCAATGTGTGTCCTTTTGAGTTCTCTAACTGTAATTGTTTTTGCCAATTTTTTACTCCAAGATACTAATATTTAAACTAGCGAGCGAAAATGATGATGACAACTTTAATAAGCCATGTACTTAAAAGTATATTTATTTTTTTTAGTAATTGTGAGATTATATAAATACTTTTTAGTTTGGAACAGACATTAAGGTGCACTTTGAAAGATTATGTATATGAGGAAAATGGTATTGTAGAAAAAAAAGTTGGAATAATGAACACAAAAGTGCATAAAACTCCAACAAACTTGTCTCGGAGGGCGTGGACATTTTTGACCTGACCAGAGCAAAGATGAAAGGATAGTCAGTCACACGATACATCTTGAACCAAACCTTTTGATCATTTGGAGTTCAGTTCACGGATTGAGGAAACCATTACGAACTTGTCTTGTCTCTGATTAAGAAAGAAGATCATTTGTTGTCGCACTTTCGGTGTCACCCCAAAATTCACTGATATTCAGTGACCCAAAAAAGTGCTCAATTAGCTAATTGTCCTCAATCAATCCTGTAAACACTAGTTCCAAATTCCTCTTGGATCCGCATGTTTGAAAATTAAATGATCAGGAATTCGCATGAAGACAAATACATTCGAGACAATTATATGTAATAGTTAAATAATATTTTTGTAGAATAACTATTTAACATTCAGCATCGTCATTTTATGGGTAAAAGCCTTATTTCTTCATTTGAATTTTTTGGATCAAGATAACAATATTGATAAGGGAGATGAAGACTACACGACAAGCTAAGTCCAAATTCCTGCTAAAGGTATGGCTATGTACCACTTCAAGAATAAAGAGATTTTGAAAATTGTGAAAAAAATTCACACTAAACTCTTGCTTTTAATATACATATGTATATATATATATATATATGTACAACGAATCTAGATAGTGATTGCAAGTTTTCTCACGATTACTTTAAGATGTAAAATAAATACCCTTGTATTAGGTCATAACTCTGAAATCCTCCTTCACGTAAATAAGAAGCATATATGTTGTTCATAACATGTCAAGGTTTAGAAAACATACATATATGAAAACATCTCCATTCGCGGAAGCTAAGAAGAATAATACACTACTAGTTTGGGGTGATGATATAATTTTCGGTTGCCACATAGTACAAGGGAGATTTGTACTTAAAAGATACGATATGCAGTTGCTTTTCACATTTAAATCTACTTAATAACTTTGGAAAAACAAAAATATGGTAGCAAAGATTTATTATAACTTTGTTGAGAATTCCCGACAAATAACAACCCACGTTATCTAAAACAATACAATTGTTAGCATGATAAAATCATTAGTATCCACCATTAACACTTAGGTTTCAGTTTATTATCCTCAATCTTTATGTAGTATTACTTGTGCTATATTTTTTCTAACCCAAAGGAAAACAAACATCTAATTTTATCATACTTTAAGTTAGAAACTTTAACACGAACTCCTGAGATGTTTTGGTGGAAAGTTTGCGAGTGAAATTGTCTGGACGGATTAGAAGTTGGGTGTGTTAGGCTAAACTAAGCATTTGCGAAAGGCTTTTCCGAAATATTTTGACTTTATATGCTTTCATTATACTCACCGATGAATTTACGAGAAAAGAAAAATTAATCACAAAAGAGATAAGTAATGTGTCTGAACTAAGTGTTTAGTACCCACACGCAATAGTAGTAACATTTTTAACCACATATTAAAAGTACTAAGTTATATGCACTGCATGGATTCTATGGTGGTAGCAGAGAATAGGGATACTGCAAAATGAGCTCTCTGTGGTCGACGCTCAATGCGTTGAAGGTCCCCAAGTAGTTTGCTACCTTTACGGATTAAAAGTTGTTTCCAATTACACCGAAATTTGAATAAATTTTGGCTCCTGGGTTGTAGGAATTTTCTTTCAACCCTGTGTATAATGACAATTAACAGTCGTTAAATATTTCTAATGATTTTTTTTAAGACTATTAGCGACAATTATTAGCAGCATTTTTTTAACGGGAGGTAAGAGGAAGATTCTTCCAACCGGGGTAACAACCAAAAAATTTTCCCGAAATTTGTGAGTGAGCATTTTGAAAGCACGGACACTTGTTTACTATAGGAATCTTTAAGTAACATACAATAAGCAAGGCGAGAACGAAATGAAACTCAATCATAACTTCTTTGGCGACACATTGTCGCTTCTTTGCGAAATACATTATCACATTATGATTCCAATTTGGAATAAAATTATCAATACTATACACTAAGTGTAATGGTGTCGCTAAATATTTCTAATATTGTTACGGCCCTCATATTTAAACGCTCATTAAATTTGATTAATGTCGTAGGAATAATGAGGTTTATATTCGTAAGTCTTATACAATTTAAGAACCAATTGTAATCATTCAAAGCTCAATTTAATTAATATACTAACTGTATACACCCCATTTTTGTATTTCTTATTAATTAAATAAACATTGGGCTTCATTATTAATTAGACTTTATTATTAAGCTTAGGCCTAGAACATAACTTAATTAATTAGTTTGACTCAGTTCAGTCCAATTGTTAAGGTCATAAGTCTAAGGGTTAAGTCCATTAGTCAAGTCCAATTGTCTAGTTCAATTTAGCAGTCCAGTCAGTAATTGGGCTCTTTCCATTCAGTAATTGGGCTCAGTCCAGTCAAGTCCATATCTAGATTGTTATTTCGTCTAGGTAATTTAAGAAATTATTCTTTAAATTATCCTTTATGCAAGGGAATAAGTCAATAACTTATATTATTGAGGAAGATAACTCCCAAATCTGGTACACACCCTATCTGAAAAAACAGAGATAATTAGAAAAATTAGGGTCAGATAACGTCTCGAAATTCAAAAAAATATTATAAAATTATGGAATGAACCGACTGGTTTGTCAAAAACCGGCCGGTCAGTTGACTTTTCTCAATTTGCGATTTTTATCAAATATATTAACTTATCTTCAGCTCCCAGACCATTCTTATAAGTTCTGGCACCCTAAACCTCTATGAATAGGCTCCTTGGCCTTCATTTTCAGGGTCTCAGTTTTAGTTTAGCTTATTCTCCCTAAAGCTTTTATACCATTTCTTTATGAAGTGGTATACATCTCTCGAGAGAATTTAGCCCTTCATATTCACTTTAAAAGTAATTTATTCTCTTGCATCGCAGACCCTTCGGAGAGTGTTCTCGAGTTATCCAGACAAGCAAATTCACGAGGTAACTTTTAATAGATTTCTAGTCTAGTTCATTAGTCTAGAATTGCCTCCCATTTCCCGTCATCGCATTTCTGTTATGAAAATCATAAACGGACTCATTTTCATTTCTTAGTCTAATGCCGATTGAACTATGATGGTTTTGATTCCAGTTAGTCCGACTGAATACTTAGGCAATTCGACCCCTGATGTCGAGTTCAAGCCAATAATCTAAAAATAAACTTAGTTTAATTTTATTGCATATTTATGTGTTATGTGTTAAAAAGCCTAAGAACCAATGTGAAGTAAATACTGAAAGGGTATGACGGGTGCCTAACACTTTCCCGCCATATAGCTTAATCCCCGAACCCATTTCCCTGCTTTTGATGGATTAGTTGTCCTTTGAGCACCTTAGAATCATTTCTCTAATTTTCTTATTTTTCATTCCTTAAATTAAATAAGATGGCGACTTTATAAAATATTTCTTTCTATGGATTTTTTTCCAAGGCAGTTCTCTACAGTGACGACTCCACTAGGGACCAAAAAACTAAGAGTACTAGACTTGAAAACTTTTCAAATGTTTTTTGGAATTTTTGTATTTTCTTAGTATTAAATAACATTAAAATGTGACGTAACTGTGGTACTTGTGGTTTTACCTCTAAACCTCACACATGCACACGTCTGTCCCTAACCCACCCACTCGAGGGCAACAGTTGAAGCCCTTCAACCTCTTAGTTATGAGGCGATCTTTCGCATGTACCCTCAGCTCCAAGGCCTTGTACTAAAGGGACCTCCTGGTTTCTTGGTATATTAAATGGCTTGTAAACGTACTGGTGATCGACCATTATTAACTACCTGAGTTACGGGCGGAAGGCATATGGTACAATCCGAGCCGGTAGAGTGACCTTACACCGACGTTGAGAGAAAAACCACACTTCTGGACCATTCAGTGTCCTAACCTTTTTGGGGGAATACCTAGATTGGCCTATGGCATGTTGGCAGGGAAACCATTCACCACTTTGTAAGTTGACTGGTAGTTTCGCAAGAGAGGGGAGACTCTGACTAACCGGCCAGTTTATCGCGCTCCTAAACAGACGGGTTCATCAGTAAGTGAATTATGTGAAAATTTTGAAATTGGATGGTTTATACCCAAACCCTAACCTACTAATCAACCGGCCGGTTCATCCACCAGGATGACCGGATGGTTAGTCAGAACCTCTCATTCCCCAAAGATTGCCAGAAACAAACCATAAACCTACTGATCAACCGGCTAGTTTGTCCACCCGGATGACTAGATGGTTAGTCAAAACCTATCCTTCCTAAAAAATGTCCAAAAGTCAAACCCTAAACCTACTGACCAACTGGCTGGTTTATCCACCCGGATGATCAGATGGTTAGTCAGAACCTAGCCTTTCCAAAAAGTTTCCAGAAACAAAATCGTAACTCCACTGACCAACCAACCGCTCTTCATTCTGAATAACCGGACGGTTAGTTAGTCCCACCCCTACTTTTGAAAACTAAAAAAAAAAGAGGACCCCGTTGACAAGAAAAAGTTACCTTCCCATTTCCTATGGGATATGAGCCAACTTGCTCGATCCGTGTGATTAAATTTAAAAACAATTCTCTATACAATTAAGGCTAAGCGTGGTTGGTATTGGGACACATCCAAAAGGCTTACACGAACCTTAATGGCTGAAGAATTCCCCCATGTGGCAAACTTGGTGGCATATTATCAGTGAGTTACAGAAGGATTTTCAGGTTGACTTTCTAGCTCTGGCAGATTAGCAATTCCGAACAGTTGAAGAAATAGACCACCTGAAGAAGAAAGGTATGAAAAATTTAGAAGCTGAGACAAGGATGTAGAAAAAGGATGACAAGAAAAATGGTCCTGAGTTTGACTGCCAGTATGAGTATGAGGATGAAGAAGTGAAGCCCGCGGTCCCGGAGTGGAAAGATAGACTGACGGCGCTTGAATCTCAAGTTCCCCGAATGAGGAGAGCTGACGGCCCACTAGACCTCAGTGCCCTTACCACAAACCTTGAGGGCAGGTTGTCGCCTATGTTCAAAATGCCAGAGATGGACAAGTTCGATCGGACCACCGACCCCAAGATCCATATCAAGATGTACATGCGTGCACTAGCGCCCTGTGGAGTCAATCAGAACCAATTGATACAGCCTTTTCACCGTACTATCACTTGAGCCGCCTCTCATTGGTTCCTCACTGTGGACGAAGTTCGAGTCCGAACTTGGGAGGATGTTGAGAGAGAGTTTGTGAACCAGTGACAACACAATGCCAACTTGGACATTCCTGGAAGAGACCTAGAAACCACCAAACAAGAACTGAGAGAATCAGTGTCTGCCTTTATTATGAGATGGAGATATAAGGTCGCTCAGATGTTGAACCGTCCTACAGAAGAAGAACAGATGAATATAGTTAGGAACAATATGCTCCCAGTGTACAATAATTACATCTTCGGTCACTACCACACCTCGTTCAAGGCACTAATGGGATCCCTCATACAGATCGAAGATGCCATAAATAAAGGGACAATTTTTTGTGAGTTGAAGCTAGGGGTATATCGAACAGGTCTAAGGAACTCTAATGTGCAACTGAAGCCAGCCACTGCCAACAATGTCAACAATGTGCAAGCACCCCGGGTAGTTATGGCGAACCTCCTCAGAAAAAATTCCCTCGAAAAGGGAGATTTTATGGAGTTGTTGTCTTATTTAATTAAAAGAAAATAAGAAAAATCTAGAAAATGACTCTAAGGTGTTTAAGAAGAAAAATGATCTGTTGAAACCAAGAGAGGGGTCCCGGGACTAAGTTACATAAAGGAAAGGTGTTAAGCACCTGTTGGCTCTTTCGACCTCTACTTCATTTTTAATGAATTTGGCCTTAAGAACTCGACACACACTAAGTAAATTTTTATAATAATATAATAAGACACACCCTAAGTAAATTTTTATATTTTTGGCTTGAACTCGACAGCAGGGTCGAATTGCCTACGTATTCGATTGGAATTAAAACTTATGTAGTTTGATTCTGGTCCTATGGGAATATTCTACATTTCAAACCTAGACTTTAGACAAAGAAATGATAAGAAAACTCTTTTTGTGGTTTTTGAAATGAAATGTGATCACGGGGAGGGGCCATCTATATGATTTTCTGCCCTAGAAAAGCTAGTAAAGATTACCTCATGCTGTAGCTTGCCTTGACGGGTCGGGGATGTTCTCTGTAGGATCCACGATGCAAAGAGAAAAAAGACATTTTAAGAGTGAGTTTGAATGGCTAGACTTCGAGAGAGAGAGAGAGAGAGAGAGAGAGAGAGAGATAGAGTATGTCACTTCACTAAGAAATGACACATAAGCTTTAAAGAGAATAAGCTTTTGGACCCCTCAAAATGAAGGCCAATACCCCTTTTTATAATGTTCAAGGTCGCAAAATCTAATAATATTGGCAATGCCAATATGCAAGGGTGGAGATAAGTCAGAATAAGTGATAAAATCACAGATTGATAAAAGTCAACCAACCAACCAGCTAGTCGAAAACAGACTGGTTCACCCTACTAATTAAAAATGATTTTTTGAATTTTGAGGCATTATCTGACCCTATTTTCGGTAATTATATCTAAACTCTTAAAGGAGATGTATCAAATTCATGATAAGTCATTTTCTAACCAAAAAATAAATTGATTTGATCTCTATCTTAAGGATATATCATTGATTGTTTCCCCAAGTCATCTAGACAAACTACATCAATTAAAATAATCAAGACCTTAGACTGGACTTGACACAAATGGACTGGACTTATGCAGTTGGACTGAACTGATGGACTAGAATTGTACTGGACTTAACATGCAACTGGACTGGACTTGGACTTGGACTAGACTGGACTAAATTAATTAACGAAATCATATTACTAAGCCTAGACTCAATAATGCACTCCGATTAATACTAAAGCCCATTATTTATCTAATTAGAAATGCTTACAAAAATGAGGTGTCTATAGAGCCCCTCGGTGATGGAGCTCGCTTGATTGCGAGAAGGACAACACATTTTTGTAGTAAAAACACAGAAGAAGACCACGTGACTAAAAGAAAGACTCAAAGGCTCACACAGATATGAGGTCGGATCTATACATGTATCCTATGTATCTTCCCATGAGGAATCAGACAAATATAGTTCGATGAATACATATTTTGTTCGAAGCCGAAGCCAATAGTAACATTGTTTGATCTTCGGATAATATGTTAAAGAAAATTTTGCCTGTTGCCTGAGCCACCAAATCGATTTGAATGGTCGACAGATAAAACTCACGTCTAGATGCCAGAGTACTCAAATTGATTGAAAGGGTCGTCTAGACATTAAAAATTTTCCGTCGTCAGAGCCCTCAAATCATGTTGAAAGGGTCGACGAACAATATGCCAAGGACATTTTTTGTCTGTTATCGGAGTCAAATCGATTTGAATGGTCAATAGACAAAACTCACGTCTAGATGCTGGTGCCCCCAAATCGATTTGAAAGGATCGTCTAGACATGTAAAATAAATCTTGCATGTTGTCGGAGCCACCAAATCGATTTGAATGGTCGACAGACAAGATGAACATAACTTTGACCGTTCCCGGAGCCCTCAAATCGATTTGAAAGGGTCGACGGAGAAGATGAAAATTACTTTGACCATTGTCGGAGTCCCTAAATCTATTTGAAAAGGTCGACAGACAAAGTAAAAGTTTGAATAATAGCTGGAGGCAACAACGTTCTACAGCGGTTGGTCGCTGAGATAAAAGAAAATTTCGTAAATGCCACTCAAAGCCGGAGCCAACAATGTTATAAAGACAGTTGTTCATTGAGTGTGAATAAATAAATTCACTTGATATGAGGACACTGTTGTGATTGGTAACAAACACAGAATATTGCATTGGCCTTATACAGTAGAATAACCATTGAACAAAGCAATAGATTTGGAAAAATCTGGGTCGTGGACTAGCCTAGGGATAAGATGTCGAACATGAACAAGCGGGCGCGTAAGCACACAAATGCTGGATAATGACGTCCTCGGGCGAATGAATATGTATCATGCGGAATGTGCAGGCATGCAAACTCAAACAATTATATTGATAATGCAGACATCCAAAGCACACAAGTACAACAATATGTATTCTCTAAGACATTTCTTTTTTTTTGTTTTGAAAAAGGTTAGAAAACCGGCCGGTTGGTCAAAACCTAGATTAACTTTAAATTTTTGAAAATTTGGGATTGAAAACCAGATAGTTAGTCAGAGAAAAAAATGATTTTCTAAGTAAAACATGCCTATTAGTCATTAAGAAATCAATTTTTCTTGGAAAAACTAGACGGTTGGTGAGAAAGATGAACTATCAAATATGCAAATCAAACGGGAAAACTGGCTAGTTAATAAAAAACCGTCCGATTTTTCTGATAATATTTTCTGATTCTTCTAAGTTTTGAATTCTAAGCCTATACAACTTAGGTGTATCTAACTATATATTCAAGACTCATCCCTTTAGAACGCCATTCGAACCTTATTCTCTTTCAAAACTCCCAATGGCTTTCGAAGATGATCCCACGATCTTCGGGCTCCAATTTCGTGCGTTTACGGATTGCTTCAACAAGATCAAATTGATCTTTACCTAGACAGATAATTCAAGTTGAATCCCATCATGAGTCTAGGAAGTGTGGTAGTTCATGAAGACATTCTTCGTGTGGCTTGCAAGTTCTGGGATGTAGACGATCATGTCTTCTGCTTTGGTCTGAATGAACTCTGCGTTACATTCGAGGAATTCGGGTTTGGTAGATGTCTCCGCTAACTTGCCGATTGCTTTTCCAGTCGTTCAAGATGGTCATGCCAAGGTCCTCAAGACCTTATTGAAGATAAAAAAAAGGAGCGTGCTAGATCTTTCATCCGAGGTGTAGTATTCAGCTTTCTCCCTTGATAAAATACTTTTCTATTAAACCGACTGGTCGTGATCAACAATATGCCCATGGACGATTGGCTGCCCTGGTACTATGCTTGATAGCCAAATGTCTCACCTTTTTTGGCCCTGGGGTTACTGAGATGAGGTTAGCTGACATATTGCTCCTGGTGTCTACCAGAGATAAAACCCTAATCCTTTTAGTGGTAGCTGAAACTTTGCTTGGTATTATTGATGTGCATAAAGATCCCAGCTCCTTTGGGGGTAGCTCCTTGCTTCTGTACATGTGATTGTTGAATCATATATGCCTGATAGCCAAACCTGTAGCGGTATAGCCCGTGCTTTCCATTTTTGGCCTTTACTCTTCGAAGATCGTTCGGGCATAGACGACTAGACTCGCTTCTTCTATGTGTGAGAGTCCAAAGATTTCATTAGTACTGCAAATGGTGAAGGGCTCATGTGCCTACTCTGAGAACAACTGAATAACCTTGTGTTTATCTTCTGGGATTGCCTTATACATTCTTCTAATTTGCCTGTCGGATCCTAAGGCAGTTTGATTATGAGCAGGTAATCCCAAAAGTCTATGGTGAGTTTGAAGGGGAACAAGCCCTTTACCCTTTCATAATCGAGGCTATTTTGCGAGGTTGGGGGTCTCCGCCTTATACCCACAGTACTATTGAAGTTAGATTTTTCCTTACTAGTGTAGAGCCTGTTGCTCCCTTATTGTCTAATGTATACATCTGTTGGCGTTGGACCCTTGTTCGGGAAAAATGTGTTAGCTTTTGAAAGCAAACTGAGGGTGGAACTGAACTGAGACTTCCCAAGTGCTTGTGAAATAAGGTTCTTGGAGCAAGCCAAGGAGGAAGCTCGTGCTGCTACCATCTTAGGCCCGGAGCTGTCTGAGTCTGGCAAGTCTTCTTAGAGCATTGCACAAAGTTCCCATCATCCTCAAGCTGAAGGTGAAGTTCAAGTTAGTTGGATTAGGCAGTCTTGGATCGGTTCGCAGATGTTCGAGGAAAAGTTTGATGCTGACGGGAATCCAATACGGTTTTTACACATGGATGAGCCCCGACAACACCCCTCTTTGCTGCTTAAGGAGAAACCACCAAAGAGGAATCCAACTATCAAAGCTACTCAAAATCGGGAAGCTCACATGGATGCTTATCTCGAGGGTTGGGTTGATCGGAAGGATAATAAAGGCAAATGGAGAGTGGATCAACGACCGTCTTTGTAGGTGGAAGAGTTAGAGGTTGTCATTTCGGTGTCTCAAAGGTTGGCTTACAAGAAAGATATGGAGACATAAAGGTCAATCATATATGACGAGGACAATCCGGCTATGAAGAAGATTTTTTTTTATGGATATCCCGTAAGTTGCTAATATGACTACTAATTTTCTTTTTGCCTAGGCCGCCCTTTGCAGGGATTTCGTCCTAGCGGACATTTTTATTTTTCTAGCATTTTTTTGATTTTGATTTTTTTTTCTTATGCCCTAACTTTTGCCTAGGCCTCCCTTTACAGGTTTTTTGTCCTAGCGGACATTTTTATATATCTCTGGAATGTAGTCAGTGTTTTAACCAGTGGAATAAAAGACTCTTTTATTTAAATTTGACCGCACCCGAGGTAACTCTACGGGCTACCTAATATCTCCTCGTAATTCAATTACAAAATTTGGTCAAGCATAATATTTCTTTAGTCGATCTAGATTGACTAACTGTAACAATTCAATTCTGTAATGTTCTCCTTTAACACCAAATCTCATTCTTTCAATATGCGTCCCTTCACTAGCTTGTTAAAGGCTTGAGCAATATGCTACTGGTAACCCTAGATATGATATAACGCCTTCGATCGTTTCTCATTTCCTAGTGCTATAACATCCCCGAAAATCTGGAGCTCCGTTGCCCCGAACTCCCGGAACATTAACTTACCACATCACATCAAATCTGTCAAATCCTGTTTACGAACACATACTTCGAAGCATCTAATTCGACATCAACCCAAATTCCTCAAAATACAAGATTACAAAACTGCTTAACTTAAACTATTAACACTTAGGTTCTTTACAACTCAAATTCTTATAGAGCTAGGTAATAGCATCGACCCAAGCAGGAGTCTCAATACACAGTAGTGGTGGGTCACCTGAATCTCACACAAACTCTAAACCCATTCCCGAGCAATCTACAACTGATCACCTGTAGAAAGGAATCAAACGAAGGGTGATCTTTTGAGAGCTCAACAAGGTCGTACAAGGACAACATAAGGAATTACAAAACGATTCAAAAGAATCCATCCGACGATGATTTTCAAAATATTTCAACGATCTAAATAGTTTGATGATTTACAAAATGATCAAAATTCATCATAAATAGATACCAAAATAAATAATAGCAATCACGACAAGTTTTAAAATGATCATTAAAAGATCATTTTCATAGCCATAATTCCAAAATACAATGTGGTTTTCCAAAGGATTTTAAAGTGAGTCCAAAGGCAATCCGGGGAGGGATTTTAAACAAGCACAAACCGTTTGAGACAATCCTTTCCAAAACAACCAGTATATATACAATGTGAACAAATTCAAAGATATTGATCATGGGTAGATGCAATGCCATACATGCAATGCTCAATATAGTGTACACATGCATGATGTATGAATACTAGTCCATTTAGGTACTAGCCTGCATTCCACGCAGGATTCAAACCAGCCTTATAACACCTGCCTCAGTACAAACCCCCATGTCAATTTATAGTAAACAAGTATCATGGAATCAGTAAACAACTCAATACTCAACATGCAATAAAAGGTGAGCACCGATAAGAGTTCAAATAATTGAATCAGGTTCAATATCAGGGTTCAACTGACAATAACATATTGAGATCAATGCATACTTTAGAGTTAAATAATGGCCATAAGCAAAACGAGAGAATAATTACGAAACTAAGTTAGTCTAACCGGAAAGTCCGTTGCTTTAACCTAAACAGAACAATCAAATCATCAGAACATAACATACGCCACGATATTATAAACTCAATACTAACCCACGTATACTCCCAAAATGAATCCCTCTCACTGGGTACGTAAATTTACCAAAACGCCCCTTAGGTGTAAAATTATCAAATATACACCCCTCACACTTAAACCACCGAAACAACCCTCCTGTGAACAAAATTACCAAAATATCCTTACTGTATGTGAATTTACCCAAAAATACCTTTTATAGGTAAAGTTACAAAAAATACCCCATTCAGGTGGCAAATTACAAAAATACCCCCTGGGGGTTCTCGGCTCCGGAAAATTCTTTAAGACATATTAAAACCCTATTTTAACTATCCTGAAGTCATTTTTGGGCTAAAAAGTATTTTAGTAAATTTTTGCCTGAAAATCCCGAATCGGTGTTCGGATCGAGTACTTAAAAACCAATCTTGCTAAAAATCCCTATCGTCTTCAGTATGGCATGAAATTTTAAAAATTGAAACATCTCAGTAAAATAAGATTTTCATAAAATTTTCAGATTAAAATAGCTTGGTTTGCAATGCTAAATAATTCAGTAATTCTTTTTAACTGATACCCAAATTTAGCATCCTTCGCGTACACTAAAAATTTCCCAAAATTTCCAAAGCTTACGTCTCAAAATAAAATAAAATAGGGGTTATTGTTTTGAGTTTTGTCAAATTGTGATCCAAACTATGTATAAGAAATTGCACAAAACTGCCTAACCTACCCCATTTTTTAGTGACAATTACAATCACTATTCACTATAGGAACACCCACCATTTCACCTTAACTGCACACACTCACCTTCTTCCTCACTGAACTGCTTGAATACACACTCTGAAGTGCACAACTCTCACGCGCACGCGCGTGCACACACACACACTACCACCCCCAACACACTGACTACACCCTACTACACACATTAAAACACCTATTAACATCAAATTACCCACACATATTTCACAGAATTCACACTCACACTCACACACACACACACACACACACACACACACACACACACACACTTACACACTTACTGCCACTTCATGTGCACACACGACTAAGACCAAGAACACACACTGCACTCCTTCGGCAACCCACTCAAACCTTCTCCACTCCTTTCCATTCTCTCCGAAACCAACAATATTATCACATAATCATAACCAACACCACATTCACACATGAATTTCACACCCAAAATTTATCTATGCTCAACACACACACTGTAACACATTTTACACCCACTACACAACCACGATCTCTCTCCTTTACTCCCTAAAAGTCCACAAATCTATTTAACCCTAACTTAAAAACCAAAATTACATGAAACCATGGCCATAATCTCCCACCCGAGGCATTAAATTCCCAGAAAACACACACCTACACAGCCATGTTCATGGCTCACGCACACACTCCAAAGTGGCTAAAAACACACATTAACCCCCCCCCCCCCCCACACTAGCAATTAGAGAATTACCTTGTGAAGAACGGCCTGACTTCCCTCTTCTTTGTCCCTGTTTTTCCCCTTCCTCTCGCTGCTCTGCTTCTTTTCTCTTTCACTGTTCTCTCTCTGTTTCTTTTTTGTTTTTTTTCCTTTTGTTTTTCCTTTACCTGAAATTCCCTCTCAACCCCAATTATCCATAAATTAATTTGAATCCCTACCTTGGTCACTACATTGTAAGTAGAAGGAGGCTATTGTATGTGACTTGGTTTTTAAAATCTTGACACCTAATGCCAGTTTTTCATAATTTGCAAAATACCCCCCCCCCCCAACTTTGTGTAATTACAGCTAGGCCCCAAATTTATTCTAATTTCTATTAATTTAATTAAATGTCACTAAAGCATATACTACCACTCATTTTATTATTTTTCATCACCAAAAATATAATTAACGTTTACACCCCCAAAGTTTTTCAAAATTACAAAATGATCCCAAAAATTTTCAAATTTACATTTTTGCCCCAAAAACTTTATATACATACCACTCATTTAATTTAACACTAACCTTATGAATTTTTATTAGTTTAAAAACTTTATAATCTTTATAAATTTAACACTAACCTCATATATCACTAAGATATATATACATACCACTTATTTCATTATTTTTCATCTAAAACAATAATTTACAATTTAGTCTCCCGAAGTTTCCCATAGTTACAAATGGCCCCAAAAACTTTACAAAATTACAATTTGACAGCAATATCATTTTAACATTCCATACTCTCCTAATATCCGAGCATTGCTCAAAATTAACACCTATTTATTTATTTATTCCGGGTCACAGATAGTTACTTTAACCCGCTCAAAAAAGTGCAGGATATTACACACTCCTCACCTTATGAAAATTTCTTCCTCGAAATTTGATCTTGAATTTACTATTACTGTGATATTTTAGCACTACGCTGCCACTGGATAACTCTAATAACTACCACTTAATAGCTAAGCTACCTCTAACCTTCGCACCCAAGTTCATTCTGATGACTACCCAAACGCAACAATTAAATTCTAAATCGTAATGCTAGCTGAAACCCTGTCAGGCAATCACTTTGCTTTTCCAAAACTTCTCGAACGATGACTTAGCTATTACGAAACTCATTGAACTAAATCTTACACCACTTCGGATTCAACGCTTATAAAACGAATTAGATCAAACTCTAATACCGCATGCTTCCACTGCATTATATTGATACTATACCAGAGACTTTATCATTTGCACAATTTACTTAACGATGGTAAGCTTAACTTCAAGCTTAAGGTGTACTAAATTACTAAGCGCTGGTCACACATGACTTGCACTCTACCAAGCTAACATAGGTGGAGTAACCAACTCCTATAAGCACTTACACCTCACAGAACGACTGAAAACTGTAACCACTACAATTCGCTATGCACTCTGGTGTCTTACATTAATGAGTCCAAGCTGTAACCGAATTGGTCACCTAAAGACGTGTTATCCTTAACATAATGCAAAATATGATTCCGCAAACCGACGTATTACACTTTCACTAGAGTTTAAGGCTCTAAGTTGTCACGTCACTTATGATTCACAATCACATCACTTACCAAAGATCTATAGTCTTATCCTTCGATCATCTGTTTTGGTTAAGTGTCTAAAATCTTTCGATTGTAAAAGCAAGTAACACGAGGTTTACTATTGCGTGTTTGACCAAAATCTCAACCTTATATGAGAACATCAAATAAATTGTCAAACTCTAATCCACGTTCTCATAGTCTGCTCTCACTTACCGATTATCTGACGCTTAGGAGTCTAGATAATCCCATATTAGGGCAGGTGAAACTATGAAAATCCTAAACCAGGTAAAGATACACGTACATAACATGTTGTCGATTTTTCAAATAATTTGAGAGTAGAACACAACAAAATACTGATAATCAGATTAACTGAAAGCAACAAATATAACATGTTACCATTTTGGAACATATTAAACAAACACCAATCACAAAGAAACAGTGATTGTTACCGTAGAAAATCATCTAACATTAACCGCAACAAACAAATATCTCAGTCAAGTATTTAGGGGTCAAATGACAACAATAATTGTAATCAGGCAATCAAAACGCAAAAATCTTTAACAAAATCATACCAATTGGCTCTCGATATTTACAATACACTTTTATGACATTCCGAAATATGATGAGTATAGAAACAATGGTGTAGGTCTGACGAAGTAAAGTCAAACCCATGACTCGAAGCAATTACAATCAGTAAGAGTTACTGGTCCTTAATGGAATTCGTAGCTTTCCCATAGCCAGTGGACCAGATACTATCTCATCAAGTCCAAATAGATTCCAAAGAAAAAAAAGAACAAATAAATATCCTAAAAAAGTGATAAGATGACTCAATATGAATGACATATTCTCCAACGTCTTAGAGTAAGTTGGCATTCACTTAAGTCGCACTTGAGTTCAATATACAAAGGAATAAACGAGATGACATAGTAGTATTCCAAATTTATTGTTGTACTCTCAAACCAAACTTTCAATCTTAATACCAGTCATTCTCCAAAAAGCACTATTCTTACTCATCAATCAAATCAGTAACTTAACTACTACTGATACCTTATGAACTTTCCAAATACTACTAGGGTTTCCCTTGACAATCTACGGATGCCTGATTAGAGAATAACCAACCCTGCTTAGTATGATATCAAAGTCTCGAATAACAAATGGGATGAGATCCATAGAAAAGATCTCTATCCCCTACATGGACAATACAGTTATAGAGATCTATATAAACACTTAAAAGACTCTCCAAACAGAGTGCCTATCTCAAGATCAGTTCCTAAAGGATAGGTTTTCACCCTCAATCGTTATGCAAAAGTAAAAGATACAAAGGAATATTACGCCCACAATCAAACACTATACGAACATCTAATAAGTTAATGTATAGTTTGTCTGACACCACATCATCGGATTTAGTAGCATCTTGAGTAGACATTGAGTAAAGTCTGGCTGATGTCTTGGGACTCTGCCCCTGCTGGACTTGAGGTTACTGAGTCTGCCCCTGTTGACCTTATCCGCTTTCTCGACGAGGACCTCTGCTTGTTGATGCACTAGCTGCAGCTATGGGACTGAAAATTGACTTATTTCTAACAACTGGACAATCTCTAACCTGATGCTCCATACTGCTGCACCTGAAACACCCACCGGTAACTCTGTAGCATGGCCTATCGCCATGATACTTCTTACACATGATACACATGGTGTTCAGAGAAGTTGACCCGCCACCAGTACTTAAGAAGAAAACAGGGGGAAGAGATGAATTTTAGGGAAATTTCAAAAGTTAATCCCTTTCTTTTTAACTTCAATTTCATTTAGTGAATTTAGTATTTATTTAGGGTGTGCTCTCTGTGTGTGTTTGGTTGTGGAGCAGTGGAGTATTCATGGATGTGTTGGGAATTTTAGTTTGTGTGTGTTTGTTAGTGTGTTAGGAATTTCGTGTGCATAAAAAGGGATGAAGGGGAAGGGAAAACAGTACCAGCGTGATACCCTGAAAAAATAAAAAATTAATCTAACCGTGAATTAGAATAATTAAGGGGGGTTATTTTTATTAAGTATCATTATGTGGGTGATAATTAATTGTTAGGAAGCTAAATAAGGGGTTAGTGTGGTTTTGGGGGTTAAAATGTAATTTTGGAAAGTTAGGGGGCAAAAATGTAGTTTTGAACAATATGGTGAACGAGATGCATATTTTTATTAAGTAGCATCATTATGATGATAATTGGGTGTTAGGGAGTTAAATGAGGTATTAGGGTGGTCTTGGGGTCAAAGTGTAAATTTTCCAAAGTAAAGGGGTCAAAATACAATTTTGAAAACTTTAGGGGCCAAAGTGCAATTGTTGAAAAGTTAGAATCGGGGTCACGAATCTGGGGGGAAAAAAGGGCTCTAGGCTTCCACCTCCTAGTTGCTTTAGTGCTGCGCAAGTAAAATAAATTATAAGTTATGGTTGGATAAAGATTCATGAAGGAAATAAAGAGGGAAATTGGTGGGGTGGAAATGCATATAACAGAAAGTCGTGCACATCTGGAAGAACAGAAGAAGAAACATAACAGAGAGGGAAAAAGAGAAGAAAAGAGGAAGAAGAGAGGAAAAAAAAGGAGAAGGAAAAAAAAAGGAAAAAGAAAGGATTTCCAAACCCTAACATGGTAATTCATCTTCTTTGAATTAATTATGTGTAATTCTTGTATAAAGTTTGTGGGTTTTCGGTTGAAGGTGCTCCATGCGTATATGTGTATGTCACTGTGTGTGTATATGGGTAAAGTCACTGAATGGGTAAGTCGCCAATCCCTTTTTTTTGGGTGGGGGAGAGAATTTGAATGGAATTATGTTGTATTTTGGATGTATGAGAACCTAGAATAGAAAAAGGAAGAAAAATGGTTAGAATTTCAGTGTTGTGCGTGTGCTTGGTGTGTGTTCTAAGTGTGTGTATGTGAGTGTGTTTCGGGTGGATCAATATGGGGATTTTAGGTGGATTAATGAGTTTAATTGTGTGTAAGAATGTGTACAAAAGTGGAAGTGAATGGATTTAGGTGGAGTTAGAAGTGGTAGTGGGTGAATAAAATGAAGATTGTGTGAGCTTTTTGTACTCGGCTGTGAGTGGAGTGAGGAAGAAGATGGACTGCATGAACAAAAGGTGAACTAGTGTGTGAGTTTGATGTGAATAATGAATTTTGTCACTAAAAGTAGGAAATTAGTTAAGCAGTCCTAATTCCAATTTTTAAAAGTGGTTAGGTCAGATTTAGACAGAGTTAGGAGACCTGTACTATGGAACAATTTTGGATTTTTCTAAGGTTGGGAAGGGGGTTAACG
This sequence comes from Escallonia rubra, assembly GCA_033065855.1. Taxonomy (NCBI): domain Eukaryota; kingdom Viridiplantae; phylum Streptophyta; class Magnoliopsida; order Escalloniales; family Escalloniaceae; genus Escallonia; species Escallonia rubra. The sequence continues at coordinate 425,658 of JAVXUO010002370.1, forward strand.
GATGCGGTGATTTTGAAACTTGACGGTGAAATTTAAAATAGCAAACTAGCGCGGTTTTACGTGAAAATTTTATGAGAACCCTAAGATACTGAGAAGTTTCATTTTCTAAAATTTCGGGTCATTCCAAAGTTGTCAGCTATTTTTGGCAGAATTGACTTTTAAGCGCTTGGTCCGAACACCGATTTGAGATTTTCGGTCGAAATTTTTAAAAATTGCTTTTTAGCTCAAAAATGACTTCAGCACGCTTAAAATAGCTTTTAAAAGTGGTTTTGATATTTTTCTGGTTCCGGAAGGCCCCTGGGGGGGCACTAAAAGTAGGAAATTAGCTAAGCAGTCCTAATTCGAATTTTTAAAAGTGGTTAGGTCAGATTTAGACAAAGTTAGGAGACTTGTACTATGGAACAATTTCGGATTTTTCTAAGGTTGGGAAGGGGGTTAACGGAGAGGTGATTTTGAAACTTGACGGTGAAATTTAAAATAGCAAACTAGCGCCGTGTCACGTGAAAATTTTATGAGAACCCTAGGATACTGAAAAGTTCCATTTTCTAAAATTTTGGGTCATTCCAAAGTTGTTAGCTATTTTTGGCAGAATCGACTTTTAAGCGCTTGGTCCGGACACCAATTCAAAATTTTTGGGCGAAATTTTTTTAAAATGCTTTTTAGCTCAAAAATGAATTCGGCACGCTTAAAATAGCGTTTTAAAGTGGTTTTGATATTTTTCTGGTTCCGGAAGCCCCCAAGGGGCATTTTGGTAATTTGCCACCCCGAGGGGGGAGGGGTATTTTGGTAACTTTTCCTAGAAAATTTTCCAAAGGACTTTTTGGTCCAGGAAGGGGTGTAAGACATCTAAAAGGTTGTTTTAAAGTAGTTTTGAGATGTTGTTGGGGTGATGGGCGCCAGGGGGTGTTCTGGTAAATTTTTCCTTTGAAATTTTCTGTGGGACTATTTGGTCTATAATTGATGTAATACATCTAAAAAAGTAGTTTTAAAGAGGTTTTGGGGTGTTAGTGAAGTAGCAGCCATCAGTGAGTATTTTGTTAAGTTGCCATGTTGGCGCTAAATTTTTGGGAATGCGCGCTATTATGCATCCGGAGTGATAAGAAGCGAGGAATGGTGTTAATACGTAAAAAATGAGAGGGTTGTCGTTGATAAGGCTAGGTTAAGGATCTGGTTATCAGATTTGGTTAACTAGCTGTCGTAAAACACTATGAGCGGTTAAATGGGAAGGGGTAGAATAAAGTGTGCGTGGATGTTTAAATGATACGTGACGAGCAAGGTCTTATCTGATCAGGTGACCCCGTTTGTTGCGGTCAGAGGTTGTGAGTTGCGTCGGCTATAAGCCGATCAGATATGGACAATGCGGTTATGTTATGCTAATTCATTGTTTCAATTAGCATGCCATGTTGATAATGTTTATGTTAGACTCTTGTTGTTAAGATTTAACACAAGTAGTCATTGTGACCGGTATTCGTTTATTTGAATTATGTTGTTGAGGACTTAAGGTAGAATAATTTCCCTTAGTCCACCTCGTTGCTAAAGTTTGGTAAGAATAATTTGTGTCCTAGTATGCTATGATTTGACTCGATTGGCATACCTGACATTGGTGATGATATTGCGTGGGGATTGTTGTCTGGCGCTTATGTGATGTCGATAATTATTGATGACCGATATTCCTCTTATTTAAGAACGTTGTTGAGGACTTGTGATTAAATTCTCCCGAGTCCGCGCTGTCATTGATTTAATGATGTTACGTAGAGATGATGTGTTGTTGTGGTGTAATGTCGGCACTTATTGGTAACCAACATTTCTCCTATTTAAGGACGTTGTTGAGGGCTTGTGGCAAATTTCTCCCAATTCTGCCCTGTCGTTGTTTGGTGAAGTTATGTAGAGATTGTTTTGTGGTGGTTATGTGATGTTAGTAATTATTGATGACCGATATTCCTCCTATTTAAGAGCATTGTTGAGGACTTGCGGTTAAATTTCTCCCAAGTCTGCCCGTTGATGATGCTTATGTTAAATCCATGTTGTTATGTTTGAAACACCGGTCGATCTTTTAACCCGGTATCTCTGGTTTGGATTATGCTGTTGATGATATAAGGTGGAATAATTTTCCCTTAGTCCGCCCCATTGATGAAGCCTTGTTTTTTCAGCTATAACGCGGTCAAGGACAAACGCTTTTGTGAATTCCCTTCTTGATGATAGCGCCTCTTTTGATTATTTGAGACTGATATGAACATCCCATATAATGGGACATAAAAAATGAGGAGGATGACCTGTGAAATATGATCATTGGCAAAGAAGATGTATGACACGCAAGTCGAGTCGGTCATGTCTAGTCGAGTCCAGTCTGTGTTGCATTGCATTTGATTTAATTTCGATGTTAATGATTTTAATGACTTGTATTTCGTTGATGTTTGTTTTTGCGATTTCCTGCTTTAATGTTCACTTGCATAGTCAGTCATTCTTGTCCATGATGAAGTGGCAATAATGTTGTTCCGTTGAGCCTTGAAGCCGCTCAGTCTAATAAAAGAAAAATTATCATTTGACAAATTATATTGATGCTAAATTTATTGTGTACTCTTGATTCATTACTATCATTGAGATGATTATTATTCCTCCGAGTCTTTCAAATCACTTGTACACGATACTCCACGTGTTGTCTTTACTGGGTGATTTGCGCACATTCCTTATGTTGTGTTGTTCAGGCTATAAGGTTGACCAAGGAGAACCCTCTAGAAAGGGAAATGAAACAAGCTAGAAAAGTTGAGCAAGAGGATAAGTTGAGTGAGGTCAGACAAGTTAGAAATGGTAAGACAAAGATTGAGCTGCAAGATAAGTTGATAGGAGTTACACGACTACAGTCGTGTATTTCATTGTAAATTTATATGTTGTTTAAGGACTTGAAAGTCTTCCACTGCAGTATGATGTATGTTTGCAAGAAATTTTTTGAAAGGACGCATTTTAGAGCGTTTAATGATGTATGAAGGTGTAGTTGCTCTATATTCTGCACAGGGTTTGATTGTGATTATGATCGATAACTCAGCCAGGTGATGTCACTAGGTTGAGGGTGTTGTAAGCAGATCTGCTGTTGTGTTGCGTGGTTGCTCTGTGCGTGTGTGTGGGTCTCTCTCTGTGTGTGTGGCTGAGCTAAGCATGGGAATGAGAGCATATGCGGTTGTTTGCGTGTGTAATTATAATTGTGTGTGTGTGTGTGCGCCCGCGCTTTCATTGTAATCGTGGGGTGCCGCGCGCGCGCGTGCGCGTGTGTGCGTGCGTGATGGTGTGTGTTAAGTGTTTACAAAGTGTGAGATTCGGGTGTGTGTCTGTGTGTGTGATTTGTGTATAATTGTGTGTTAATGTGGGGGTTTTAGATAGTGGAATGTGTTTGAGTGTTTTGGTGTGTATTTGGTAATGTATCAGTGTGCGTGTGTATGTGAATTGTATATGTGTGTGCGTGCGACAGTGAAGTGAAGAAGACGTGTGCGTTTTCAGGGTGTTTTAATGTAATATCTGGTACCTTTTAGAGCGGTTTAAAATAAATATCGGTGACCCAAAAAATAAACAGGCGTTAATTTTAAGCAATGCTCGGGTATTCGTACAGTAGAGGAGCAGCTTAAAACAATTTTGGGGCAAAAAAGTAATTTTAAAAACTTTTGGGGTCATTTTGTAAATATGGGAAAATTTGGGGGTTATTTTGCAATTTTGGAAATCTGGTTCTTAGGTGTCAAATTTTAGGGAAAGTTCTTTTAACGGATGCCACCTCCTATTTGAATTGTTGATGACTAATGCATTTAATATTAAACTAAGGAAGTAGATAAAGATCTTTAAGGAAATTAAAGGAAATAAAGGAAAGAAACAAAAATTCGGGTAAGAAAAGAAAGAGAGAGCAAAAAAAAAAAAAAAGCCATTAAGAAGGAAACAGAACAGAAGAAAGAAAAGAAAACAGAGGGAAAAGAGAAGAAGCAGAGCATGGTACTCGACTGGTAAACAAAGGGGAAAACCGAGGGAGAATGGGAAAGAATTGGTGCAATTCTGGATGGTTTTTTCTCCCTTTAAGGTGTATAATCTCAGTGTGCGAATATAGTGCGGACTGTGTGTGTTCAATGTGTGTTCTTCGTGTGCAGATAGTGAATTGTGGGTAATGGTGGGTGTAAATCGTGTATGTGTGGTGTTGGTATGTGTCTAGGGGGGGATTGGGTGCATAACAATCTGTGTTTGGTGTGTGTTTGAGTATGTGTAGGTGGGTAGTATGTGTTGGAGTGTGTATAATGTATTCGGGTGTGTGTATATGTGATGAATTGTGCGTGGTTTATGTGTATTAGGTGTGTTAGAGTGTGTGTATCTGGGTGTGTTGGAATATGTGTCTGTGTGTGTGCGTGAGTGTAAATGGGTTCGGCAGCTGGGTGAAGAAGATAGGGGTGTGTGTGTTTAGGTGAGATAGTGTGTGTTTTGATTTGAATAGTGTTTGTAATTGTCAAGGGGGGGGGGCGGGGGGGGGGTGTGGGAGGGTTATATATGCAGTTTTTTGCAATTTTTGTAAATAGTTCAGATCATAATTTAACAAAGTGAGAAACAATGACCCCCCTTATTTTTATAAAACGTACGGTGTCGAATATTTTGGAAAATTTCGGTGTCCGTGAAGTATGCTAAATAAGGGTATCGATTAGAAGGAATTTCGGATTTATTTCGCATAACAAATCAAATTACTTTAATCTGAAAATTTTAGGGAAACATTATTTTACTGATATGTTTCGGTATCTAAAATTTCGTGCAAGTTCGAGGTCGATAGCTATTTTTAGAAGAAATGGCATCTGAGTGCTCTGTTCGGACACCGAATCAAGGTTTTCGGGCGAAAATTTCATAAAATAATTTTTAGCCCAATAATGACTTTAGGATGCTTAAAATATTATTTTAAAGTATTTTTTAGATTTTTTCGGTGCGTGAATCCCTAGGGGGTATTTTGGTAATTTGTCACCAAAGGGGGTATTTTGGTAATTTTACCTATAAAAGGTATTTTTGGGTAAATTCACATACGGTAAGAGTTTTTTTGTGATTCTACTTACAAGAAAGCTATTTTGGTGATTTAAGTGCGAGGGGTATTTTTGGTAATTTTACACGAGGGACATTTTGGTAATATTGCATACTCGGTGAGGGCCTATTCTGGGAGTATGCATGAGTTAGTATTAAATTCATTATATCGTAGTATATAATGTATACTAATAATTGGATTTTTCTGTTCAGATTAATGCAACAGACTTTCCGGTTAGACTAGCTTAACTTCGGATCCAAGTAAGAGTTTTTATCTAAACTCCGGGTAAGGATTTCTATCTGAACCCTAATGTCGATAACGTGTTCGTAAGTATCATTTTGAATTGTCTATGACTATTGTCAAACAATGAGATATGCATTTATGTCAGCATGGTTTTGCCAAGAAAACCCCAATATTGGACTTGATATCGGTTATTTGGAACTCTTATCGATGCACACCTATTATTGCATGCGAAGCAGATTCGATAACCGTTTACTTCTTCTGAATTGTTGATTTTTTGAATTCCGTCTTTTCAATTCGATAACTGTTCGTAGACGTTTTTGCTATTTGTTTGTGATTAATTCTTGTGTTGAGCAACTTTGGAAATTGTTTGTATTCGATAACTGTTCGTATTCACTCTTGCTATTTGTTGTGGTAATTTTGAGCGATGATATATACGACCATGCATAATTGTCATTGAAACCGAATTGGTTTCGGTTATTTGAGTTCATGTTAATGCTCATTGTTATTATTGTTTTTGTGTTGACCTGGGGGTCTGTTTAGTGGGGAGGCGTTATAAAGCTGGTTTGTTATTGCTTCCTACGGGGAACGCATGCTAGTTCCTTGATCGATGGAAAGGGCTAGTTATCATCGTACGCCATGCATGTGTACATCTATGCATTGCCTGAATGACATTGCCTCTGCCCAGGATAAAATTTTTTGAATTTGTTCACATTGTATCTTACAATGATTGTTTTAAGAATGATGTTCAAATGAATATCGTGTTATCTGATTGAAGGGGATCGAGTAAAATTCCTCCCCATATTGTGATTAAGCTATTTATGACTGCCTGAAACCCTTCCTCTATTGTCCTTTGAAGTAACTAGGTTCGTTTTACAATGTTTTGAAAAGTCATCATTGTATTTTAAAACGTTGGCTTTGGAAATGATCTTCAAATGGTTGTTTTTGTCATACCCTAATTTAATCTAAGCGAGAATTAGATTAATCGAGGACATTATTTTTATCGATATTATTATTTTTATCGATAATCGACTAATTAGAGTAAAATGGGAGGTTGGTTTGGCCTTCGGGGTCAAAATGTAATTTTAGAAAGTAAAGGGGCAAAAATGTAATTTAAAAAAATATGGTGAACGGGATGAATATTTTAATTAAGTAGCATCATTTCGATGATAATGAGGTGTTAGATTACGGTAATTTTGGGGTCAAATTGTAATTTCCCAAAGTCAAGGGGTCAAAATGCAATTTTCAAAACTTGAGGGGCCAAAGTGCAAAAGTTGAAACTTTGCAAAATGTGTCATAACCTGATGAAAACAGGCCATGCACGATGGCCACCTCCTGCTTGCCATAATCTGAATCATGTTTATGAATTATAAAGTATTGGGATAAGATTAAGAGAAGGGAATTATCCAAAAAAAGTTTTGGGGGGAGGAAAATAGAAAATAGAAGAAGTGAAGAACACGCACGCACTGTAGCAGCTACAGGAAGGAGGAAAAAGAAGAGAGAAAGAGGAAGAAAAAGGAGGGGAAGGAAAGGAAAGAAAGAAAGTGGAATCCAAACCCTAAGGGGGTATGATTTTGAACCAAATTCGTGGAAATTTAAGGAATTTATACGAGTATATGTCACATATATATGTCATGTATATATATATATATATATATATATATATATATATCTCCATATTCAGTTGTATAATCTGATTGGGATGAAGAAATGATTATGAAATCTCGTTGGAATCATGGATATAAGACATAAAACAACAATGAAAGGAGAAAACGAATTAGGGTTTCGAATTGGGTTGATTTCAGCGTGCGTGGGTGTGTGTTTAAGTGCATTCTATTGTGTGTTCTTCAATTTCGAAAATGGGTATGGATTAATGTGGTGTAATTATGTTAATTGGATGGATTTAGGGCATTAAAATGTAAATTTCAATGCGATTGAATGATTAAAAGTGAGAAATCCATGCGTAATTATGGGATGAGTGTGCCCAGGTGTGTGACGGGTTGAAGGAGGAAGAAGACATGTGCGTGTGGCCAAGGTGTGCTAGTGTATGTGATGATCTGAATAGTAACATGTAATTGTCGCTAAAGATGAAAAGTCATGAAGCAGCTTCTTATCCAATTTTTTTAAATAGTTAGGGTCAAAATTAGCCAAAGTGTGAAAAAGAGACCTCAGTTATTTTTAGGAGACCTGTGTCGTGGAAATATTTCATATTTTTTCGAGGTCGGAAAGGGGGTGAGCGGATGCGGGAAGTTTGGAACTTTACGGTGAAATTTAAAATATCAAACTAGCGCGGTTTTGTGTGAAAATTTTATGAGAATCCTAGGATGTTGAGAAGTTCCATTTCCCAATATTTCGGATCATTCCAAAGTTGTTTGCTATTTTTGGCCGAACAGACTTTTAAGCGTTTGGTCTGGACACCAGTTCGAGATTTTTGAGCAAAATTTTTGTAAAATGTTTTTTTAGCTCAAAAATGATTTCAGGATGTTTAAAATTGCGTTTTAAAGTTGTTTTGAAGCAGAATTGGGGTGTTGCGGTGGTAGTGAACCCTCAGGGGGTATTTTTGTAATTTGACACCCGGAGAGGGGTATTTTGGTAATTTTTCCAGTAAAGTTTTCCCAAGGACATTTTAGTCGGAAAAGGGTTGTAAAACAGCTGAAAGGGTTGTTTTGAAGCTGATTTGGTGTGTTGAGGTTGTGTAGCGGCCATTAGGGGGTATTTTGGTAATTTGCCATGTTGACGCCAAATTTTAGGGAACGCGCGTAATTTAGCGTTCGGAGTGGTGGGAAGTGAGAAATTATGTTAATCCATTGAAATAATGAGATAGTGGCTATTGCTAATCGTTGGTAAGCTAGGTTAAGGATCTAGTTATCGGATCGAATTAACGAGCGGTCGTAAGACACTATGAACGGTTAATGGGAAGGGGTAGAATAAGGAGTACGTATATGTTGAATGATGTCTAACAAGCATAGTATTATTTGACTAGGTGATGCAGCTCGTTGCGATCAGAGATTGCGAGTTGCTTTGGCTCTAAGCCAATCAGGTAAGGACAATGCGGTTCTGATATGCTAATTCATTGTTTCGATTAGCATGCCATGTTGATGACGTATTGTTGAATTCTTGTTGATATGATTGGTCACCGGTAGTCATTGTGACCGGTATACGCATATTTGAATTGTGCTGTTGAGGACTTAGGGTAGAATAAATTTCCTTAGTCCGCCCCGTTGATAAAATTTAATGAGGATGATGCGTGTTCTAGTATGCTATGATTCGACTCGATTAGCATATCTGACGTCGAGGGTGATATTGTATAGGGGTTGTTGTGAGATGTTGGCAATTATTGATAGCCGATATCTCTTCTCTTTGAGAACACCATTGAGGACTTGTGGCAAACTTCTCCCGAGTCTGCCCTGTCGTTGATGATGATGCTGTTTGTGGAATGTCGGCACTTATTGGTAGTCGACATTCCTCTTATGTAAGAACGTTGTTGAGGGCTTGCAGTAATCTTTTCCCAAGTCCGCTATGTTCATGATGTACGTTGAACTCTTGTTGTTAGGTCTGAACATCGGTTGATCTTTTGATCATGTATTCCTTGTTGAGCTGGGTTGTTGAGGACGTTGGTTGTAAGGTGGTTAGGGAAAGCACTCTAGATGAGTTCCCTTCTTGTTGACAATGTCTCTTCTATTTATTCGAGACTGAGATGAACATCCCGTAAAATGGGACATCAATATGAGGAGGATGGCCTATGAATTATGATCACTAGCCAAAGAGGATGAATGTCACTCGAGCAGAGTCTTTCGTGTCTGGTCGAGTCATGTCCGTCATGTCCATGTGCATTGCATTTGATTTTCTTTTGATGTTGATGATTTTAATGATTTGTATTTTAATGATGTTTATCTTTATGACCTTGGATTTTGGGTTCACTTGCATAGTCGGTCAGTCAGTCCAGTCCATGAGAAGGTGGCAGTAATGCTGTTCTGTTGGGCCTTAAGCCGCTCAGTCTAACGAAAGAAAAATTATCATTTGACAATTATGCTAATGTCAAAAATTTATTGGAACTCTTGATTCATTTCTATCGTTGAGATGATTATTATTCCTCCGAGTCTCTTGAATCATGTGTACACGATACTCCTCGTGTTGTCTTTACTGGGCAATTTACGCTCATTCCCTATGTTGTATTGTGCATGCTATAAGGTTGATCAAGGAGAACCTTCTAGAAAGGAAAAAGAAACAAGCTAGAACAGTTGAGCATGGGGATCAGTTTTGTAAGGACGCATTTTGGAGCGTCTATTAATGATGTATGAGTATGAGGATGTAGTTGCTCTGTATTCAGCACAGAGTTTTGAATATGATTATGATCGATAATTCAGCCCGATGATGTCACCAAGGTTGAGGGTGTCACAAGTTAGTATTAGAGCTTAGGCAAATGATTCTGTAGACTTTTGACGTGTCTGGTGGAAGTCCTAAGTTGTCAAGGATAGGAGTAGAAGAAGAATTTTGATGATTTAGCTGAACTAGGAGGATGGTTAAGATATGTTGGCTAAGGTTGGCTATGTCATATATATTGTCATATTAGCATTCCTGTTATTGTTGCAGGGAAAGGAAGAAAGAGCTAGTTAACCTTTCTTTAGAAGAATGGGTTGATGATGATAAGGTTGGTGTCAGATCTCGAAAAAAAGAAGAAGATCCTGGTGAAAATGTATAAGAGATGAAATTAGGGCTGAAAGAACCAAATGAAGGTCCAGTGGGAAGTGAATTTGAAGGACCTATGGGGATAATAGATGAGGTTAGACACTTCTAGTGTGTAAACCGTGAACCGAGAAATGAGGAGCGGAGGGTGAGAATGAATAGAATTTTGATGAGATTTGGGAAGAAAAGTACTTCCAAGTGATGAGGAAAAAGGGACTAATCGACAAGTCAGTTCGAGTCACAAACTAGCAGTGTTAACTAAATGATAAAGAGACTGAAAGTTGAATGAGACGACAGGAAGTAAGTATCAAATTAGATATTGAGGGAGACAATGGACGCCGATATGCGGGTCACTCGGAAAAATATGACAGGTTGTTCGTGATTTCCCTCCTGATGGGGCAATACCTAAAGACATACAACAATTGCTTTTAAGAGGGAGTCATTGAAGCCTCAAATGGTTAAAGAAGCGTTATGGTTTCTCTGAGGTTGATGAGATGTACGAGTAGGGGTGGAGTCCGCTTTTGAAATCGGACCTAAAGTTGTGATTGAGAAGGGGAAGGGTGATGTGGAACTAGTATTATTTACATACTTTTGAAAAAAAAAGGTTGTTTAGTGATGAAAACCATTAGCTGTTTGAGCGTGATGGTTAATATTATGGTGTGCAATTTAAATTATCGTGCTACTGCTTTCTCGGAAAGAGAGAGAGAGAGAGAGAGAGAGAGAAAAGGTTCCCAATCGAGAGGGGCCCTCAATAAAAGTAATTATGGTGAATGTCGAGGATGTAGGTGGAAGGAATAAGCATGGAATTGTATTAGGTCAAGAAGACCTTAAGAAAGAGCTAGTGACCTTTCTACAAAAGATTGTGGGAGTTAGAACAGTACAACCGGTGGCTGCTATTATGACAGTCCCGGTAGGATGGATAAAAGAATGTAGATCTTAGAACTTTCAGGATGCCCGCTCGGGTAAAATCCCACGGAAGGGAAATGGTCTAGTGTAGACAACTACGTGAATTTGAGAGATGGAGAAGATAGTTAAAGTAACAAGATGTGGGAAAATGTCAAAAAGATGATTTTTGCTAGTCATATGTACAAGATGAGTTTCAGGTTGTTGAGAATGGGCAAAACAAGTTATGGAGAGTAGCTTATTTGGCTTGCGATACCCATAATAGGTGCAAGTAACATGTTGATGATAGATATTTTTGCTGAAATTGCAGAGTAAGTTGGAGACACGTTTCTCGTGCTACGTGGAAGGATAGAAAGGCGGAGAAGGATGTAAGGGAATTTGGTGAGTTGGCCTATTTGCCCTCATCAGGTGATGACAAAAATTAAAGAAAGTGGGATAAAATGAGGAGAGTTAAAAAATAATCTTTAAAAAGGGACAGGTAAGGGGGTTCTAATGGGGAATTACTATGAGAGTAGTAGGAAAAACTATGTGATGGAGGCAGAGAATGAAGAGTTTTGGGAAGAAAGAAGGGTGCGGGGATGGAAATGAGGTAGAATCCAGGACCGAAACTTGAAAAATGGAAAGAACTGTAAGAAGTAAGTATATGATAAATAGTCCGGACAAAGTTCAGGACAAAGAGAAGGCGATAGAAAATGTAGGTGGTGTGGATTGGGGCATGAGGATACGGACTATGTATCGGTTATCAAAAGTTGAATAAGGTGACAGTTAGGAATAATTACTCATTGCCTGATCTAGATGATATGTCGACCAATTGCTGGGTGCTAAGTGTTTTCTTTCTAAGACTGACGTTAGAACGGGTCATCACTGGTTAAGGAATAAGGAAGGATGAAGTTGTCAAGATTGTGTTTAGCAACAGAAACGGGCATCATAAATTTTTGGTGGTGCTAGGTGGATTAATTAAGGCCCCTGTAGCAATTATAAATTTGAGGAATCAAGTCTTTTGAGAGTACTTGATCATTGTGTCGTCGCCTTATTGGTGACTTTTTGAATGATATTAAGGGCAAAGAGGAGCTTGCGCAATGGAAAGTTTGGAAAGTATTAGGAAAGCTAAGTTATATGTCAAATTCGAGGAATGTGAATTTTGACTGAAAAATCCGGATGTATGGGGTTGATGCGGAAGCAGGTTAGGAGATTCGGAGAAAGTTGAAAAGGTAACAAATGGGAACGTCGTAAAAACCGGCATTGAGATTAGTAGCTTTTTAAGCTCAGTCAGAGGCTACAGGAGAGTTATTGACGATCTCTCTAAGATGCCTTATCGGAGAAAACTGACTATGATGATTGTTATGCCAAGTTAATAATAACGTGAACAACTCGAAATCAAAGTTCGAGTTAGGAGAAAATGAAGTAATAGTTTACTTCACATGGAAATGTGACTAGCGCATCTTAATTACATCAAGGAAGCTTAAGGCCAAGATGAAAGGATGTTGAAACCTAGTGGGAATTAAAAAGGAATGAAAAAGAAATTTTGATGGAGACGAGGATGGTAATTATGAAATGTGAAGGTCGGATATGTGTTCCACCTAGTGATGAATTGAGAGAAGAAATTGTGAAGGGTACTCATAGTTTTAAGTGCCGATTCACTTAGGGGAGACGAAAATGTACCCTAAGGTACAGCCTAAAGAATTTTGGTGGTCTAGCATGAAGAGGGATATATAAAAGTTTGTATCCCGATGTTGACCTGCTAACAGGTAAAAGTGGATCATAAGAAGATCGACAGATAGTGGCAACCACTCTTTGCACCTAAGCGGAAGTGGGAACACATTACGATGAATTTTGGTGTTAAGGTGACCACGAACAACTAAGAGATATACATCTATCTGGATTGTAGTGGATAGGTTGACTAAGATGTCTCGATTTATTTTGTCCGGGAAGAATATTTTTCTGAACGACTTGCCCAAACTTATGTTAAGTGAGTGGTTAGTCGTTATGGAGTTCAAGTAACTACTTTGTCCGACAGAGACGCAAGGTTTATCTTTAGAGTTTGGAAAAGTTTTCAAGGAGAAATGGAAATAAAGTTGACCATGAGGATGGCCTTTTACCTCAGAGGGGTGGCCAACCAGGACGTACGGTATAAAGATTTGAAGAATGTGGAAGGCCTGCACTAGTTTATTCTGACAGAGCATGGGGTGAATAGTTACCCATAACCGAATTCTCCTATAACAATGGTTATCAGTCGAGCATAGAAAATAGCTCTTTATGAAGTGTTGTATGGCCGAAGATGTCACACACCTATTTGTGGAATGTGGTTAGAGCTAAGACTGTTTCGCACAAAATTGCGCAAAGAAACTGAAGACAAGGTGAGATTTATTCGGGAAAGAGTTCGTGCTGCGTAAAAAAAGATGTGCTGACAAGAAGCATAGGATGTTGGAGTTTTAAGTACGTGATCTAGTAATTTTATAAGTGTCACTATGGAAAGGAGTCATACGATTCGAGAAGTGGAGGAAGTTAAGTCCGAGGTTCATCGGACCATTTAAAATCCTGCCTAGGATTGAGAAGATAACATACAAACTCGATCTACGTTTAGGATTGAGTTAACTACATAGCGTGTATCGCGTGTCAATGTTGAGGATGTATAATCCCGACTCTACACATGGGATCCAAGAGGAACAAGTTGAAATACAAGATAATATCTCGTATCAGGAAGCACCGATAGAGGTGATTGATAAAGAAGAACAAGTATCATGTTTGAATATAGTTGCTGAAAGTGTCTGGAAAACACATGCGGTAGAGGAAGCCACATAGGAACCCGAAGCGTGGATGCAGCAGAGATATCCGCATCTGTTTGCAGGATGAGGTTTATCCCAATTTCGAGGACGAAATTTTACTTAAGAGGGGAGGATGTAATACCCTGATTTAATCTAAGCGAGAATTAGATTAATTGAGGGCATTATTTTTATCGATAGTATTATTTTTATCGATAATCGACTAATTAGAGTAAAATGGGAGGTTGGTTTGGCCTTCAGGGTCAAAATGTAATTTTAGAAAGTTAAGGAGCAAAAATGTAATTTAAAAAAAATGGTGAACGAGATGCATATTTTAATTAAGTAGCATCATTTGGATGATAATGAGGTGTTAGGGAGCTAAAGAAGGGGTTAGGGTAATTTTGGGGTCAAATTATAATTTTCCAAAGTCGAGGGGTCAAAATGCAATTTTGGAAACTTGAGGGGCCAAAGTGCAAAAGCTGAAACTTTGCAAAATGTGTCATAGCCTGATGAAAACAGGCCATGCACGATGGCCACCTCCTGCTTGCCATAATCTGAATCATGTTTATGAATTATAAAGTATTGGGATAAGATTAAGAGAAGGGAATTATCCAGAAAAAGTTTTGGGGGAGGAAAATAGAAAATAGAAGAAGTGAAGAACACGCACGCACTGTAGCAGCTATAGGAAGGAGGAAAAAGAGAAGAGAAAGAGGAAGAAGAAGGATATTCGGTTGTATAATCTGATTGGGATGAAGAAATGATGATGAAATCTCGTTGGAATCATGGATATAAGACATAAAAAAAACAATGAAAGGGGAAAACGAATTAGGGCTTCGAATTGGGTTGATTTCAGTGTGCGTGGGTGTGTGTTTAAGTGTGTTCTAGTGTGTGTTCTTCAATTTCGGAAATGGGTATGGATTAATGTGGTGTAAGTATGTTAATTGGATGGATTTAGCGCATTAAAATATAAATTGCAATGCGATTGAATGATTAAAAGTGAGGAAAAGTGAGAAATCCATGCGTAATTATGGGATGAGTGTGCCCAGGTGTGTGACGGGCTAAAGGAGGAAGAAGACATGTGCGTGTGGCCAAGGTGTGTTAGTGTGTGTGATGATCTGAATAGTAACATGTTATTGTCGCTAAAGATGAAAAGTCATGAAGCAATTTCTTATCGTGCGAAACAACAACCCCCATTATTTTTACGAGACGTACACTATGGAATATTTTGGGAATTTTTGGTATTCGCGAAGGACACTAAATTAGGGTCTCAATTAAAAAGAATTCTCGATTTATTTAGCATATCAAATTAAATTATTTTAATCTGAAAAATTTAGGGAACCTTATTTTACTGATATGTTTCAGTATCTAAAATTCTGTGCCATTTCGAGGTCGATAGCTATTTTTAAAAGAACCGACTTCTGAGAGGTCGGTCCGGACACCGATTCAGAATTTCTGGGCGAATTTTTTTTAAAATAATTTTTAGCCCAAAAATGACTTCGGGTTGCTTAAAATAGTATTTTCAAATATTTTTGAAGTTTTTCTAGTGCGGGAATCCCCGGGGGGTATTTTGGTAATTTGCCGCCCAGACGGGGTATTTTGGTAATATTACCTATAAAAGGTATTTTTTTTTGGTAAATTCCCATACGGTAATGGTATTTTTGTGATTCTACTTAAGGGAAGGCTGTTTTGGTGATTTACGTGTGAGAAGGGGTGTTTTTGATAATTTTACACATGAGGGGCATTTTGATAATTTTACATACTCGGTGAGGGGACCATTTTGGGAGTATGCGTGAGTCAGTTTTAAAATTCATAATATCGTAGTACATACTGTATACTAATAATTAGATTGTTCCGTTTAGGTTAAAGCAACAAACTTTTCGGTTAGACTAACTTAGCTTCGGATCTAGGTAAGGATTTTTATCTGAACCTCAGGTAATTAATGATTTCTATCTGAACCCTAATTTCGATAACTTGTGTTCCTAAGTATCATTTCGAATTGTCTATGACTATTGTCAAACAGTGAGATATGCATCGTCATCAACGACAGATATGCTAAATAAATCAATAATTGTCGACATTTCACAACGACAACACAACAGTCTCTACATAACATCGTCATCAACGATAAATATGCTAAATAAATCAATTCTGAGCATACGAGGAACCTCATTATCCTTACCTGATTGGCTTTTAGCCGACGCAACTCGCAACCTCGAATCGTAACGAGCAGGATCACCTAATCAAATAAGACCTTACTCGTCAGGTGCCATTCAAACATATACACACTTTATTCTACCCCTTCCTATTTAACCATTCATAGCATTTTATGACGACTAGTAATTCCGATCCAATAGTCGGATCCTTAACCTAATCTTATCAACGCATTAGGGATAACAAACTCCCTAATCTGAGGCATACTAACATCGTATCTCGATTCCCGTCACTCTGAACGCTTAATTACGCGCGTTCACAAAAATTTAGTGCCAGGATGGCAAATTATCAAAATACCCCTTGATGGCCATTACACCACTGGCACCCCAAAATTGCTTTAAAACAACTTTTTATATGCACTGCACCATTTTTTCGACCAAAAACTCATTTGGAGAATTTTATGAGGAAATTACAAAAATACCCACTGACTTAGGAAAATTATCAAAATTCCCCCTAGCAGCCATTGCCCCAACAAAAATCCCAAAACATATTAGAAACATCCTTTTAAGCAAACTAAACTGGGTTTTTGGACTAAAAAGCCGTTCGGGATTTTTCGTTCTAAAAATCCCTAACCAACGTCTAACAAAGCGATCGAAGGTCGATTCCATTAAAAATAGCTATCGGCTTCCAAATGCCCCAAAATTTTAGATAGTGAAACATCTTGATACTTTAGGGCCCTCATAAGATTTCTAGGCAAAACTGCCTTGATTCTATTTAAATTAGCCGTGAATTCTTTTCATAGACAATATCATTTAACGCTCTTCACAATCCCGCAAAAATCTAAAACATTTTCCTACGTTATAATCCTTCTTAATTCTTGACTGATGATGACCCGTTCGAAGGCCAATCTGAGAAAGAAGAACACTTAACACCCTGCAACCGATCAAAAGGTCATCTGAGGCAATGGATATTTATTCCTGAGTGTCAATTTATTCAACTTTCGATAATCGATACATATTCTCATAAGCCCATCCTTTTTTTTTCTTTTGCCTTCAATGACCATCTCCTTTCTTTGGGGTGCCTCTTTACGATGTGCCCTGGCTGTTAAAAGTTTAAACAAACACTTTTATTCATCTTGCACATTAGCTGAGTGGCCCTACTCACATATTTAAAACATGCTCTAATCGCCTTAACATAGTCTATTCCCTCGTGCCTCAATCAGCACCATCTACATTCTCTATCTCTTCTTCTTTGTCCTGAAACTTCCCCAGACTATTTGTCGTCTACTCTCTTATTAAATATCTTTCAACTTTTCCAGTTTCTAATCCAGGATCCTACCTCATTTCCGTCCTTGCTCCCTGCTTTCCTCCCATACCTCTTTATTCTTTGCCTCTATAACTCAATTTTTTCTACAACTTCAGGAACAATTCTCAATTGGAACCTCCTTACTTGTCTTTTCAAAATTATTTCAACCCTCTTAAATTTGTTTTGCCTTAGGATTTTCAGTCACCACTTGATGAGGAGCAAAATAGGCCAACTCACCAAATTCTTGATTTATTTTTTCACCTTTCTATCCTTCTACTTTAGCACGAGAAAACTTGTCTCCAACTTACTCTGCAATTTAAGAAAAAAATATTTATTATCAACATGTTACCTGAACCTATTCACGTAATGTAGACTCGATAGGTCTTCTTGCTCCCCTCAACTTGTTTTTTCCCGTTCTTCTAATAAGTCGTAACTCCTTTTTACATATGGCTGGCGGAATCATCTTCTGACGTTTTCCCACATTTTGCTACCTCGAATGCTTTTTCCCTCTCTCAAATCCACTTAGCATTCCACATTTTGTTTCCCTCCCGTAGGATTTCACTCGGGCGGGTATTCTGAAAGTCTCGAGATATACCGGGGTTGTCGTAAAAGTAGACACCGGTTGTACTGTTGGAGCTTCTACGACCTCTTGTAGAAGTCCCACTAGCTCTTTATTAAGGTATTCTTAACTTAATGCAGCTCCATTATTATTCTTTCCACTTACGTCCTCAGTATCCATCAAAATCACTTTCGTTGAGGTCCCTCTTGATTAGGGACTCTCTCGTCTTTCCGAGGAAAGAGTAACACGATTTTTAAAAGGGTTAATTACAAAATTGTACCCTGAGGTTTACACGTTTTTGCACTTTGCCCCCTGTGTTTACAACTTTTGCAATACTGTTCCCTGAGGTTGACAAAACCATTGCAAATAGCTCCAAAATTGGACGTCCGTCCAATTTTGGGCGTTAAGTCATCATGTACACAGCACATGCTGTTTTGGCATGGGCAAATCGGTCAATTCCCTTACCAAAGCCCTCTGAAAACCCTAATCCCCATTACCCTCCTATCTCTCTCCTCTCTCTTCCTCTATGCAGGCAGCAGGCCCTAATCGGGCATCGCCGCTCCCATCTTCGGCGTCCCCATTGTGTATTCCCTCCTCACACCGACGATGCCCCCATGTGTCCCTATCTCTCTGTCTTTCTCTCTCTCTCTCTCTCTTCTCTCTCTGCATCCTCTTTGCTCTCCACTTTCTCTTTCTTTCTCTGTCTGTTTACAAGCCGACGACAGACTCCGTGCTGTCAAAAGATTCTTCATCGTCCTTCTTCTTCCTCCTCCTCCTTATCTCTCTCTCTATCTGCCTTTTTTCCGCAGAACCTAACGTTACTTCTGCTCCTGTATTTTCTCGGCGTCGTCTTTGCAGTTTTCCGCAGCAAAACAACCGTGTTTGATTTTTGATGGGCTGTGCGAGCTCCAAGCAGGATGAGCTTCCGGCGGTGGCGCTGTGTCGCGAGCGGTGTGTCTTCCTCGACGAGGCGATCCACCAGTGCTACGCGCTTGCCGAGGCTCACCTCGCGTACGTTCACTCGCTCAGAGCTGTTGGAGCCTCTCTCCACCGCTTCTTCGATCAGGATCTGACTTACTCTGCCGCGGGACCCCCCTCGCCGGTGCTCAATCTGCCTGCGAAGAGGAAGGGCGACCCCGAGCCGTCCGGCTCACCTCCCGAAATTCTTATTTTCCTGTGTCATGGTTTCATTTACTGGTTTCATTTAAACCAGTAAGATATGGCATTGGACATGGCAGCGCCTTTACTGCCGAATCCATATCCAAAAACCAAGATCCAGCACACAAGGACATGAAGTAAACTTGTAAAGCGGGTGCTTATCATCAATGGCTTTACATTACTTTGACTTTGCAAGAACCTGAATTGGCACTGCAAGAGGCCATAAGGAAAGATGCTCGGGATCAACCACCGGGCATAGGTTCCAGCTTGGGTTGATATTTCTAAGTCCTGTCCACAGCTAGCGAAAATGTACCCTGCGTAGGTCCAGATGAGCGATATCGGAATGCACATAAACGTAAGAACGAGCATAGCTCTACCCGATTGCCGGTGAGGAACGTGGCCTTCATTGCCTTCATTGCCTTCATTGCTGCCTGCAGAGAGGAACGTGGCCTTCATTGCCTTCTGGCCTTCATTGCCGGTGAGGAACGTGGCCAGCAATGGGGATGCCGGAGATGGGAGAGGCGCTGCCCGATTAGGGCCTGCTGCCTGCAGAGAGGAAGAGAGAGGAGAGAGATAGGAGGGTAATGGGGTTTAGGGTTTTCATAGGGCTTTGGTAAGGGAATTAACCGATTTGCCCATGCCAAAACGGCATGTGCTGTGCACATGACAACTTAACGCCCAAAATTGGACGGACGTCCAATTTTGGAGCTGTTGTCAACCTCGGGGGACATTATTGCAAAAGTTGTAAACACAGGGGGCAAAGTGCAAAAATGTGTAAATCTCAGGGGACAGTTTTGTAATTAACCCTTTTTAAAATTGTGCACCATAATAGCCATTTTCACGCTTAAACTAATTAAATGACCATTTTCAAAGATAGTTTTTAAATTATAGTTCCACATAACTATTCTCTTTCTTACTAATAACTTAGGTCTGATTGCAAAAGCAGACTCCACCCCCATTCATACAACCGTCAGTCTAGGAGAAGCCTTAACGCTTCTTCAACAATTTCAGGCTTCAATGACTCTCATTTGGAATCAATTATTTCATGTCTTCACGTATAGCCGTATCAAGAGGGCAATCACAAACAACGTAATGTATTTTTCGGGCGACCCGTATACTGGTGTCCACCCCGTCTCCATTAAAACCTAATTTGATACTTACTTCTTATCCTACATTCAACTTCCAGCCTCTTTATTGTTCGGTTAATACTGCTAGTTAGGGACTCCAACTGACTTGTCGATTCATCCCTTTTCCTCATCACTTGGAAGTACTTTCTCTTCCAAAAGTTCATGAAAACTCTACTCACCTTCACCCTCGGCTCCTGATTTCTCTATTAAAGGTTTACACAATAAAAGTGTTTAACCTCATCATCTCTCCAATAGGTCCTTCTAATTCAATTCCTACCAGACTTGCATACGGTTTTTTCAACTCTAATTCCATCATATCTAGATCCTCACGAGGTTCTTTTCGGGATAAAACATCGCAAACCTGTCATCATTAAACCACCCTTCCAAATCTAAGTCAACCAATTTTTGTTCTTCCATTTCCTTTAGCAATAGCAGAAATGCTGAGGCCATCAATAAGGGTTAATGACAACTGTATCCTGAGATTTACACGTATTTGTACTTCACTCTCCGTGTTTACAACCTTCACAATAGTGTTCCTTGAGGTTGACAAAACCATTGCAAATAGCTCCAAAATTAGATGGTCGTTCAAATTTGGACGTTAAGTTCTCATGTGCTCTGCACATGACATTTTGGCATGGGTAGATCTATCATCTCGCCTAGAGTTAAATACAAAATTATTTCCTGAGTTTACACGTTTTTGCAAGTCGCTCCTCGTATTTTTAACTTTTGCAATAATGTTCCCCGACCTTGACAAAAGCATAACAAATGAGTCCAAAATTGGACATCAGTTCAAAATCAGACGTTAAGTCTGCATGTGCTATACACATGCTATTTTGGCATGGGAATATTTGTTAATTCTCACCCCATCTCCTCTCTTTCTCTCTCTCTCTCTCTCTCTCTATCTCCGTGTTTAATTTCTTCTGCTTCTTCTCTCTTATTTTCTCCTCTGCTTATTCTCTCTCATTTTCTCCTTCTATATATAACTACCTATATATAACCACGCCCAAAGCTAACCCATTTCCAGTACTCAAAGCCATACAAGAACATAGTAGAGAATAGTCTTTTGTTCTTTATTTTTTTTTTCATTTCCTTTCCTTTTTTCTCATTTTTTTCTAGATAATCAGAAGAACACCCACCTCCTTACTATTTTCTCTTTTGATTTTTGATCATATAACATTGCTCTACCATTTTCCTTTTTTCTCATTTTTTCTAGCTAACTAGAGTGTTCTTTAGCTCTCCCCTACAACAGCTCAGTCTCCAATCAAATTCTACACTTGTCGGCTCAATCCTGCCTCAAATTATTCGCTAAAGTCTCTTCAAATCCTCACATTATCACAAAACTGCCTTAGCGTGATACTTCCATCAGAATTATTCAGTTTAGGTTCTCTTGTATACTTTGATTTAAGCGACAATTTGTTCATTGGTAACATACAAAAGCAATTAGGCAGTTTCAGAATCCTTGAAGGCCTTGATTTAAGCTATAATTCTCTAATAGGTCATATCCCATATACAATTGGTCAATTGGGTGTACTTTAAAGTTAGATTTAAGCTCGAATTCGCTCATTGGAAGCATACCAAACACTATTGAGAAGCTCAACTCATTTGTCTTCATGGCTTTGAGCAACAACAGATTGCACGCTAATTTGCCAAAAGGAATTATTAGGTTAAAGAACTTGCAGCATTTCATTATAGATGACAATCCAATGTTTGTATCCTTGCCGGTAAGGAAATTACATGAGTAGCAGAAATTAAACAGAGAGAGAGAGAGAGAAAGAGGAGATGGGGTGAGAATTGACAGATATTCCCATGCCAAAAAGGCATGTGCACAGCACATGCAAACTTAACTTCCGATTTTAAACGGACGTCCAATTTTGGACTCGTTTGCAATGCTTTTGTCAAGGTTAGGGAACATTAATGCAAAAGTTGAAAACACGGGGAGCGACTTGCAAAAACGTGTAAACTCAGGGGATTGTTTCGTATTTAATCCTAGGCCAAATGACAGATCTACCCATGAGAAAATGGCATGTGCACAACACATGCAGACTTAACGTCCGAATTTAAATGGCCATCTAGTCTTGTGTTTGTTTGCAATGGTTTTGTCAATCTCAAGGAACACTATTGCGAAAGTTGTAAACACGGGGAGTGAAGTGCAAATACATGTAAACCTCAAGATACAATTTTTTCATTAACCCCATAAATAAATATGCCTAGCCAACCAAGGCTTACAGAAAACTAGTCATCATTAAACCACCCTTCCAAATCTAAGTTAACTAATTTATGTTCTTCCATTTCCTCCAGCAATAGCAGGAATGCTGAGGTCATAAATAAATATGCTTAGCCAACCACGACTCACATATTTCAACTATCAACATAGTTCACCCAAGTTATTGAAATTTCCCTTTTACGATTCTTGTCGCCGCCTTCACTCTACCCTACTGCCGCCCCACCCTCCCCTTAAGAACCTGGAAGTTCCAAAGATAAGGGAAAAGCTCGAAAGGGTAAGGGCAAGATCCTAAGACAAAGAGACCCTCCCCCTACCCCTTTTCCTTGGCTGGACGCACAACCACCCAAATCTATGATCTACATCAGCTTTCGGAGCCTCGCTGTGTTGACATGGGACCATCTGATGGAGTTTTGGCATGGAATCATAAATAGCAAGACCCGTTTCTTGAGGGTCATACGGTCGGATTCTGTAGCCGGCAGCGACTGGGAGACCAAAATCCCAAGGAAATTTTTTGAGGTTACTAAGGAAAGGGGGTACATTATGGGTTGGGCTCCCTTAGAAAATGTGTTGGCACATCAAGCGGTTGGTGGGTTCTTCACGCACAGCGGGTGGAATTCTAATTTGGGGAATGTGATCAAGGGGGTGCCGATTATCTGTTTTGGCTTTGCTAAATTTTCAAAGTAGGGAACATAATAGGGAAATCTTGGTGGTCATGGGAGGTGGAGGCTGACATGTGGTGTCTAGCGGTGGTATTGCGATGGTAGGTTCTCCAAAAGAAAAAGAAAAAGGAAGATAAAGAAGAGAAAGATGAAGTAATGACATTTGAAAAAAAAAACCTTCTAACTTAAGGGCAATAAAGTTATTTTCTTAAAACCATTAGGGTTTTTAAGATTCTGTTTGGTCAAGGGACATAAGTGCAATTTCTCCAAACTAATGGACACGCCTATAATTTCACCTTAACCTCAGGGACTTTGCTATAATTATCCCAAAAATCAATTATAGTGCAGCCTCAAACTATACTTGATTAGACAGGACATACTATAGCATCATACCTCATTTATGCCAATGATTAATTTCACAGGCTATCCTCATTTTGAGGTCCCGTTATATGGGGTGTTCAGCTCAGTCTCAGGAAATTAAAAGAGACGCGTTCATCAAGAAGGGAACTCATACATGATGTTTATCCCTTATTGCGTTATAGTTTACTAACATGGCTTCATCAACGGGGTGAATTAAGGAAAATTATTCTACCTTACATCCTCAACATCATAACTTAAACAAGAAGTACCCCAGGTCACAAGATCAATCAGTGTTCAAACATAACAATACAACATAAGCATCATCAAGAGGGCGGACTTAGGAGAAACTTTACCACAAATCCTCACAACGTTCTTAAATAGGAGAAATATCAGTTGACATTTCACACCAACAACACAACAGTCTTCACATAACTTTGTCATCAACGACAGGTATGCTAAACAAATCAATTCTTAGCATACAAGAAACAACATTATCCTTACTTACGGTTCTCATCAAAAGAACGGACTTACAGAGAAATTCAATCATAAGTCATCAACAACTTTTCAAGGCTTCGTCAACGGGGCAGGCTTAGGGAAATTATTCTGCCTTAAGTCCTTAACAACTTAACTCAAACGAGGAGTACCGGGTCACAAGACCAACCAGTGTTCAAACATAACAACATGAGTTCTACATAAGTGTCATAAAAAAGGTGGACTTCGTAGAACTTTAACATAATTCCTCGCAGCATTCTTTAATAGGAGAAATATCGGTTATCAATAATTGCCGACATTTTACAACAACAACACAACAAACTCTACATAACATTGTCATCAATGACATATATGCTAAACAAATCAATTCTTAGCATACGAGGGATCACATTATCCTTACTTACCGTTCTCATCAACAAAGCAGACTTACAGAGCAATTCAATCATAAGTCCTTAACAAATTTTCAAGGCTTCATCAACCGGGCTGACTAAGGGAAGTTATTCTACTTTAAGTCTTCAACAACTAAACTTAAACAATGAGTACCGGGCCACAACACCAACCAACTATTTAAACATTACAACAGGAGTTCAACATAGTCATCAACAGGGCGAACTTGAAACTTTACGAAAATTCCTCACAGCATTCTTAAATAAGAGAAATATCGGTTATCAATAATTACCGACATTTCACAATAACAACACACTTGTCGGAGCAGGTATGAAAATGGAAGACGCCCGTTCGTTCTCCATATCAATTGGCAACTAAGGAAGGTTTCACACCGATGTATTGTACTCTCTTAACCAGGTCATCATAAGAAAAGACTGCAAAATCTTTCTGAAGTGAGAGAATGGGGGAAGTCATGCATTGAAGGAGCATTTAACACTATCCAAGTTGGATGGAGGCACCTCTTATCGGTTAGGAGTTTGCTGTGAATTTTGAAACAAATCAATTCTTAACATACAAGGAACCGCATTATCCTCACCTAATTGGCTTTTAGCCGACACAAATCACAACCTCTGATTACAACGAGCGGGATCACCTAATCAAATAAGTCCTTGCTCGTCAGTCACCATTCAAACATATACACACACTTTATTCTTTCTTTCTATTTAATCGTCCATAGCGTTTTACGACGGCTAGTTATTCCGATCTGATAGTCGAATCCTTAACCTGGCCTTATCAACGCATTAGCGATAACAAACTCCCTAGTCTGAGGCGTACTAACATCGTCCCTCGATTCCCATCACTCTGAACGCCTAATTACGTGCCTTTGCAAAAATTCAGTGCCAGGATTACAAATAACCAAAAAAGAACCCTGATGGCCATTAAACCACCGACACCCCAAAACTGCTTTAAAACAACTTTTATATGTATTATACCATTTTTGGACCAAAAAGTTTCTTCTGGGAATTTTATAAGGAAATTACCGAAATACTCCCTGACTTAGGTAAAGTTACCAAATACCCCCTGGCAGACATCGCCCCAACAAGAATCCAAAACAACTTAAAAACATCTTTTTAAGCAAACTGCAATGGACTTTCGGACAAAAAAGCCCTTCGAGGATTTCTTGCTAAAAAAACCCTTAACCGGCTCTTATAAAAATGTCCCGAAGTTTTAGATAATGATACATCTCAATACTTTAGGGCCTTCATATTCTAAGCCAAATTGCATCGATTTGCTATTTAAATAAGCCGTGAATTCTTTTCACAGACAAAATCATTTAATGCTCTTCGCGATCCCGAAAAAATCTCAAATTTTCCCACATTGTAGATTTCCCAAAATTAACTGGGGCTTCTTCTTTGCACTTGTCAAAAATATGCTCATAGTTAATTTTAAAAAGTAAGGTTAAGGACAGCCTACAGCTTAACAACTTATAGCGACGCTTACAGTTACTATTCATAATTATCCCCATTAAGCACATACACTTTCACCTTGAAACACATAAATTCTCATCCTCCTTTTGCCGCACAAACCTACACAACACCTAATTCACTCACACACCTCTCACCCACACATATACACCCACCTAATACACAAACTGCAACCAACACACACACACACACACACCCCGGCAGCCACCGTGCTGCTTCCCTCTGCCCTTCACTCCTCACGAACACACACACTCACGCGCGCGCGCGGGCGCGCACACCCCCCCAATAGCCACCGTGCTACTTCCCTCTGCCCTTCAGTACTCACACACGCACGCGTATGCGTGCATATGCGCGCGTGCGCACACACACATACACTAACACACATTGCCCACAACACCCTCACTTAGCACCTTCACATGCAGACTCACCATACAACATGCGCACAAAACCGCTGCACGCAAACACCATTTGAGAATAGAACATAGTAGAATTTAAAATCTTAATATTAGGTAAAAGTACACGTACATAACATATTGTCAATTTCAAAATCATTTGAGAATAGAACAAAGTAGAATTCCGATAATCTGATTAAGTATGAATAACCATCATAACATGTAACCATTTTGGAACACATTAAACAATCATCAATCATCAATCACAAAGAAGCAATAATGATTATACAACAAAACATCTAACATAGATCATAACAAATAATGATCTCAATCAAGCATTTAGGGAACAAATAACAAAAATAATTGCAACTGGACAACTAGAACGGCAAAAATCTCGAAAGAAATCACAATGCAAATAATCATTACAAAAAATATACGACATTACAGAAAATGACGAGTACAGAAATAATGGCACATGTATGACGAAGAAAAGTCAACCCAATGGCTCGAAGTAAATATGATTAGTAAGAGTTATTGGTCCTTAATAGGATTCGTAGCTTTCCCATGGCCACTGGGTCATATACTATCCCGCCAAGTTCAAATAAATTTGAAAGAAGAAGATAAATATCCTGGAAAAGGATTAAGACAATTCAATAAGAATGACATCTTCCCGACGTCTCATAGTAAGTTGGCATTCAATAAAGTCGTAATTCAATTCAACATACAAAAGAATGAACGAGATGATAAGTAGGATCCCATACTTCTTGTCGTACTCTCAAATTTATTTTCAGACCTAATACCAATCATTCCTCAAAAAGCACCATTCTCACTCATAAATCAAATGAACTAACTTAACTACTACTCATACCTTACGAACTTTTAAACACTACTAGGGTTTCCCCTGACAATCTACGGATGTGTGATTAGAGGATAACCAATTCCTGCCCAATATGATATCAAAGTCTTGAATAGAAAATAAGATGAGATCCACATGAAGATCTATATCCCCAATGGAGTGCTTATCACAAGGTTAGTTCCTAAAGGATGGGTTTTCACCCTGACTGTCGCGTAAAAGTAAGGGATACAAAAGAATATGGCATTCCAGAATCAAGCAATATACGAACGTCAAATAACTTAATCGGTAGTGTACCTGACACCACGTTATCGGATGCGGTAGCATCTTGAGCAGCCATATAATAAATATGTGTTGATGTTCTGGGCCTCTGCCCCTACTAACCTTGTTCTCTTTTCTGACGAGTAACATTGCTCGTTGATGCACTAGCTGTAGGTGTGAGACGGAAAGTTGACTGGTTATCTCTAGCAAATGAACACTCACGAACCTGATGCTAAACACTGCCGCACCTAAAACATCCTTCGGTGCATCTATAGCATGACTAACCACCATGGATTCTCCCACATATAACACATCGGATGGCCAAAAAAGCTGACCTTCCAGCATGACCTATACTCTGTGCAGGCCGAACTCCAGAACTCTGTAATAGTTCAAATCTAGTACTCTGAGCTGGTCGAGCGCCTATACCATGCGCTTCTCTGAATCCCATACTCTGCCTGGTCGAATCCCAAAACTCTGTCCAAGTCTAAATCCCTGAGCGGCAACGGGCCTGAATCCCTAATTCTGCCCCATCCTCGGGCATTAGGTACCTTGTTGTGCTGACTGTAAAAATTGCTGACACCTGTCAGCTCCTACAAATATGTTTGGAAAAACTGTTGTCTATCTCCCTTCTGTCCACCCTGCCTTTGCTCGTACATCCTCATAGTGTCAAACTTAGACTGCTCCAAAGCACGTGCCAAGTCTACACGTTCCATCTAGCTTATTAACTGAGCATAAATCACTTTATCTCTCGATCCAGGCCTAAGCCCCCACTCAGACTTTCGGCATCTATCTGCCTCTGTCAGTAACATCCTTACTGCAGATCTAGCAAGACGAGAAAACCTCATCCCAAACTCATCTATCGACTCTTAATCAGCTTGCGTCACATTAGCAAATTCTCTCAGCATATGTTCACGATAACTTGTTGAAACATATCGGTTGAAAAATAATTTCATAAACCGTTCCTAAGCCAAATCAATGAACTGTTGATGAGTCAAACTCCTTTATGTCATTTTTCACCACTGATCGGCCTCACCTCTCATTTTATAGATAGCAAATTCTACCTTTTGGTTCTCACTACAATGAATTGCTCGAAAAAAAAAACTTTCTCTATTTCATTAATCCAGCTTTCTACTTCCATAGGATCCAATGACCCTCTAAAGTTGGTAGCATTTTGTTTAATTAACTCACCCAGAATTCACACTTTTTGAGGTTGTGGCTATAGTTGAACTGGATTTTGTACTCCTTGCTACTGGTTAGCCAGACTCTGTGTTACCAAAGTCAAAATCTGGTTCATAGTGTTCAGAACCGCAGCCATCAGTTCTATATTCTGTTGTTCCTCCATATTAGGTCGAGGTACCTCTTTATCGGGGACCTTTTGGTCCTCTGTACTATCTCCACTGCCAATGCTACGAGTGCGAACCATACTGGCACAATTAATAGTTATTGGACTTATACTAACACGTGTCTAAAGAACAGTACAATTACAAGTTAAAGGCAGACTTCTTAACTCCACTGTCATCACATCCCACTCTTATTAACCGAAGTACGATTCTACAAAATCGTGTTATCTGCACTCTATGGTTACGTGTCTACAAAATCACATACATGTACTCATAATACCACAAGACCGAACTGCTCTGACACCAACTGTAACATCCCAAAAATCCGGAGCTCCATCACCCGAACTCCTGGAGCGTTAACCTACCACATCACATATAATCACATCAAACCTTTTTACTGACACATACTTCAGAGTTTCTAACTAGACATTAACACAAATTCTTTACAGAACGAGTTAACAGTACTGACCCACGCAGGGGTCCTATTACACAAATAATGGTGGGCACTCCAACACCTCACACAGGCTTTAATCCATCCCCGACGCAATCTACATTTTATCAGCTGAATAGAATCAAATGAAGGGTGAGCTCTTGAGAGCTCAGTAAGGTCGTTCAAGGAACAACTGAAAGAATTACCAAAAGACTCAAGAGTCCACTCAATCATAATTTTTTTTTCAATCATTTCAAACAATCATAATAGTTTGATGATTTTCGAGAACGATCATAAACAATCATAAAGAGACACCAAAATAATAATTTGAAGATCATACTCAGAGCCATCACTTTCAAATGCAATGATGATTTTTCAAAATGATAATAAACAATCATAAACAGAAACCAAAACAATCATTTGAAGATCATTTTCCAAATGATTTTAAAACAAACACAGATACTTCAAGAACAATATGGGGAAGGGCTTCAAATAATCACAAACAGTTTGATCACAATATGGGGAAGAGTTTCAACTCAATTCCCTTCAATCAGATATCAAGACATTCGTTTCCAATGATTTTCAAAACAATCATTGTAAGATACAATGTAACCAAATTCAAAGATATTGACCATCGGCAGAGGCAATGCCACACAGACAATGCATAGAAAGAGTACACATGCATGATGTATGATAACTAGACCTTTTCATTAGGTACTACCCCTGCATAATTACGCAGGTTCAGACCTTCTTTATAACGCCTCCCCACAGAATAGATTCCTAGGTCAACACAGAAAATAGCAATCATAAAATCAACAAGAAATTTGATGCTTGACATGCAATAAAAATGAGCATCAACATGAACTCAAATAACTGAAATCAATTAGGGCTTTAATGGCAATTAAACATATAGATATCAATTCATCACTCAGAATCAAGAATAACCACAAACAAACAGCAAGAACAAATACAAACAATTATGGAATTTAGGCACAAAAATTCAAAAGAAAGAATGTAAACAATTATCAAATTTGCTCCGCATATGATAAAAGGCAAGCATCGATAAGATTTCCAAACGATCCATGTTCAAAGTTAGGGGTTCCTTGGCAATAAAATGCTGATATTAATGCATATCTCAGTGTTTGACAGTAGTCATAAGTAAATCGAAAGAATACTTACGAACACAAGTTATCGAAAGTAGAGTTCAGACATAAATCCTTACCCAGGGTTCAGATAGAAACCCTTGCTTGGATCCGAAGCTAAGCTAGTCTAACCGAAAAGTCTTTTGCTTTAACCTAAACCTAACAATCAAATAATTAGAATACATTCTACACTACGATATTATAAACTTAATACTGACTCAAGCGTACTCCCATAATGAAACCCCTCACCGGGCAGGTAAAATTAATAAATGCCCCTTGTTGTAAAATTATTAAGAACACCCCTCTCATATCTAATTTATTAGAACAGCCTTCCTGTAAATAAAATTAGTAAAGTATCCCTACCGTATGTGAATTTATCCAAAAGTACCTTTTATAGGTAAAATTACCAAAATACCCCTTATAGGTGGAAAATTACTAAAACACCCCTGGTGATTCCCGCAACGAAAAAATCTCGCACATTAAAATACTATTTGAAGTACCTTGAAGTTATATTTGGCCTAAAAAGTAATTCAGAAAATTTGCGCCCAATAATCCTGAACTGGTGTCCGGATCGAACGCTCGAAAGCTGGTTCTGCTAAAAACAGCTATCCACCTCGAAATGGCACAAAATTTTATAAAATAAAACCTCTCAGTAATATAAGGTTTTCCTAAAAAAATTAGATAAAAATAACTTGATTTTCTATATCAAATAATTCGAGAATTACTTTAATCGATATCCTAATTTAGCATCTTTTGCGGAAACTGAAAAGTCCCAAATATTTTTATAGCATACATCTCATAAAAATAATAGGGGTTACTCTTTTGAAGTTTGTCAAAATCTAAGCGGAACTATTTTTAAAAAAGTATTGAATAAAGTGCCTAAAAATTCCCTATCTTTAGTGACAACTACAGTCGCTATTCACATTAAGGCACACATTAGCACACCTTCGGCACACACAGTCTCTCCCCAACTCCCCCACCCCCTCCCCCCTCAGTAGCTGAAGCGCGCGCGCGCGCACACACACACTCGCGCACGCGCACCCCCCCTAAATACACACATACTAACACATATATATACACCTACTACACACACAATCACACATACTTACCCTATACCCGAAACACATACACCCTATCACATGAAAACACACACTGAAACCCACCACACACACTGAAAACACACCCAACCTTACCAATTGCACCATAATTCACACATATACACCCGACAACCATGAACACACAACAAACACACACATTGTATCCATGGTACATGCCCATGTTACTTTCCCCTACCCCTACGAACATACACACACACTGACTACATAATGACACCCATAACCCACACATATATACGCCGATACATACTGACAACATATATATACATACAAACGCACACACTTAGACACACTGCACTCACACACACCGAGTCACACACAGACTACACCGACAAATACCTTAAAATTCACACTAGAAAAGAGGTTACCTTGAGAAATTCCACCAACACCTCATTTCTCTCTGCTTTTCTTCCTCCCGATTATGTGCTCTTCTTCTGCTCTATTTTCTTTTCTTTCCTCTGTTTTCTATTTTCTGTCGAGTTACTGTTCTTGTTTTGTTTTTATTTTTCTTAATAATTTCCCTTTTAAAACTTATCCCTTAATTTAATAATTAAATTTGGTTGGTCAGCATATAACCAAGTAGGTGGTGGCATCCTAAGACAATATTTTCTCTAAAATTTGACACCTATCATGCCAATTTTCATAATTTGCAAAATAGCCCCAAAGTTTTTAAAATTAGAAAATGATCCCAAAAATTTACAAAATTACATTTTGACCTAAAAATCATTTTAAACTTCCATACTCTACTAATACCTGAGCATTGCTCAAAATGATCGCCTGTTTATTTTTCAGAGCACAAATAATTATTTTAAACAGCTCAAAAAGTGCAGGATATTACACTCACCACATCAATAAAGTTATTGCAAAAATTCAGAACAACTTGTTTGTAACTAAATTGCCTCAGAATCCGGCAATCAAAGTAGAATAATTAGGAGCGCAGTCCCAGAAGACAAATATAGTGGAACCCAAAAGTCCTTAGAATAAGCCCACGGGGTTCCAACCAGGCATAGTACTAGCGGATATTATTGGATTACGCACACAGAAAAAGTGAGTCCAATCATTGAAGAATAAAAGGCCGAGCACAAAAAGAACAAGGGCGATACCTCTCCTTGGCAAGTTAAGCTATTAGTCGCATGTGATCTAGAAGCCACATATACAAAAGTAAGGGGATACCCTTGAATGTAGCACTTGGATCCCTATGCACCTCAGTAATGGCATATATAGTTTTAGCTACCACTACCGGAATCAAGGTTCTCCTTATGAAGACACTTGGAGTAGAACTTAGCAAATCTCACATCAGTAACCCATGGGCCCACAACAGTAAGGTATTTGGCTACCGGACACAGCCCAGAGCCGCCATCCACTCCCAACAAGCCCATGAGGAACACAACATAGCAATCTTGAATGACCGAAACAGCAATGGGTAAATTGTAGGGATGCTCATCAAAGCCGAGAATTTTTCGTGAGTAGGGCATAGCTCATCAAGGCTGAATGGGCAAACATGATCTTCATAATCCCAAAATTTGCACGCAACCTAGAGAATATCTTCATGAATAACCATTATCCACAAACTCATGACTGGCTTCAGACGAAAACGCCAATAAACATGAATAAGCTCAACCTTGTTGAAGGAATTATCAAAAGCTCAGAATTGAAGTGCAAAGATCGTGGGGTTATCTTCAGAGGTCATTAGGAGTTTGTTGAGAGAATGAGAGTCGAATGCCCTCTGAAGCATGAGTCCCCCGTGTAAAGGAAGGAGCCCTAAATTCTTTAGCGATAGGACTCAAAATTTAAAAATCAGGAATAACTTATCGGACAAGCTTGACGGTGTTCGACAAACCGGCCAGTTTTCCTTTTGTTGTGAATATTTTTAGACTTCTTCTGATCAATCGTGCGGTTTTATTAAAAAAACTGACTTTTTATTTTGATCAACCTTCCGGTTTTACCATAAAAATGGACTTTATTTTGATTGACCATCCGATTTCACCGTAAAAATAGACTTTGTTTCTGGTCAACCGTCCAGTTTTACTTGAAAAATGGATTTTGCTTCTAACCAATTGGCCAGTTTTATGCCCAACATCAGAAAAATTAACAATCATCATTGACTAACTGGCTAGTTAGGCAGTTTTCTTGAAATTTTTGCAGAGTTTGCCTATTCAGAGGCCTAACCATGTACTTGTGCACAATCCAATCCAATCTAACCCATTCTCCTTTCTTCATTTGCAAGTATGTGTGCATGTAAGTAAAACATATACATAGTTGCTAATTAAGATTTGCTACTATACAAAGAAAAAAGAAACTGTTGATTACAGAAGGAGTTCGATAACATGAGTTCCTAGTGAACTCTAAATCCTACCCTAAGCTAAAAATATCTGCCGTCAGTCCCTCTTGGACTTCTTGGGGTTAGGCTCCTACTCTTCGCCAGATCACGAGGGCTCGTCGTCTTGTTCAACCTCATAATCCTCTTCCTCGGGGTCGGAGGATGACTCCACTACCAAAGGCTCGGTCAATCCACTAGGCTTGCAATAGGTCTTGCAAAATACTGCCGCAACCCTAGAAGATTGGCGTACTAATTTCTTCGGTGTAGGAGTTGGGGCTTTTCCCTTGCTCTCGCTAACGTCCTCCTTCTCTTTTGGTGGTGCATACTCCGATTTGCAAATTAGCCTCAAGGGTCTTAACTTGTCGCACTTTTCTTCCTCCGACCTCCCGTCCAAAATGCTAGAGCTCCTCTCTTAGGGGTTTGAGTTACAGCAGCACAGTAGCAAGCTCCACAAAACTCTATCCACTACTCAATCTACCTCCCGAAGGTGGCATCGATGGAGTAGGGGGTGTAGGCACCTCTATCATCTCAGTAGACGACCCATACACCTCTTGTAGGTCCCGCAAGGTTGATACCATGTACTTTAGACAGTCTATCATTCGACAAGCATCCTTCAGCATCGAGCTCGGGACCTACAAATGAAGATCATAGGGTTAAAGCCAAGTATAAAGAGTCAAATTGCATAAAAGACAATATTTGAGATTACCGTTTTGACTCGAGCAAGCTCCTTGAGTCCAAACACATCATCGTGCTTCTTCAGCTGGGGAATCGATTCGGTCCCCTCTCCATTTTACATTAAGAACACATGCACTATCCAGGAAAGGAAATGAATATCCTCTGTAGACTCCTCCTCCTACTTCCCCTTGCCCTTTCAATCACAAGCCACCCTAGCCCGATGAATCCTCCTCGTGGACTAAGGGAATAATTATTCCACCTTATGTCCTCAACAACAAAACTCAATAAGGAATACCGGATCGGAAGATCAACCGGTGTTCAAACATAACAACAAGAGTTCAACATAACATCATTAACAGGGCGGACTCGGGAGAAGTTTTCCACAAGCACTCAACAACGTTCTTACATAAGAGAAATGTCGATTACCAATAGGTGCCGGCATTTCACAACAACAACGCAACAATCTCCACAACATCATGATCAACGATAGGGCGGACTCAGGAGAAGTTTAACCACAAGTCCTCAATGGTGTTCTCAAACAGGAGAGATATCGGCTATCAATAATTCCCAACATCTCACAATAACAACCAACAACGCCTACGCAATATCACCACCAACGTCATGTATGCTAATCGAATCGAATCATAGCATACTAGGACACGCATCATCCTCATTAAATTTCCATCAACGGGGCGGACTAAGGAAATTTATTTTACCTTAAGTCCTCAACAACATAATTCAATAAATGAATACCGATCACAATAACTACTGGTGCCCAATCATAACAACAAGAGTTTAACATAAACGTTATCAACATGCCATGCTAACTGAAACAAGTAATTAGAACATCATAACCGCATTATCCTTAGCTGATTGGCTTATAGCCGAAGCAACTCGCAACCTCTAATCGCAACGAGCGGGATCACCTAATCAAATAAGACCTTGCTCGTCAGGCATCATTTAAACATCCATGCACACTTTATTCTACCCCTTCCCATTTAACCGTTCCTAGCGTCTTACGACAACTAGTTAATTTGATTCGATAACCACATCCTTAACCTAACCTTATCGGTGCATTATCGATAACAAGCCTCCCATTTTCGACGTATTAACACCATTCCCCACTTCCCACCACTCTAGACGCATAACAGCGCGTGTTTTTTCCAAAAATTTAACGTCAACATGGCAAATTACCAAAATACCCCCTAATGGCCACTACATCACCAACACCCCAAAACCGCTTCAAAACTACTTTTTAGATGTACTACATCATTTATAGGCCAAATAGTCCCTAAAAAAAATTAAAGGGGGAAATTACCAAAACACCCCCTGACTTATGTAAAATTACCAAAACACCCCCTCGCCCTAACAACATCTGAATACTATTTTCAAATAACCTTTTCAAATGTCTTCCACCCCTTCCCGGATCAAAAAGTCCTTCAAAAAATTTTCTAGGGAAAGTTACCAAAATACCCCATTTGGGTGGCAAATTACCAAAATGCCCCCCTGGGGATTCCTGGCACTAAAAAAATCTCAAAAATACTTTAAAATGTTATTTTAAGCATCCTGAAATTATTTATCAGCTAAACAGTATTTTAGAAAAAAATTGCCCAAAAACCCTGAAATGGCGTCCGGACCCCGCGCTTAAAAGTCGGTTCGGCCAAAAAAAGCTATCAACTTTGGAATGACTCAAAATTTTGGGAAATGAAAAACCTCAACATCCTAGGGTCCTCATAAAAATTTTGTGTGAAACCGAGCTAGTTTTGATATTTTATATTTCACTATAACGTTTCAAAATTCCCCGTGTCGGTTAACCTTATCCCGGCCTTGGAAAAATCCGAACTCTTTCCAAAGATCAGGTCTCTTAAAAATAACTAGGAATTTTTATTTTTTTTTGCACTTCGGCTAAATTTGACCCTAACTATTTTTAAAATTTTGAAATCCAAACTGATTAATTAATTTTCACCTTTAGCGACATTTACGATTACTGTTCACATTAAAACACACATTATTTCACCTCCAAAGCACACAGTCTTCATCTTCAACTTCACTTCCTCTCTCTACCAAATGCAAAACCCACTCAACTTCCACAATTTCTTCCATTTTCATGAGCAAACCCACCATAATCCAACCCTCAACACCTTTTTAGCATACATTACAACACATTAAACCACCCAAAATCTTCATTCAAATCCATCCGTAACACACCCACATACACACACTTAGAACAGAAACTAAACACGCACGAAACACAGAAATCCTAACCAATTTTCTTCCTTTTTTTCTTCCTAAACTCACATAAACACAAAACACAACATGATTCCATCCAAATCCCCCCCCCCCCTGCCGAACCCATATACACACACAGTGACATACACTTATACACAGAGCATCTTTAACCAAAAACCAACAAATTTTATACAGGATTACGCATAATTAATCCAAAGAATAGAGATTACCCTGTTAGGGTTTGAAAATCCTTTAATTTTCCTTCCTCTCTTTTTCCTTTTTCTCTCTTTTTCCTTTTTTATCTTCTTCTTTCCCTCTCTGCTCTGTTTTTTCTTCACTGTTGACGACTTCTCTTATTTATATTTTCCACCCTATAATTTCTTTTATAATTTTCTTTCATTAATCCTTATCCCACAATACTTTATAATTTATTATACTTGGTCAGCATAAACCTAACTAGGAGGTGGCAGCTCGTGGACCATTTTCTCCAAAATTTGTGACACTTATACCAACTTTTCAAAAATTACACTTTAGACCCTAAAGTTTTTCAAAATTGTATTTTGACCCCTCTACTTTAGAAAAATTACACTTTGACGGTTTGACCCCAAGGTCACACTAACCCCTTATTTAACCCCTAACACTTCATTATCATCAAAATGATGCTACTTAATAAAAATAGCACCCATTAATTAATCTAATTCACGGTTAGATTAATTTTCGGTATTTTCAGGGTATCACATTCTCTCCCCCTAAAATAAATTTCGTCCTCGAAATAGGGACAAACCTCATTCTGTAAACGGATGCGGATATCTCTACCACATCAATGCTTCGGGTTCCCACGTGGCTTCCTTTACGACATGTTTTCTCCAGACGGCTTTAACCAACGGTATTACTTTAAGACATAATACTTGTTCCTCTTCATCAATTACCTCTATTGGTGCCTCCTGATACGAGATATTATCTCGAATTTCAACATGTTCCAATTGGATCCCGTGCATAGGATTGGGTTCATACTTCCTCAAAATTTGCACGTGATACGCGTTATGCAATGAACTCAATCCTTGACATGGATCAAGCCTGTACGCTATCTTCTCAATCCTAGACAGGATTTTAAATGGTCCGATGAACCTCAAACTTAACTTTCCCCACTCTCTAAATTACATGATTCCTTTCCACGGTGACATTTATAAAATTTACTAGGTCACCTACTTCAAACTCCAACATCCTACGCCTCTTGTCAGCATAGCGTTTCTGCAGTAAGATTTCTCTCTCGGATAACAGTTACCTTGTTTTCTATTTCTTTGCACAGTCTCGTGCGAAATAGTATTTGTTTCCCCAAATAGATTCTAATAAATTAACATGCAACATTTTTGGTTGAGGATATCTGTTCATCCCAATGCTCTGCAAAAATAAATAATGCAGGCCTTCAACACTCTTGCAATATTTATATCGTACGTCCCGACTAGCCACCCGTCTGAGGTAAAAGGTTGTTCTCATGGTCAACTTCGTTTTCATTTCTTCCTGCAAACTTTTCTAAATTCTAAAGATGAACCTTTCATTTCTGTCGGACACAGTAGTTAGTGGAATTCCGTAACGACCAACTACTCGCGTAATATAAGTTGGGCAAGTCATTCAGAAGAATATTCTTCCCGGATAAGAATGAATCAGGACGTCTTAGTCAACATATCCACTAAAACCTAGATAGACGTATATCTCTTAGTTGTTCGTGGTAACCATTAACACCAAAATTCATCGTCACGTGTTCCTATTTCCACTCTGGTACAAAGAGTGGTTGCACTATTCGGCAATCTTTTCATGATCCGCTTTTACCTGTTGGCAGGTTAATAATTGGGATACAAACTTTGATATATCCTTCTTCATGCTATGCCACCCAAAATTTGGCCGGGACTCACAGTTAATTTTTGTCTCCCCTGAGTAAATCGATACCTCAAACTATGGCTACCCTTATAATTCCTCCTCTCAATTCATCATTAGGAGGAACATATATCCGACCTTCATATTCGTAATTACCATCCTCATCGCATTCCAAATTCCATTTTCATTTCTTTTGAAACCTTGCTGGATTTTGTGCGTCTTTTCATATTATTCTTGAGCTTCCTTGATCCAATCAGGAAGGGTCGGTCGTATTTTTATGTGAGACAGGTTGTTACTTCCTATTCTCCTTACTCGAACTTGGACTTTGATTTGTTCGCATTCTTATTAACTTGGCGTAGTAATCATCGCAATCAGTTTTCTCCAACAGGGAATCTTAGAGATATTGTCAATAACTCCCTGGTATCCTCTGACTGAACTTAGGAAGCTACTAATCTCAACGCCGATTTTTACAATGTTCGCCATTTGTCACCTTTTCAACTTTACCCAGATATTCTAACCTAGTTCCGCATCAATCCTATACATCCAAATTTCCTAGTAAAAATTCACATTCCTTGAATTTGACATATAACTTACAAC
The DNA here is from genome assembly GCA_033065855.1 of Escallonia rubra. Taxonomy (NCBI): domain Eukaryota; kingdom Viridiplantae; phylum Streptophyta; class Magnoliopsida; order Escalloniales; family Escalloniaceae; genus Escallonia; species Escallonia rubra. The sequence continues at coordinate 464,413 of JAVXUO010002370.1, forward strand.
ACATTAAACAGCCCAAAATCTCCGTCTCAATCCCTCTGTAATGCACCCACATACACACACTTAGAACATACACTAAACACACACGAAACACTGAAATCCCAACCAATTCCATCAAAATCCCCCCCCCCCCCGAACCCATATGCACACACAGTGACATACACATATAAACACGGAGCATCTTCAACCAAAAACCCACAAATTTTATACAAGGATTACACATAATTTATCCAAAGAAGAGGGATTACCTTGTTAGGGTTTGAAAATCCTTTTTTTTCCTTCCTTTCTTCTCCCTTTTCCCTCTTTTCTTCTCTTTTCTCTTCTTCTTTCCTTCTCTGCTCTGTTTCTTCTTCACAGTCACTGTTCACAGCTTCTCTGATTCATATTTTCCACCCCACAATTTCTTTTATAATTTTCTTTTATTAATCCCTATCCCACAATACTTTATAATTTATTACACTTGGTCAGCATAAACCTAACTAGGAGGTGGCAGCTCGTGGACCATTTTCTCCAAAATTTGTGACACTTATACCAACTTTTCAAAAATTGCACTTTAGTCCCTAAAGTTTCCCAAAATTGCATTTTGACACTTATACCAATTTTTGAAAAATTACACTTTGACTCCAAGGCCACACTAACCCCTCATTTAACCCCCTAACATTTCATTATCATCAAATGATGCTACTTAATAAAAATAGCTCCCATTAATTAATCTAATGATAAGATTAATTTTTGGTATTTTCAGGGGTATCACAGGAGTACCGTTACTGAATAACGCCTCCTGCAAGACCTACAATAAGAATTCACGGAAATATTGATGAAAGAACGCCTCATCGGTGCCCACGAGAGTCATACCCTTGTAGTGAGAATGAAGGGTACCGAACAAAATAGAGCCTCCCTCCTTACAGATGGCTCGAAACCAAGTAACCACACCACGAGGTCTTTGTCCTTGTCATTGTCAAGATCATAAGCCTATGGGATAGGCCTCCCTTAAATGTGAATACTCATGAAATTCATGAAGTCGTACGGGGTAAGCATGGTTTAACGACCCGAACCCACGGGTGAGCTTGTGAGCCAGGTCCGTGACTGGCCGCAAGCCCACTAAACCTCCACCAAAAGGCTCTGCCAGACCTACTAAAACCTGTAAACAAGATTTATTCAACCCCTTTATTCTATGACATTAAATGGTTACTAAGAGCCACACTTGAGGATTCTTCAATTGTCGCTAACAACATTTTCGAAACATCCCCGATTGATAATAAAAATGAAATTCGTTGAGTTATACGCTCCTTACAAAATTTTAACAATCCTGGCAACATAAGAAATGATAATCATCAGGTTTAAAGGGAAACTTTGTTACTCTTGCAATTGTCCTCTGGCGCATCTACCTCGTGTTTCTTGTAAGGGTTGGCTTTCTCTAGATGGCCACCTAAAAAATAAGGGAATGAGCTAAAGCCCAGCAAGCATGTATACCATACCCCCAAAATTGGTTTTGGGGTTTATGAAAACATGTCATGGATTTTCTTTTTCAAGATCAGGGATTAAGATCACTTGTAACAAAGTGAGCTATATATTTCCTATTTATACAGTGTACCTGCACAAATAGTTCTCAAAATTGAAACATGTAGCCAAAAAGGTTCATCATACAACTATTATGGTTTAACCTAGGGATAACTACAGTAAAGTCCTTGAGGTTAGGGTGAAATTATAGTTAAGGAAACTAAGTTTCAAAATGTAACATGCCGTGACCAAAAACTTTAAAAATGTATCAGTCGTGTCCATCTATCCCAGATCCGTTTAAAAGATGTTCCTTTTGGCTGATGTCATCCATAAGTATTTTTAAATGCCAATACTACCCTTATATTGTATATACATGATATAATACTGTACAAAAATCTAAAACTTAAATTTTAATTTGGGTCAAATACATTTTTTTCAAAAAAACTGGTTCTGTCTCCAAATGTATTTAGAAACCCTAAGAAAAGTTCCAGATCTGAAATCTCATTCCCTTATTTTTTTTCAATTTTGAAAACTGTTTGTGCAAGTACACTAACTATAATTTCACCCTCACACACCCACGTCGCCGGCAGCCGCATCCCATTGCAATTTATGAGATCTCATTCTTGCTCAGCAAAAATAGGGGCTAAATGGAGGAAGGCTAAGCTTGCACCCGCCAACAGCCCCTTCCCGCCGAATGCCATGGTGGACGACTCACCACCCCTGTCTAAGCAGTTGTCGGATCGCTCCACTCTCGCCCTCTATTTCTTCGGCGAGCCGACCAGCTGCGGGGAGCAGGCTGCGGCTGTCCAAGAGCTTCAACAGATCAAAACTGCCCACTTCACACCAACCCCCTCCTCCTCTTTACAACTTTCCAGAGTCCACATCATTCGATCTCTTTAAACCTTTAATTTGTGTAATTTGTCCATGAGGTTAGGGTTTGTCTATAAATTGGGTTCAAATTTGGGTATTGTATATGGAAAGTTTTGGATAAATTGAGTTGTGAGATTCATCTGCCAAGTTTGAGCCAATTTCTTTGCCGTTATGGGTAGATCTAGAATTGAATCATGAATTACCAAGTTTTTGAGGAAGAGAAAAAGGAAGAGAAAGAAGAGGAGATGAAGTAGTGGACTTTGAAAGAAATTAACCTTATAACTCAAAGGCAATAAAGTCATTTTCTTAAAATCGTTGGGTTTTTTAAGATTTCGTTTGGCCAACGAATATAAGTGTAATTTGTCCAAACTAATGAACACGCTTGTAATTTTACCCTAACCTCAACGACTTCACTGTAATTATCCATTTAACCTACTACTTCAGTATGCTGCAGTCAGCATACATAACCCTGCTGACTAGGGCCTGGAATCCCTCATCCATCTCGGGATAAATAACCGGTGGAAGCAGGGGTGACCACTTTCAAGGGTAATGTGTATTACGTCAACGTACATAGCCCCATTTAGCATGACATGAAATCCAACTTTCCCCCATTGGATATATGGCACAACAACCAGACAAAAATCTTCATCTCATTCAACGTAAACCAAATTTAAAAACAACTAAGAATATAGGCATCCCATGGAAACATTATTTCATTTTCTTGTCAAACAATTAACACGAAAAAAATAGCATGTAAAAAGGCTTTAAATCTTCCAGCTGGTACAAATCATGTATACATATACATAGAGTGGAAAATAGGGTATACGTAGGGACATGGCAGGAGTACTTACCTGAATTGCTAACCGGGTTTCGCACTAGTTCGAATAACGGTTCTAACCCTTGTCTATCAGACTCTAAATGATAAAATGCACAGGTATTAATTCTTGATGCCCAACATGCATGCTCACTAAATTTTGCTTCCAAGTAAGGAAAATTACCAAAACACCTCTGGACTTATGTAAAATTACCAAAATATCCCTGACAACTAATATGCAAATACGCACCCAAACTAGCCTAAAACATTTTCTTAAGCCACTAGATGGGTTTTGTCGAACTGAAAAGTCCTTTCGGGGATTTTTCACTCGAAAATCCCTAATTGACATTTAACTGAGCGCTCCGAAAACGGTTTTGCTAAAAATAGCTATGGGTTTCAGAATGCCCCGAAACTTTATAAATTAGATAATCTCACCATTCTAAGGTCCTCATAAAATTTCTACGCTAAATTGCGCTCGTTTGCTATTTTTGAATTCACCGTAATATTTTTCATTGACCGCATCAATTTACCCCTTTCGCAACTTCGGAAAATTCTGAAATTTTTCCACATCATAGATTTTTTAAAATTTAGGAGGGCCTACTGTTTTGAGCTTGGCCAAAATACACTCAAAAAAATCTTTTAAAAATTTGGGCAATAGACTGATCTATAATTCTATAAAACAACATTTTTCAGCAAAAATGAGTTTTGTACATTGTGACCATTTTGAAGCCAAAACATGAAGAATCCATGAAAACTCAAAATTGAAATAGACTTTTTGAGGTTTTTAGAGAGATAAGAATCACTAAAAATCAATAAATAATGAATATCCTATAGCAAATCAAAGTGACTGATGGAAACAACACATCTCTGCGCAGACCAGTTTTGTTCAACAATTATTTTAAAGCAGAAACATAACGAATATCAGAAAATTTAAAACTACAAAGTTAGAGTAGCCTTTCAGAAATTTCTAGAAATATAATAGTCACAAAAAACTAATTAGTAATGAATTTTTTATGGCAAATCGAAGTGACTGGCAGAAATTGAAATTTTTTGGACTTTTACAGAGCATTGAGTTTAAGGTCATTTTTTGAAAACTTTAAACTGAAAGATTCAAGTGGATAGAACAACGTTTTCTGAAAATTTAAAAGACTTCAATCGAATAAGTAACGAATGAGATATTTACAGTTAAATCGGTTACTTACTTACCGCGAACTCGCTGGAATTTTGGTCTCTCCCTGTCTCTTTCTCTATCTCTCTCTCTCTCTCAAGGGTTTATGTATGAAGAGGGAGAGAAAAAGAATGGATGGTTGAATCATAACCTATCACACACATATACCCTAAAAGGAAAATTACTAACCCCCCCCCCCCCCCCCCCCCCCACACACACACACACACTTTAGTTATTTTCCCTAGTTCAACCAAAACATTTTAATATTTTGGAAAGACCCCAAAACTAATTAGATCAAAGAAAAAATATGAATTGCCGACAAAAATAAAAATTCAGGGTGTTACATTCTCCCCAGAAAGAATTATGTCTTCGTAATTTAACGTGCCTTATACTTTCTTAAAAAATAACTTCTTGCCTTGTCTTCGTTTATGAAAATTTTACCCTGATAGCAACCAGTAAAATGGCCCAGCACTATCTGACTCTGCATCGCAGTTCATGCCTATGAAAATCCATCCATCAGGATTTTCTTGTAAAATTGTAATGCTTAGCTTGGACCTATTAGATCACCACTTATGCTATTATAGTCACCAACTTCAAGAGACCACATTACCTTTCAAAAGTCCCAAGGCATGTGCATTTTGAACTTGCAAACTACAGTCTTGCATTATCTATGTCTAGCCATTAAGTTACCAACTCATCCACAACCCTGATTAATTTTAATTTTCCTTTTCAACTAGAAATAGAACTTTCCCGCCATCAAGGGCTAACTTACTAAATGAAAGATTCCTCGTAAATGTTTGACATAATCAGAAAGACACGAATAACAACCATCAGTCACAAATTTTGAGAGCTTCCAATGTGTCACCACACTACAGGTGTGGTGCACTGCATCGAGAAAAAATCCCCAAAAAAGAGGATTATTAGGGAGTCGCCATCTTATTTTATTTGAAACAAAATAAGAAAAACTGAAAAATGACTCTAAAGGTGTCTAAGAAGACAATTGCTCTATCGAAACAAAGAGAGGGGTTCGGGTACTAAGTTATGCAACGAAGAGGTGTTAGGCATCCATCGCGCCTTTTCGGTCTCTACTTCATTTTTAATGACTTTTGGCCTAAATTACAAATAATACATAGTATGACAAGACTCACCCTAAGTTTATTTTTGTTGTTTTGATTTGAACTCGATAACTGGGGTCAAGTGGCCTATGTATCCAATCGGACCTAATTGGAATCAAAACCACGTAGTTCGAGTCTAGTCCTGCAGAAATTAATCTACAATTCGAACCTAGACTTGGACTAGAAAAGACTCTTTTTGTTTTGAAATGAAATGCGACTGCGGGAAAAGGATGACAATCTATATGATTTTTACCTTATGAAAGTTGGTAAAGATTTACCTCGAGATACAGCCTGCCTTGAAGAATTGGGAATGTTCTCTATAGAATCCACGATGCAAAGGATCAAAACTATGCTTTCAGAGTGATTTGAATGCCTAATATTCTCAAGAGAGGCTGGACATCACTTCACGAGAAAATGGCGTACAAATTCTAAAGAGAATAAGCTTTGGACTTGGTGTTTCCAACCGAAGTCTGACCCTTGCTCAGGGTCGCAGAATCTAGTATGATTGGCAAAGCCAATCTGCATGGCTGGAGATAAGTCAGAATAAATGATAAAATTGCAGATTGACAAAAGTCAACTCCCGACCGGTTAGTAAAAAACCAGCCGGTTGACCCCATTAATTAAAAATATTTTTCCCGAATTTTGGGGCATTATCTGACCGTAATTTTGGTAATTATCTCAAAAATCACTAATGGGATGTACCAGATATAGGATAAGTCATTCTTTAACCACAAAATAGATTGATTTGATCTTTATTATATCAAGGATAATCATGGATTATTTCCCCAACCATCTAGACAAATTATATCAATTATCTAGTCCATGGACTGAATTTGGCCTAAATGGACTAGACCAACGCAGTGGACTGGACTGACGGACTGGACGGGATATGCAACTGGACCATTAAACGGGACTAGACAACATTAATTAATTAAAACTGGACTGAATTACTTAATTAAATCACATTACTACACCCAAGCTAAATAATGTGTTTTAATAAATAATAAAGCCCACTATTTAATTAATTAAAAATGCCACAAAAATGAAGTGTATATACAGAGCCTCTCAGGGATGGAGCATGTGTGTAGGCGTGCATCACCGAAAACAAAGGAAAATTCATTTTTGTAGTAAAAATATGAAAAAAAGACCACATGACTGAAGGACAGACTCCCAGACTCACACAGATATGAGGTTGGACCTTTGCAGGCTTCTTATATATCCTCCCAGTAGCAATCGGACTAACATAGTTCGATGGAATACATATATTATTCAAAGCCGGAGCCAACAATAACAATGGATGGTCGTTGAACAATATACGAAAGGAAATTTTGCATGTTACCAGAGCCACTAAAATCGATTTGAGTGGTCGACAGACATAATTCATGTCTATATATCGGAAGCCCTCAAATTGATTTAAAAGGGTTGTCTAGCCATGTGGAGGAAATAGTAAATCTACCCATTACCCAAGAAAAATGTAACATTCTGAAAATTCGAAGCTCCGTCATCCCAAACTCCCGGATCGTTAACCTTCCACATCACATCAAACCTGTCAAATCCTGTTTACTATCACATACTTCAAAGCATCTAATCCAACATCAACTCAAATTCTTCAAAATACAAGATTTCAAAATTGCTTAAGCTTAAACTATTAAAACATAGGTTCTTTACAAACTCGAGTTCTTATAGAACGAGTTGATAATACCGACGCACGTAGGGGTCTCACTACACAGTAATGGTGGGTTCACCAGAATCTCACACAGACTCTAAACCCATTCCCAAGCATGCTACATCTGATCATTACCTGCATAAAGGAGTCAAACGAAGGGTGAGCTTCTGAGAGCTCAGTAAGGTCGTACAAGGAAAACCGAAAGAATTACAAAACGATTCAAAAGAATCCAACTGACAATGATTTTCAAAAATATTTCAAACGATCTAAATAGTTTGATGATTTAAAAAATGATCAAAGTTCATCATAAATAAATATCAAAATAAACATTAACAATCATGACAGGTTCTGAATCGATCATTAAAACATCATTTTTAAATCCATCATTCCAAAATACAATGATGGTTTTCCAAAGGATTTTAAAACGAGTTGAACAGTAATTTGGGGAGGGATTTCAAACAAGCACAAACTATTTGAGAAAATATTTTCCGATCATTTCCGAGATAATCATTGTAAGATACAATGTAAACAAATTTAAAGATGTTGACCTTGGGCAGATGTGATGCCATTAAGGTAATGCACAATATGGTGTACACATGCATGATGAACGTTACTAGTCCCAGTGGGTACTAGCCTACGATCCATGCAGGAAGAAACCAACCTTATAATGCCTGCCTCAAAACAGACCAACATGTCATCACAAAAACAACAATAATAATGAGCATTAACATGAACTCAATTAACCAAAAGAAAGAATACAACAATTATCGAATTTGCTCAGCATGCAATAACAGGCAAGTATCGATAAGATTTCTAAATAATCAATCCAGGTTCAATGTTGAGCTTTTCTTGGCAACAACATGCTGATATCAATACGTAATTCAGTGTTCGACATTAGCTATAAGTAAATCGAAAGGATACTTACAAGTACGATTTATCGAAATAAGGGTTTGGACGAAAGTCCTTACCCAGGGTTCGGATAGAAATCCTCACTTGGATCCGAAGCTGAGCTAGTCTAACCGGAAAGTCTGTTGCTTTAACCTAAATAGAATAATCAAATCACCAGAACATAGCCTACACGACGATATTATAAACTCAATACGGGCTCACGTATACTCCTAGAACGACCCCCTCATCGGGTATGTAAAATTACCAAAATGCCCCTCCCACACTTGAATCACCAAATAAGCCTTCCCATAAGTAAATCTCTCAAATAACCTTACTGTATGTAAACTTACCCAAAAATACCTTTTATTGGTAAAATTACCAAAATACCCCATCTGGGTTACAAATTACTAAAATACCCTATGGAGTTCCCGGCACTAGAAAAATCTCAAAAAATACTTTAAAACACTATCTGAAGCATCCAGAAGTCAATTTTGGGCTAAAAAGTATTTTAGAAAATTTTCACTCGAAAATCATGAACCAGTGTTTAGACCGAGCGCTCAGAAGCCAATTTCATTTAAAAGGCCTATCAACCTCAGAATGGCACGGAATTTTAAATAATAAAATATCTCAGTAAAATAAGGTTTCTGTAAAAATTTTAAATTAAAATAACTTGATTTACTATGTTAAATAAATCAAGAATTTCTCCTAATTGGTACCCTAATTTAGCGTCCTTCGCGAACACCGAAAATTCACAATTTTTTTTTCACAACGTATCTCTCATGAAAATAATGGGGGTTACTGTTTTAGACTTGGTCAAATTATGAACCTAACTATTTGCAAAAATTCGGATTAAAACTGCCTAATTAATTTTCTATCTTTAGCGACAATAACACTTATTATTCAAATCAAAGTGCACACTATCTCACTTAAACACACACACACACACCTGTCTTCTTCACCCAGCTGCCAAACCCATATTACACACACACTATAACCACACACGCATTAATTACACAATAACACACTATAACCACACACGCATAGCCCCTCACACTAACCCCAGAATACACACAAGCATAGCCCCTCACACTAATCCGCTAGCTTCTATACACACAGATTCCGAACATAATATACCCACAAACACACAATTGAATCATCCAACACAACTGCATCACCCATAACACGGTTGCCATAGCAGAAGTGCTTCACTCACGCACAACCTATATATAACCCATAGAAACACACGTTGCTACCCAAGAACACACACTACACCCCTTGAACACACACTAATACACATCATACCACCCAACACACCCGAACCTAGGCAGTGAGCACTCACATAAACACACAACTACACACACAATAAACACACAAACACACACTAAATTCAAACCCTAGAAGAGAAGAGATTACCTTGAACAATCTCCATCAACTTCTTCCACATTTCCTCCCTGATTCCTTCTTCCCTGAGCCCCATTCTTTTCATGCTTCTTATCCTCTGTTTTTGTTTTCTATTCTTGTTCTGTTTGTTTTTTTCCCTTTATTTTCTTGTTTACTGTCCACCCTAATTTTTTTCTCTTTTCGATCTTTTCACTTCATTTAATACCCCTTAATTTAATATTACATTGCCTTAGTCATCAAATGCACAAGTAGGAGGTGGCAACTATATATGACTTGATTTCCAAAATCTTGACACATAACTGCCATTTTTCCAAAATTGTAAAATAGCCCCCAAAGTTTTTTGAAATTACAAAATGATCCCAGAAGTTTTCAAAATTGCTTTTTTGTCCCAAAAATGTTTCTAATATTTATTAATTTAACATTGACCCTAGATATCACCAAAATATATATACATACCACTCATTTCATTATTTTTCATATAAGAACAATAGTTTACATTTTAGTCCCCAAAAGTTTCCCATATTCAAAAATGGCCCCAAAAACTTTACAAAATTATATTTTCACCCCAAAATCATTTTAACATTCCATACTCTACTAATACCCAAGCATTGCTCAAAATTAATGCATGTTTATTTATTTACTTTTTTCGGTCACAGATAATTATTTTAAACAACTCTAAAAATGCGGGATATTACATAAAATTTTACTATTATCGGAAACACTGAAATCAATTTGAGTGGTCAACAATACAATTTATGTCTAGATAGCAGAGCCCCCAAATCAATTTGAAAGGATCGGCTAAACATATAAAAGAATCTTGTATGTTACCGCAGCCCCCAAGTCAAAGGGTATGTCGACATACAAGATGAAAAGGACTCTGACTATTGAGGAAGCCCCCGAATCGGTTCCAAATGGTCAACATGCAAAATAGGCATAACTCTGAATGTTGTTGGAGCCCCCAAATCGTTTTAAAAGGGTCGAAGAACAGAGTGAAAACTTCAACTGGTAACCAAAACTGGAAATGTCATGGAGACAATTGATCATTGAATGTGAATGAGTCAATTCACTTCATAGGGAGATACTGTTGCAACTGGCAACGAACTCGGGATCCTGCATTAGCCTTACACCGTACAAGAACCGTTTGATAGAGCAATAGATTCGGAAGAACATTGGTTAGGAAACAACCAAGGGATATCATGTCAGGCATGCATAGGCAAGCATGCATGCACATAAATACTAGATGAAAGACGCCCTCAGGCGAATGCACATGCATCAGACAATAATGCACAAGCAAGTAAACGTAAATTTATACAGAGTATATCAATATCCAAACATGACAACATACAATCATGCAAAAAAGGAATTGAAAAAAGATCCCAAAACCAGTGGGTTGATAAGAACCGATGAGAGATTTGAAGTTTTGAAATTTTAAGTTGAAAACCAGTCGGTTAGTCAGCAAGTTTTAAAAATTTTGGAAAATTTTGGCATAAAAACCTACCAGTTAGTCAAAGGATTTGGGATTTTTGAAATTTGAAAGTTTAAAACCCGGTCGGTTAGTCAAAGACTTTGACCGACCTAAATGATAGAAATGTGGCGGCCCATTTTCGTGTGTGATTTTAGGATTTTTTTTAGAACATATTTAATCCATATCCACTCCAATCTCTCTCAAATTCTTTCTCTCTAGGAGTTCTAGTTTATCCATTATAACCCTGATCACACTCTTATCATATAAATATAACCAATTTCTTCTCTGTCTTTCTCAATGTCACCCAAACATGGAGGATTATATGCGAACTCTTTGAGGACACGAGGGAGGCCCTCAAATCCGCAAATCTCAAGATTCCAACCGAAGAATCAAGCCGATGATCATTCGTTGCTCACCTCGGAGTAGACACCCATCTTAGCGCGTTATTCTTTACAACGGAGGGTTTGCTCGAATGTTCCTTCTAGACACATACTATTTCACATTATTTGACACATACACCATTCCCATGCACAATAGGTCTCATGCTTTGGGGTTTTCATGCAATTCCTTCATCAATCGGATGGTTCCTTAGGTTTTCTTCTTTGTTTTGTGAATTGGCAACTCTTTCCTATTAACATGTAATGTATGGGCTCCCCAAACGTTATGTGGGAGTGGTGGAGAACACTCTCTGATCTCATTAAGGACAGAATAATCGTTACGGACTTCCGTCCCTTCTTAGACGGATTACATGATTTTCTACGGAGTAAAAAGCATCTTTTATGTCCTACCAAGCGTTGGTGGGATTCCACCAACACTTTCCATATGCCGTTCAGGGAAGCCATGGTCACCTTTTTTGATTCCGCGAACATCACCAGTGTTCGATGTCGAGGGAGGCCTATTCCTTGGGCCCATGATCTGGACAAGGATTGAGACCTCGTGGTCTATCTGCTCGGCTACGAACCATCCTTCAAGAAGGGTGGTTTGATACTTTTGGGTTCCATCCATCTTCACTATGAGCACATAAATTTAGAGGTAATGAAGCCTGCAACGATTGACCAGCTATTTGGGGTGTTTTGCTTTACGCTCTCGGGGAACCCTGTTTAGCAATGAGCATGCCTCCATCCAGCTATGGTGCCTTCGGGCCCTGGAGGTGATCGATGATATTGGAGAGTACGACTGGGGTACTCCCGCTCTGGCTTATCTGTACAGATTGACGAGTGTTGTGTCCCGGAGGCAGTTGTTGAGCTTCAATGCTTATCCTTGACATATACTCACACGGGCCTTGTTTACTCTCACAGATTTGGGCTTTTGAGGTGTTGGGTTCTTGTGCCCCTTGACTTGCAGAGACGGCATCTGATGTGACTACACCAGCGATGACTCAGTGGAACTTTGAGATGAAAGGAGCGGATTCTCAAAGTTCATGCATCGGGATAGCTTCAACAGGTTGAGAGTGTGCCTAGTAAGAAGTCTTCTAGAGTGTTTGATTTTCTTTCCTAGGACATGTTTGTTGAATTCTCGCACTTCTTTTTTGCTCTTAGGAGTCCCTGTCTCGACGGTGGGCAAAGTGGGGGAATATACTAAGGAGCTGGTACGCACTCGGTGCCAGATGTTATTAATGGGACCTTCACAAGTGGAGTTCTACCTAGGATATAGAGTGCTTTCTCTGCATCACATGGAGGGCAAGGGCTTCAGGATATCAACAGCTCCTCCGAAGGAGATGTACCGCACTACAAAGTTGGATAAGGACTGAGGCAGAATCTGCTCAATGGGATCTCAGTATTATCCTACTTACGAGGTTCATGTGGGATGATCTGATGCCTTCCCAGACTTTGGAGATGCTAAAGAAAATTCAACGGGAAAAGGTGACCCAAGACAAAAAGGCAAGGGGAAGAAAGCGGAGGACTTAGCTGGAGGTCTTCCATTCCCTCCATGGACGTTGCATACTATCCTAAAATGAATACCCCTGAGTATGAACCTATCCCATGCCCTGCGAAGGATTCTGAGGTCTATGGCCTCAAGGAATAGACTTGAGCCCACACAGTAAACTCTAGACCCGATCTCATTTTATTTCTTTATATTATGCATGCAAAGTCTTGACTTGGTTTTTTTTCCTTAATGTAGGCACCTTGCTTCCTACTCAGAGATGCTTATAGGATGATACACAGCCTAAACGACATTGTGTCCACCTATCGGGACATGTTTGTATGGAACTTCGGAATAGACACCTACTTCTACCCCCTCAATGCCACCTTCCGGAGGTGGATCGAGTGGTCGATCGAGCTTGACAAAGCCCCAAGCCCTTACTGCTACTACCGCTTGTACCCCTAGGGAGACCTTAGTCCCTCCTAAAGGCAAGCGCGAGAAAAGTATCGTGGTGACCCGATCTTGGAAGAATGAGTCTCTAAAACCTAGACCGCCATCATCTAAGGGAAATGAAGTGGCTACCGAAAGCAAATGGAAGGCACCATCTCTTTTGTCGAAACGACCAATGCAGAAGTCATCCCGAGCTGCCGAGGAAGAGGATTATGCAAGGGGTGACGAGGAGGAAACAGAGGTAGAGGAAGTCAAAACAGAGGTCGAGGAGGAGCCCAGCCAGGAAGTCGAGGAAGAAACTCAGCAGGCCTCAGGATATAGCCATGAGGAAATGCCCATTGTTAGGAGATCCTGGATCAAGCCGTGAAGGTAACTACTGCTGTTAGCCCCTAGGTCTAAGGGTAGCCTATTTGTTAGGAAATTTTATAGGGTCCTTTAGGGAGTAAGATTTTCAAACAATGATGTTTTTTAACATTTATTTTTTTGTGCTTTATGTTGAAAACTATTAGCTAATTTCCTATGTTAAATGTGTACTATACTAAGGATATGACCGAAAAACAGGAGTTTGATGACTTGAGAATTGGGAATTGAGGACTAACAGGTACAGAGCCTAACAAAAACTAACTAACTGGCCAGTTAATCAGTGACCAAAAATCTCCTCGAGGGAAACCGACCAGTTGGTCAGAGCTTAAATTCAATTTTAAGGCCAAACCAGACGGTTGGTCAGAGATAAATTTGAATTTCAAGCCAAAACGGGTCGCTTGGTTAGAAGAAAATAAACTTTTTTCTTAAGATAATCGGACGGTTGATCAGAAACATGGACCACCAAATGTGAAAATAAAATAGGTGTAATATCCCACATCGGTTGTGGGAGAGTTTGCGATTGGCCTTATAAGACCCTGCCTATGAACTCATAAGTATCTACTTGGCTAGCCCTTTTGAGGAAGGCGATGCCTCGTGGTGGGGCCGTGGACCGGGTCGTTACAGATGGTTTCAGAGCCGACTCTCGAAAGCTCGGGCTGGACTGTCCAGTCGGGTTGCCAATGGTTGGGGGAAACGAAGGCAAGCCCCGGTATATCCCACATCAAGAGGATGGTTGGGGCAACGAAGGGTGAGCCGGGTATATCCCACATTGGCTAGAGAGGAAGATTCTGGGCTATGTGTGATCGAGCCTTAGTGAGGACGCTAGGAATAAGGTGGGGAGATTGTAATATCCCATATCGGTTGTGGGAGAGTTTGCGATTGGCCTTATAAGACCCCGTCTATGAACTCATAAGTACCAGACGGTTTGTCCGATAAAAAGTTATGAATTTTTAAAAATTTTGACTCTTAACTTTATACAACGCTACTCGTCTATATATACTCAGGACTCGTCCTTTCAAAGTAGAATTCATCTCTTCTTTACTTTTCAAAACACTCAATGGCCTTCAAAGATGATCCCACAATCTTCAAACTCCAATAACATGCATTCGTAGATTTCTTCAAAAAGATCGAATTGATCCATCTGGATGGGCGACTCAAGCTAAAATCCGTAATGAGCTTGTGGAGTGTGACAATTCATGAAGACATTGTCCAAGTCACTTACAAATTATGGGATGTTGAGGATCATGTTTTTCGCTTTGGTCTGATCGAGTTATGCCCTACTTTTGAAGAATTTTTTTCCCTGGTAGACATGCCAGCCAATCTTCTCATTGTTGTTCTGTCTGTTCAAGATTGTTATGTCAAGTCTCTCAAAACTCTGCTGAAGGTCCCGAAGGAGCGTTCCCGGTCTTTCATTCGGGGTGATGGTATCCAGCTCTCACCTCTGATAGAGCACTCTTCTGCCGAACCGCCTAGTCGTGATCAATAGTATGCTGATGGTCGGGTAGCTGCTCCGGCATTATGCTTGGTAGCCAAATATCTCACCTTTTTTTGGCCCTGGGGCTGCTGACGTGAAGCTGGCTGACGTTCTGGTTTAAGTGACCATGCAAGATAAAATTGTGATCCCTTTAGTGGTGGTTGAAACTCTGCTTGGCATCACCAATGTTCATAAAGATCCCGGTGTTCTATTCGGAGGTAATCCGTTGCTTTTGTACATGTGGCTGCTAGATCATATGCGCTTGATAGCCAAACCTACTACATTTGGGTATAGTCTGAGTGCTTTGGGTTCTCGGCCCATACTCTTGGAAAGTCGTTCTAGCATAAATGACTGGAATCACTTCTTCTTCATGCGAGATCCAAGGATGTCTATTAGTACTGTAAATGGTGGATGGCTCACGGGCCGGTTTTGAGAACAGCTGAATATCCCTGTGTTTACCTCCTAGGATTGCGCTACACATCTTTCTACTTTGCCTGCCGGATCCTTAGGCAGGTTGGTTATGAACAGGGGATTCCAAAAGCTTATGTGGAGTTTATAGGGGAGCAAGCCCTTACCTCTTCCATAATTGAGGTTGTTTTGTGAGACTGGGTGTCACGACCCGAACCCACGAGTGAGCCCGTGAGCTAGGCTCGTGACCGGCCGCAGGCCCATCCGAACATCCACCAGGACTCTGTCAAGCCTTACTACAACTTGTACACAAGAATCTATAACTAAGTAATTTAAAACTATCTCCTTGATAAGATTTCTAAAATCACACTTATAATTTCTCAATAAATCTCCAATGACATTCTTTATTTAACTACAAACATAGATCATTTTAAATCTGGTGGAGTCTAAGCTCCAAAAAAAATTCTCAAATTACAAATTTAGTACTAACATATCACCCAATGATTTATTAAATAATCTAAGAGTATTACAACTCTTCTAATAGTCGTCTACCGCATCTACATCCTCGTGACCCTCATCAGTGCCGGCTCCATCTAGATATTTGCCTAAAAATAATATTTAAAAGAGTGAGCTGGGGGCCCAGTAAATACACATACCATATCCCTAAAATAAGTTTTGGGATTCATAAAAACATGCCATGATTTTCTTCAAATTAAAACTGGTAAACATTTTCACAATAGATACTATACATCTATCTACTTTATGAAAGCAATTCATCAAACATTCTCAGAAACGAAGTATGATATCAAGTAGGCTCATTAACAACTATCACAGTTCATCATAACTTAGGTATGTTACGGTCAGCGTACATTCCCCCCTGACTAGGGCCCACAATCCCTACTCCACCCGGGATAAATATTATTCGGTCAGGGTATGCGCCCCCCCTGACTAGGGCCAACAATCCCTCCTTCGTCCGGGATACATATTGTTGTGGACGTAAGGGTGCACCACGAGCAACAATACTGTGCATCAACGTATCGTCCCGTTAACGAGGACCCAACAATCCAACTTTCTCCCGTGGATATGGGGCACAACAACCAAGCCAAAAATACCGTCTCATTCAACATAAGCCAACTTAAAACACTACTCAAAGAAAACATTCCATGGCATTTTTGAGGCATTTTTTCATCAATCAATTTATACAAAAGCAGTAGCATGTGAAAGGCTTTAAAACTTCTAATTGGAAAAATTCAGTTGTACATATACATAGACGAAAAATAGGGTATACAGAGGAATATGGCAGGAGTACTTACCTGGATAGCTATGCAATGCTACCAAATCTCGATCAATATTCTCTGAATTAACCTAGATTGGCAATCCATTTGTTAGAATACAATCTATACTACATTACTATAAACCTAATATCAACTACCCAAACTATGCTCGCTTCTAACTCCGAAATCGCTCAACTCAATTGCCAATATTCTCTGAATTTTTGAATATTTTCGAATTAAAATAATTTCTTTAAATGCAATAAAAACCCATAAATTGCCAAAATTGCTTCTAGCTGAAAATAAAGTCCCATAATGTTTGTAACAGCTTTAAAATATGTATAAACTTAAATCAGAAATTAAAAGGAATTAAAACTATTTTTAAATTATTCATTTTGCTAAAACCAATGCGATACAGAAACCATAGAAAATCAACTCCAAAAATCATCAAATTCAAACTGAGTTTTATTTATACCATAAATACATTGTTAAAAAATTTCCAAAATATTTTAATGAGTTTAAAGGCTCCAAAATAATTTTACAAGTCTAAGTTTACAGAAAATATTAAAAATACAAATAATTTCAGTAAATTACAAACTTTTTCCAGAAACTCTAATATAGGCTAAGCTATCATATTTTAAAATCTCACGCATAAATCATAATTGTACGTTACCCTATGCATGCATCATACTTAACGCTAACCGATACCCACTAATTACATACCCAAAACTCATTTCCATTTTTCTTCTCTGTAAGTCACAGCCCGGATCAAACTCCCACACTCATCTCACAGCTGTTCCCCCTTTCTTACACACATTTTTACATATTTAAAACATACACCGCATTCATTCACTCAACTTCAAAGTATGTAACAATTCTCACCCCCATTACCTCCAAAACACACCCATCCATATATGTGTTAATCTGCCCATGCCCCCTGCCGTAAAGTGGGTTTCCCTCCCCTTCTTCTCTTTTTCCATCAGTCAGATTGACACAATTGCACACTTGGGCACCCATTTACACAGTACACTACATATACAGTCATTCACTCCCATTACACACACATGAACTCACACAATCACATACTTACGCACCACTTTCACCCTCTCTCACACGGCAGCCCATCGCTGCCCCATTTCTCCATTTCTCTTGGGAGATTCCAACACACATACACTCACATAGCAGCTGCACAACCCTTCTTTTTCCACTCCCAAACACCATGCACACACACACCTTTCGCACATCTTCTTCCCCTCTTTTCAAGTTCCATTTTAGACATGCACAAGGCACCAAGCTGCCCTCACAAAGCACACAGCACACACTCTCACGGCACAATCAAACCACCATATTTCCCTACCTTCTCATCCGTTTTTCATAAGCCCACACACACATACAATAAACTCACTGATGCACACACCATTTTCTGTACGCACATAGGTTCAGTCACCTTTACTTCACACCCACATCTTCTTTGTTCAAAATTTAAACCACAACACACTTCATGGCAGCCCCTCCCTCCATTCCACACAACACACCCACTTTTCACACAAACAAGCACACACAACACTCACAAGGGCTGCCTTCACGGCAGTCCTCCCTCTCCAAAAGCCCATAAAAAATACACGCGCCTAACCCACATTCCCGTAACCCATCACACTACTCAAACAAACCCTCACCTTCTTATGGCAGCCATGGCTGCCTACCCACTAAACCGCTTCCCACGGCAGCTTCTTCTTGCTGCCTGCAACATTGAATTTTGACGGCACCATGCCCGCACGGCTGTACAGCCAGGCGCCATCTCTCGGTTTGAACCCACAAACGCACGGCCATGGTGGCCTCTCATTTGGTTCAGCCGTCTTCACCAACGGCACCCATACAAGACACATCATCCACCCTCTTTCACGTACAACTCGCCCATGCGCAATACCCACACAGAAACACCCACAAAACTCAAATAACTGAGGAGAATTAGAAAGGAAAAGAGAAGGAATTCTTACAGTGGGATTTCCTTGAGCTGCTTCCTCTCTCTCTCTCTCTCTCTCGGTGATGTGTACGTCGGCTTGGGTAGGAACCCTTTTGGGCGGCTGCCAGAGAAATCATGCTTATATATATAATCTGAAACCCTAATTAGACAAAGACAAGAAAACCCTTCTCATCCTTTTGTCGCTAAAACTACACGTCGATGCTAACTATTTAAAAAAAATAGTTTACGCTAATTTTCACTAAGTACCTCGATCAATATCACTCATTGTTAAACTATATCTTAAAATTTTTAAAATTTGTCGTTATATAGCCGTTAAAAATTCGATCACACTAATCGACGCTAAATGTTGCCTATAAAATATTGTTTATCCAAATTGATTCTAAATGTTGTGTGCAAAAATTGTCGCTAGAGAACTAAAATAACCGGCAAGAAATTCCAAGGTTCGGTGTATTACACTGGGTTCCCTGCCTTATACCCAGTTATATTGAGTATAAACCTTTCATAATCGGCATAGATCTTGTTGTCCCTTTGTTGCCCAGTGCATACATCTACTGGCTTTTGACCCGTGCTCGGGGAAAGGTCTTAACCTTGGAGAGCAAGCTGAGGGTAGAGCTGGATTGGGACTTCCTGAGCACTTGTGAGATACAATCTCTGGAGCAAGCCAAGGGGAAAGCTCGTACTGCTATCAGATTGGGCCCAGATATGTCTGAGTTTGGCAGGTCTTCTCAGAGCATACTATAAAGTTATCGTCATCCTCAAACTGAAGATGAAGTGCAGGTCACTTGGATCAGGCGCTCGTTGATTGGTTATGTAATGTTTGAGAGAAGTTTGATGTTAACGGGAATCTGATACGGTCTCTACGCATGGATGAGCCCCAACGACATCCCGCTTTGCTATTGAAGGAGAAACCACCAAAAAGGAATCAGTCTATCAAAGTTACCCGGAACTAGGATGCCGGTGTGGATGCTTACCTCGAGGGTCAGTTTGACAGGCAGGGTAACAAAGGTAAGGAAAATGTGGACCAAAGGCCAGCTTTTCAAGTAGAGTAATTGGAATATGTGATTACGGTGTCTCAGAGGGCATTTTACAACAAGGATTTGGAGACATGAAAGTTAGTCTTGAATGGCAAGTGGAGTCCGGCTATGAATTAGAACTTGAAACAAATGTTGGATAATATCTCATAGGTTGATGATATGACTTAGAATTTTCTTCGCCCTAACTTTTGTCTAGGCCGCCCTTTGTAGGTTTTTCGTCCCATCGGGTGTGTTTTTTTTCTCTCAAGAATGTAGTTAGTGCTTTAGCCAGTGAAATAAAGAACACATTAGACAAACACCAATCACAAAGAAACAATGATGGTTATACAACAAAATATCTAACTTTAATCACAACAAACAAGTATCGCAATCAAGCATTTAGGGATCAAATGATAATAATAATCATAATTGGGCAATCAAAACACAAAAATCTTTAACAAAATCATACCTATTGGCTCTCGAGATTCACAATGCAAATAAATGATATTCTGGAAAAATGACAAGTACAGAATGACATAGGTATGATGAAACAAAATCAACCAAATGACTGGAAGCAATGACAATTAATACAGGTTATTGGTCCTTAATAGGATTCGTAGCTTTTCTATGGCCAGCGGGTCAGATACTATCCTGGCAAGTCCAAATATATTCGAAAGAAGTAGATAAATTAGTTGGAAAGGGATAAGACAACTCAATAAGAATGACATCTTCTCCAACGTCTCAGAGCAAGTTGGCATTCAATTAAGTCGCAATTGAATTCAACATACAAAAGAATTAACAAGATGACAAAGTAGGATCCCACACTTCTTATCGTACTCTCAAACTAATTTTCAGATTTAACATCAGTCATTTCTCAAATACAACATTCTGACTCACAAATCAAATCACTAACTTAACTACTATTTATACCTTATAAACCTTCAAACACTACTAGGGTTTTCCCTGACAATCTACGGATGTATGATTAAAGAATAACCAATCCCCACCTAATATGATATCAAAGTCTCGAACAGCAAATGTGATGAGATCCACAGAAAAATATCTATCTGCAACATGGACAATATAGTAACAGAGAACAGTAGAACAGTCAAAGACTCTCCCAACGGAGTACTTATCACAAGGTCAGCCTCTAAGAGACAGTTTTCACCTTCAATTGCTATGCGAAAGTAAGGGATACAAAGGATATGATGCTCCAGAATCAAACAATATACGAGCATCTAATTGGTTAACCTATAGTGTACATGACACTACGTCATCGGATGTAGTAGCATCCTGAGCAGATATTGAATAAAATCTAGCTGATGTCCTGGGCAGGCCTTTACTGGACTTGAGACTACTGAGTCTGGCGTTGCGATATTAAACTTTGACCTCACCCGAGGTAACCTTACAGACTGCCTACGTACCTTCATCTATGTGTTACATCAATTCTTGTGTACTGGAAAATGTTCTTAAGGAGGATCAGGTCATTCGTGGTTCAATTACAAAAATCACTCAGGCATAATATTTCTTTAATCAGTCTAAATTGAATAAATGTGATAACTTAATTCCATCTAAATTGATCAACAATGTTGCATCCCTAGTCATGATTTGTTTGATCATATAAGGACTTGACCAGTTGGGTTTGAATTTTCCTCTTGGCTTCCAAATTTGTCCAATGTTTTCCCTCAACACCAAATCTCCTTCTTCCAATCCGCTTCTCTTTACTCGCTTGTTGAATGCTCGTGCAATCTGCCTTTGGTAACATTGCACATGATAGAGCGTTTTCAGCCTTTTCTCATCCACAAATGCCAATTCTTCAAATGTGTGTCTTTCCCCGTCTTCTTCAGCTATCTAAGTTTTCAACAACATCTTGAGAGAGTTGACTTCTTATTCTACCGAGAATACGGCCTCCATGCCGTAGACTAATGAATACGGGGTAGCCCCAGTTGACGTTCTCACCAACGTTTTATTGCCCTAGAGTGCGTAAGGAAGCTTATCGGGCCAACTCTTACAAGAATTTGTCATTTTGCTCAGGGTTAATTTTACGCTACACCCTATACTTAGGGGTCAGTTGCATCCAGCACCCCATGGTTCTAAAATTGGCACCCAGCACCAAAAATTTAAAAATCTTGGTATCAAGCACCAATTGACGGTCAAAATAGTCTTTGACCAGACGTCTGTTAAATTTTTAAGGGCAAAATCATCTTTTTACCGGTTATATCCACCTTTCTTCCACATCAGCTCCAAATGGCACCAATAATTAACATCAGGCCCTCCATGTCATTTCCTCACCCCTTTTTCTCTCGTTGACTATCATCTTCCCAACCCCATCGCCGCCGACCACCCACGACCACCCATGACCACCCACAACCTTCAATCCCGAAAGCCACGGCAACCCCTTCAATTGAATTGCGGCCACCAACGCCGACCGGCACACCTTCCAATATAATCGCGCACAACGCCGACCTTGGATGATTGCTGCCTCAGCTGAAAATTTCTCACCCACAACCACCGATCCCTAACCCATGGCACCGCCTCCAACTAAATGACGACCACCAACCTTGGCCATTCGACCAACATCGATTGTTTGATAAGCCATTACTGCCTCCAATCGAACGACCTCCAGACACACCCCTTGCCCATCTCCTCAGCCATAACATACCTAATCAACCCGTCACGCGATCTCCCAATCAGTCTCCATCGAACCGATTAGCCACCGCACAACATCATCACGACATACTTAGTGGTCCAAATCGAGGGTGGGAATGGTAGGGGACATGTTACGTTAGGTGAAGAGGCGCACCCCAGACGCCAGAGACTGCAGCGACGCTAGAGGCGGGTTCTTGGTGCTGATGGTAGTGCGCGGTGGTTAGAGGCAGAGAGAGAGAGAGAGATGACGTAAAGGGCTTAGGGTTGTAGATGACTAGGATATCACGGATGAAAAGACCAATTTGCCCTTAAAAATTAACAGACGTCTGGTCAAAAGACATTTTGACCGTCAATTGGTGCTTGATACCAAGATTTTTAAATTTTTGGTGATGGGTGCCAATTTTAGAACCATGGGGTGTTGGATGCAACTGACCCCTAAGTATAGGGTGTAGTGTAAAATTAACCCTTTTGCTCAAGACGCTCTTTATATTCTTGTTGGCAACTTCTACAGCCCCATTTGTTTATGGACGGTACAGTGACGAGCGATGTTGGGTGATACCATACTCCTCGGCTAAATCTGTGACTTTTCCTTCGAAGTGCAGGCCATTTCTGATATCAGCTCTCAGGGTACTCCATATCGACAAATGATATTGGTCCGAATAAACTGAGCCACCTTTCTAGCGGTGAGCACAACACACGAAGAGGCTTATAGCCACTTCGTGAAGTAATCTGTGGCTACCAGTATGAACTCGTGTCCATTGGAGGCCTTGGGGATAGATTTTTCGATTCACATCTATCCCCAAAATGAGAACAGCCATGTGGAGGTCACGTTGTAGAACTCGGGGAGGTAAATGTTTCAATTTGGCATACACCTGACATTTGTGGCATCTCTTCACATACTCAACGCAATCCCCTCCATAGTACTCCAATAGTATCCCTGACGGAGGACTTTCTTTACTAGCATTCGCTCGTTCATGAGTGGTCCACACTCTCTTGCATGTGTCTCTTCCATGATTTGACTACTTTCCCTTCCAATTATACACAACATGTATTGTCCAGTGTCACTTATACAATGTTCGGTCACACATGGTAAATTGTGCTGCCCATATTCTCAAAGCTACCCCATCCTTTGCAAAAAATCTCTCAGGATATCTTTCGTCTTGGATAAGATTCCATATATTAGTATACCAAGGCTCAATGACTCTGTCTTCTTCTACAGGAGATATCATGAAGCAGTAGGCTGGTCAGTCCCTCTTCTGTACGAAAAATGATTCTACATTCTGTCCTTCAGGTATGTCTACTATGAAAGCTAGGGTGGCTAGGGCATTAGCAAAGTTTTTCTTGACTCGTAATAGGTAATGGAATTCCACATCTTCAAATTTAGTCTACAAATTTCTTTTAAGTGGTCATGATATGCTTGTAAACGTTCATCTCTAATTCTCTACTTACCCTGGATTTGATGTATGATTAAGGCTAAATCTCTGTACACTGTGATCTCCTGAACTCCTAGGTTTAGGGCCATCTCTAAATTGATGATACAAGTTTCGTATTTGGGGGTGTTTGTTAGTACCGTTAAAAGTCAACTTGATAGCTATAGGTGAGTGGGCTCCATCGGGTGAGATCAACAATATTTCGACTCCAAAACTCTTGTTGTTTGCTGCTCCATCAAAGTAGAACTGCCATCTCATCTCAAGCTCAACAATGAACACTCCTTCATTTGGGAATTTTGCCTCTCATCGACGTGTATCCTCTGTTGGACAATCGGTTAATAGGTCGGCCACAACTTTTCCTTTTATTGACTTATGTGTGACATAGGTAATATCAAATTCAGACAACAACAAAACTCATTTGGCTGTGTAGTTTGATAGGACGAGTTTCTTAAACAGATACTTCATGGGGTCCATTCTTGCCAACAACCTGATGAGGTATGCTAGGACGTAGTATCTTAATCTCGGAGTTACCCAAACCAAAGACACACATGTTTTCTCTAGGGCTGAATAGTTCACCTCTCACTAGGTCAAATTTTTACTCAGATATAATATATCCCATTCCACCAATGAATTCTCTAAATGCTGGGCTAACATGGCTCCGGTTACGGTATCGGTCACGGTCAGATAGAGTAGCAAAGGGTTACCGGGTATTGGTGGGCTTAAGACTTGAGGGTTGCTAAGGTATTGTTTGATTTTGTCAAAGGCTTTCTGGCATAGGGGTTTCATTCCTTGCTTGAATCCTTCTTCAGCAGTTTAAAAACGGGTACACAAATCATGGTTAACTTGGATATGAACCAATTGATGTATTGGATTCTTCCCAAGAATCCATGAATCTCCTTCTCGCTTTTGGGTGGAGGTATCTTAACTATGGCTTAGATTTTGGCTGGGTCCACCTATATCCCTCGTTTACTCACCACGAGACCTAGTAACTTTCTGGCTATGACTCCAGACACACATTTATGTCAACCTCACCTTGTATTGTCTCAATCTTTCAAAGTTTTTCCTCAACACGGTGTAATGATCTCCCTGTTTTCATGACTAGATGATCATATCATTGACATATAATTGTACCTCCTTATGGATCATATCATGGAACATGGTGGTATTGGCTCGCTAGTATGTAGCCACGGCATTCTCTAACCGAAAGGCATCACTGTGTAGCAAAAGGTACCCTAAGGGGTTGTGAAGGTTGTCTTCTCGTGATCCTTGAGGGCCATCTTTATCTGATTATACCTCGCAAAGCAATCTACAAAGGACACTATTCTTGCTCGACTGTTGTGTCTATGATCAGATCTATGATAGGCAAATATAAATAATTTTTTTTAGAGGCTCGTTTAGGTCTTGGTAGTTGACACACATCCTGACTTGATCAGTAGGTTTGGGAACGGGTACAATATTGACTGACCAGGTGGGGTACTCGATCACTCGAATGAATCCTATGTGGAGTAACTTCATCACTTCCTCTTTGACCATGAGGGACTATCGATCTCAATTTGCAAAGTATCTATTTAACAGGCTTGGCTTCGGGTAGGATAGGTAGATGGTGTTCCACGATGGATGGTTCTATACCAAGCATGTCACTCTATGATCAAGCAAATACAATGCAATCATTTTTTCTTTGTCTCTCTCGTCTAGACTAGCCCCTATTTTGTTTTCTTTTATATTCTCGGGGAGCCTATGTTTACTCTGACTGTTTCTTCGGCCACTGGCTTAACATGACTAGACTCTCAATTTTTAATTTATTTAACATTTTTAAATATTTTTCTCTTTTAAGTCCATTAGGTGTGACTCATCAATAATTGAGTTGGTTAATTCATCATAGCCTATATCAGCAACCAAAAGATAATTGAAATTAAGCATGATATTATCAATCAGATAGTCTGGAAACACATAGTAGGTGAACAGATTTAGATAGGCTAAGGTGACATAAGCATTTCAGTCTTTCGGCTCTCGAGCATTGTTGGTAGTAGGACTTCCTTCGATAACCCCTCCCACAGTCAGGGGTCCATACTCGATCATTCAATTTTGCGTATCACCCTGTGCTGGAGTGTTTAGGCATACTGGGTCTATGGTCTGATTTTCCACTTCATAGATAAGCACTGAGAAAAACATATCTATGAAGCATGCTATCATTGTTTCTGAATCCATTGAATCTACCCAGTCTGAGACTTCTCTGTTTGCACTGGCATTTCTTCATCCTCAACCCACTCATAGTCAAAAAATATTTGCTTCCCGGTCTCAACATTGTAAACTGGTTATGGAAATCTGTAGAAAGGCCTATTTTCTCCTTCCCTGATGAATCATCCGTTCATAGTAGGGATCATGGTCGAGGTCATGTGCTTCTCATCTTCCTTATCCTCATTGGCCTGCGCAAGCTTCCGGATGACTTTCGTCTTCTCTTTTCTCCAAAAAGCTAGGAATTCCTTGACAATTTTGGCTTTAGCCTTTTCCTGGAAAATAGTAGAATTTCCTCATAATGGGGAGCATTGTCGTACTGTTGTAGGGGGCAAAGGCGAGGAAGTTTTCACTGTGACAAACTTCCTCATACTCGAGACATTGAATAGGGTGATCCATCTTAAATCCACCGAGCATAATAATGGCAGCTGAAAACTTTTCTTCTCAACCTGTCCGATCTGTGGCAGTTGAAAATCTCCTATTATAGTGAAAACGACATCATTCAACACACCTTTTGGTGCAATGTAGAGGGAATTGCACTGTATCAATTACATATGTTCTAGTGTTATTGTATGCTTGGATAGCTTGGTTGGAAGGGGTAAAATTTGACAAGTTTATACCAAGGGCGTGAACAGTGCATAGGGGACAGACATATAGAACAGAACCATTGTCTATGAGGAATAAATGAATCATTTTATCAAGCACTTGCATAGTGATATAGAGCGGATCATTGTGGCTTGGTCCTGATTTGGGCAAGTTAGACTCAGAAAATATGAGGACATTTCTGTAATGTATAGCCTCTAGCACTTGAGACACGTCTTTGGGCTGGGTTGGGATTGGTTTATGGGCTTTGCTGAGAAGTTTGATAAGGGCTTGACGGTGGGAGTATGAGGCTGACGGTAGTCCCCATATGGATTGGCTTTGCTCTTCTTTAGCTTCCTAAGGACCTCATCATCCATGGGTGAGATGTGGTTGGCTGGGGTGGGGTCTGCTACACTCGGCCTAATCTGGTTAAATGGGACACATTGGCATTGGGTCGAAACATAAATCTGGTTTCTTCATCATTTTCTTCCTTACCGGTGAAGGTCTCTCCTTCCACTAACTCATCCCAAGTAATCACATCACAAAACTATGGTAAAAATGAATCATAAGCAGACACTGACTTCCAAACTGGCTGGCTGGCTGGAAAATAAAAACAGTTGGATCCATAACAGGCTAGCTATCATCAATACATTTAACCCTATGAGGAGGCAAGGGTTCTCTTCGGACATTTGGTCTAATAGGGGGTGGGGAAACTTCACCCTTGTCAATGAGGTCTTATATGGCATGCCGGAGGGCAATGCACCTCTCCTTGGGGTGACCCTTTCCTTGATGGTAATCATAAAAAGTATTCATGTCATATCCTTCCGGTATCACTGTTGGTGTAGGGGTAGGCATTAGCTTGGAAATCATTCCCCTCCTCAACAACTGTTTGAAGACTTTGGGGTGAACTTCTTTCTCAGCTCCATAGAGGGTTCCCATGTCACTGCTTGAGGTGCCTATACAGTATTAACATTGTTAGCTATAACTGGCTTAGGCTGCATATTGGAGCTCCTTAGGTTTGCTCGGTATGCTCCTGGTGGTTTCGAGTCACGAAAGATGGTTCCCTTGTTGATTGCATTTTATACATGTATAAGGGACCCCATGAGAGCTTTGAATGACGTGTGGTAATGACCAAAGATATAATCGTGGTAGACCGGAAGCGGGTTTCTGCTCATGATGTTCACTTGCTCCTCCTCTGTGGATCGGTTTACCATCTGAGTTGCCTTATTCCTCCACTCTATGATGAAAGATGAAAGGGACTCTCTTGGCAATTATTTTTTTTGTGTTTCCAAATCTCTACGGGTCATATCTAGGTCTGCATTATACTGGAATTGTTTGACAAACTCTCTCACAACATCTTCCCAAGTGAGGTTATCCAACTCCTCAATGGTTCGGGATTGTTGCTCAGTAAGGGTGGTACATCCATTCTGAAGATTCTTCTGAAGTTCACTAATGATACGGACCAAATCAGAGATTTTCAGGAATTCTTTGGCCATTGGAGTTTGTGAGAGTTTTTCGGACAAGTCTAACACATTCCACAGAGATCGAACTGGCTGACTCATACCTTAATGGGTGTGAAGGGAATTTTATGGTTTTGTGGGGTATTTTTTTGAATTATAGGAAATGAGGGCTGACTAAGCATCCGGTTATCCGAATAGAAAACTGACCAATTGATCAGTGTGGTTAGGGTTTTTCTCTGGGAGTTTTCTGGAAATTTTTTTAAAAGGATAAGGTTTCTGACTAATCGTCCTATTATTAGTGGGGATAACCGGCCAATAGGTCAGTGGGTTGAGGTTTTATTTCTAGAAAGTTTTTCTGGAATTTTTGGGGATAAGGTCTCTGACTAACTGTCCGGTCATCCGGGAGGATAACCGGCCAGTTGGTAGTGGGTTGAGGTTATATTTTTTGGAGATTATTCTGAAAATTTTCTAGGGATAAAGTCTCTAATTAACCGTTCGATCATCCGGGGGGATACCGACCGGTTAGTTAGTGGGTTGCATCGGGGTATGAACTAGCCAATTTCAAAATTTTCAAGCAAATGCACATACTGACTAACCGTCCGATTGGGAGCGCGGATAACCAACCGGTTAGTCAGAGTCTCTATTTTTTGTGAAATTACTAGTTTAGCTTACAAAATGCTGGTGGTCTCCCTACCAACGTGACGTAGGCCAATACAGGTACTCTTCCAATAAAGGGATGAACACTGAATGGTCCGGGTGTGAATTTTTTTCATTATAACACCGGTGTAAAGGTCACTCCATCAACTCAACTGTACCATATGCCTTCCGCCCGTAACTATGAAGTTAATAATGAGCGGTCACCAGTAATTATAGAAGTCATTTCGTATACCAAGAAACTAGGATGAATCTTTAATGCGAGACATGTGGAGCTGAGAACTTGATCGAGAGTTGGCCTAGTGCCCAGGACGACCAAGGGCCTCGAGTGTGTCGCTCTCAAATGGGTTGGTCGGGGTGAGACGTGCACGTGTGTGAGATCTAGAAATAAAAGCGCAAGTACCACAGTTATGTCGCATTGTACATGCCACATAAAAATTCAGGAGAAATACAACAAGGCCAAAAATCAAGAGAAACTTTTCAAGTCTAGTCCTCTTAATGTTTTTAGTCCCCAGCAGAGTCCCGTTGTAGCGCACCGCCTCAAGACAAAATCCGGTGAAAAGTGGATTTTTAGGGAGTCGCAATCTTATTTAATTTGAAAAAAAAAGGAAACCCTAAAAATGACTCTAAGGGTGTCCAAGAAGACAACTGCTTTATCGAAACCAAGAAAGGGGTTTGAGGACTAAGTTACGCAACGGGAAGGTGTTAGGCACCTGCCGCGCCCTTTCAATCTTTACTTCATTATTAATGACTTTTGCCTGAATAACACATAATATGTAAAATATGACAAGACTCACCCTAAGTCTATGTTTGTTGTTTTGCCTTGAACTCGACAACTGGGGTCAAATGGCCTACGTGTCTAATCGGACTAATCAGAATCAAAATCACCGTAAGTCGACTCTGGTCCTATGGGAAGTATTTTACGATTCAAACATAGACTTGGACTAAAAAAGACTCTCTTTGTTTTGAAATGAAATGTTACTAAGGGAAATGGATGACAATCTATATGACTTTTACCCTATGAAAGCTGGTAAAGATTTACCTTGAGATACAGCCTGCCTTGAAGACTCGGGTATATTATCTGTAGAATCCACGATGCAAAGGATCAAATTAACGTTTTCAGTGTGATTTGAATGCCTAAGATTCCTGACAGAGGCTGGACGTCACTTCACGACAAACCCTAAAGAGAATAAGCTCGGGACTTAGTGTTTTCAACCAAAGTCTGACCCTTAAAATGGAGGCTCAGGGTCACATGATCTGATAAGATTGACAATGCTAATTTGCATGGCTGGAGATAAGTCAGAACAAGTGATAAAATTACAGATTGACAAAAGCCAACTAACCGGCCGGTTAGTCGAAAGCTGGTCAGTTCACCCCCTTAATTAAATTTTTTTTTTTGTTGAAATTTTGGGGGATTATCTGATCCTAATTTTTTTAATTATCTCAGAAATCACTAATGGGATGTACCAAATTCAAGATAAGTCATTCTTTAGCCATAAAATAGATTGATTTGATCTTTATATCAAGGATAAATCATTGATGATTTTCCCAAGCCATCTAGGGAAATTATATTAATTATCGAGACCATGGACCGGACTTAGCCTAAATGGACTGGACCAATGCAGTAGACTAGACTGACGAACTAGACAGGACATGCAACTAGACCAGACTGGACAACATTAATTAAACAAAACTGGACTGGATTTCTTAATTAATCACATTATTAATTCCAATCTAAATAATGCCTTTTAATGAATAATAAAGCCCATTATTTAATTGATTAAAAATTCCTACAAAAATTAGGTGTCTACAACAGGATTTCAAATTATAACTTAGGTTTCTAGAACTAACATGGTATAACATTACTTATAGCATTACTTAAACTTTAAGTACCACGGAATTAGAATGCTCTCATGTCAACCAAATCAGTTTAAAATTTCCCAAGTCCATCACATAGAGAAGTATTATCTTAAAAGGACCCAAACTTATAATTACACACATACATGTATCACACATACATGTATCACACATCCAAGTTTAGGTTCTAAGTCACGACATCACTCGTGACTCGCAATCATAATATTTACCGACTATCACTATTTCTTTGATTGAGCTACTTAAGAACACTCAGCGATCGTAGAGTTATCCTTCACTGATTTTCTTTGATTGATGCTTACAATGCTTACAATTCTTGGACTCTAAAAGTAAGTAGCAGATGGTCCAGTATTGAGTATTCGAACTAGATCTCCATCTTATGCTGAAACATCAACATATTATTAAAACCTAATCCACCATTTCAAAATCTAATCTCAATTACGTAATTGATGAAATGTGCCATACCGAAAAATATTCGTAACCTATGCGTGGCCTAAAAAAACTAAAAACATATACTATTATTGTTGCTCATTAAAACCAAGATCATGTGTAATACCCCGTTCCTAGAATACGGGTTACTGTGAATTGTAGAATTTTAGTTAATTCTTTAGCGGTGTTTGTGGTAATATACATCAATTGGAGTCTTTAGCGACGTTTATTGTCAAGTGTATTGATTGTGACCTTTAGCCACAATTTATAATACTCTTAAGTTGCAAATTAATGAGATGAGGAGAATGTGATGCCTGAAACTTTTTCATTTGTCGATGAAATTTTTATTTTAATCTTAATCTAAAGATTTTGTGGTCTTTTAAGAGATGTGAGATGCGGATGAAATGGTGAAAATAACTAAGTATGAGGGGGTTGTTAGCAAGTATTAGCATTAGGGAAACCATATATAAGAGCTTCATTATTATTATTTGTGTGTGTGTGTGTGTGGTGGGGGGGGGGGAGCCGTCCAAGAAGTCTGCCAACCTCTTTTACGTGAAAGTCAAAGAGAGAGAGGGAGAGAGAAACCGTAATACCCCGAAATATTTTTATTATTACTTTTTCGGGCTAAATTAAAATTGTTAGCGTTGAACCTTTAATTAGCATGCATATTGTTCCAACAACTTTTAGCGACGATTAGAGTAGCGGGGTTGGGTAACACCCGTTAAAATTTTCTTTAGCACATAAAAGTTTCAAAGTAATTTCTTTAGGCCTTTTAATAATAATGAAAAACTTCGGGTAGACCTCGTATAACTATCAAATTAAGAAGGGGTTTTATTTGTAAATTTTCAACCTAGGGTTTTCTACTATATATATATATATAGAGAGAGAGAGAGAGAGAGAGAGAGAGAGAGAGAGTAGGGTCAGCAGACCCTAGTCTTCACATATCTTCTGGAAAACGGTTGAGCAAAGATACGGAAGTGAGAAAGAAGTGTGGCAATGAGATTTTCGGCGATCGAGAAACGTTTCCGGTAAGCTTGCTTTGAAAGTTAAGTTTAATGTGAATAGATATTACGGGTAGGTGTAAATGGGTCTCCATCTGTGGGTAATATATATATATATATATATATATATATATATATATATATATATATATATATATATATATATTACCCACAGATGGAGACACATTTACACCTACCCGTAATATCTATTCACATTATATATATATAGGGGAAAGCGAATATAAGTCTAACCTCACGTAAGTTGCATGAGGCTAGCGACTAAAACGGCGTAGTTTTGATCAAATAAACATAACCAAATTTTGTTTTTCACTCTTTTCCTCTTTTTGTCTCTCTCTCCCCCTTATTCTATCTTCGTCTCCTCCACGTCTCTCTGTCTCAGGCAGGCTGGTCGTAGCAACCACTACCACCATCACACCGACCGTCCCATCAGAAAATCACCCATCTTCCTACCACAACCAACAACACCATAGACGACCACCACAGTTTCCCTGTCATAAGCCACCGTAGACAACCTATCTTCCATCACCGGCCACGGTAAACCACCAACCTTCCATCGCTAGCCGCCGTAAACAGCCATTCCCGCCACAAATGGTCTCCACCACCCACTACCTTACGAGCTTTGCAATTGTTCATAAAAATTCGGCCACCGTCACAAGCCACCACTGCCACCATCACACCCACCATTTCTAATGCAAACAACCACCACCATCACATCATCAAAATTCGGCAGCCGTCATGGCATGTTTATAAATCCTCAAACCTATTTTAGGAACATGGTTTGTGTACTTGCTGCTCTTTCGCTCATTCCTTATTTTTCAGGTGAGGATCTAAGGGAAGTGGATCCGTATGAGCAACATGAGGTATAAATGCCCGAAGAGAACCATTAGAATAATGAAGTGTTTATCATTATGAGAATTTTAGTTCTATAGTTAACATTATGCTCGAACTATTGTAAGGAGCTTAGGTCTCCTCGAGTTCCTTCTTAAATTGAAGGACACGTAATAAGGGTTTTTATTTGGATTATTGAAAGTCTGTAAGTTGGATTTAATCTCGAGGTATAGGTTGTAGCAAGGCCTGGCAGACCCCTAGTGGCTGTTCGAATGGGCCTACGGCCGGTCACGTGCCTAGCTCATGGGCTCACCTGTGTGTTAGGGTCGTGACAGAAACAACACCTAGGGCAAGACTTTTTCAAGGTAAATCCCATCTTTCCTCTCAAATTTTAGTCATGTAATTGGGTGTTTTAGGTATGATAGTGTGTGTGAATTGATGTGTATTGTGTGTGTTTCAGAGGGTGAGATATGGGTGTGTTTGAGAAGAAGACTATTGTAGAGCAGCTTAAGACTGGGTTAGGATTTTTATCATATCTCTTTTATTTCATATCCGATTGAGGTGAAAACTTCATTGTGTTTCCTTCAAATTTTTAGTTTTGAGTTTTCTCAGAACGTAAATTAAGGTCAAAAAATGACCTTAAAGTCAATTTAACGT
This sequence comes from Escallonia rubra, assembly GCA_033065855.1. Taxonomy (NCBI): domain Eukaryota; kingdom Viridiplantae; phylum Streptophyta; class Magnoliopsida; order Escalloniales; family Escalloniaceae; genus Escallonia; species Escallonia rubra. Next base: position 497,944 of record JAVXUO010002370.1, read on the forward strand.
AAAAGTCTAGAATTTTTCAGTTTCAGGCAGCCACTTTAATTTGTCTAAGAAAACTTATTACTCATGGTTTTTTTGTGAACTTTAAATTTCTAGAAACCTCAGAACGTCATCCTTAACTTTGTAGTCTTGAGTTCTCTGAGATTCATGATATTTTTGCTCCAACCATTGAACAAAACTGGTCTGCGCAGAGATGTGCTGTTTCTATCAGTCACTTCGATTTGCTATAAAAAATTCATTACTCATTGGATTTTTATGATCCTTATATTTCTGAAAAATGTTGTTTCTAGAATTATATATCAGTTCATTGTCCAAAACTTTTTAAGCCATTTCTGATCATATTTGGGCAAAGTGCAAAACTAAAACTCCTCTTCTTTTTGTGCGTTCGATGTAGAATTGTTTGGGATTTTTCTGGGCATGTGAAGAGCCTAAAATGATTTTATTCTTAAAATAGGTTTTCGAATTAATTGGCATAGTGAAAAAAAAATTGGCTGAAAATTTTACAGTGATCTGTTCTTATTAGGATGCTTGAGCATCTAAAATTTCACAGTATTCCTATGCCATTTGATATATTTTTGAAATAGGATTCTTAGCGCTCAATTTAAGGAGTGATTTAGGGTTCCGAATGAAAATTTTTCAAAAATGTCCTTTTTGTCTGAAAAACCCACCTAGTCGTTTAAAAGAGTGTTTTTGGGTTAAATAGGGTGTGTAACTGTATGTTAGGCATCGGGGGTAATTTAGTATTTATAAACAAGCCTAGGAGTATTTTGGTAATTTTGCACACTTGGGAGAAATTTAGCACCTAGGCATGATTGAACGACAATAAATAACGTTTATATGGCTTAATGGTTAGGTTCTGATAGACAAGAGCTTGGACCAGCTTTTGAGCGAGTACCAGAATCGGTTGTCGAGTCAGGTAAGTACTCCCACCATGTTTCTCCATATACTCTAATGCAAAATATATAAATGTATACATAATTTAATCAAATTAAAGTTTTTTAAGTTCTTGTACTACATATGTTTCTTGTAGTTTGATGAGAAAATTAAGTTTAAAAATGCCATGGACTATTCTGTAAGTAGTTGATTTAAGTTCGGTACATGTTGAATGAGATAGTAAACTTGACTTGGTTGATGTGTCTCATATCCAACAGGAGAATATTATATTTCGGGCCCTGGTCAACAAGGCTTGTACGTTGATGCACAGTACTATTGCTTGTGGTTCGCCCTTGCGTCAAAAGAAGTATTTATCCCGGGTGTAGGAGGGATTTCGGGCCCTAGTTAGAGGGCTTGTACACTGACTGCAACACACCTAAATTTTGTTATATGTAATAGATGTAAATAAATTTTCTGATGTTATACTTCGGTTTGAGAATCATTTGTGAAGGAGTGTGTGTGTGTCTGTCTATATATATATATATATATATATATATATATATATATATATATATATATTACAGCAGTGTCCCTGAGGTTAGGGTGTAATTACAATCAAAGACGCTAAGTTTCAAAAGGTATCAGCCGTGTCCTTCCGTCCCTCGTCCGTTAAAAACATGTACAATTTGATGATGTCATTCATTATGTATTTTAAAAATATCAATACTTCCCTTAGTACAGATTTAAACCCTATTTTTTCAATTTTTTCACAAATTTAAATCCTTATTATTTTTTTTGAAAACCCTAATCATGTCTCTTTTCTCCAACTCTTATCCCCCTCGCCGCCACCCCCTCTCTCACCGCCACCCCCTCCATCGCCTGCCACTGTCCCTCCCCTCTTCTCCCTGTCGCCTCCACCCCTCCCTTCACCCCGATGCCTGTCCAATCTCCCTCCAAGCCGACACCACCCAAGTCACCGAGACCAATCTCCTGCCGGCGTCGAAACCCATCGCCGGCATGTCTTCCTCAGGTGACCATCGCCGTCAAAATCCATCGTCAAAACCCACCACGACATATTGTCACACCCACATCAGATTGAACCGAGACGAAAGGAATCTCGTCGGCTTATTTTCTGAAATCTCGCCGCCCATTGACGTCTGTGTAGGCCATTAAAGACCTTACAGCCTTTAAGATGTCATCTAACTTCTATCCAGCATTTTGTTGAACAATTATCGCTGAACATGGGTCGAGGTAGGGGCTGGGGCTGCCGGCGGCGTGGGGTGAGGGAGTGGACGGCGAGATTTCAGAGGAGACCAAATTAAGTTTCAAAACCTTTATTCGAAAATTAGGGTTTTGAAATCCTAATTTTAAGGTTTCAAAACCCTAATTTTCAAATTAGGGTTGGATTTTGAAACCCTAATTTCTAAATCAGGGTTTGAAATCCTTCTAATTTCAGGGTTTCAAAACCTTAATTTTGAAAATTAGAGTTTTAAAATTAGGGTTTGATATTCTAATTTGAAGAGAGAAATTGGGGAAGAGATAATTGAATGGCATTTGAAAAATTAAGTTCCTAAATCATGGGCAATTTGGCCTTTTCGTTTCAAACTGTTATGTATTTGTATTTTCCGTCTGGTCAAGGAACATAAGTGTAATTTGTCCAAACTATTGTCATTACCTGTAATTATACCCTAACCTCAGGGACATAGGTGTAATTAGCCCATACATATATATATATATATATATATATATATATATATATATATATATATATATATATATATATAGGAGAAAGCGAATATAAGGCTTGCCTCACGTAAGTTACGTGTGAGGCTAGTGACTAAAACGACGTAGTTTTGGTCAAATAAACAGGACCAATTTTTTTTTTCTTTTTTCTCTCTCTCCCTCCCTTCCCCCTGTTTTCCTCTCCTCTCCGTCTTTCTGTCGCATGCAGGCAGGCCCTAGCAACCCACCGTCCTTGCCATAAATCACCCATCTTCTTGCCGCAACAGTGTACACCACCAACACCATAGACAACCACCACAGTTTCCGCCGTCACTGGCCACCGTAAATAGCCATTCCTGCCGCAAACGTTAGACCACCCATCTTTTTCCCCCAGCCACATCACAAAAACCAACCATCTTGGTTCTGTGATGTGGCGAGAGAATGAAGCCAGGAGTGGTGGGTTTTTGTATGGTGGCAGTGGTTTGTGATGGTGCGGGTAGTAGTTGATATGCGGCAAAGTTTTACGAGGGTCATCGCCTGATGAAGGCTGGCCGACGACGGAGTTCGCCGTCGGACGAGGTGGTGAAGGTTGGTTCCATGATATGGCAGGGAGGAAAGAGCATCGGAAATGGTGGTGGTGGTTTGTGATGGTAGGTGTGCCAGTGTGGTGTGGTGGCTTGAGATGCTCTGGTATTAGGGTCGGCCGGCGACATGCGATAGAGAGACGGGGAGGAGAGGAAAACAAGGGAAGAGAGAGAGAGAGAGAGAGAGATTGGTTCTTTTTATTTGACCAAAACTACGTCGTTTTAGTCGTTAGTCTCACGCAACTTGCGTGAGGCTAGCCTTATATTCGCTTTCCCCATATATATATATATATATATATATAATGAAGAACATTTTTGTGATAGCAATACTGATTTCTGAGTTGAAAAAGAAAACCCATGGCATGTTTTGAATTCCTCAAACCTATTTTAGGAACATGGTTTGTATACTTGATGGGCATTCGCTCATTCCTTACTGTTCAGGTGATGACCTAGGAGAGACGGATCCTTATGAACAACACGAGGAAGGGGCGCCCGATGAGATCCATTAGAATAATGAAGTTCTATTGATTTGAGAATTTTAGTTTTATAGTAGTTATTATGGAAGAACTATGGTAAGGAGCTTAGGTCTCCTTGAACTTCTGCGTAATTGTCAATGACATGTAAGTGAGAGTTTTAATTGGATTATTGATGAATGTCTACGTGAAGCTTATAATAATCAATCAAATTGTTTTGAAAATTAATAAGTTGGATTAAATCTTGAGTACAGGTTGTAGTAAGACCTAGCAGAGCCCTGGGTAGATGTTTGAATGGGCCTGCAGCCGGTCACAGATCTAGCCCATGGGCTTACCCGTGGGTTTGGGTCGTGACAATATGCCTACGGTAGAAAATCAGAAAACACCCCTAAGAAAATTACAATAAGGTTCCCCTCTCGTTAACCTTGTGAAATCACAATGAAGAACTAAGTCATTGAAGTTAGGATTGCCTACAAGCCAGTACACGGTAACAAACTAGAAAGGGTTCTCAAGATACTCATTAGTTATTAGGAAGATAACCTGAAAACCTAACTCAAACATTGATATCAAGGAACCTTGGTTTACATCTAGCAGACACTTAATAACTGCACTAACCACTTCCATAACGTGGTCTAATAAATGCATTGCCTAACCATTTAATGAAGTTAGGAATTTCCCTTTTCCATAGTAGGCTCGATATGGGCTTCTTGGCTAGACATCCTACAGCTAAAACAAAAAGAAAGGTCGTCAGATTAAAGGCGTATTGTATCTCACTTAAGATAATCAACGAGTACATGGCTCCCAAACCTCTATTAGCGTTACATATACGATAACACTTGCTCTAATTGCCAATATCAAATTCTATAATCATGCACTCTATGCCACCAACATTTTAATACCTCAAACACGTGATCTTTATCGAGATGACAAGTCACTAAATTTAATCAAGGACCTTTATCATATTAATAAAATTATCAAATAATAAATATATAATGAAATAACCAATGCCATTTAGTAATCAAAACATTTTGACTATGTCCAAATCATTACATGAGAGGTTGGATCTTGGGCATATCAATTCTATCCCCAACAATATGAATGTTTACCGTCATTGCTGCGTCATGTACTATCCATGCAGTCCAATTCTTGAACATCAACTTTGAGTTAGACAAGACTACTATTGACTATGCTTTAATAACTCTCAAATTTGAGAGGGTCCTTTGGACGTATGTTTTTTTTTTATGCTGAGGATCAATAGATGGCTAGAATGCTACATGTATGCATACTTTTGATGTTTGTACGTTTGATTCCACATTGGGTCTTTATGACCAACAAAGTTGTTGTACTTTGGATAATGATCCATGCTTATTGCTTGTGTATAGGGTCAAAATGCTTAATGTTGCTTGTTTCGATATTTGATATAAGGATATCTTTTGCTCGATATCGTTTGTTTTAGTATTGGATTCTTTCGACTTCGTTTTGGTGTTGTGTCACTTGATACATTGCTGGGCTTTTCTAGCTCACCCTTTTACTCTACCTTGCCCCTAACCGCAGGTGAATTGACTAAGAACTCTGGCAACATTGGAGTTTTGAGAGTTCTTTTAAGTTAATTAGACTTTGTAGTAAGCATCCATGCTTGCTTTACTACAAAGGTTTTTAAACAATTCATTTTGGTGTCGTGTCAATTTGGTTAGTGCTAGGCTATATCGAGGAAAAGTTTCTATTAGAACCTTCCATGCCTCTAAGATGTTAGAAGTCTTAAAGGTCATTGCAATAAGCATGATCATATGGTATTTTCTAACCTTGAAAACCGATGGTGCAAACATTAGAAAGACAAGATAATCAGCTCCCAAAATACTTAAACTTGTAAGAACTAAGAAGAGAACACAATGTTGTAAAATGGGTCAAGGCCCCTTCTTTTCCAAACGAATTTGGTGCTAATTCCTAGCTAAAGTTCGTGAAACCATAAGTTGGTTGTAAAATTAAACATTAAGCAAGTTTAGGCCGTTTTCTTCATGACTTCTAATCAAAGAGGAATGGGACTCGGGAAAAATCTCCAGTAAAAGAGAATATGCTTGACATTTAGAAAACGAATATGTATAGCCAATTTTAATTGAATGGATTGCTTTCATTATCAAGAAACTAGGCAAGATATTTTAGCTGACCGCAATCAGAAGAACTCATTGTCTTGAAAGTGCAATCCCAACCAATACATGTGCTTCTTTCCTCCTTTTACTAGGAAAGGGGACAACCTATCACTGTTGTTCAGCAAACTTTTATAATGTCTATTTATTAACAATATATTTTTTGTTGATGTATACACTTACTCCTTCCGGAGTAGATCATAGAAAACTTGTGGCTTTCTGTAGTCTGAGATGCGTAATGCCTGAAAATAAACGATAAAGTAGTTATGAAACCATGGAAAACTAACACACCGCTCCTATCGTCAAGAATACAAAAGTTTAGTACATGAATAGTAGCAAAAGTTCTCGTATCAAAGTACTTTGTTATTTTTTTTTATACATGGTAAGTTTTTGCCCAAAACCACACAAATACACACAAATTTAGGGTTTATACGTGCGCGCGACGCTGGGGTGTGTGCGTGTATATAGGTAGATATGTGATCAAGTTCCACCTCTGGTAACTTAAATTAACTTGGCAGTGGTATCTGGTCATCCATGCTATCAGCGCGAACGGCCCAGATTACAAATTTTTTTAGTGAACTTTCACCATCTGGTAAAATATGTTGCTGATGATAAAGTTTACCAGATTGTGCGACCCCCCCCCCCCCCCCCCCAACACCAAATATGTTCGTGCTTCCCTCTAGCTATAACGCCTCGCATATGATTTTGCAGACTTTAGAAGTGTGTGATGGAACGGCTAGGTTTTCGATAGAAGGATTAGGGAAAAACTTTAATAACTTAGGTGTACCATAGTAGTGGCTAAGATATGTTAGACTGAGTCGACGAATGTAAATTTTTATGATGCATGTATTTTTTTGTTGTACCAAGTGGCAGGAGAACATTTTGACCTTGACTTGGACGGGTTGTAGGATAATGGTATGCTTGTGGAGTGGGATCCTGAGGAAGATCCCAAGAAGGACACTGAGGAAGACCCCGAGGAGGATCCTGAAGAGGACCCCGATGAGGATCCCAGTGAGATGGAAGAGCCCAAAGAAGGTTTTAAGTTTCTTATCTAGTTATCTTCTTGTGCAAATAAAATTTGAGGGTCTTGACTTTCTTCCATCATGACCATCATACCTGGTACGGAAATTCTGCTTCATTAGGCCCAATGATGCCTTTTTGATTTTATGGATAGCTTCTTGTTGTCTATAGATAGATGATCAATGCTTATACAGCTTCTATGTAAGGGTTCCACCTCTTTTTCGATGGCTTTTTGTCAATATATTTGCTCATAGGAAAAACATATCATGATACCTACTTCGAAGTCTGATCAATCATGATCTCGAGCAATGTTGTTGGGGTTATCAAACAACTTGAGGCCTTTAAAGAGAAAGTGTATCTTGAACTCTTTCAGGTTCCCTTGATCCAGATCTTGATATGGATTTCGTCTACTATGAGCCCATGGTAATCCATGGCTTGAGTTATGTACTCTAGATGTAATTCCCCGATTTTATGTATTCTTTTGGGCATGCTTGTAAGCTCAATGAGGGTAAGTCTTGCCTTAAGGGAAAGTCTTGGGGGAGTTGGGTGTACCAAGTTATTGCTCTCCCTATGAGGGAAAGAGCGGCAGAACTTGCGGCGGCAAAGGACTGCATTATCAAAACACTTTCAAAGGTAGTAACATGCCCTTTGGAATTTCCCCAATCCCTATCATATGTAGCAAACTCAAGGGTTTCGTAATTCTCAAGGTATACAGTAGTGGAAATGTGTGCATGACAAGGGCGGGTTACCTCGAGGTCAAGGGTGAGCTTGAACTCGAGGCATTTTTGGAGAAAAGAACTTTAGTGACATTTTTAGAGAAAAAAACCTCCATATCTTTAATTGTGAGTCGTGTCTTTCCTTTGAGATGTGCCTTTTTGGTTCGACTGGAGAGTGTTTGTGGCCACTAGGATGTACAAATTCAAAGGGAACGACTTCATCATTTTTATGCTCACTAGTTCCAACAGGATTTATAGGGATGGTGCTGAGGCAAGCTTCAATTGAGAGTCTATCAAGGAGTACTCTTGGTTTCAATTGAGGAGGAGGATGGCTTCATTTGTTGTGTATCCTTTGTTTGGAGTTTCCAATTGCAATAGTCACCAACGAGGCACTCCGTGGCAAACCTTTTTGTCATTGTAGTTGTGGGAGGTTTTACTAATGTCACCTTGGAGGGCTATTGTATTGACTTTTGAGGTTTTAGCACCCCCTACTTCCTTCCTGCTTTCAACCTACTTGTAACCATCTGGCATGCACCCCATATGTACACGAGTCTAGCAAAGTCGCCAAAATGTATAGGGTCCCTAGGTGAGGCGGCAGAAATTCCACGTGTGAACATGTGAGTTGCTGGTCTCGTGACACACAAGGATGAACGGCCCTAGAGAGATGAGCAAGCAAGGGTGGAAACCAGGTCCGAGCTAAGTCTTGAAGAGCAAGAGGTGAAGGATGGGAGATTGGAGGTTGTCGATGTTTTATGGGTCAAAAAGGAGAATTTGTCTAAGATACGAGTGATAAAGTCGATAGAGCTTTTTGGCTACTACTCTGACTGCTCCTTATTTGTGCTAAGGCATCATATTTATACTAAAGTTGTAGAAGCTCACGTGAGGGGTCACATGCCCCTTTCACAGCAGTCGGAAACTATGAGGTTGGCCCCACTGTCTGTCACACTCAATGAAGAAAAGGGGGAAGAATGGCTTAGAGGAGATTTTGTCTCCCCCGTCCGAAGAGTGTGGGTTAAACAATGGTCTCCACAAAGGAGAGTCAAGGAGCAAGCGACTCCTTACCTCTGAGAGAGCACCGCGTGTCATCACAGAAATGGGTAAATCGCTGCAAATTTTATCCTTTGTCTCTGCATGCTTCAAGTGAGTCCTGACCACTGTGACACCCCCTACCTAACCACTTATCTCCTACGTTCCGAGATGCCTTACCTTTGAGGGACAAAAGGAAACCTCATTTCCTCTAGGCACGAGGCTTCGCCCTTGATTACTCAAAATTGGACTCCTTGAGTTCTACCTCCACGATAAGAAAGAAAGAACATGATGTCCCTCGAGGTTTAGCAAAAGAGGGCCTTGGGGCTGATGGCCTCGAGGTTTAGCGTAAGAGGGCCTTGAGGCCGATGCCCCTCGAGGTGTTACCTTACAATTACTTTAGAAGGCATTTTCCTTGTATCATTTTTCCTTTGGTCAATGGGTCACTAGAATGTCGAGGTTTGACTCTTTGAACTTCTGACTCAATTAACAAGTGCCACCATCAGCTATAGAGGACCACCCTCAACAAACATGATAAAAGAACATGTATATTAACTTGTTTGCATACAATTTTCAAAATTACAGGAAGTGATGAGATTTGATTAAATGAAAATGCTATTTACTTCCTCTTATATGCTTTTTCACGCTTTTCTTTTCGCTAAAAGTAAAGTTTAGTGACAAGACGCTAACCTTTTAGCGAAAAATAAGGAGGTGAATTAGCATACTAGGGAGTGAAAATAGCATCTCCCTTGATTAAATACCACATTAAAACATTCAGAAACTTCTATATGTTGTTTAAGTAGCATTTATACATATTTATAAGTCAAATAGGTGAGGTGAATTTTCATAAAATGTTTGCAAGAATTGATATCAACTGTTTGACCTACATGTTTCCAATAACAGAATTAGGAAAATAAAGATCAAGATCCTCTGCTTTACAATAGAGGTGATGTACAACTCCTCTATTGTACAGCATATGATCTTGATCTAGAAAACAATGGCCAAGCAAAAAAAGAAACTCAAACACATGATATTAAAAATAGAGAAAATGGTCAGGGTCCAAATAAAAATTTAGCAGCAATTAGGAAGTTTGTTGACCTACCTGCAATGCAAAAGCTATTTGGATTAATGTAGGCTCCGACCATGGCTTCCCAATGAATTGAAGACCAATGGGCAACCCAAGATTATCATATCCCACCTATGCAGACAAACTTTGGGTTATCCAACCAGTATTCAATTACTTAATGAGAGGAATCGAAAGACAAAAAGAGACTTCAAAAGCATACAGGAACAGTCACTGCTGGCAATCCTAGAAAATTCCCTGCTATTTGGTATCGCACTAGTGCCGCTGAAATAGTAAGATAGTCACCAAATTCTTGTTACAATGTTGTCTGTAATTGGGCATTTAAATACAAAGGCACAGATGCGAATGGAGATAAATGGACAAAAGAAGTACTGAGATGAACGCCAATGCAGGATAAGTCAAAGGTATAAGCAACATCTAAGGACCTATTCTATGAAGTACTGCATACCTCCATTTATATAGTCTAGCTCACCGGACTCCAAACAATCATCTTTGATTGTGTATGCAGTTACACTGAAATGAAGATCAATCAAATTTAGGGTAATGATTACTGGTATAAAGCACGTGAAAGAAACACTCAGCTAAGAAGTTCTCAAGTCACTTTTTTCGTGTCGTGTTTTCTGCAAAATAGGGTAAAAAACTTGAAGGAAATTTGAGAAACTTTCACTTAATTAAGTGGATCAGAATAAGCTATTTTATATGATACGAAAAAACTTTGAACGGATAATGTATTAGTCGAGCACAGCACAAAGGAATACCCTGTTGTGGGTGTCACAATGACATCTGCCTTGGCAAAAATATTTTGGTGAAACTGCATCTGCCGGTTTCTGCAAAGACATAAGAAGGAGAATAAGATTATCAGAAAACGAGCCCCGGGTCAAGTAAAGACCAAAAAACCTACATATGCAGTCACTACTTGGGTGGTGCTCCCCTCCGGTGTGAGGTGTAACCCCCCCTCCCCCTCTGCTTAATCTGCTCTCCTCCCTCCCCCTCTCCCAGGGAATTTGCTCTAAGTTCAAAATTATTCCCATTTCGTTTAAATTCTGGCCTCTAATCACTCTTTACCTGCAACATGAATCACACAAGGGGGCCTTACACCTTTTCAATACCCCCTTTCAAGTGTTATGGCGGTAGGTTATATCAGCCGACTCCCTTATAGCAGCCTGTATTGGCAGTTTAACGGCAACAATTTGGACTGGTGTGATTTGGTTGCTAATGGCAAAACATTTGTGTTGAAGGTGGTTTGCGGAATGAGATTTTCACTGTTCTTCGACTGACCACATATTTGGGTGGTCCTGAGTTGGTTCTGCTGTGCGGGTGGTGTTTAGAGCTCTGATTTTCACAGGAATGCATGGGATTTTCCTAGATTGCTAGAGTATTAGTTGGTAGGTTTCACCCTTGCCCTCGTTCACTCATGGCCTACAAAATCATGGTTCTAGTGTGACTCTGAGCTACACAACTTAGGTGGAGGGAGGTTCTTTACCTTTTGAGGGGATTTTTCTAGTTTAGTCTTATTGTAACTCCTTATTATATGCTTTTACATGAAAAAAAGGGGGGGGGGGGGGGGGAGAGGAAGGGAATAATGAAATGAAATAAACTAGTGTATCACTTGGAAACACTTGTAACAGGATTAATCCAAATAAAGGGATCAGGATCCTCTGCTGTACAACAGAGATGCTGAACCAAGAAAATTGCCGCTAAATATTTTTTAGCGACAAAAAATTGTCATTATAAATTTCAGTAACGGTGACAATCTTTTGTCGCTAAATGTTGTACAACACCTCTGCTCTACAACAAAGGATCTTGACCCCAAAAAAAGATGTATGAAATCATGAATATCCAGAGTATTCAAGATAATAGCCAGAAAATCAAATTGATTCCAAAGCGTACATCAAAGATCAAAAGATTAGTCGGCTATCAAATACAAGAATCATCTTTGGTTTAGGTTAAAGCTAGAACATATTAGAAATTTTCAAATGATTGGCATTTTGTACATGAAAGATCAAAAGAAAAAAAGAAACTTAAAAAAATCCAGGGCCAAGACCCATGAAATGAAGCAATCGCACAATTCTTAGCAGAAGAAAAGTGGGTACTTGTATATTCATGTGATAGGTTTCCTTGTCTAGTAACGCAAAATGGACATAAACATGGGCTCACTTGCGGTGCACTGCACGACAAGATCCCAGGCCCAGGCTGGGATGACCTGAAGGTGCATTAAAACAGTACAAACAGCATCTCTAGGAACCCTTGACCTAAGCCCAGCCTGTATTTTTTAAACTAGGTCAGTCTTCGATCTATTTTCAAGGTTGATTGTTTATCTTTTAGTAGTTTTCTTTTCATAAAAAGAAAACATTTTTCCAGTTTATTCTAGAACACCGTTCTAATGGTGACCTCCAATTAACGTGACTGCTAAGTGTAATTGTTGGGTAATTAACTGTTAATAACAATTTGCACTTGTTCATAGCACCCTTTGGTGCTTTATAAATAGTGTCATGGTTCTTTCAAGAATCACGAAAATTCTTCAAACCCGAATCTCAGGTTTAGTAGATTAGGAAGCTTTAATTGGACATCCAGAGTCGAATTTAGGGTTTCCTTGCTTTTCCTTATAATAATTTAATTAACGCTTAAAGATAAGATGGCGACTCAAGTTAGAGCCTTCATCCTACTTGGAGACAGTTCGTCACAGTGACGACTCTGCTAAGGACTAAATTAAGAAAACTAGACACTAAAAATTGTTTGTGATTTTGCTGATTATTCGCCCTTGATGTGTTGTTTTAGAATTATTATATGTTTATATGCAGTTGTGTTCTAAAATGTTTGTTTCTTTCTTTTAAAGAAATTAAACGCACACACGATTATTCCAACCCACCAATTGAGGGCAACAGTTGAACCCTAGAGCTTCCTAGTTGGGAGGCAATTTTCTACAGTGCTCTCACCTCTAAGGTCATAGTACGAGAGGCTCTTAGTCTTCTGGTACATCAAACAATTTGTGCACGCTCCGATGACCACCCATTACTAACTGTAGGAGTTATTGATGAGAGGTACTTTTGTGAAAATTGAGTCAAAGGGGTAACCTAAGCTGAAGATTGAAGCAACCACACACATGGACTATGTTATGAGGATTTCCTCTTTAATGAGAGCACCCGTCGATTTTTTTGTGTACACGCTAGGAAACTGGCTGGTACACATTAAAACAGGGCAGTACTGTCGATAAAGAGAAATTGCTACAAGACATCCCTGGTAAATCGACTGGTAAATGAGTGTACCAGACAATTTAACAAAGACCATTTTTTTTTAAATTGAAAATCGACCAGTAAACCCCCAACAAAATTTAAGGAAAAAAACCAAAAAAAACACTAACTCTGTAGAACTATCAACCCACGGGCATAGGTGTTGACCGGTTCATAAGTGTACCAGCCAGTCTATTTGAAGGGATTTTTCACCCCGAATTATTCAACAATAAACTGGCCTGTAGTTTAGGGCTTTACCAGCCAGTTTGTGGATTGTTTTTGTTTTTCTTTTACATGCTTTGTTGTGTATGCTGTGGTGTGCAACGTTATGGTGTCCTATCTAGTTGCTAGTTTCTTAGTGTGAGTCATCTTTCTTTTCCCTTTATTTCCTTGGTTAAATAAGAAAAATAAAAAATAAAAAAAATCAACTCTTAGAAGTCTTCTTAGAGCTAAAGTTTGACAGATGTCGTGTCTTGTTTCTCCTGTAAGTCTAAGAGTCCACCCTTTGCAAGTTGAGAGCATAACAAATTTTCATGGAAAATAGATAATTGTCCGGTTTCAAACCGATGGAATTCATAATTAACCAATCACTTCGAGAATATTATAAAAAGGGTGATTTTCGAATTTAAGCCTAGTGGTCTATCTCGTTGACTCTTCTTTTCTGCGCTCCGCGATGATGGTCACTGTCTTTTCAAGTTTAAAAATCAAATTTTCATTTTGTTTGAAATTGAATGTCATAAACCTGATAGAAGATTTTCATTTGAAATTTAAACCTTCGAGTGAAAGTTTAAAAGACTATCGAGAATAGGCTATGACTTCTTGTCTTAAGCAATCCCTCCCAACCATCACTCACCAAAAGCAAGCCAATCCCTATCCTCAAAGCCAATAAGGTGTCGTATTGATGTCAAGAATTCCTCTTGTTCAAAGCTCGCTCACACTTTCCTAGCATGGACCATTTATCTTGAAAAAAAAATGAAAAAGCCTGCTAGGTTAAGAAATGAATTGTTTAAAAGAAAAAAAAAGGAAAGTGAAAAGACCGTAAAGTTTGCACAAGTCTCCCTGAAAACAAGCACTCCTAGTGATATATTATCCTGATTACCCTATACTTGGTATTTCCACTTACTAGCCCTTTGCACATAAATAATTTAGTCGTTCGTTTTAGAAGCCTATATTTCTAAACTTGGGCTGGGTAAGTCTCCTTGTGTGTGACATGTCCAAGTATTGCTGATCAAATTGGACTCAGCATGGAAGGTTTTTTTTCATAGGAACCAAACTCTTGATTGATAAGAAGTCGATTGCATCAAATCTTGGTGATTATGTGATCTCGAAACAAAAAAATAAAAAATAAAAACAAGAAGAAGAAATTTTGTTGTAAAAATGAAAGAAAGAAGAAGAAGGGTTGAAAAAATGAAGAAAAAAAAAAACAATGAATACGTTGAAGAATGATGGTTAAGATTTGACATATTCATGACATTGATACAATTCGAAGGATAGATGCACAACATGTTCACTAGTGTTTGTATTACGTCATTCTTAATTCCTCCAATGGGTATATGAAGGCATCTTAGTTACCATTTAGGCTCGGTCTCTATGCGCACACATTAAAGGCTTTGGTGTTTGGGTTTTTAAGCTTATTCACTGAATATTTTTTAACCACATCCTAGCCTATTTTGTGTCTCATATACTAAGTCCTTCTTCAGGTTATAACGGTTTAAGAGAGACAAATGCTCTTTTACTTTTTGATAAGGTTAATATAAAAAAATAGTGAAAATTTGAAAAAAAATGAAAAGAAAAGAAGAGGATATTGGTCCATGCACCTTTTGAGCTTGCTACATTGTGACCTGTTGTGTTTACCTCCCTATGGCTTGTTTAATAACTCTTCTGATTCCTGTTTTTTAGACCTGATATGTTCACCCTCCTATGGCTTAATGACCTTTGATTCCTGATTTTTCGAACCTAATGTGCTCAACTCGCAGTGGCCTTATGATGAAACAATGATTTTATGACCTCCTTTGGATGCTTAATTTGGTGTGGCAGTTTGATATTTTTGCCACCAGTTCAGTCATAATATTAGTTTGCCACCAGTTCATCATAATTCATAATATGAGAAGGCTTATGACTTTATCTCGTGCCTTCTGACTTTTCTATGACACATTTGATAGTTACGATACTTTTGCTTCGCGCATTCAGCCAGTCTTTTACATTGATCTTTTCGCTAATCGTGAGCTAAGATCCTTGCAGCGTACACATCAGCCTCATATCCCATACACCGACATTTCTTTACAGCCCTAACTACCCAATTTTAGGTACAACCTTTTTCTATGAAGTTGAATGATATATGATGACAAGGGCTTGAAATGTTTTTGATAAAAAACTTACAGTGGTCTTTGAATTCTAAATGATTCGTGCAGAAGAATAATAGAATAGATCTTAAAACGAACGGTCATTTTATTGTATCGGGCAATCAAAATATTTTCCAAACATCCTCTCGAACTGTCAAAGGATATTGTAAGTGTCATAGGGGTTTCCTTGTCGACATCCTTAGGGGATTCTCATGCGACTTTCCTTTCATATTAGGTGCACTAGGGCTAACACCGTTTGTTTTGTGTTAGGGCTCCATGTGGCTCCCATCTCCTTATGGTCATGATATTGTCTGTCTATCTTTATCCAATCCATTGCATGATCGGTATCATCTACATGCATTTTATCTAGGCATTCCATGTGATTCCTCTATCACGACGTCAAAATACTATTTGTCTCAGTGTGCTTTTTGTTGTCTAGGGGCTTAGTGTTATCCCCTCTCATGACAGTCTTGATGGTGTCTGTTTTAGTTTATCCAATCCATTTGCATTGTTAGTGTCGTCTGCATGTATTTCATTTAGGGGCTCCTTGTTATCCTCTATATGACAGTTATGATAATGTCTATTGGTCCAGTCCATTTGCATTATCAGTATCATCTGCATGCATTTCTCTAGAGGCTCCCTTTGACTCCCTTCTCCTGACAGTCTGGATAATGTCTATCATTTTTCGTCTGAGCGTAGGTCCTAGGATTCTACTTCCTACCCCTGGTTTCCAAAGAGACTTTAAAAAGATAAAAACAAAAGTGAAAAGACGAAAATGAAAAATAAGAAAACATTGGAAAATAAGAACATTTGACTTTTCCTGCCCCATTCCTACCCTTATCGATTCAAGAAGAGAATCAGCCTATCTTGCTCCGTCACTCACAACCAACTGTCGTTCGACATCGTTGGCTTTGCCTTTGAGTGGTTCATATTCTTATCCTTCTAGACACTAGAAAAGAGTCGACTTACCATGTTCCCGTCACTCAACGACCAACTGCCATTTGCCATTGTTGGCTCCGGCATTGAGTGGCTCTTTTGATGTTGTTCTCTAATTCAATTTAAGTGACCAATCACTTCCATGCATTGTTAGCTCTGACTCCTAGATATGAGTCTTCAGTGTTCCTAGGCCAGCAGTCGCTTTCATGGATTGTTGGCTCCAGCTCTTAGGTTCGTCGTTACCAATGTAACTAAGCCACCAGCCGCTTTCACGCATTGCTGGCTCTGGCTCTTAGTCATGTGTTAGGATTGTCTAGACGACCGCCCGCTTTCATGCATTGTTGGCTCTGGCTCTAAGATATGAGTCCCGGTTTTCCTAAGCGACCAGTCGCTTTCACGCATTGTTGGCTCTACTCTTAGTTTCGTCATTTTCGGTATGTCTAAATGTCAAACGCGATTGATCTGTTGGCTACGGCATCTAGATGTGATTCTCTCCTTGTGCTAATGATAAATCGTTATTATTGTTGGCTCCGGCTCTTAATTGTAAGTCCTCGATGCGGTTAGACGACCAACATGAACGATCTTTTAGCTCCGCCATTTAGATATGTTTTCCTTTTTGTTTCTAAGAGACCAATCATTGTTGCTGTTGGTTTCGGTTCTTAGACATGACTTTTTAGTATCCTTAGATGACCAATCATTGTTACTGTTGAGTCCGAATTCTAGGGGTGCACCTTGTGCCTAAACAACCAATCGTTGTTACTGTTGGTTTTGACTTCTAGGACTGCACACTTTATATGGCGACCAATCATTGTTACTGTTGGCTCTTGCTCCAAATAAGTTTTATTTCCTTGTCAGTATTGCCAGATGACCAATTGTTGTTACTGTTGGCTCCGGCTTCTAGCAATGCATCCTTCATTAGGTGATTAATCCTCATTACTGTTGGCTCTGGCTCCAGATAAAGCTTATGCCTTTTTTAGTGTCCCTAGACAACCAATTTTTTGTTACTGGCTCCGGCTTCTAGTGGTGCTCCTTATGCCATGCGACCAATTGTTGTTATTGTTGGCTCCGGTTCTAAGGTACAGGTCCAGGTCCTCTTTACAGGATCCCTAGACGACCAATCTTTGTTATTTGTAGCTCCAGCTTCTAGGGTGCGCCTTGTGCTTAAGCAACCAATGGCTTCTTACTTTTGGATCCTGCTCTTAGGTATGAGTTCCCTTTTAGTATTCCTCGATGACCAATGTTTGTTACTTGGCCCCGACTTTTAGATATGCATCTTTTGTCTGGTGACCAACCATTGTTACCGTTGTCACCGGCTCCAGATAAAGTTTATTCCCTTTTAGTATCCATAAATGACCAATCATTGTTATTATTAGCTCTGGCTTCTAAGAGCGTTCCTTATGCCTAAGCAACCACTCCTTGTTATTTTGGCTCCGGCTCTTAGGTATAAGTTCCCTTTTAGCGTTCCTAAACGATAATTGTTGCTGCTGCTGACTCTGGCTTCTAGGAACACACCCTTTATCTGGCAACCAATCATTGTTATTGTTGGTTTCGACTCCGAAGAAAGTTCAATCTCAGTTTTCCATTTGATGTTACTCGACAACCAACTACTTCCACACGTTGTTAGCTCTAATTTCGAGTGATGTTTCTAGGTGCTTGGTGGTAGTTGAATTCCTATTATCCAGTTACCCAAACTACATTGGTCTAATTCCTTCCCAGGGATATGTATAAAAGCCTTACAAAATTCCGACCTCTCTTTTGTGTGAGTCCTGGAGTCTGTCATAGGCCATGTGGTCTAATTTGTATTTTTTACTACAAAAATACATTATTTACGATGATATTCACTCGTAAGCGAGCTCCCTTACTGAGGGGTTATATAGAGACCCCATTTTGTAGGCCTTATATATTTTACTGCAGGCTTTATTTTATATATTTCAGGGCCTATTTTAAGTATTCGAGTCTAGCTTAGTAATCCCAATTTCGTTGGTCCAGTCAAGTTGGTTAGTCCAGTCAGTTTAGGCTTAACCCTTAACCAAGTTCAGAATCTAGATAGAATAATGGGCCTAGTAGTTGGTTTTGTCTTTACTTGGATGTCTGCTCCGAATTCAGATTAATCACACATGACTTATTAAAAAAAATGCGGTCTATTCCCTCTAGAGTTTGGTTAAAAATAAACTAGGGGAGAGAAGAGAACCGGTCGGTCTTTGACTAAACCAGCGGGTTCTACAATGGGTTCCGGCCGATTCGCCAGGTGTAACTGCCGATAAGGTCGTTAAGGTCTTTTTAGTGTTTTTTAGTCTTATCTCATAAAGGCGATAAGGACAACCATTTGGTCTCCTTTTCTATATCATCTGCTCCCAAACCTATATAACAAGGGATTCTTGCTGCCCCAAAGGAGGCAATTTTTTAGCAAATTCCCTCCAGAAAGGCTGTATAAATTTTGTTTGAGAGCTAGATTAGCAAAAGACAAATAGACTAGTAGTTTAGATTTCTTTCGTTAGTGCGGGTTCATAGGACGTGAATTGCATCGCATCGTGGAGAATCTGGAGTCGACAGTCAAGGAGTTTAAGTGAACCAAACAAGAGGTATAAATTCTACGCTTTTGTCTTTTGCATCTTTTCGTAGAGTTAGTGTAGAATAATCTTGGATTAGATTTCCCTTTCTCGCGAACAAGTTTCGGTTTGTGATAAAAATCTGAAAAATAGCTCTAAACCTACCACTTAAAAAGTTGGTTAGGATTAGCATTCTTTTATAGGACTAGATTGCTGTTTAGATTAGACTTCTAGTCCAATGAGTTCGTAAACCAACATCTAGGTCGCGTCTCTTACGGTCACTACGAGGTTTTGATCCTGACGGACCTGACTGGTCCGGTGGAGGTACGTAGGCCATTTGAACCCCGTTTCAAATTAATACCAACTTAGGTTTTGTTTCGTTTATGTTTTGCATAAAAATCACAATAGACAAGTTAGAGATAGTTAAAGATGTGACAGGGTGCCTACCACATTCCTAAAATATAAGTTAGTCCCTGAATCCGAATCTCCGGTATAGTAGATTAGGAAACTTTAATTGGATATCTATAGTCAAATTTAGGGTTTGCTTATTTTCCCTTGTTAATACTTAACCCTAAAAATATAAGATGGGGACTCTAGTTAGACATATATTGTCTTTTTCGAGGCGGTTCGTCAAATGTGTTTTAAGAGCCCTTTTAGCACTTCGCAATTCACACTTAAATAAATCTGACTTCTTATATCCTGCATGGAGTAGTTGGTGGTCGGCTGTTTGATCTTGGAAGACAAATTTCTCGCGTTCGGTTGCGGTAATAGTCGGCAAATAGTAAGGACAAAGCGTGCAACATTTCAACATATTCTTGAACGGGGCATTGACTTTCATAAGTCTATCATTCGTTCCATTGCAAGTGTTCCGTACAAAGTTGTGATCATCTTGTTCAGGCTTTAAAATGGTTCAATTGGATTGTGGAATTGAGCTCGTTTAACTAGGGTTGGATATGGAATTGGCCACTGACAATATAAGTTTGCTATCCGGACACTCTATCCAAAATTGAAACCCCAACTTTGGTCCAATTTCATGGTACTTATTCTTGTACTATGTTAACCCACTTCCAATTCTTAGGTCTTCAGGTAAAATTGCTATTCCAAACCGATTTATAGCGCAGGCCCCCAGCGGACCACCGTCCAACCTCTATCAAGCCACCACACGAACTCGCCGGGCCATGGTCGAGCCACGCAGGAACTCGTCGGACCATCACCATACCGCTGGGCCACCGTTGGACCACCACCAGACAGCGCTGCAATCTAGCTGCCCCACCCCCGCCATTGTCGGACCGTAACCAGGAACTCACAAAAATCATCGTAAGCAAAGTCCCATTTCCAAGCTTTTAATCCTTACGACCAAACAAAAAACTGGTAGCTTCTTTTTAATTCGAATCCCAATTCTCATGGACTTGGAACACAACTTATATCTTAATCCCATTTCGTTTACCAACAGGACCCTAAGAGCATCCATAATTGCTAATGAGGACTTCCAATATTCTATGACTTGGGAGGCAATTTGACGAATTTCACTGAGAAGGAAAGAAGAGAACTACTCTGCAATATACTGTATCATATTGCATTGCCCTTGTGTTTAGGTATCGTAAAATGTCTATATTTTCTGGTTCATGCACCAATAACACACGGAAATTAGGGGGACGGGTAAGAGCATCCTTGTGCTTGTTCCAACATGAGATCAAATTTCGGTGTTACTAAGTAGGTTGAAGCCTTCACTGGAACTTACAATGGTCTTAGTTAACGTGCAATGCGATGATCCGTGTTGTAAGAACCTCATAAGTACTTTTTTTTTTTTTCCTTTTTGCTTTTCTATGTAATCGTTAGAAGATAAAAGGAAAGAACTTTGTATCATCATATTGTTGTGCAGAAGAAAGTTACCTAATTCTCTGGGCATTCAAATAATCCCTGCTGTTGAAGGCACCGTATACAGCAAGTGCTACCCTTACATCCCACCCTACTTCGGCCATATCCCTATTCATCCAAGAGGTCACCATTTCAGCATCAAAGTTTCCTCATTTCCTCGTTGTGAAACATGAATTGAGTATATTAAGTAGAGTAACATATGCTGGGAATAACGTACAGCTTTTCCAGATGGCAAGCAATTGAAGTGCTACACTCAGAACCAATAGTTAAATAATGTGCCAGGCGCATCACCTCTATCTCTGGTACAGTCACCCCTATGGTCTTTAAAAATATATTAAGCATTTGGCAGGTTAGATAGCAACCACATAGTGCAATTAAAGGACGCAAAAATAGCAATCGAACGCCCTGGGAAACAAAAGGAAAGCCCTCGGAAATTATCAAGTAATTAATGAAAGAAGCTTTTACATAGAAATACCTCCCATTTATAGTGTTCATATAGATGCTCTAGAGCGTTAGTGCAGCAAACTCTTATGTCATCAGTGCAGTCATTGAACCACTATCGGCAGAAAGAGAGATAATGAGATGAGCATAAGTTTAAGGATCATGCAATCTAAATATATGTTAGTTCTAAATATACAATTCACATGCTATTACGAATTTGAGAACCAGATACGAACCTCCTCGGATTTAGCCAGCTTTATGTTAGATACATAGTTCGGTGACTTCAGAAGTGGGAAACTTACTTTAGGCTGGTAATTGTTGGGAAACAAGAGAGAGTGGAATCATTAGTTTGCAACATAAAAGTTTTTGCGCTGAAAAATGTTAGATAATGTTAGATAGTGCATTCATAAAATTTTGCAAGCATCTTAGAACTTCTTGCACTAGGTTGAAACAGAAAAAGGAAATCATTGAGATTTCAATCACAATTTCCAGTTCAAGCATCTGAGCTGCCTCTAGCGTAGCTATCAGAAACAAAGATTATGGCTTTGTTACATGATACTTCACCACTTGAAGGAAACACTGTGTTATGGTAACATAAGTTGGTAAGACTTTTGATGTGTAACTGGCTAGGGTTATGCATCCCTATGCCATGATATCACTTTAATGGAAAACACTAGATATTGACAAGAAAGAAAGAGGCAAATTAAGCTTCCCTGCCCTAACGAATATGTGGTCAGCTGTATAACATAGAAAGAAAAGTGAAGAATCTACGTAAGCTGCTTCTCGTGGTCTTCTCTACGTGAAACAATTAGTACAAAACAAGGAGACAGTTCAGCCAAATTGTTGTTCCATTGAGTTTCCCTCCGAAAGCTCAAACTAAAAATGCAAAGTGAAGATATGTACCAATGTGGTAGAAAATTGGTGTGCTGGAACATGGCCACTGATGGCTGCATAACTGGAAAAAATTAACTGCTTTTAGCTGCTTTTAGCTTATAAATGGTCCATGAGATAGAAAAGATATAGACGTTTACGCAATCAGAGCATCTTCAACTGTTCCTGCCAATATTCCGACCATCCCAACTGTCCAGTTTAGAGGAAGAACTCTGAAAATGTAACAATTGGTAACTCGCATTTGAAACCAAAGCACACAACAGAAAATGGGCAGAAAACTTCCATTATATAATCACCTAAATTGGTGCTCACCCAGAATGTGGTACACGTCCAAAAGATGGCTTCAGACCAACAACACCACAAAGAGCAGCAGGCAATCTGACAGATCCTAGAGAAAATTGTAAATAAATCCTACAATTAGTTGCGTAAATCATAGTGTAAGAAGCGAACTGAAATCACACAAAGTAGAATTGCCTTCCATACGTTCTTTTTCCAAGTAGTTTACTTCTTCCCGCTTATAAGTTTAAAATTTTTAACCACAGTGATACTGAGGGTAGTAATTATCATTTAAATTCTGTATATATTGCGCTTAGTCTCTATTTTGAAGCTGGTTCCAAGCCTGCAAGAAAAGCTTCACTTCTAAAATCTTCAATTCGGCTATGACCTACCTGCCCCAATGAGTTCCTATGACATGCCATTTTCTAATCATTTTGGAAAAAACCAAACCTCTTAGCGTGGGGAATTCAGAAATCAAATTCAAGGCATTCATCAAATACTGACAAGCTTTTTAATGTAGACGATGGCATATTTGATCCATCCTGATCCATCCCCACTTGAAATTTCTAAAAGCAATGCCTAGCAAAATTTCAACACCTTTTCAACAAAGTCAGTAATTTGGCATTCATTTTATCATAAAGATCAAGAACATCTTACCTCCTCCATCAACACCAAGAGCAACAGGGCACAATCCTGCAGAAACCACAGAAGCAGAGCCACTAGATGAACCTCCAGAGATCTTGCTGGTATTATAAGGATTTCGAGGGACCCTACAACATTCTCACACAAAAATTAAAGAAAAACGATAGGAAACAGTAGTAGCTATATTTTCCCAACATGCAGGATATCTGGATTAGGGACAAAACTAGGGATATTATTACTGGAGGGAAGAATTGTGAGATTGTTTGTAAAAATGTATATTTACTAACCATAAAAGTGGATGGGCTAAATAAAAATTGAAAACATTGGACACTGAGGAGATCGCAATATGGCATCATTAAGTCGGAAGCATGGAAGGATGTCTTACCCATAATGAGGATTTATCCCACTGGTTCCAGCCCCGAGCTCATGCATATTTGTTTTTCCAACAAGTATGGCACCACATAATCTCAGGCGCTTAACACAGCAAGCATCATCTATACAAGGTCTTGCTTTGTGCAACCACTTAGTACCTCCTACGAAAACAATTGTTTGTGGGCAAAGATAGCAAAGCAAGCATCACTTACAGTGAGCATTATGATTTGAGAACCTGGTTTGACTAAAACGACCAACATTAGATGGAATCTGTGAGACTATAAGTACCTGTTGTTGGATATGGCATACAATCTATTTCATCTTTGATAGCAACTAAGATTCCATCGAGGGCTGATATTGGTTCTCCTAGAGAAGTGCAAAAAAGAACAATGAAAATGTCAACAGAAGAGTTATAGCCCTGATTTTTGTTGTCAGCAGTGGCAAGGTGCTGCCAAATTGGGAATGCCTAAGGATTTCAAGATCAATTGTAGGTGGAAACGCTCTATGATAGATATTATGTCTTATGATTGTTGTCAATTTTAAGACCATGAAAGTAGTGTGATTAGAGAAGTTTTTAATTGGAGACTAACCTCTGCAACCCCACCCCAGGTTGCCTCTTGGATTTACGTAGTAAGATATATTAGTTAAGAAACAGAAACAGTTATCATCTTCAGATCAACAGAGATCTTAATTGTATTAAGAGACTGTACATGGGATCATGTCAATTTTGTTCCCAAAAGTCATTATTTTTTTCGGTCCAGGAGAAGTTTTTGACCGGACTTCAGCTTTGCCCAACATTGATTTGAAGCTAGGCCAGCAAGATTTTAGTAATGCCCAATGTATAAAAAGGGGGGGGAAAAAAAGCGGGTGTCAACCAGATGGCTAAAAAGAAAGATGCATGAACAGTGTCACTAAGCATCAAGTAATTGGCCCAAAATTTGAAAAAGGGAGAAACATATGTAATTAGATCTAAGAAAATTGTACATGATTTTATGAAGATATCGTTATTATGTAAAAGCTATTTCACTCTCATAGCCCTTAAGACCTTTATTCATCCTTCATTGGACCAACATATGGTGTTGAGATCTTTATTCATCTTTCTTCTGCTATTATTTCAGAATACGGTTATTAGTTCAGGGTGACTGTCTCCCATGTGGAACTCCGATATCCGTACTTCTTCTCTCTCAGGATATCTTTCGCAGGATTGTCTGAAGCTGCTTCCAACATCTTTAAATTGGTATAAGAAAATCTTTAAAGAACCAGACAACTGCTACTGCCATTCTGTTTGATAACTTTGAGTGGGGTGGGGGGATGTTGGCAAGTGGCAAACACAATGGAACTCGTCCAATCGTTGACTGCAGAGGGTTAAAATTGAAAATGGAACTGCATCAAGCCAATTTTTTATTCTTTCATTTGGTTTGTGCTTCAGTTACTTTAAAGTGTTGTCACACTCTATCTGGCAACTTAAGCACAGGTAAGTTTCAGTAGAAGACTCAAATTTCAAATCTAATAGGTCAGCTAAAGCTACAATGACCAAGATAGAACCCACTGACACCACACATCACGCTCTGCCCACTGATACAAATGCTAACATAGAGTCAATTGATCTATTTCTCAAAAGAGTAAGTAATACTTAAGGATCTGATACCAAGTTTGAAAGCATTCAAGAGAGTCCTTTTTCTTTGTGTCTATGCTAAATGAGTTATGACCTGCGCAAATATTTTCAGCAAAGTGCCCACTTTAACACCTTTTAATTCAGCTTTAAAATTGTCATTAAGAATAGATCCTCCCCACCATGCAATTGGTCAGTTTTATGTGTGCCTAACCTCCAGCAACTCAACTGGGTAGCCCACCCCGAGCTTTTGAGAATCAGCTGCAATACTATCTTTGCAGTGTCCACGGCCCCACCATAGGGTTAAGTCTTTTTTAATGAGATCCTTGGCAGCATCTTATAAGGCCAACAACAAAGTCCCCCACAACCAATGTGCAATATCACATGACAACTGATGTTATACATTCTATATTTAAATGCTAGCCCTATTGCCAAAGAAGGTATAATTCTGCCAAAGCATTCTGTATTTGGGGGTGGTTGTATCACCATCTATAACTGCAGATTGCTTTGGCAAAAAACATATGGGCTTTTGCATTAGAACTAGACTAGTTGGACTGCAAATAAAGTACCTCGTTCGTATCTAATAGTCGACTCATTAGCTTGCCGTATAATATCTTCAGTGTCATAATTAATAAAGAAGGACATCTTCAATGCAGAACTGGAAGATTCACGGACAGCAGCTATAAACCGGTCTGCAACCTATAAAATGCAAAGTCAAGCCTCTCCTTGATAACATACAGTAGGCATTCCCCAACATATCAGGAAACATAATGACGTCATGGTTTTGGCAGATAGAAGTCACTGAAACTTGAAGGCAATCCAGATCATGTTCATTGCATTTTGACCATGTAACATGCATTTTGAAGCTTCAGCTTACCCGTGAAAGTTGGGGATGGATGGAGTACACATCTAACTAGCAAAAAGAATAATAGAAAAGGTAGCAGCAAAAGTACATACCACCCGAGGAGTCACTTCCCGCGACATATACGCTCTTGAGTACTCCAATATTGTCCAGCGATGAAAACTATAGTTTGAACTTTTATGTGTATCTTCTGGGGGTTGCAGACAATCCACAGCATGTTGAACTTGTTCTGGTGGCGACAATTTAGGATCGACACATTTGACTTCTTGTTCTTTGAGGTCTATAGTGATAAGCTAGAATCAGATTCTGTATATATAATAGTCAATTAACAAGGATTGAAGCATTGGCAGATATAGGAAGATAAACTGACCTTCAGAAGGATGCAGAGGAACATACATGGGAGACTCTTCCAAGTCTGCAAATGAAACAAGCTGCAAAACAGGAGAAAATTCTCTGAGCTATTTCCGACTTAATATCAATTCCAATGTATATTTTTAGAGAGGTTCACATGGTTGAAGAAGTCAAGCTGCAGCTTTATGTGTCCCAACCCTGTGCAGTTTTATTAGGGGACAAATACTGTCTAAAGGGAAGAGTGCATAGCATTCGATTCAGAAATTCTCCATTACATACTGCGGTTTCTCTAACAATCTTAAGACAGTATTCACGACAATACAGAGTGCTACGAAGATGCCTATTAACAACGACATCAGCAAACTGGCAAAGTTTGATGGCTCCTTCTTCATGCGATGGAAGAGGAAGATGTACTTCTTCCTCGCCACTTTGAAGATTGCATATGTGCTGAATTTCTAGAGCCAACCATGGACGAATCCGCCGACGAAGCAACAAAGCAGATTGCTGCAAAACTACGTAAAAATTGGAAGGATGATGATGTCTATTGCAAGGGCTAGGGCTGTCTGCCATTCTGTACAACGTGTGCAAGATCAAACACCGAAACAGCAATGCTAAGGAGCTGTGGGATGATCTCAACAGCAATAAAAAAAAATGGAAGATGCTGGCAATAAGAAATTTCTCATCAGTAAGTTATTTGAATTTCGTATGATAGATGGAAAATATGTTGTTTCTCAAGTACATGAATTACAAATAATCGTTAATTTGATCATTTTCAAGGATCACCCCCTCAACGTGTCTTTCCAAGTATCTGCTATTATTTCTAATTGCCTTACACTTAGAAGGAATGTCATAAAAAGATACAACAAAAGAAGGACAGTGACTATGCAAGAAGGTCAAGTACATCCTAGTTGAAGGCCATAAATCCTCCAAGGCTCTTGTCATAGATAATGCTTCTTCTAGTGGCCCAAAGCGTAAGCTTGATGGTCAAGATTCTACTTCAAAGAAGGGGCAAAACAGGCCTAAGAAGGCTTGTTGGAAGTGATGTAAATCCAGGCACTTCAAGAAGGATTTCTGAGTGTTTAAGACACAGAAAAGGGACAAAGACAACCTGGTTGTTAACAAGGATTTCTTTTGGTGGTTCCTGAAGCCAACATGGTGGGAGATAATGAGGAGTGGCGGATAGACCCCAGAGCAACCAATCACATTGACATGAACAGGAATCTATGCAAGGATTTTGAGCTGTTAGCGGATGGACAAGAATCCTGTATGGGAAATTCATTAACTACTATGGTCATGGGCAAAGGAACAGTCATGCTTCCACTTTCCTCCGGCAAGAAGTTGACTTTGAAGGACGTGATGTTTGTTCCCGACAATAGGAAGAATCATGTGTCTATCAGCCTGCTTAACAAGTTTGGCTTTAGGATGTTTGAGGCAGATATTGTTATAGATTCTGAGGGTGGGAGCTATGCTTGGAAGGGCTTTGTAATCAATGGCTTGTAAAAGGTTACAATGATAAATAATAATTCTAAATTTGCTCATATTGTTGTTTCCTTCGATTTATGGCATTCTAAACATAGCATGCGAATTACGGTTAATTTAGGATTAATACCTCAGCATACTTTATCTAGTTTTGAAAAGGGTTAATTACTCACCGACCCCCTGAGGTTTACCCTAAATTACACACGGACCCCCTATCTTTTGAAAATTACACTAAGCTACACATTTTTATTTTTCCGTTAACAGAGTTAACAAAATTAATGAAAGGACGGTCATACCCCTGAAAAACAAGTCAATTTACCCACTCTCTCTCTCTCTCTCTCTCTCACACACACACACACAGGTATCAAATTAATGCCAAGGAAAGGTGGAGGCTGGAACTCTGATCTTTCGGAATGGATCCGAAATTCGGATTTGATCCTTTCGTCCCTGCCCTAACCATAGCGGCTTTAGAATTGAGATCGGAGCCGAGGCAGGTGTTTGGGAGGAAGATGCGGATGGAGAGGGAGGTGAGGGGATCGATGTGGATGTCTTTGGTGGTGGCGCCGCCGTCGCCGATCGAACGACGGGTTTGCGGCGACGATCGACTCCTCCGGTCGCGACGAGATGCCGTTGTTATCCAGGCGACAATTGAATCCTCCGACAGCGACGAGACGCCGAACGAGGAGCCGTCGTCATCCAACGGGTTCTGGATTCGACTCTATAAATGGTGCCTTCCCGATGAATCTTGGTATTTTGCTTAGGTCGTGTACTTTGGGAATTGATTTGTGAGGAGATTGCATCAAAAATAGGGTTTCTTAATTTCCTGATGAATCTCTCACACAAGTGAGGTGTAGATCAATTCAATCAGGAAGATGTGGATGGAGAGAGAGGTGAGGTCATGTGGATGTCCTTGGTGGCGACGTCGCCGTCGCCGAACGATGGGTTCGCGATGGTGATCGACTCCTTCGGCCGCGACGAGACGCCAAATGAGGAGTCGTCGTCATCCAGTGGGTTCTTGATTTGTCTCGATTCAATCCAATGTTACTATCTATTGTGATGAGAGAGAGAGAGAGAGAGAGAGAGGCGTCCGTGATGCAGCGTGTTCTCCCTTCCCCTGCTCTCTCCGTGATGCAGCGTCGCCAGTGATGGCGGGCAGAAGTGGCGGCGGTGACTTGGCTTTTTCTGGTGAGAGGGAGGAGGAACACATAAGGGTATTTTCGGTATATCGTAATAAACCAATGTTGCCCTAATTTTTTCTCACGGTGCCCTAACGGAAATGAGTCTTATGTAATAAAATGACAAACTACAGGGGGCTTAGTGTAATAAAAATTCTTAGGCCGAGCCGTGTGTAATTTAGGGCAAACCTCAGGGGTGCCGTGTGTAATTTACCCTTTAGAAAAATGCTCAGTTTGCATAGAGCCAAAAAATTGCCCAGAAATGTTTTAAAGGAATTAAGAGGGAAAGACAATTGTTAGAATTAGTAAACTTGGATTTATGTGAAATTTGAAGGTCATCTAACTAGGGGTGGATATTCATTACATTTATAGATGATTTTTAACGTTATGCTTATACATGCCTTCTTAGGACTAAGGATGAGGCTTTGTTTAAATTTAAAATTTACAAAGTTGAAGTGAGAATCAACTCAATCCGAAGATCACAAAAATTTTGTGATCGGACAGGGAAGGTGAATACTCTCCTTTCATGATCTATTTGAAAGTTGGGGTATTGTGCACCAAGTTACTACTCCTTATAGTCCTTAACAGAATGGTGTGGCCAGGAGAAAAATAGGACTTTACAAGAAATGATCCTTGAAATAAGTCCAAGTCAGGTTCATCATTATGACACTATTCTAGTAGTCAATGAGTGAACGTACTCAGCCCCCTAAGCCCAAATAGAGTGGGGTGTTCAGTATAGTCGGGAGTGAGCCTAAGAACATATTGCTCACTTCTCATTTGCCTAAGAACTTGAGAGGGGCAGCACTTTTGAAGAACCGGTTGGTCTCAGCACCAGTTCTTGCACTACCTTCTGGTTCATGAGGTTTCGTTATTTATAGTGATGCCTCTTTGAAGGGGTTAGGGTTGTGTTTATATGCAACATGGAACGCGCATATGCTTCTCGCCAGTTGAAAAATTATGAAAGGAATTACCCTACTCATGACTTAGAGCTAGCCGCAGTTGTGTTTGCACTTAAGATTTGGAGGCATTATCTTTATGGTGATATGTGTGAGATCTATATGGATCACAAGAGCCTTAAATATGAGGCAGCGTCATTGGCTCCAATTACTGAATGATTATGATTTCAAGATCCATTATCATCCAAGTAAGGTTAATATGGTGGCTGACGCATTAAGTAGAAAAAGTTCGGGTAACTTAGCAGCGTTGATTACTCGTCAGTTGCAGTTGTTAGTAGACTTACAGAGTTTGGAGTTAGAGATCCGAATTGGTGTTTCAGATGGACAATTGGCATATTTACTGGTCGAGCCTTCCATTATTAGGAGAATTAAGTCTTCTCAGATGAGTGAGCCAGACTTGGTTAGCATTGTGGAGGATGTGAAGGTTGGCAAGTGACCTGAATTTCATCTCGAGGATGATGGTACCTTGAGGATGGGATCAAGGTTGTGTGTCCCAGCAGTTTCAAAATTAAGGGTAGAGTTATTAAAAAAAATGCCAGCTCGTGATTCAGGTTTTGCTGATACATCCTGGTAGTACTAAGATGTATAGAAATTTTCGTGAGAACTTTTGATGGAGTGGTATGAAGAGGGAGATTGCAGATTTCGTATTGAGGTGTATGGTTCGTCAGCGGATTAAGGCCGAGCATCAGCGACCTGCAGGTAAGTTACAGTCACTAGAGGTTCCTCAGTGGAAGTGGGACCATGTGACCATGAACTTTGTAGTTGGCTTACCGAGGACCTCATGTAAGCATGACGCAGTTTGGGTTATTGTTAATCGTTTGACCGAATCCGCACACTTCCTTGCTATTTGTACCAACTATACCACTGAGAGGTTGGCTAAGCGATATATTCAGGAGATAATTAGGCTACATGGGGTGCTAGTATCTATTGTATCTGATAGAGACCCACATTTCACATTTCGTTTTTCGACTAGCCTGCACAAGGCCTTAGGCACTCGTCTGGATTTCAGTACGCCTTTTCATCCACAGACAGATGGTCAGTCTGAGCGTACTATTCAGACCCTGGAGGATATATTACGTGCTTGTTCGTTAGATCTTCAAGGTAATTGGGATGAGCATTTGCCTTTGATTGAATTTGCCTATAACAGTAGTTATCAGGCAAGTATTGAGATGGCTCCATTTGAGGCTTTATATAGGCGTAGATGTCGATCACCTACATGTTGGTACGAGGTTGGTGAGCGAAGCTTATTGGGACCTGAGGTTGTTCAATATACTTCAAACAAGATACAGTTAATTAGGGATCGTATGCGTGCAGCACAGAGTCTCTAGAGAAGCTACACCGACAATCATCGTCGTGATTTAGAATTCGAGGTTAGTGATCATGTCTTCTTGCGAGTTTCACAATGGAAGGGCTTGATGAGGTTTGGAAGAAAGGGAAAGTTGAGTCCTAGATATGTTAGATCTTATGAGATTTCGGATAGCGTTGGCCATGTTGCCTATCGTGTTGCCTTGTCGCCAGATATGTCTCGTGTGCATAATTTTTTTCATGTGTTTGTTTTGAGGAAGTATGTGCACGACCCATCCCATGTTGTGGAGTACGAGCCTTCACACTTATTCGTGAGGACCTATCAGTGGAGGAACAACCTGTCGAGATTATGGGCAGGCAAGATCAGATTTTGTATACAAAGGCTTCTTTGGTAAAAGTGCTTTGGAGGAACCACGTTGAGGAGGAGGCCACGTGGGAACTCGAGGAGTCTATGAGAAAGAAGTATCCATTCCTATTCGATGACTTGAGTTACGTAAATTTCGAGGACAAAATTTTTATAAGTAGGGGAGGATGTAAGACCCCAAATAATCTGTAATTAATTATTGTTAAATTTTAGGTTACCTTCGTAATTTTAGTAATTTTGGGGTACTTTTGAATAAGTAATACATCTTTAGGGATCTTTTAATCATTTACCAAGATTAGAGATTTAAGGGCTAGCCAAGTCTGTTTTATCGACACATTCAGTTTTGGCTTACAGAGAAATAGAAGAAGAGGAAACCTAGGGTTTTGGAGGATTGCAATTTTCTACGAACAATTGGTAAGTGATCTTAAACCCACTTGGATTATAAGGATGAATTAAATCACTTTAGGATTGTGCTTATGAAGAATTTAACGTAAGTGGGTTGATTAAACTATTTAGGTTTTGAGATTTTCGGAAGGTTACGCAAATTGGTGAAGATTATTATGTAAAATTGAGGTAAGGGTTACATACGAGACATCTTCTTCTATTAGACTTGAAATTGTTGGAGGATTTGAGACACGTATGCTTTTCATTTTTGCCATATCCATAGCACCAGTATTTTGTTTCGTTGGGTTTTATACAAAGTTCTTTTTCTGCTTGAATTTATGGGCAGTGTGCCTGGAATATTGTGTCTATTTTACTCGTCACTTCTCTTTCCAGTAGTGTTGAAAAATTCGTCTCTTTCTGCCTTCGTTTTCCACACTTGCCACTGTATAATACATGTGACTCTCATTGCCATGTTCTTTCCCTTTTGCCTAACTACTCCAGATAAGAAGTATGGCTTCTATGATATTCTGATCAATGGGTTACCATTATTCTTAGAGGGCCGTTCGTCCTTTTTATTGGTTTTCCTTCTTATACTGATGCAAGTACTATGGTAGTATGGTTGATTGTCCTTTCAATTACCCACCAATTGATTTCAGCCCAATGTTGGGCGTGTAAACCTGTTGGAAGATGTGCCACATGCTGCTTTTCCATTAGATATTGGCTGGTTCATGCTTTTGAGCGCTTGTTTTACATATTTGGATTAATGCGATTTAAATTCCGTTTAACTCGCATTTTCGTCTTCTTTCTCTTGAGTCTAATATCGAGCATTTTCTAAAATTGTTAAGTCATCTTTTTTTTAATTAAAATTTTGGTGCTTTGTGCCTCTTATGCCTTTGAATTCTTTGATGTCTATTGGACCCCTTTGAATTGAACTAATGTTTAAAATCTTCACATGCTTAGGTCAATGTGATGCCATGACATGATATGGCAATTGCTTCCGGTATGCAAACTTTAAATTTAGAACCTTCACGTGCTTAGCTTAACGTGCTTTACACTCATGTATTACGTGGTTGTATCCTATTTGATTATTAGTTCAATTATTCGAATATAACCCTTTGACTTTGATTCGACCTTTGATGGGTTAATATCCCGAAATGAGATTGTCGTGCTAAGATTATTCATCGTCTTTGCACTTTGTTTTCAATTGTTTCGTTTGACTCAGCTAGATGTTATTGAATACACGCGTTGTATTCCGTGTGTATGTGTGTGTTCATTTCTGAGCTTTGTGCTCACACCCCCTCTCCCTCCCTTCTCCTCCTATGTCAGGTAATTAAGCTGAGACAACAGTAGATGAGTTACCTAGAAGTATGAGCTTGGAATTGTTCTTTAATTTTAGACTTTCTTTAGTGACTTGAAAATAAGAGACTTGTAATAGTTTTGATAAGTAACTTTTGAGAACCCCAAAGTTCGGGAGGTGACTATAGTTATTAGATGTCCATTGCATTTATTAGACTTTGATGATGAATGCGAATGCTTTTGATTTGGGATATGTTTAGAGCTCTAATTATACATCTTTTGAGGTTATATTTTTTGTAAAATATTTTGAGTATATATTTCTCGTAAACAATATTATTTTGAAATAGTATGTGAAGGTCCGCCTCCGGGTCGGGGTCATGACAATAGTAGTGAAGTCAATCCAACTTTTTAGAACTGAATTTTATGGCCAAAGCCTGTGGAGTGATTCATAATGACATATTGTTAGATTTTTATAGTACATAGCGGAAGCAATAAATACTCATAATTTCATATATGATAGTACATTATGATGAGATATGTAGAGAGAGGAGGACTCTCCTAGGAGGCCTAATCCACGTGATACACAGGACCCTATTTTTACTAGTTAGTGGTAATTCTAGAGCCTCCTACAACTAACATTCCTAGAACCTTAAAAAACCTATATATATTTCTCTCGAATTACATTCAAGATTTTCAAAATTACTTTGCAACACTCTCCCTTCGTTTTAAAAATTTTCGTTCTTGTATTTTGACATGCTTGCTCTTCATCTTGCAAGTTTCCATTTTTGCAAACTACAATCAATTTTTTCCTTTGTGCGTCTATACCCTACTTTTCCTTTTTCTCGTCTATTGGTTTTTTACTCAAGTTTCCACCTACGGGAATTTCATTTATTTGCGAGGTCATTTGGCTTTTGCCATGCTTCATGAAGCACTTGCTAGCTTCATGATTCTTCAAGTTGATGGGCGCTTCCTCGGCTCTGACTTTTCCTTCCATCGAGTGGCACTTGCTAGCCACCCATCTCCTTTCTCGTAGGTTAGCATGCTAGCCACCAACTCCATCAATTGCATTTTTCATTTTTTGACGTTTCTCTCCATTTTTCTTCTTCATACCATCCATTTAATTTAGATTGCCGCCACTTTCTTTTTCTGCTCTGAGTTTTCTCGTGACAGAATCAGAAGCACCTCTCTGTTTGCATATCTTTTGGCGATGTTTATAAATTCATCAAAATCTAACGGTGCTACCAAGGTCTCCAATTCTTGCAGCAGCATTATGCCCTTTATCATGCAATGCTCGTCTCCTTCATTATCTTGAAGGCACTGATCTATCGTCTTTCTTATGGACTTTTACAGTGGATGAGAAAATAACGTGCAATTAAACTTGACCCACTCTCATAGCATGTTAGAACTTTTAAAGTCTGCAGCGAAAGCATTAGATATACAAATATGATAGTGTTGTACACCATGATATATGTCGACAAAGGAGAAGGGCTCTTCTTGGAGGCCTAATCCAAGTGGTTGCACAAAAGAATCAAGCGACTACTATTGCACCAAAAGCAATCGGTATTAGTAACGACGCAACTCTATTTTCTTATATCCCTGGCATAGCAGTAGCACGTATGGTCGAGCAAACGAGGGAATTGATGGAGTTACTTAGGATAAGTCAATTTGGTGATAAAGGTTATAGAGTTGTTTTTTAAGCAAATCATTGCATGATTCCAAAAATTGTTAGTAATAAGATTGCATTTGTTGGGAAATAGAAAGCCAAATGTTACACCGGTGAATTTAATGTACTTGCATACCCATAATGTTACATTTTTGTTTGCATTATTTGAGGTTGCGTGATTACGGAATAGACGTTGAGGGCATGCTCATATAAATTTGCTCAAAACTCTTTCTAATAACGATGTTGTGAATAATCTTCCTAAGATCAAATTTGAAAAGTTATCTAATGCATAGCATGTCAAAGGCGAAAACAAATTAAATCCTAAAGAGCATATTTGTGCTTCAAGACCTCTACAATTGCTTACACGGATTTATTTAATTCCATTCACGTTGCTAGTCTTATTGGTAAATCTTATACTTTTATTATCATAGATGATAATACAAGATTTACTTGGGTGTTCAGTTTTGCACATAAAAATAAACTTTTCATTGCGTTTCATATCTGTTGCAAAAAGGTTTAAAATGAAAATGATGTTTCCATTATGCAAATTTGTAGTGATTCCGGAAAAGAATTTACAAAAAACACTAAAGTGCATATTTTGTGATGATCATAGCATATCGGACAACTTTTCTGTTCCAATAACACCTCAACAAAATGGTATGGTGGAAAGCGGAATTGTACCTTACACAAAATGGTGTGGTGGAAAGAAGAATTGTACCTTACAAAAGAAGGTGTGGGCCAAAGTGGTAAATATGGCTTACCATATTTAAAATAGTAAAAATAGAGTCAAATATTTCCCATATTTGGATGCAAGTGCTTTACCCTAAACAATAATGTTCACTAAGAAAATTTGATTCAATAGCCGATGATGAATACTTGTAGGCTACTCGACTTAGGTTTAACTTAGGTTAGGGTCTACATAGGATAGGAGGGTAATGGCTTGATTTGGGGGAGATTTCTTGGTAGATCCCAAGATCCTCGGTGTATCACATGTGATATAAACCAATAGGGGGTTTCTCCCTTGGGAACTATTTTTGAATTGTATCAGAGAAAGGGATAAAACCAGTTGTTTTCGAATAAACCCTCCGATAAGCATTATTGGCTCTGATTAACCAGTCGATAAGGGGTATTTGGATTTTTCACCATATTTCGGTTATTAACTTTTAGGAATGATATGCACGACCAAAGGGGTCTGTTATACCACTTCCATTGTCCCAGACCACTTTACAAAATAAAACCATTTGGCTGATTAGAGAAGGAGAGAGACTGAAAAACCCTAGGAGAAGAGTGGTTAGACTACGAATCCCGACTTTTCGCATCAAGCACATATCTAAACTTTGACCGGCCCTAATTTGCTCATATGATTTCTTTTTAAGCGATTCAAAAGCCAAAATCGTGTATTTTTTCAAAGGCTACAACTTTGTAAGCAAAGTCAATTCCATTTAAGGTCTCTTCAGGCCCAAAATAGCATTTTAATAATCGGGCAGATTCCCTTTCTAGGTTTTCAACGTCAGACCCTGACTTGCTCATACGATACTCAATTTAGGCGATTCAAAAGCCTAAGTTGTATAGTTTATCGACAGCTACAACTTCTAAGTGAACTCAAATCCATTTAAGATAGTCTTAGTGTCCAAAACAGAGTTTTTCTAATCAGGTTAATTCTCTTTCCCGGTTTTCGACATCTGATTGATCATTGGGTCCTGTAATCGTGCAATCCTGATCAATGTGTAATTCTTTATCCTTCTTTCGCTTTCACTTCTAGATTAGATTAGAAGAGTCTTCGCTTTTCTCCCCTCCCCGCCACCAGATTTTGGTCTTAAAGGATAAAAAACATACTAAGAGCTTTGATAGAAGTAGAAGTCTAATCGTGCTAGAATTTTACCAGAGGTAGACCTCTATTCAAAGTTAGAATTCTAAGACAGCTAAAAGTGTTAGTTTAGTAGAATAAAACACACTCAGCTAGAAGAAGTTGAGCTCATTTAGGTTTCTCGGAAGGAAGACCGAAATTTAGGTCGTCCCTCGTATGGTCGGTCAGAACTACGTGGTATTTATCCCGATTAATCCGATCAGGTGCGTAGGCCTAGACCCTTGTATTTATTTTAGTTTAGGTTTTTTATGCATGTTTTATGTCATCTGATCTAAATCGCAAATCACCAAAATATAATAAAGACCACTAGGGTACAACGGGGTGCCTAACACCTTCCCGTTGTATAATTTAGTCCCCAAGCCCGAATTTCTTGTTCCGGATGATTAGAAGCCTAAATTGGGAATTTATAGTCAAAATGGGTTTTCTTGTTTCTCACATGTTAATAGTTAATTAACCCTAAGATAAGATGGTGACTCGAAGTTAGACCTTCCCGGGTCCACAAAATTATTGAAAGTGGTTCGCTATACAATCCGATGATCACTAACTTGTATAGCCCAAGCACACCTAACTTCTGGCTAGCTCAAAATTCCTTCATGCCATTATCGCTCATAACAGCCTTTCTTGTTCCGGTCACTTCAATTCTGCCGATACGTTTGTCCTTGCTCACATTATGGACAAGTAGGAGTCTAACTTTGCCGACCTTGTACCAAGATCATGGTTCATGCCTTTGACAGACACAGCCCTCTCTTGGCTCTTAACCAAGATCATCCATATGTTTAGAATTTGTGGGCTGCAACATGACCTAGTCGAAGGCTAATGATCCTCAAGACAAGATGCAACTTATAATGATTTCCAACATTAACACCAATCATGCAGATACCATCAAACGAAAGAGACCAGTATAACCCCAAAGATCTCATTACACATACTGCTAAATAAGTAAACAGAGTATCAAGAAAGGCAAAGTCCGTACCTTGTGGATTAGGTTGTCCTTCTTCAGTATGTATAATAAAACAGTACCGAAAATTCTCGACTCCAAGACCCAGGCAAATACTTTGACTAGAAGTCCAGCCATACGAGGAGCTGTTCAGCAAACATGAAGTCAGCAGGCAGCCGTAACATAAGCGAAAACCGGTTCATAATAAGTATAAATGACAATCTGTTGGCTAGTTGAGGTGCTAAGAGTCTGTTGGCGCAGCGCTAACACTAAGAAATCCAAATAAGACTCTAGCCTGGTTTTAAGGTAAGGGAAGGCTACCATCTATTGTGTTGCTCCAGTGGCATCTGATGGAGAGTAAGAGAGGTGTTTAGGTAATGCTGCGGTTACACTCTTCAAACAACATATCCAATCCAGCCATGAACTTAAACTAATGACGATGGTTTGCATAAAAGTGTTTGCATCTCTAGATGTCAAAATTTACTGCGAATCACTAGTCCAATTTAGATTTTCAAATGTAGTGAAATGATCATATTTGTCGGCAGCAAGAAAAGTGATTCACTGCAAAAATATGAATCTTATATCAGAATGCTAATGGCCAAGCAAATTTTGGCTTTTGCCAGCGCAAAGTACAACTATAATGGGATAAAGACACAGCCTGCAGGGGCTGAACGCTTCAATAAATAGTTCTATCAAGTTTTTTGCTAGAAAAGGTCTGACAACAAAAATCTTATTGTCGGCAGGTTATGCATAAGAACTACTATTAGCAATACCCGTAATCATGTAATTCAACACCCAAAATTATGTACTAATTTCAATAATTAACCTTAAAATTTTGAATAATTCCCAGTTACCAACTCCGCATAAAATAAAATCCATCCACTTTAAATCTTAAATCCAAACCTTTGACATTGGCTCTGAGATAGAATTCGTCACTCTGAGGGCCAAGATTAACATCTGCCACGGGCTTATAAATCGCGCCTTTGGCTTTGAAAAATTCCATATTGAGAACCCAAAAGTAGAATTGTCACAAAGCAGAGCAGTATATGGATCGCCCTCTCTGTGTTTATGTTTATTAAGAGGGTTTGTACAGAGGGAACAAGAATGTGATACTCTAAAAAACAGATACATTCAGCTTATATATAATATACACACACACACACACAAACAAATATACACACAACAAACGCAGGAAGTAAAAAGGGTAGAGACTAGAGACAGAGTAGGAGGCGGAGAAGGCTAGAAAGATGGATTATTAATTAAATAAAGCTCAAATAGATACAATATGTTTGCAACTGGTTCCATAAATGGTGTCGTTTTCAAGTGAAGTGGGTTTTGGCAGGATTTCTTGTGAATTAGGTTTGGCAGGATCAAAGGCTTTTCTGTCTTTCTTGGGTGGTTTTTTTTCCGGGGAAAGTTGGTTAGAAAGTTTCATGGTGGGGTCCTCGAAATAATTCTACCGTGACGTCGTCCCGAAGGGTTTTCACTGATTGAAACGGGACTTGAAGAGCTCCATCAATTATTGTAACGCAAGGTCCCCCTTAAGAGGCCCATTTCAGCTGTCAAATGGACGGACGGGGCCACAAGCGAATTGGGTTTGGCAGGATTTCTAGGTCCACATCCCCCACGGGATTATTTAGAGTTGTCAAAGGGCCGGGCTTGGGCCGGCCCAGCCCAAGCCCATCGGGCCTGCTGTGGGGCCGGGCCAGGGCCGGGCCAGTGGGGCTGCCAACCGGGCCGGGCCGGGCCGGGCCTGCCGAAGGGAAACCTAGGCCCAGTCCAGGCCCTGGCCCTAGGCCCAATATTTAGGGCCGGGCTTGGGCCGGGCCCGGGCCCAAAACTTTTTTTTTTTTCTTATTATTCAATTTCATCTCTAGCCTCTAGGCAATATTCACAATTTAACGAACCTAATCTTGGTGAGCTTTATTAATATGTTAAACATTTTCATACTCTTCTTGGTGAGCTTTATTAATAAAATCTTAACACATAACAATTTATATAGAAAAATAATAAATGTGTTCATAGGCCCTCCTCCTTTATCCGGGCTTGGACCGGCTGCTTGTAAACAAACAGGCGAAGTTACCTATTTTTTTATATATACAAAAAAATATATATCTTGCGTGTAAAAAATTATTTTATATATATGGAAAAAAGTATATTTTGTGAAAAAATTTATTCTTAAAACTCTAACAATCAAAATAATAATGCATGTCTATCCAAAATATCAGCAATCAAAGATCAAGAAATCTGCAACGTCAACCAAAAGGATCAAAAGAGGAAAATAAAAACAAATTACCTGATCATCCGGAAGTACTTCAATATCCGAGTCACTGCTCTTCCTATCATCAATCGATTTATCTTGCTCGCGGTATTTCGCATCAAGATAATCCTTCCAACATACACATAGCTCGAGCGACTCGGGGTTAAGACGACTCCTCCTGTCATCCAAAACCCTCCCGCTTGCTGAAAATGCCGACTCTGAAGCAACCGTGGAGGCTTGCACTGGCAGTACATCCCGTGCAATTTGGGATAAAGTTTTATACATGTTTTGATTTTGTTTCCAAAAATTTAACAAATTAAAATTAATCTGTTCTTGCCTTGATAAATCAGAATAATGATCAGTATTTGCATATACACCAATCTCATTAAAAGAGGAAAAATTATACGAACCTCCCGAATTAGAAGTACCTTCACCTGGTAGTTGTCTTGCTACTAGATGTTCAAAGCCTTGAAGGTATGGCGCATAATACCTCTCAGCAGTGGATGATGATGTAGCTCGCACGCGCACGTCAGCAGAATTACGATAGAGGTTGAACAAGTCCTCAAACCTCTTGCTCACTTTTGCTGTGAGCAAGGTTGTGTCATCTGCTGTGTAGCGCATTAATTTCGATATCTCTTGTATCGAGGCGTTCACGCCATGCAACTTTAACCTAGGATCTAAACAAGTAGCCACAGTAAAAATAGCAGGCAGTTTCCTCCAATATTTATTAAATTTTTGATCCATCACTTGTACTATTTCCCTAAAGGGTCCTATATATCTCCATTTTGTTAACATTGTAGCCATCTTCAGAATTTCTATTACAGCGAGAGGAGAGGTGGGATAGTACGTACCAGACAATAAATTGGTAGACGTGTAGAATACCTCCAAAAATTTAGCTAGGTATGTGGCCATCTGCCATTCCTCTTGAGTTGGCAAGCCGGCTGGGAACTGGGTTAGTAGAAAATGCGTGTAGACTTCTCGGTATGCCAGAATGTGTAAAAGCATGTGGTATGTAGAGTTCCACCTGTGGACCACATCTGTAACTGCTCTCCTGCGAGGCATATTATATTGAACACACAACGTTTTAAATTGTTGTGTTCTCAAACTCGAGCCATTAACATACGCTGTCATACCCCTCATTTTGAGCAGAATATCTCCTGCAGCACCTAAACCATCTTTAACAATTAAGTTAATAATGTGACAAACACAACGAACATGAAATAATTCACCATCAAGTACAGGTTGAAGCGTCTCCTTTAAAGCTGCAACAGCAGCTTTATTATTAGAAGCATTATCAAAACTAACACTCATAATCTTATCCTTAATTTTAAATGTGTTGCATGCTTTTAATATAAGAGTAGCAATGTTCATTCCATCGTGCGGATAAGGGAAGTGCTCGAAAGTGATGATTCTCTTGTGCATAACCCAATCTGCATCAATCCAATGAGCGGTCACACAAGAATAACTAACAAAAGTATAAGGAGATTGCCAAATATCAGAAGTAAGACTAACTTTACCGTCAAATTTATCGAAATAATCGATAAGGCGTGCTTTGGCAGCCTTGTACTGTCGGAGTGCATCGGACCTCGTTGTGTTTCTATGAACCTTTTTGTACAAAGGTTGAACGTAGGTGTTCATATATCTAGAGTGCTTAGGATTATCGGCAAAAGAAAAGGCTTGTTCATCGTGAATAACAAATTCAGCGAGACCGTCTCTTTGCTCTCGCTGATTATAAACAAATAACTTACCGTCAAAAGATAATTGCGTTTGGGTAGGTTCGACGTGGCCTTGTCGAGGTGCACACTGAGGGTAATGCCTGTTAAGATGTCCATTACCACTACCAGTCGAAAATAATTTAAGACAGTACTTACATTGAGCTTTTCGGATGTCGTCCACCGTAATTAAGTCGAAATGATTCCAACACTCGGCTTTCTTCTTTTTCCCCCTTTGGACTTCTGGCACGTTATCGGAGGCATTGCTCGGCCCTTCTTCATCATGACCAGGCATAGGGTTGAGATTATGCCACTGAGTAGTAGCTTCGCCAACCGAGCTGCGTCCTTGACTATAATGCGGGGGGTCTTCATCAGGCGTGTATTCAAAATCTGGAATGTTTTGATTGAACTCTCAATTGGCTTGGGTATCTATCATAGAGCCTGTACTCATTCGTCCACGAACGAATGGTTGTGTTGGTGCTTGGATTGGTGTTTCTGATGGCCGTGGCGCTGGCGCTTGTGCTGGTGGTGGTGCTTGCGATGATGATGATTTCTTTCGTGATGACGTTGCACGCCTCATTTTGTTCAATAATCCAGACATATTTCACGCTAAACTTTGTAAGAGTAACTAAATACACAATTATAAGAGTAGTAATAAGAAATAACAATTAAAAGAATGAACGAGTAACAAATATTAGAGAGTTAGTAATTAAAAAGAATTTAGCAAGACTAGTAATTAATAAACAATAGTAGTAATTAGTAAATACTAGTAGTAATTAAAAGAATGAACGAGTAACAAATATTAGAGAGTAAGAGTAATTAAAAAGAATTTAGCAAGACTAGTAATTAATAAACAAGAGTACTAATTACTAAATACTAGTAGTAATTAGCAAGAGTAGTAATTGGAGAGGAAACTAGTAGCAAAGCTTGTTGTGAGAGTAAGAAGAGAGTAAGAAGATTGGTGTGAAAAATTGGAGAGAAATGGTGTGAATTTATAGATTTTAGAAACTTCACAAAAGACCAAAATACCCCTACAAACTATCCGTTTATAGTTGTTGGGGAGGGTAAGAGTGTAAAGGAGTTGAAAAATATAGGTTAGACTAAAATACCCCCCAAACTAGCCGTTATATAGCTGTTGGGGGGGTAAAAGTGGAAGTTTGGAAAAGGGGGAGAAGAAAGGGGGGGAAAAGCAAAAGATTCAAAAAAAGTGGGGCCAAAACCGGGCCAAAATCCGGGCCGCAGACCGGGCCAGGGAACCAGGCCAAGCCCGGGCCGAAACCGGGCCGAAACAGAGCCGAAACCGGGCCGGGCCAAACTCGGGCCAAACCCGGGCCGTGCCGGGCCGGGCCTTTTTCCAGATTCTTCAGGCCTGGTCCAGGCCCAGGCCCCAGGCCCTATGTGTGCGGGCCGCTACTGTTCATCCACGGGGCCGGGCCAGCCCGGGCCAAAACCGGGCCGGGTCGGGCCAGCCCACGGGCCGCCCGGCCCGTTTGACAACTCTAACGGGATAGACACCTAACTTGACGGAGGAGGGATCGTTTATCCGACTCAAACCTTAAAATATACTTTTAAGAAATATTTTTTGTACCTTTTTATTTCTTTTTGTTTTAATTCGTCATCAGTCACATTAAACTAAACCGAAAATCAAAGAGTAAACAAAAACAACGACTGCAGTATCCATCAAAAGAGCAAGTCTTGAAAAAGCAATTTGGAAAATGCTAGGAAAAAAAATCAGAGATAAAAACTAAACTAAGACTCCAGCTCAGCATCGTACTCGACTCCACATCGAGAGAGTCTTTTAACCATCAATTCAATAGTAAACAGACCTTACTTTTTACTAGGGTGATCTGGCCAGCAGGATCCATGATGTCTTCTTCTTGGTTGAGCATAGAAGGATCTACCGCCTTGAGAGATGTCTCTATCATGTTCACTTGATGCACTGGTATAAGCTCTCTTTTTTCACATTGCGCCCGGCAGGAGGGCTAGTCTTACCCTTGTCGATGGGATCCTGAATAACGTTCCTCAAGGAGATGCAACTATTTGTATGGCGTCCGGATCATTGATACTCACAACGAGCCTGCATGTCGGGCCTTTTGAAGTAAAAGTGGGGGTAACTTGACAATCATACCTCTACTGAGCAGATGCTCAAACACTTTAGTCATAAGGGCATGTAGATTGGAAAACTTTTGCCTAATGACAACTGGCTCCCATGAAACCAACTGTTAAGATTTGACTGTGTTGACATTACTGTCTGTGAACACCTTCAGCTAAGTGTTGGGAATTCCTCAAACCGTTTTCTCCTGGTCTCCCATCCTTGGATATCGTTCCTTTGTTGATGGCATCCTCAATTTGAGTTAGAGAACCTAGCAATACCTTGAACGTGGTGTGGTAGTGGCCAAAGATATACTCGCGATAGACTGGCAGAATATTGTTTCTTACTATATTCACTTGTTCCTCCTCCAAGGGGCGGGTTGACTATCTGAGCCACTTTGTTCCTACATCTGATAATAAGAGCAGACTCTACGCAATACTTGATTGTGACCAGTGTTATTAAAGGCGCAGGCGCACCTAAGGCGCAAAAGGTCCCTGGAGCCTAGGCGCAAGGCGCAGGCGCGCGCTTTTTCGAAGTGAGGCGCAATATTAAAATAAATAAAATAAATAAATAATAATACATTAAAATAATAAATTATGTTTAAAAAATAAGAACTTGACTAGGGTGAAAAGAGACAAAGTGGTAGTAATGGTATTCTACTTGCTACATCTTTCTATTGCTTGTAATGGTTTTTTATACACAGCCTTTACCATAACCTAAAGACCAAACCAAGAGTGGTCCAATGCACTGAGGCAATAAAATTGAGAAGAAATAATAATTCTGATTGTAGGCCCAACATTGAGATGGGAACATCTCATACATTGATTGAATTGGTCCTCCCCCATCAACTTTATATAATAATAATTGAGATTGTAGGCACAGTTTCAGTGCCTTCAGCAACCAAAAACGAAAGGGGAGGAAAAAGGAAAAAAAAAAAAAGGCAAAGGTGAGCTGTCTTGTAGCCATTGGATTCTTCTTCTCTCTCACACAGATAGAATGGATTGCAGCTGGTTCATGTGGATACTTATCCACAGCTACCTCTCCTTAACAAAGGGGACCTGCGACTGCGACTGAGGTGCAAGTGGCTGAAGCAGCGCCAACAACTATGAAGTGCGTCGGCGAGCTGCGATGGGAGCTGCGACGGGTACGGGAGATGCTCCAGCGAGCTGCGACAGAAGATGCGACTCTTCACAGGCCGACGACGACGAACTCAGATTTGGGTCTTACCGTCTTGGGTCGCGACTCGCGAGGTAAGAGACCGTGAGAGACTGAGATTACGACGGATCACGGGCCGATGACGACGAACTCAGATTTGGTCTTGCAGTCTTGGGTCGCGAGGTGAGACTTGAGAGTCCATGAGAGACTGTGAGAGAGCTTGGGTGAAGAAAATCAGAAAGGTTTTTGATTTGGTAAAGACAAACAGGAAGCTTGCGCCTAGCTTGGCGCCTCCAC
Organism: Escallonia rubra; assembly: GCA_033065855.1. Classification (NCBI taxonomy): domain Eukaryota; kingdom Viridiplantae; phylum Streptophyta; class Magnoliopsida; order Escalloniales; family Escalloniaceae; genus Escallonia; species Escallonia rubra. Next base: position 542,907 of record JAVXUO010002370.1, read on the forward strand.
CGTCGCGACGCGCCTAGCGCCTTGGCGCCTGGGCTCATGAGGCGCGCGCCTCCTTGAATGCGCTGAGCCTAGGCCTAGGCGAGGCACACCATGTGAGCCTAGCTGCGCCTGGCGCCTAGGCGCGCGCCTAGGCGCGCTTTTTACAACACTGATTGTGACTTATGATATTGGTTGCTTAGATCAAACATTCATGATCAGCTGGTACAAGACAGTTAAGGATGAATGGTTTATCAACATGTGATGTGTTAATATGTTTACTCATGCTATGTTCCGGATATGTTATACATTTTAAGTATGTTAATTTCGTATTCTTATTATGTCATGATATAATATGTGACATGTGTTAGACATCTATTGTCTGCTCTTTGTTCATGATGTGATTGAATGTTGTGTGTTATAATAAATGTATAGAAATCCTACTGAGTTGGTGAAACTCATTCTTTTCCCATGTCCACACCTTTCAGTGTGGGCAGTTGACAGGTTCTTGCCGGTGGAGCGTCATTTGGATATTAGTGACACTATCAAGTGTGTTTGATTTGTATAAGTCTGTTTGGACAGAAGTTCTTAGTTGTATTAATTAAGTATGAAATATTACTGATTAAGAAGTATGCTTTGAGTGAGACATTTGGATTCATCGCTTCCGTATATTATTTGGAGAATACTTGTAATGCTATGCTTACTTTTGAGGTTGACTCGCTAATGATGTGCTTAGTCGGTCAGGCCTATTTCAGGGCGTGACATATTCTCCCTAAAAAGGGTACACCACAAAATTGGTCAGTGTGTGTGGTTTGCTTCTTAACTCCAGGTGTAAGGTTACTTCGTCGGCTTGACTTGTAAGATATACCTCCCACCGGTAACTCAGGTAGTTATTAATAGGTGATCACCAGTACGTATATACAGGTCATATAATATACAAAAATACCAAAAGCCTCTCAATATTAGGCCTTGGAGGTAAGAGTACAGTCGAATTTGCCCTAATAAGTAGGAAGTCTGAGGGTTTCAACAATTGCCCTTGAGTGGGTGGATTTGGGACAATTATGCGCGTGTGAATGATATAAATAAAAGCACAATTACCACAGCTATAGCATGTTACACATGTTATACACAGCAAAAAACACAAAGGCCAAAAAAAGTAACAAAAAGGTTTTGAGTCTAGTCATTTTACTTGAATCCCCAGTAGAGTCGCTACTGTAGTTGTGACGAACCACCTCGAAAAAAAATCCAGCGAGAAGGAAGAGTCGCCATCTTATTCAATTAAAACTTAGAAAAAATAAGAAAAACCTAAAAATTACTCTAAAAATGACCAAAATACTGATTAATCTATAGAAATCAGATAAATCTGTTTGGGGACTAAATTACATAGTGGGAAGGTGTTAGGCACACGCCACACCATTTCGGTATCTACTTCAATTCTATTGTTTTATGGTCATTTAACGCATAATCATGTAAATATGTGATGCCAAGGAAAGCGGGTTCGTGCTTACGTGGAGGTGCCACAAAGGCTGCAGTCCGAGTCAGCTTCCAAGTATGTTGATGTGAGACACAGCAAGGGTGGAACAAGGGCAGAGACCAAGGGCTTCCCAGACAGAACTCGAGGGTGGCAGTGCTGCGAGGGCGATAGCGCGAGATGAATACACGATGACAGTCACAGTCCGATGCTTAGGTCCAGAGTCAGGGTACTGTATGTTTCTCTCTCTAGAATTCTAGAGTGAGAAAGTGAAAATGTCCAAATGTTCTCCCTTTCAAATGAATTCTCAAGACCTCTATTTATAGAGATTGAGATGATGATGTCATAAACCGACACGTGGCGCTCCCCGGGAATGACACGTCACCGGGGGGTCCACGGGTGCCGGTGCTCCATGGACTGTCAGATCGCATATTCAACCGGCCTGCTCCTCACAGCGTCGCTCTGTCTGTCTGGAAAGACTGGCTCCCACCGCATCGGTATGGCCAGAGAACCCCCTTGATCTAGCCTCCAATCCAAGCCCTTGCGGAGTCCCACAGGCCTGGCAGTGGTGGGGAACACCCGACGCCCAACTGCCAGGTGAACTAGGCGCGATGCCCTCCGAAGACCTGCTCCCGTCTCGGAGTGACCCGGGGGTCATAGTCCCTAGGGATGCCGACGCAAGCCCCCAGTGCCGGAGCACGTAGGCCAGTCACGCAGGCACCCTGACGGAGATAGTGTCCCGGAGGAGTCGTCTATTCCGCAGGCCAAGGTAGCATCCCGGAGGAGCCGTCTACCCGGCCGGCCAAGGTAGCATCCCGGAGGAGCCGTCTACCTGGCGGAAGGGGAGTTGAAGAGCTCCCTGGCAGAGATAGTGTCCCGGAGGAGTCGCCTATCCCCGCGGGTGAGTCCTTATGCCGGAGCACTCGGAGCATGTCAAGGTAGCATCCCGGAGGAGCCGTCTACCCGACTGGCCGAGGTAGCATCCCGGAGGAGCCGTCTACCTGGCGGAATGGGAGTTGAAGAGCTCCCTGGCAGAGATAGTGTCCCGGAGGAGTCGCCTATCCCCGCGGGTGAGTCCTTATGCCGGAGCACTCGGAGCATGTCAAGGTAGCATCCCGGAGGAGCCGTCTACCCGACTGGCCGAGGTAGCATCCCGGAGGAGCCGTCTACCTGGCGGAAGGGGAGTTGAAGAGCTCCCTGGCAGAGATAGTGTCCCGGAGGAGTCGCCTATCCCCGCGGGTGAGTCCTTGTGCCGGAGCACTCGGAGCATGTCAAGGTAGCATCCCGAAGGAGCCGTCTACCCGACTGGCCGAGGTAGCATCCCGGAGGAGCCGTCTACCTGGCGGAAGGGGAGTTGAAGAGCTCCCTGGCAGAGATAGTGTCCCGGAGGAGTCGCCTATCCCCGCGGATGATGTACACTCCGGAGAGTGGGTTGAAGCATGTTCCATGACCAAGGCAAGGTGCGCATGGTGTGATGAATGAGTGTGGTGCCCGGGGGCATGATGACATGATTGTGGCGCATGGGCGCGATGAAGTGAGTAAGGTGCCCGGGGGCATGATGACATGATTGTGGCGCATGGGCGCGATGAAGTGAGTAAGGCGCCGGGGGCACGTCTATGTCAATGGCGCGGCGCATGGGCGCGATGGAGTGCGTAAGGTGTCGGGGGCATGTTTGTGTCAATGGTGGCGCATGGGCGCGACAAAGTGCTTATGGTGCCGGGGGCACGGTAGTGTGACAGAGAGCCTGGGGGCACGGCTGTATCAGCGGCGCGGCGCATGGGCGCGGCGAAGTGTTGGAGTGTGACGCCCGGACGTCGGTGACGGGGGTCACGGAGACAACGTCCGGGTGACGGATGATGAGCGTCGTGGAGTTGTGTCTGGGCGACGGGGTTGCGGAGTTGTGTCCGGGCGACGGGGGTCGCAGAGTTGTGTCCGGGCGACGGGGTCGCGGAGTTGTGTCCGGGCGACGGGGGTCGCGGAGTTGTGTCCGGGCGACGGGGGTCGCAGAGTTGTGTCCGGGCGACGGGGTCGCGGAGTTGTGTCCGGGCGACGGGGGTCGCGGAGTTGTGTCCGGGCGACGGGGTCGCGGAGTTGTGTCCGGGCGACGGGGGTCGCGGAGTTGTGTCCGGGCGACGGGGCGACGGGGGTCGCAGAGTTGTGTCCGGGCGACGGGGTCGCGGAGTTGTGTCCGGGCGACGGGGTCGCGGAGTTGTGTCCGGGCGACGGGGGTCGCGGAGTTGTGTCCGGGCGACGGGGTCGCGGAGTTGTGTCCGGGCGACGGGGGTCGCAGAGTTGTGTCCGGGCGACGGGGTCGCGGAGTTGTGTCCGGGCGACGGGGGTCGCGGAGTTGTGTCCGGGCGACGGGGGTCGCGGAGTTGTGTCCGGGCGACAGGGGTCGCGAAGTTGATGGACGACGGAAGTTGCGAAGTTGATGGACGACGTACGACGGACGTCGTGAAGTTGATGTACGAACGGACGTCGAGAGGTTGTTGCAGGACGGACGTCGCGAGGTTGATGTACGAACGTCCGTAAGGTGATCCACGACGGACGTCGCGAGGTTGATGTACGAACGTCCGTAAGGTGATGCACGACGGACGTCGCGAGGTTGATGTACGAACGTCCGTAAGGTGATCCACGACGGACGTCGCGAGGTTGACGTACGAACGTCCGTAAGGTGATGCACGACGGACGTCGCGAAGGATGCAAGGCGTCTTGAAGAGAAGTGAAGGTGCTAAGGATAGAGGCCAAAGGCCAACCCTTCGGGGAAGACCGAGGCCGACCCCAAGGGGAAGGCCGAGGCCGACCCCAAGGGGAAGGCCGAGGCCGACCCCAAGGGGGAGGCCAAGGCCGAGGCCGACCCCAAGGGGGAGGCCAAGGCCAACTTCCTTGGGCAAGTGTCATGGCGCGTCGTTGGGCGACGGGCGAAGTGCGACGGTCGAAGTGTCATGAGGCTTGGTCACGTTACTTGAGCGTGCATGCTTTGACCGGTTGTGAGCGTTGAAAATGTATGTTGCTTGTGCGGACGTGTCATGCAAAGTGGGACCGTAGTGGGCCTTTGGGTGCGACCAGAATGGGTTGGGAACAATATGCAACAACATAAACCCTACGCTTATTTCTAGATTATTGACTTGGACCCGACATAAGGGGTCGAATGGCCTACGTATCCGGTCGAACAAACCAGAATCAAAATTATCGTAGTTCAACTCTGATCCTACGAGAGGCAACCTATATCTTTGGCCTTAGACCTAGACTACGATCGCCGGAAGCTAGAAAAAACTCTAGACTACTAAACTAAACTAGAAAGCTATAATATACCTTACGAGTCTGCTTGTCTTGATGACTCGAGAATGTCTGTGATGGATCAACGATTCAAGAATTATTTTTAGTGAATATGGAAGGATAATTTCTCTTAAGAAATGATATACCACTTGCAAAGAAAATGGTATAAAAGCTCTAGGGAGATAAAGATGAGATTAGATCCCTGGAAATGTAGGCCAAGGGCCCTAATTATAGAGCTCTGCAATGCCAGAAATGATAAAGATGGCCATATCAATCTGCAATCTAGAGATAAGGTAGAATGTTTGATAAAATATCATATTGACAAAGTCAACAAACCAGCTGGGTTGTCGAAAATCGGTCGAATCCCATGAATTTATGATATTTTTTCTCAAATTTCATGACATTATCCGATCCTAATTCGGTATTTATCTCTGATTTTGCAAATGGAATATACCAGATTCGGCAATTATCTTCATAATTCTCATATTGTTTTAATCACTTGCATCAAGAATAAATCACAAATGATTCATTAAATCATCTAGACAAATCACAATCTAGACATGGACTGACATATTTGGGCTGGACTTAGCCCAATTACTAACTGGATCACTGCACTAGACTAGACCAAACTAGACTTGACTGCTAGATATGGCCAAACAACTAGACTTGACTGCTTAACTGGATTCAACCGAATTAAATTAATTAAGTTATATTATCAGGCCTAACCCTTAATAATAAAGTCTAATCAAATATGAAGCCCTATAGTTATTTTAGTTAAAAATGAGTACAAAAATGGGGTGTCTACAGAGGCCCTCTGTGAGGAAGCTCGCGTGTGAGCAAACATCACCGAAAGCAACAAATTTTTGTAGGAAAAGACGGAAAAGACCGCAATACTCTGAACAAACTCGCGGACTATGACACAGATATGAGGTCGGACCTTTGCAGGGCATCCTACGTATCCTCCAGTGAGGAATTAGAGCAACATAGTTTGTAAAGGGCATGGATATTGTTTGAAGCTGGAGCCAAAAGTAACAACGATTGGTCGTCGAACAATGTTATTAGGGGAAATGATATTGGACCTTGTTTGGAGCTGGAGTCAACAGTAACAATGATTGCTTACCAGGCAAGTGGCGCATCCTTAGAAGCCGGAGACGATAGTAACAATGATTAGTCATCTAAGAATATTGAGAAAGTGAAATTAAACCTTGTCTAGAGCTAGAGCCAACAGTAAGAATGATTGGCGGCCAGGCAAGGGGCGCATACTTGGAAGCCAGGGCCAACAGTAACAATGACTTATCTTCTAAGGATACTGAAAAATCATGTTTAAGAGCTGGAGCCAAGAGTAACAACGATTGGTCGCTTAAACATGGAAGTACATCTAGAAGCCGGAGCCAACAATAACGACGATTGGTCGTCTAGATGCAGGAAAAACTTATGACTAAGAGCCGGAGCCAAAAATGCGTCGAAGTGGTTGGTCGATTAGCTATAAAGAAAGGGTGACCCTAAGAGTCGGAGCCAACATCGTGTCGAGACGGTTGGTCGCTTAGGAACACTGGGATATATCAAAGAGCTAGAGCCAACAAGTTAACGTGTCGAAATGGTTTGTCTTATATATATGGAAAACATGTATATATATATATGTGTGTGTGTGTGTGTGTGTGTGTGTGTGTGGTTGGTCGCAGAGACACACTAGACTTATATCTTAGAGCCGTCGCCAACAAAATTCGAAATGGTTGGTCGCTTAGATATATAAGGAAAAGGTGAATCTAAGAGCTCTGGAGACAACAACTTGTCGAAGCAATTGGTCACTTGCCAGTAAAAGCCGAAGCCAACATTGTCAGAAAGACAGTTGGTCGTTGAGTGCCGAACATAACAACTCACTTGATATGAGGAAAATGTTGCTTCTAGCAAAAAACATGGGATCTTGCACTGGCCTTACACCATACAAAAACATTGAACTGAGTAACAAATTCGAGTAGTCGGATCTGAAAACAATTCGAAGATAGGATAACAGTAGGCATGCACAAGCAAGCACATAAATATAAGATAAAGAAACACTTAGGCAAAATGAGATTAGTATCATGAAACATATATAAGTAGGTAAAACACACAAACTTGTGATAAAGAACGGTCACAAAAGCACGCAAGACAGACAAGGACACAGCACACTAAGGCATGCAAATAAGCATAAATTGTTTTTTAGATCGAAAATTGGCCCGTTAGTCGGAGAAGAAAAATAGTCAAAAGCCATGTCAAAAACTGTCCAGATAGTCAGAAGGTTTGAATTTTAAAAATTAAAGTGTCAAAAATTGGCCAATTAGCATAGTTGACAGAATTAAACAAAAAACCAGTCGGTTTATCCGTTCAAATTTGGGTTCAATATTTAGGATTTTTCCTCAGATTTATATTACAATTCATTCTCTCTCTCTCTCTCTCTCGCTCTCGAATTTTGTCTCCAAGCAAGACTTCTTTCTCGCAAATCCTACCCTAATTACACTACTTCTCTATGCAATCTTAGAATCCCCCTCTCCTATTTCCCAATTTATGTGATGAAGTTGGAATTCTTACGCACTAGAAGAGAGCACGGAACTTGGCCCTAAAAGGGGCATATTTCGCGGTTCCGGCCGAAAACCCAGACGTATGATCACTCACTTCTGACTCCGGATCAAGAAGCACACCTTACTGCCGACGAGGTATGATGTCAATCCATTACCTCTCAATTACACACACTTTTTCATACTTTTTTCACATACTAGCCACTCCCATGCAAAATAGGGCCCACACAAGTTTCCTATCTCATTTTGCATGCACTTCATGCATAAATCGGACGGCTCTTGAAGTTTTATCCTTTTCTTTTGGTTTATTGCACGAGTTTGGTATAGGAATGGTGGGGGAAGTACCACTATCAGTAGAGAATATGATATCCATCACCGACTTTGATCTTTTTCTGAACGGGTTACATGCTTTTACCCGGAGTAAAAAACATCGTTTGTGCTTGGCAGAGCATTTGTGAGATTCCATCAAAATTTTCCATTTGCCGTTCAAGGAAACCACGTGAAAAACCCCGAGTTTTTATTTTTGTCGGCAATTCATATTTTGGCTTTGATCTAATTTGTTTTAGGGTCTTTTTATAATACTAAAAAGTTTTGGGTGAACTAGGGAAAATTAAACTAAAGTGTGGGGAGTTTTTAATAATTTTCCTTTTAGGGTGTGTGTGTGTGTGTGTGTGTGTGTGTGTATAGCCTTCGATTCGAAATGATTAGATGAAGGGCCTAGACAATTAAAGGGAAACAACTAGATAATGAGAGATGATCCGTTGTTAGCGCTGACAACTTAACTTAAGTTGCCAGCTGTCTGATTAATTTCATTTTCAGCCCCTCAACTTATAAGTAGTTCGCTTAAAACACCCCATACTTCTCAAAAGACTAAAATTGACCTCTCTTAAGATTAGAACATGTCTTTCCTGACCAAAGGAGAATTTGGCCATACAAAATTGGTATCTGAGCCTAATCAAAGGCGAGATTCAACCGAAAAACTCATGAAATTTTTTTGTTTATTAAATCATATGACAGGAATTATACACTTAGACCATGGAGTTGGAAAAACTGAGATAACGAGTTTCTTAAATCAAATAATGAATGTATCTCATGAAACTTTAAATATCTGTAGAACTTTGAACAAGATAACATCTCAGATATTAACTGAATTAAACAATTCAGATAAAGGTTAGGAAGCGAAAAATACGTCCTAAACTCAGATAACTTCTTATCAAACTTTAGAAGCACTAACAATAAATACTAAAGCAACGAAACTTCATATGTATTTGAAGAGGTTATAACATACAGTGGTAGCGAAGGCGAAAGAACCTCTCTTCGAGTGGCTCAAAAGACACCAAAGATCCCTTAAAAGGAATGGGTGTAGAAGAAATGGAAAAATAATAAATCATTGAAAAAACAATTTATTGATGAAATATATCCAACCGTTCTAAAAAAACAACAATATACAGAAGAAGAAAAAAGAGTCATATCATAAGTAAATAAGACATTTGCTGATATAAATTTATGAAGTAAAGAAACCGATCCAAACTATGTAGGAGCGTGGAATCCAGAATTAAATTTAGAAATAAATTCTAAATTTAATAACGTCCCTATAAAGATAAATTTAAAACAAGAATTTGCGCCCAAAAATAGAAGAAAATGAGCCCATAATACGGCATATATCTTGATATCGATTGTATTTCAAATATTGAAGAAACAATCGATAATTGGGCACAAGCTTTAAGAATTGCCATAATACGTGGTAATTTAACAGAAATCCATGCTTTGAAACATTTTATTCGAGCAACCCTGCGAGGAAACGCAGCTAGGTTCTGGAATAGCATATCAGATAACGAAATGATAATTGAAGGCCAGAGCAAGCTTAATATTTCTGAAGAATGGATAATGTTTTATGCAGATAACCTCAAACGAGAGTTCTGCGGAATATTTATAAATAATATAGGTATTCAAGAAAAAAGTGCTTTCACAAATTTGACAAAACGACAAATATGTGAATTGCTATTTTAAAAATTACACTTGTGAATTTAAAAAATACTTTTACAAGTTAGAATTCAGAGATAGCCTCTACTGGCAAAAGCAATTTATTGCCAAACTCCTTAAACCATGGGACGAGTTAGCAGAAAAAGAATTTACTAAACTCTCATACGACGGAATGTTTTGTGATTCCATAAGAGGAAGGATAGCACCCGTAGAAGAAGTTCTAAAGAAATATTGTAGTAAATGACAGGTAATAAAAGGTATGAAAAAATGTTGAGCTCTTTTGCAAGAATCAACTTGTCCAATAACCCTAAGAAGGTGCATCTTTAATCTAGCAATTCCCCCGCCTTAAGTTGTTTGTTGCAGTGAATGCAGATGGTGTTGTGGTCGTGAGCCCATGCATGATCATCAAATCTAGCCGGAGCTGAGGTAATAGATAAGAATTATCTGTCATATTCTAGCACAAGCAAGAATTGAGCTAATCAGTACTAAAAAAATCATGTTTTGGGTCAAACAAAAATAGATGATGATTACAGAAAATAACTACAAGCGCATAAAGGCATGTAAGTGGTTTAGCAACAAAAGAAGCCATTGCAGGATTATGCAATATAAGTAAACCATAGAAAAGACACCCAACCCAATAATACACCAACAATAGGAAAGTTATTGTAGTCTGTAGCTCAGCATTCCAAATTACTCAGAAACAAGTTGGTGATGGAAAAAAGGAACAAACTAGTTTATGCATGTCTGTGTTGTGTGTGAATACCTGCGTGTGCATGCTCGTGTGTGAGTTTAAAAACTCTAATCTACAACAGATATATTGTCGCCCAGAATGTGTGTGTGCGCGCGAGCGCGCGCGCGCGTGTGTGTGTGAGTGAGTGAGAGAGAGAGAGAGAGAGTTTAAAAACTCAAATCTACAACAGAAAGATAATGTCTCCCAATGTGTGTGTTGGGGGGTGAGTTTAAAAACTCTAATCTACAAGAGAGATATACGTTATACAAGAATAAGGTTCTTCATTCCTTTTCTTATGTGTGTGTGCGCGAGCGTGCACGCGAGTGTGCATGCCTGTCATAGTCTGTGTGTCAAGATGAAACTTTATGTGCTAAAACTCTATGCCATAATTACATGTCAAGCAATCAGAAGAGTTTGGCAATAGGTAGAGCATTTACCTTCAATCAAAGCTTCTGGAACTTGGCCCAAAAAACTGGAAATTATTGAGGCTATTTACTATTGAGTGTTTTACGAAATTTGATCGACTTATGAAGTTAGCTAGGTCTTTCCCTCTTAGTCTACATGGTTAAATTACTCAATTGTCCAACAAATATGCAATTCCAAAAACCTAGTGCAAAGCAGATGGTTTCGGGGCGGTACATCTCTCTCGATCAGTATTGGTTGTACCAGCCGGTACAATTAGTATAGGCTGGTATTGATACTGGTACAAAGTTTATACCCTTACCGTACCAGTGGAAACCCAAAATAGTATGTACCGACCGATATACCCGGTCCCAGTACAGTATTAACAACATTGATTTGAATAACTTTTCATAGAAAAATCACGAAAGGCATATCCACAATGAATAAACTATTAGGGTCCAATTTGATCACTGAATTAGCTTTGGAATTGAGGTTGATTTTGAAATTAGACCTTAAGAATTATAATTATGTTGTTTGGACAGCTAATTCATACCCAACTCCAAGAAATTAAAAATATATTGTAAGGTCCATGGTTCAATTATTAAGGCCCAACCTCAAACTTACAATGCCAACCCCATTAAGGCCCAACCTCACTGTTTTCTCTCTCGACTCACGATCTCCCCTCAGACGTTCTTCTCTTCCTTCTCTCTTCTCTTTGATTCAGCCTCGCCATGGCAGATGTGATGACGGTCACAGATCTAGCGTTTGCACAGCAACGACGATAACTTTGACGACGATAACAAAGCTAAGGTTTTAGGTTTGATTTCTGTGTTTCAACCCTTAATTTTCTCTTTGTGCATGGGTAGCTATGATGTGTGGGTATGTATGGCTTCTGTGTTTCAAACCTTGAAATGTCAATATTACCGCTGATGAAAAATCTATGGTGTGTACTTATTGGGATGCACCAAACATTATTTTTTTAGCGAATTCTACAAAATTGTCCATGATTTTGCAAAAAATTGGTGGTGTTGTAACTAATTGCCTTATGTTATTTGGTAGTAATCTTTCATCATTTGATACTAATTTGATCTTTTGATAGTTAAAAAGTCTATGTGATGGATTTCAAACCACATAAATGCACCATAGAGTGCCCATTCTCGTGAAATCTTGTTATTCCAATGGGGTTATTACTGTTTGAAATTGTACCTGAACCATATGCGTGAGATAATAGTTAATGAGGGCCAAGAGAAGCAACAAGGTATTTTCTTGGTCTTTCTGGTTTCCTGTTTCCATTAGTGCATTAAGGTGTGCAAGGAGTAAATTTTCTCAGTGTAATGACCCAGAAATCAAGAGCCTCCAACACCCCGAATGCCTAAAGCGTTAACCTACCACGTCAAATCAAATTACACCAGACGTTGTTCTAGCACCAACTTCAAAGCTTCTAAACAGACATTAACTCAAATTCTGCAAAAGATACGGTCTAAAAAATTAACTTAAGCTACTAAAACTTAAGTTCTTTACAAAACGACTACAGTGCCAACCCACTTAGGGTTCTTACTACTCAAAATAGTGGTGGGCACTCCAGAATCTCACTCAGGCTCTAACCCATCTCTAAGCAATCTACAGTTGATCATTACTTGCAGAAGGGAATCAAAAGAGGTTGGGCTTTTGAGAGCTTAGTGAGGTCGCTCAAAGAACAATGAAGGAATTACAAAATGATTGAAGATTCAATTCGATGATAATATTTGAGGAATTTCAAAATGAGTACAGATAGTCCAAAGACAATATGAAGAAGGGTTTCAAATAATCATACTTAGTTTGGTAATAATATGGTGAAGAGTTTCAACTTAATCCCTTCAATAAGATACTAAAACGATCATTTTAAGATACAATGTAAACAAATTCAGGAGATATTGACCATAAGTACAGGCAAAGCCACGCAGGTGATGCACAATACAAAGTACATATGCATAATGTACAACGAGCTATAGAGTCATTTATTGTATCAGTTGTAAAAGATCTGTTTAGGCCATAATTCATCTAAGTTAAAAAAGATAGATATAGCATCATAGAGCTCAAGGAAGTTTATTTTAGTTTACATATCAAACCTAATCACTTTGAAATAAGTAACACCAAAGATTGCACAAATAAACAATTAGACTCTATTTCTTCTCCACTACGTCTTCTAATTGTTTTCCTAAAACTTCAGCCATAGCCTTGCAAAATATAGTATACGCATCAGAACGTTACAATCTGACTAACGTGTATAAGTTTTAATTTGCAAAAAACATTTATTTCCTACCTAGTCAAAGATTGACATATCATTTTATATTCAACAATGCGCATCTTCTTCCTCCGCAAGTACTCATCGAAAAACTACAAAAAGTAGTGTGATAATGAGTTTGATTTTTTAAAGAACAACGGCTAGAATTAGAAAAATGTACGACAATGGCAAGTACTGGCATTTAGAAGAGTATAATTACCACTCCTACGTCTCTGATGTCTTCCTTCCATAGCAGATGCCTGCAATTATTTCATGAAAGTTTTAACATCTCAACCTCACACTATACACAAACTTCATATAGTTGCGTACCTAAATCATTTATTTTCGTCCCACTCATGTCTTCAATACTATCTTCCAACCTATATAACATGCTGTTAAAAGTGTTTATTTGGATTCATTGGAAGTCGCATGTTAAAGTATATCATTTATTTATCACCTTTGTTAAGTTCCACTCAATTGTTTTGCACTACCTTATTCCTTTAAACATAGAAAAGAATATTAAAGGCAATAAGGAATATGTAAAATAGCTAATGCCATAAGAGATAGTAAACATACCGCTCTTGCTCCTGCGTTCTTAGCTCTTGTAACATCATTCGTCCCAAATCAAATCTAGACATTCTAAGTGCGATGGGCAACCCAGGGCATATGGCCGTGCTTTTTATTACCTATAAGTTTAGTTTCATATAATCAGACAGTTCTTTTTGTAAGATGTTATATGGTCTTAGACTTAAAAGTCTGTTTGATACCTTCGGCTAATTCGATGTGCTTCCATTGTTGCATCTCCTATCCACGTGTAACGGAGATCCAATTGATTAAGAAGATTACTGAAGTTGTCTTTATTAGCTCTGACACTGTACATGCCGCAGTTGACATTATTTCTTGCATTTTCAGTTATGATGTTGAACGTGTAGAAGCTTTATATTCCTTGAGTTAAATGTAGAGACAAAGTATATTAAAAAAATTGATTAACTGGCCGGTCAACCAAGTGGGTTAACCGTTCGGTTGTTTAGTGGGTAACTTTGGATTTTGGGAGAATATATGGAAAAGTGGGGTAAGGACTAACCGTCCGGTTGGTCTGTGGTCTGGGGTGTGTTGGAAATTGTTTTTAGAACAAGGATGGTTTCGACTAACCGTCCAGTCATCTGGGTGGATAAACCGTGGACAATGGTATCAAGGTTCATTTCAGTGAATTTTCTATGACAGAACAGGTTTTGACTAACCATCCGATCATTGGGGTGGATAAATCAAGCGGTTGGTTAGTGGGGTTAGCGTTTATATCTGGGAATTCTTGCGAATTTTTGTGGGGACAAGGTTTTGACTAACCATCCGGTCATCCTGATGGATAAACCGACCGGTTGGTTAGTGGTGTGGATCATGGTATAAACCAGCGAGTTTTGAATTTCTTAACTAATTGCACTTACCGACTAACCATCTGGTTGGGATCGCGGTTAACCTGCCAGTTAGTTAGAACCTCCCTTTTTTTGCAAAATTACGAGTTGAGCTTATAGAATGTTGGTTGGCTTCCCTGCCAATACGCCATTGGCCAATACAAGTATTCTCCCAACAAGGGACATAACACTGAATGGTCCGGGTGTGAAGTTTCTCTCTTAAAGCCGGTGCAAAGGTAACCCCATTGGATCGACTCTACCATATACCTCATGGCCATAACTAAGAAGTTAATAATGGGCGATCGCCAGTAGTATACAAGCTGTTGAATATACCAAGAAGACCAGGAGGTCCCTTTAGCACGAGGCCGTGGAGTTACAAGCACAGTCGAAAGATCGCCTTGTGCCCACGAGGGCTTCAATTGTTGCTCTCATATGGGTGGTTAGACGTGCACGTGTGTGAGGTATGAAAACAAAAGCGCAAGTACCACATGTATATCACATTATACAATACACAGAAAAATCCAACAAGGCCAACAAATCAATAAACAATTTCAAGTCTAGTCTTACTATTACTTCTTAGTCCCTAGCAGAGTCGCCACTGTAGCGAACCGCCTAAAAACAAAAACCCCCAAAGAAGAGGGGGATTTCAGGAGTCGCCATCTTATTTAATTAAAGAAAAATAATAAAAACCTAAAAATGACTAAATGTCCAAAAGGACGACTAATCTATCGAAAACCAGGAGATGAGTTTGGAGACTAAGTTACGCAACATGAAAGTATTAGGCACCTGTCACGTCCTTTCGGTCTCCACTTCATTTTCTATTGATTGTTGGCCTTAAAAATATGTAGCACACACAAAATGTGATATAGCTTATCCTAAGTTGATTTTAATGTTTTTGGCTTGAACTCGACATCAAGTGTCGAATTGCCTACATATCTTGTTGAACTAACAGGAATCAAAACCGTCTTAGTTCAACTCTGGTTCTACGGGAAGTAGTCTACATTTTGAGCCTAGACGTAGACAAAGAAATGTAAAAGATTCTTTTTTTTTTTGTTTTAAAATAAAAATGTGACTACGGGAAATGGGTTCCTCTACATGCATGATTATGACTTTATGCTAGAAAAAAAATAAGTATTACCTCGAGACGCCGCTTGCCTTGAAGACTCGGGATCATTTGGCAAATCCACAATCGAAAGAAAGTGTGTGCATGAGAAATGTGGGAGGAGAAATATGAGTTCTTGACTTTTCCTTAAGGGGTAGTGAATAGACACGGTGCACAAACCCTAGGGGAAAAGAATATCCTTTGAAATTATGCCCTAGGTCTCTTTTTATAGTGGTCAGGGGATCCTTGAGATGATTATGATTTCAGTATGTGATATGAATATAAGTCAGAATATTTGATAAAAACCGGTCGGATTATGCAAAAAATGGCAGGTTTACCCCTAAAGTTTTATATATATTTTTAGAAATTCGAGACATTATCATGTCTCCAAATAGGTAATTACCTTAATTAAGTGTCAAGGATAATACCAGATTTGGGAAACACTTCCCATATTCACACCAATCACTTTGTTTCTCAAATTGATCCTCAAGTCTCCAAGTCAAACTTACCCTCTTTACTATAACCGAACTTGGGTTAACCTAACTAATTAGGCTAGTTATCCAATGGACCGGGCCTAATTAATTTGGGTTAAACTGATTGGACTGAACTAGCTACTGGACTTATTTAAATAGATTAGGCTCATTATATTATTACGCCTACACTGATAACAATGAAGAACTTAATCATTAGTAAAGCCCAATAAACAAATAAAAAAGATAAAATAAAACTACAAAATAGGATGTCTACGCGTAGCATTTCATGGTCTTCATTTTTGTTGCAGTTCCTCTATTGTCTTACATCTCTGACCATCGATCTACTATAGGTTCCTGTTTCTTTTTGCGTGATCCACTCATTTCTTTGCATAGCAAGAAACTAATCGATCACTCACCGCTCTAGCAATGAAACCGAGTGTTAAGCTCTTGCAAATACTGCTCAACAGCTTCTTTGGTTCCATTGGGTTCCTAAAGACATGGGAATTTGTCTTTTCACAACTCCTTGTAAACGTTGTAACAATGAGAGCCTTGAAAAATTGATGATAAAGTTTTCTATCATGAACACACCTAACAAATAACGATTATTTGTGACTTTGTGCTCCAACAAATCGTTTGTGGAACTCTACGACTTCTACAGTTTTATCCTCAAATAAAACTGCTCACATCTCCACCAAGTTTCACCCAACCGGACATTTTAACGACTTAATTTCCATACTCAAACCGGTTTTCCCCTATACATGATGTACACATGTTAAGTAGAACACTATAGAAAAATCTAGGGCATGATATATTATGATTAGAATAGTCAACAATTGTACCACGTAGCCTATACAACAGCCCTTGCAGACATTATCAATCAATTTAGTATTCAGATCTCTCTCTCTCTCTCTCAATTTAACTCCTTTGCAGATGAAAAGCAAACACAATCTAATAGATTAAGTCTTCCTATGATGATCTCAAGGATGTGAAACCTCAAAGACCCTTAGATGATTTATTTTGTAGTAAGTTAGAGCATCACTTTAGTACCCCATTTTTGTTTAATGATATGTTATTACCTTAAAATAAATAAATAAATTTGTGCCATTTTCATAATATTAGTTTTGGTGCGTTTTGCATAAGTGGCTTAAGATAGGGGGTGTTTGTGTAATTTCCATTTTCTAGGGCTTGATTAAATCAACCTTCTTCTTTTTTCAGTAGCCCCTTTTACGACAGCCCCTTGCTGCTACCTTTTGGATGCTGCTTCTTGTTACTTCCCACTCCAAATTCTCTTACAAGCACACACCTCTGTTGGGTTCTCGATCTCCTACTTCGGTATGAATTAATTTTTTGTCACTATTAGCTATCTCTATCATGCTTGCATTCTTTTTTTGGAGGTTTGATTAAGCCCTAGAGTTTTGGCTTTTGGCGTTAGGTTTTCTTGAGTAGAAATCATGGCACGATTGCCATTGAGATTTGGCTTGGCGTTTTTCTTGAAAACATAATCCATAAACTTGAAAAAATAATGATATAAAGAGCAAATCAATTCATAATTTATCCTTGATATAAAGAGCAAATCAATTCACTAGCTTTAATGATGTAATGTGTCTAGATGATTTTGAAAAAATAATCCATAATTTATCCTTGATATAAAGAGCAAATCAATTCATTTTATGGTTAAGAAATGACTTATCCTGTCAGACATTAAATCTATTTCTTAAGCTTATTCTCTTTAGAGTTTGCACGCCATTTCCTCGTGAAGTGACGTCCAACCTCTCTCTAGAATCTTAGCCATCCAAATCACTCTAAGAAATGTCACTTTATTCTTTTCATCGTGGATCCAGCGGCAAGCATTCCCAATTCATCAAGGCAAGCTGCATCATGAGGTAACTTTTAGCAGCTCTCGTAGGGTAGAAATCATATAGATTATCTCCCTTTCCCATAGTCACATTTCATTTACAAACAAAAAACAGAGTTATTTTCACTTTCTTTGTTTAAGTCTAAGTCCTGAATTGTAGGTGTGAGAACCCAACATTTCATATGCTTTGATTACATATTTAAATATTTAAGTATGATTGGATAAATCACTTTATGTGAAAATGGTTATGGTGAACTATGCATGAGAACATATGTGAATGTATGTTTAAATGTTAAACAACTTGAATTGAGTAAACTTTCTAAGAAGGTGATCGAAGTGCTAGAAATAGAAAAGAGTATTCGATGTTTAGAAACTTTAAATGATCACTCAGAATGACCAAAAATATTTTTGGAAGAATTGGAAACAAAAAATGGTAAAAACTCTAGTCGGGAGTAACCGGTTGTTGACCGGACTACATGTGAATTGTTTTGCTTTTTTGCAAAGAATTGTGTCACCTCGTGCTTGTGACGTGTAAACATAGCATTGCGACACGTCGTGCTTTGAGCCTTGTCGTACTTTGGTTAGCATTGTCGTGCTTGCTAGGTGGCATAATCTTGTCTTGCCACCTCATGCTTCCAGCCTTGTCATGCTTTGCTTAGCCTTGTCATGCTTGCTAGGTGACATAACCGTGTCTTGCCACCTCATGCTTAAAGCCTCGTCGTGCTTGACTTTTTCACCTCTTCACCTCCACTTGACACCTCCTACTTGCTTCTAATTTGATATAAAAACCCAATTAACATGCTTAAATTTTCTTACCTCGTTTTTTAGAAAAAAAAAGTGCAAGAAAAGTAACCAAAAACCTCACAAAATCTAGAATTAAGGCTTGTTTTCTAAAGGGAACCTTAAGCAGTTGATTTGGAAAGTTTCTATGAGTTTCAAACAGTGTTTTGAACGTGTTTTGAGGAGTCTTTTGAAGGTGTTTCGAATCTGAAAATTTGGTTTTTTCATCTCTTCTTTAAGGTAAGATTGTTAAAGCTTTTTAATGGGCTTTTAAGACATGAATATGGATATATGATATGTTAGCGTAACTCTTTTAGTATGATTTTTTGTCAAACTTTTAAATACTTGTTAGAGACTTGTTAATAAGTGAATCTATTCATGTTTAACATATTGGAGATTATGGTATGTGTGAATTATGGAATTATGTCAATTTAGGCATGGTTAGAATATGGTTTTGGACATGTTTGTTAAGTTCTATAATTGAAGCTCATTTGATGAATATAAATGATTATGTTGTTACATGTTCAAGATGTTATAAATATGATGCTACATCCTTTCATTGTAAGGGATGGTTGATATATTGTTGATGATTATTATGTCACCCCATTCAAATAATTAGGGGTTGATTTGATTGTGTTTGAGTAGCGGTACACCGTATGAGCCAAACAGTTGTATCTCTAACTGCTACCCGAGGCAGTATCGATATTCGATTGTTTTCGGTTACTTTGCCTTTGGCCGAGGCAAAGGTTGTGATCTTATATCTTGGGTGTGGTGACATAAGGGTGGCCTATTGATGGGATTGAATTCGGGAATGGTAAACTCTTGTAATGCTCAACTAAGTGTGAACACGTGATATGTGTTATGTGCACATGTAGAACTGCCTAATCTGATTGAATTGCAATAGCATGCATTATCAGTATTCTTGAGTTGAAAGTTACATTAAATATTTTTTATTATCTTATTGAGCCAGTGGGCTGACGGATTTTTTTTTTACCCATAATAATATTTTAGATCAAGGAACCGGTCCCTCGAAAGGCAAGGAGAAGGTGTGAGGCACGGTGAGAAGATGGGCAAAGAGTCACTTGTACATTTGTGAATTAAGTTGTACTTGAATAGTACAGTATATCAACTTTGAGATCTGACAGAGAGCTTATTATGTGTGTTTTGTAATAGTAAACTCTTTAGTTTTGTATAATATAATTTAATTACCAACTGAGTTGGAATGAACATAGAACTATAATTATCAAATTACTAGTGAAGAAATCTTTATTATTATTAAGGGAGCATATTTTTTAAGGTGAAACATTTTTTGGGATTCCAATTTTGCCCAAATTTGATTTTGGGTAACTATGGTTAACCTTTGATATCCAGGTAAAGCATGACCCATCATCTAACATAGTTCTCTTTTTCCTTGGTAATCTAACGCGGTGACGCAGTGTCAAACAACTACCGACTATATTCCTGCGTTTAACTCGAAGAAAACCCAAAGGCCAACATAATTTCCACCAAAAGAACAAAATGAGAATATGAAGGTTTCAAGTGATATAGAATTTACAGTGTACTACGCTGCAACATTTTAACACTTTACTTTTTCAGTTTCCCAAGATACTCTTCAAAACAAAAACAAAAACAAAAAAAGTATATTTAGCAGCATAACAGTTTCTGCCTTCTTTGTGCGCAATCCATTGCAAAAGGTTACCATTTCAATTTGTTCCAAGAACTCGCCTTCAGATTTCTCAGCAACTCTCTCAAGTATTTCTAATGATGCTTCGTCTATATATAAACGTGTAGACATCAAGTATAAGCTGAAAGATCACTGCCTCGAGCGCCTTAGGTAGGCCAATACACCAATGCTTGTGAGAACCACTGCACCAGTAAAAATCCCAAAACGAAGAGATACCCATTTTGTCCCCTCTCTGGAAGTGGTATCACGTTGTACCTCCTTTTCCTGCTCGCCAGAGTCATAGTCCAAATGCAGTCTCAAAACCTGAGAAAATATGTTAGTGGAAAGGAACTTCACTTCGTAGACAAACTTGTAGGATTATAGGTTTATTAGGTTACTCGTTACTTTTGACCTTTGCGGTCAAGTATACAGAATCACGGGAATATGTGACCTAATGTCTGTGAGCTCTGTTCTAGAGCGACTTTGTAACGTTAAATTATCAGTGCAATTCTCCTATTCTACCCAAATAAAAAAACAATTAGGCAACTTCTTCCTGCTAGGTACTCAAATAATCCAGCATTCAAAGCTAATTTGTGAAAGGATCCTATATAATGTAGACAGAGAATTTTATAGATTAGCAGTTGAGTTATAATTCTTCCTACATCCACTTGTAAGGTTGCATCAATTTCATACCATGTCATGAAAAACCAAATTTTTTTTGCATGCTTTGAGCACGAAGATGGTGGAATCAAGTCTGAGTGAACATTGGATCCAGTTAGGCTCCATCAAAGTTCTACAAAAAACGCTCTTCAGAAATGTCCGTTTTGAGGTCTAATCTTCAAACTGCAAGAAAGTGGCCAAAAGATTCCCGAATATATGTAACAGACACCAACCAATTTTAAGAGTGCCTCCACAAAAGTTGAAATGATATTTTGAACTCATTGTTTTAAGATTGTGTGTTGAAGTTTGAAACCGCATTAGAAAATAGAAGACGTAATCACCCTTATATCACATTCCAGAATTCTAGGTATGTCCATCTTATTAAGATATAGTTTGGAATGGAGACCAAACATGCGAGTCCCTGTTTCAAACTCTCGGGCATCGAATGCACGTAGTGCGAAAGAATGCTAAAGAATCTCTCACATGTAAATGAGCACCATATCAGAGCATCAACAAAATACTATTCTACATAAGCGAAGAATGCAGCTTTGCGGGAAAAGAAATGCTATAAGCAAGTAGATCAACATCATATCAAGGCTTTACTAACATCTTCTGAAGGTGTTCTGACATGAGTTTTAAATGTGTGCCAATAACAACGGAGAGACCAAATGACCGGTATCGCGGGCACAACACTCAGTTCTAGCGTGCAAAAGCACGCTAGTTTACAGACTATTTCGTGTCCTCCCGCAGGAGTTCACGTAACTGCTGGCAAAAGGGCAAAAGCACACCCTTGCAAAAAAGTTCTTAATGCTCAAGAACTGAAAAAGTAATCTCTTTACACTTAATTATAAGGAATTACCAAAAGCCAAATTACTAATGAAGTACCAAAATGCCCAAGCAGGAAGAAATAACGAGAAATAACAAGGCAGTTGAGACGAATACAACGTACAAAAATGCCCAAAGCAATAACAAATAGCAAAAAATAGTAAAAACAGTCCAGAGGAATGACAAATTAATAACAAAGCTTAGAAGCTAGGTAGCACAGACACCTCTCCTAGGTGGAGGTATGGTGTCCTAAACGGACGGACACCCCGACACCCTCCGGACACTGCCTGACACGTGTCGGACACGGCTCATCGGTGTCAGAATTTTTTTATTTTTTTTTTAATTTCCGACACCGTGTCGGACACTTCATCGACGAGTGTCGGACACGGCGTGGAGCAGTGTCGGACCGTTTTGGGGCCAATTACAGATGTTTTGAACTATTACCGTCTTCTTCTCTCTCACCTCACAGCCGTCTTCTTCTCTCTCACCTCACGGCTGCTGTCTGCCGACCACATCAAGGCTGTCGCCGGTGTCGCTGGTGTTGCCGGAGCTGTCACCAGTGATGCCGGAGCTTAGTCGACGAAGATCCAAAGCTGAAGCCAACAGATCTGACGACTACAGTCGCCGAAAGAAGAGAAGCCAGCTACTGCCGCTGTCGCCGTCTCCGTCGCCAGAGGTCTCGCCGTCGTCGCCCGAAGTCCTCCGTCACCGTCGCTGGCCCACAGGTCTCATCTCGTCTGAGTCGTCTCCTTTCCCTCACTCCCTCTCGTTTCTGTCCTGTTCTTTTTTTCTTTGCCTTCTCGTTTCTTTCCTGTTCTTTTTTTCTTTCCTCTCGTTTCTCTCTTTTTTTTTTCTTTTCTCCCTTTGTCATTGCATTTCCAATACATTAGACTAAATAAATATTGACCAAATAAATTATGACTTCTAACTGAATTCCTTGTTTTGTTTTGATATTTGTTCATTATTATTTGTTATTTTAGATTGTGAAATATATTTGATATTTATTATATATATATATATATATATAGGGTAAATTACACTAAACACCCCTGAGGTTTTATGTAATTACACTCCACTACCGCTATCTTTAAAAATTACACTCAGCTCAAAAAGTAACTTTTTCTCTTACAGTGTTAATGGTGCAGTGCAAAAAGACATGAATGCCCCTTAGACTGTTTTCTTGGAATTTTGGAGGGAAAACTTATTTTTGGGAATTTTTGGAGGGAAAACTTGTTTTGGGGAATTATTGGAGGGAATACCCTAATTCAAATTGAATGCCCTAATTGAACTCTAATTTAACACCCTAATTCACTTAGACACATAATTGAACCTTAAATTAAAGTAATTAAACCCTAAATTGAATGCCCTAGTCGAATCGAACCCTAAATTAAACTAATTGGACCCTAATTAAACCCTAAATTGAATGTCCAAATCCAACCGAACTCTAAATTGAACTAATTGACCTAATTGAACTCTAAATTGAATGCCCTAATTCAACCGAACCCTAAATTGAAGTAATTGAACCCTAATTGAACCATAAATTGAAGTAACAAAACCCTAATTAAACCCTAAATTGAATGCCTTAATCGAATCAAACCGTAAATTAAACTAATTGAACGCCCTAATCCAACCAAACCCTAAATTGAACTTATTGAACCCCCTAATTGAACCCTAAATTGAATGTCCCAATTCAACCGACCCCTAAATTGAACTAATTGAACCCTAATTGAACCATAAATTAAAGTAATTGAACCCTGATTAAACCCTAAATTGAATGCCCTAAATTAAAATAATTGAACCCTAAATTGAATGCCATAATCCAATCGAACCCTAAATTGAACTAATTGACCCCCCTAATAGAACCCCCTAATTGAATGCCCCAATTCAACCGAACCCTAAATAGAACTAATAGAACCCCCTAATTGAACCCTAAATTGAAGTTATTAAACCCTAATTAAACCCTAAATTAAATGCCCTAATCGAATCGAACCCTAAATTAAACTAATTGAACCCCAAATTGAATGCATTAATCTAACCGAACCCTAAATTGAACTAATTGAATCCTGAAATGAACTAATTGAACCCTAAATTAGCTAAATTAAACCCCCTAATTCACTTAAAGTTTGTGGAATTGACTGAAATTTTGGAAAACCTCACAAGTGAGTAAAGGACAAAGGGAGGGTATTTTGAGTATGAAAATTGCATAAAGTAATTGTCAGGGAATCTTTTCACGGAGTTGGGCCTACCGTTAAATGTGTGTAGTTGTGTATAACGCGGGTACAAACCTCGGGGGGTCGGAGTGTAATTTTTAAAGATAGTGGTAGTGGAGTGTAATTACGTAAAACCTTAGGGGTGTTTAGTGTAATTTACCCATATATATATATATATATAATAAAAAATATATTAAAAAATAGCTGTGTCCAAAATCTGATTTTTTTAAAATTGCGGTGTCCAGTGTCGGACACCGACACCGTGTCCGTGCTACATAGCTTAGAAGCCTGATGATAAGAACAATTTGAATATATATATATATGAAGGGTAATACTATTTGTTTTGCATATTCAAACTTACTATCTTGTACACGTTTCTTTCCCCTTAAAATTGCTACGAGTGTTGTGGTTACAGCTACTTGCCTTGGGAAATAACAAAGGTAAAAAAGTAGCTTGACTCTTGTTTTTCATTCATTGAGACATTTATAGGCGGTAAATCTCCCGCCCATTATGATTACAAATGGGGCAAAAAATCGGAAAAATGGATTTACGCATATGTATGTGCGTGTCGAACTCAGGTGCGAGTGCGGATACGTCATTTTCTTAAGAAATAAGATATGGGACAAAAATGGATAATCGGCTTTATGATCTCCTTGATAGCTGGAAGTTCTCCAAAAGTATGAAAAGCTGGAGGACTTTGTACCATCCATTCCGGGTTTCCTCTCTAAACTCACTCATCGGGCAAGGACTTCCAGGCTAAAGCGCTTAGTCCCCTCCCTCCCTTCCTCCCTCCCTCCGACACACACACACATCGATCCATTTCCTTACCATCAGATACCCACCACTCAAACCACCTTTGACCCTTAGTTGCACGGTGCGTGGGTGAGACCAAGAGCAGGTGCTAGGTCTAGGTTTTGAGGTGGAAGCTGGGGCGGGAGCACGTGCGAGATTCGGGGAGAGCGCTCGGAGTAGAAGCGTGACTGAAATTTAAGAATCCTGCAACCTGCCCCACCACCTATTCAATCGAACATGAAATTAGACCTTCTAGTAACAGGATATGCCAATGATCGCAGCACGTAGTTATTTTACTGGAGATGGAGGAGCCTTGTTTCGAGGTCAAAGAGAGGAAGATTTTCTCGTAGAAAGTTGATCGCGACTGGGGAATAAAGTGTCGTAATGTTACGAAGGGTCAATTAATTGGCCCTTTAAACATAGGGTAAGTTATTCACTTTAGACGGGGCTGTCTTTTGGTTGAATTATGAGCAAGATTGTACTCAAATTCAGCCCATTATTCTTCAACTACAACAGCTATTCATTTCTTTTTCTTTTCCCCCAACCTTTTGTTCCAGGGCAAGAAAGAACCTAAGATGGTAGTATTTAGTAGCATCAAGATTTGAGTTTTGTCATTACATCCGAAAAGAGTCCAACAAAATCCTTATTCTTACAACACGAAGTGATCCCATTAAGATCTCACCAACAAATATCTTCAAGATTCATAGTGAATTAAGCCTTTCAGTCAGTTAGTGGGTTTCATTTTACTGCATTTGTAACAAATTTGGTGGCAGATTGACAGTTTCTGATGTATGATACTTCAGGAGTAAAAAATGAGGAATTCATATAGAGTACTTATTCCAGTGTGAGATGATAAGTAACACTTGCGCAAAGATTGTTACCTTTAGTCCGACTGATCTGGCGTGGCTAATAGCACTGACAAGATCACCGTCTGTGGTAAGCAGAACTTTATCGCCTTCATCGTCTTCATACTAAAGAAGAAGTTGAAAGGATCGGAATCATTTTTTCTAGAGAACATACATCATGTTTATGTACCCTTAATACTCACCAAAAGCTGTGGTCGATTTTGATTAATGGCAGTACCTATCCTTTGTATAACAGCAGAAACAAGCTCACCCAAATTTTCCGAGCCTGAGGAATATTAAAAAAAAAAAATCAACATCTTAACTCCTTATAGTTAACAATTGCCTTTGAGATAAATTTGCTTTTCAAAATGCTTCTTAAGAACAAAATTAGAAGAACAATTAACTCATATGAGAATAACATACTACAGATAATATATTTGTTGCATTTCAAAGTTTCACAAAGAAAATCACACATACGGGTATTCTTGAGAACTCACAGCGGTTGAGACAAATATTACCACAACCACCTGTAGTGGTTGAGATACAAGAGGACACCTCCAGCCTCTTCGCAGCTCACCTAGGGTTGCCCATAACCTCACTAAATTCATAACGTTCGGCAGAAAACGTGGAAGGAAAACCAAAAGCTTCAGTCAAAATAAAAGGAATAGAGAAGAGAAGAGGAGTGAAAAACGGAGGATTCACTCTATAGAGCTCTAATACAATGTAAATCCTTGGAGGGAGGGAGGGAATACCAATACAGAACAACAATCACAAAGGTCCAGTTTCATCCTCCACTCCCCAACCGTGAGACAAACACGACCAAAGGATAATCCTTCTTAAAAGGACGCCACAACTCTTCCTCATAACTTTACGCCTCTGTTTCCTACCAAATCGTAAGGTAAAGTTACGCTAATTAAGTCCAAAAGGCAAAACACAAATATTACTTCTCTACATTGTGCACTTCTTCCTCTGCCGAAGTTAGAATTTGATATCCTACTTCTTCAAGACGGAGTAAGTCGTTCTCTCTTTCTAAAATCTACAGTGAACATCTTCTCGTGATACTAATATGCTTCATTCATGTAACTTCTTTGTCACTTGAAATCTCCACATTTTATGCTTTATTCATTAAGATATACATGTAAGTAAACATGAATTTGATAACCATTCAGGTATTTTTTAAGCTAAAATATTCAAAACAATATATGGCCAGATAATTGGTATAACAGTTGTCTCAATTGCTGCAGGAGGGAAAGCTTTTCCGGTTCGACTATATGGAATGTCATTTTACTAGTTTAATGCAGCATGATTCTGTCATTTGATTAGCTTAATGCTACCACATGCTTTCTTTGTGAATATATATCATCCGAACATTACAAATACAATTTATTATATTTTCTTCACCTTCAAAATTTGTTCAAATGATATGATTACCGATGCAGTTCGATTTCATTCCAACTCCCAAATTTACTATTCCTAGCTATGCCTAGCAGAGAACTGTCTAAACACATTCCTCGATGGCGTTTGAAAAGCAGCACCAGACCTACAACCGTGCTCTCACCCCAGTTATAGCAAAACACTTGGAAAATTTAACTCTGGTTTGTGTCAAGTCACCACTTTCTCCAGGTCAACCCAACACCTGAACACAGTCTATACAATTGTGGTACCAACCACGTCGGTAGACGAACATCTAACGCCAACACAAAGACTTCCAACCCAACAAAACCACAACTCACATTAAGACATTTGCACCTCACAGCATCACCAGCAAAGCATGACCATCATCCCCACTACGAAACCCAGTGTTGGCCACATAACTCTCCCGCTATTCCCTCTTTCGCATAAGTCCATCCGGATCACAGAGAGACAGAGAGTCCTTGATGAACCTGATTTATGGTTCCCACTACGCAACCTTGAACCATGTGATGGATCTTTATCGATGCCACCAATATCGCAATGACCTTTACCACGCTCGACACTAAAGCTATAGCAACCTTCAATTGTCCTAACCCACACTCGAACAGCAACACCATACCCCACTGTACTGGTAATCCATGCGAGACCTCTACCCAGTGACAAAATGGCAAAAAATGGCCAGATCGGACAAAATCAAAGAAAAGCAATCAAGGATGGAACCAACAGAAGAGTATTAGTGAAGAGTTCGTTTCCGCAGCAAGATAGAGCGTCCTATCTGAAGTCAAAGTAAAATTGTGAAAGTCCAGGAAAAAGAAACACGTCTGGATAGTAATTAAAACATGATTCTCTAAAATCAGTATAAATGAACTGGGGATATATTGCTTCTTTTACTTTTCCAATAGCTACTCAGGGATTGAATATCCAAAAGTGAAACTAATGGGTGACAAAGATAAAAATATTCAAGGAACAAGAGAAAAAATTGTATAGCTCTCACACTGTCATGCCCTTCAAAAATGACCAAAGATAAAACAACATTAAGAATAACTCACCGCAATTAAATCGGTGCACACGCCCCTTATAGTCCTCAAATTTGAAGGAAAAAGAACTTCCAAGACCGAGAGATGGATAAGAGGACTTCCCAGGTTCGGTCCCATCTGATGTCATTAATTGAGACATGGACATTTCACTATAGAAAACACCTTGGAGGGTTAGTTGATAAATGAACCAGGGGTCAATTCGGGCGCCTAAGTTTGCTTGCGGTAGCGTGCTGTGCCCCAAAGTTCACTTTAACTATCATGCACCACAAACTTACATAAGTGTGGCACCGATCACCCTCCGACCATATTCCGACCAAATTTCAAGCAAAAAATTTGACATGGCTGAACTCAGGAGGCCATTTTTGGAACATCAGGTCAAAAAATGGGGATCTAGGGTTGATTGTGATCAAAATTGAGGAAGAAGGGATCTAGGCTTCGTGTATGGTAGAAATTGATGGTTGTGGTGAGATCTAGGGCAAAAATTGATCGTTGTGGTGGGATCTAGGGCAAAAATTGATGGCTGTGATGGGATCTAGGGCAAAAGTTGATGGTGTGATGGGTTTCTGTAATGGTGGCTAAGATGGCGGCAGTCTTCAGAAAGGAGGTGGCGGCAACAGTCGAGAAAGTAGGTGGTGGCGGGTTTGGTGATTGTTCGAGGGTGTGGGTCGTGGGCATGGAGGTGGGAGTGGGCTGCATATCGGTGGTGGTGGTGTTGGTGAAGATGGAAGGTGGAAGATGAAGATGGATATGAGAGAGAGAGTGGGGTGATTTGCCAAAAATGCCCCCCCAAAGTTGAGTTAAATTACCACTCCGATGAGTTCATTGGCCGGAAAGTGGTCGTGGGGTGTTTCTTGCCATACTTACGCAAGTTTGTGGTGCGAGATAGCTAAAATGAACTTTGGGGCGCAGCACGCTACCGCAAGTAAACTTAGGGGCGCCTAGTGCAATTGATTTGATGAACCAGGAACCTCAAAAAGCACATACAAGGAAGTGAAAGTGATACCTGTGCGTGTCATAATCATCTGGCGGCTCTAGATTGAGGGCTGAATCCCAAAACTTTTGCATCACAGTGTTCGCCACATCACTGACAGCACCAGAGCTACTTTCGACCTTGGAAAAGATATGCAGCATATACTTAGTTTCCCTTAAGTACCTTAATTAAAGAGAATATAATCAGCTTGCATACTGAAATTTGTAAAATACGTCTCCCTATAAGTAAACGACATTTAAAGTTCTTATTGAGATGGCACAATAGCTGAAATGCCAAAATCGTCTGTATACAAAATGTCTAAATATGTGCAGCTTTGCTTTAATAGGCATTAGTAGGAAGGAAAGAAAACCAAGCCTAAAAAAAAGGTGTGAGCATAACATCATGGTCTACTTCCCTTGGAATTTGTAAAGAATCCAACACAAGTAAAGAATACTATAGATGCTGAACGTGCAGCTATTGACTCCATCTCAAGGAAGACATGCATAAAATCGTAAGTACAAAGGTGACAAATTTGATCACCTTAATTTTAAACTCCTTATAAGTCATTATACGAAGAGGACTATTACATGACAAAAATATGCAATAACATTAGATTTTCTGCTCGTGATTGTATTAAAACTTATATCAAAGAGTGTTTTTCAGCACATAAATAGAACATAGTCTTTTGATTCACTTATAAGGCAATAGACCACTCTGTAGATTCCTCATATATATGATCGAGAAGTCAGCGTGAATAGCACCCTAGTGCAGAGTGAGAAATAAAAAGATCTTACCATGGAAATTGCAGCATGAGTTATCTGCAAAACATCCACACATGCAGCAACAGATCCATCTGCGAGAAAGTTATACATTGAAAATCACGTGTGGAGTAACTCTTCTGATTTAAATAGTAAAGAGCTCACCTTTGTCTAGAACAGGAAGATGCAAGAATTTCCCATCATGCATAATATGCAATGCTTCAAGGATTGATGTCTCTACTGTTGCACATTCTGGGTTTGGCGTCATTACCTTGAAAAAGAGAGTGAATCTGAGATCATGTAGTTTCAATGCAACTTGGCAGGAGAATATGTCAATGATCAAGATGTACATCCGCCAGATGAAAAAGAACATGAAACAGAAATCCAAGGAGAAACTGAACTAGAAAATATTCCCCCTAATCTTACAGCATAATTAAGAAAGGAACACGATAATATTGGTGGCAAGTTTGGAGACGCAAAAAGTTTGGATAACTGACCATGGTCACCAAATGATTACTAAGTTTAAAGGAGACATAAAAATGAGCTTAATCATTATTTGCATAACACTCCGAAAATTGCATTTTATGGTGTCAGGTGTCATTTATTCAAGTACTCTGATCCATATGTTTGGCACAAACAATATGTTGGAATAAAGGGACCAATCAACCTGGTCCCTGATGCAATTATCAGGTCGACCTACAATAAACTCCAACTCGTTAAAACGTATGAGACACATACCATTTTGTTCTAATAAAAGCTAATTACACTGACCTCCCCTGGGGTTTGACTTGATTACAAAGACATTTTTGGAAATGTGCCCTCCTCCTTTGGCAGTATTATCTTGTTGACCAGGTTGACTTTCATTTTTATTAAACCCAGTTAATGCTGTATAATTCATACATTCAAAAAGAACATGTTTTTTAGAAGGCATTTATAGCACCTCATCTTATATCACTATACATGAGAGTTGATGCTATGTAGACATGTAACGGTTAAGCTAAAATTTAAGAAAGTAAAATGATGAGATGTTGATAGCAGCAACTCTTTTGTAACTGTAAACATCTCATCTTTCTGACTACGCTGAATGTTTATCTAACAGTAAAGCAGGTAATACCAACTGATTAATTTATAGAATTGTCAATCGCATTCTTCAAAGTGACGTAGGTCAACAAAATGGTGCCTTATTTTTTCACATCATGAGTTAGCTTTAAATTTCCAAGCATTTAATTTTCTGTTCAAGCTTATTCTAACATGACATCGATACTTATCCAAATTAAAAAAGGCAGAGGAAACCAAACAGGGTAGATAGAAAAAATTAAGGAGGAAATATTCAGATATGCATAATGAAAGCTTCACAAGGGAACCAATTAGAAACACGAGGAACCATCCAAAATGAAAATGTGACATGCAACTAGCAAGATAGATTGCACCAAAAAAAAAAAAAACTAATAAGATAGAGATCTTTGCATAGAAAAAATATCAAGTTATTGAAGTGGCCAGTAACACCTATCTATAAGTTAATGCGTGTACCACAAACAAACTAAATACTACTGGCTGTAAGAACCTTTTCCACAAGAGTCAGCTCAGGAGAAAGATTTTGAGCCACGACTCGCATAAGGATGTCCTTCGAGCTGCAGTGCAGTAAAAAAACTGTAAGCAACCATCAAACCTAAGGACGAAATGAAATGGCAGCTCAATATATGATGTTCAAAATATGCACCATAAATACTGTAACAAGCAAAGGAGCAAGATGAGATAAGAATAATACGTTAGTATGCCCTGAATCTTGTTACCCGTCAAAACGACAACAGAATTCACGCGCAATTCTCGCATCCGTTTAGCAGCAACGTGAATAGGATCCGACGGTGATACCATGGCAACCCTGAAAATAATAAACCAACAAAACTTAGTAAAGCAAAACCTATCCATAAAAGATCAGATTCCTGAACATGGAAAGCATATACATCAGTTTGAAGAGTACTTTGTATTCTCGGGAATGATTGTTGACAAAGAGGGCTTGAACATTCTCTCCCTAAGTGTTTCTATGAAAGCAGACGGAGCTGAAATAAAGGATGAAAACCTAACAGAGATTAAAATATACCGAGCAAGACAATATAGGTGAAATGATGGAAATAGCCAAACAAAGTATGTGAAAATGTCAAAAAAGTAATACAAGTTCCTGCAGCATGAAAATTTCAATTACCAAGTATGATAACCAAAAGCGGAGCTACTGCAACTTTAAACTAGTATTATAGTATACAATGAAGAAGATCAAAAGTAGCATATGACCACAAGCATTGCAGCATGGAGTTCCAAGAGTTGGAGCAAAGCAAGATGGAAAATACTACTCCTTGTCCCTTTATTTGAAATTGTGGTCTATGGTCTATCAACGACTCTTTGCCACTAGTATATCCTTTTTTTTGTGGTCAAAGCGGCCCAGGTGCAAGCACTCAAAAGCAGTTTGCAAGTACATATGCATTTTTAATGGGGTAAACAACACAAATGCTCCTTCATCTATTGGGCTAATGTGCAATCGGTTCGCTATCTATATAATGTTTCAATGCAGTCCATCTACCGTTCCGCGAACTTTTTTTGGGTCAATTTTGACCATTAAGTGGTCAAATTGAGGGAAAACCTGATAATTTGTACAAGCATTTCTTGTTTTGACCCAAAGAAGCCACACCTGTATTTGAACCGTATTGACCCACAACCACCACCCTAAACCTAGGTGCCACAGCACTGTTGAGTTAAGATTGATGGTGGTGGCTAGGATGAGGTTTAATAAGAGGAGGAAGGTGGCAGTGAGGAATCGGGTTGAGAGAAGGCGGGGGAGGGGCTGTTGCAGATAGTGGTAATGGTTGTTGTCGTCGCTGCAGAAGCTGACGAAGGCAAGCACGCCGTCGAGCTTGACGCAGGGATGGGCCTCTCCTTCTCGGCCTCAACAACATCGTCCTCTCCGCCGTCGCGCCCATCGTCCTGGACCAGATCTAAAGCCGAGGAATGTCGGCAATGTTGGAAAGGTGATAGGGGGAGGGGAGTTGACAGGGATCGGCAAGAAGTGGTAAGCGGGTGGTGAGCGGCAGGGACTCAAACACCACTAGTGAGTTTAAAGGGACTTCCTGAGTCGATAACCCATGTGATTCTTTTTATTTTCTTCAAAGACAAGTTGTAATTTTACGATTTTGTACTCCATTTTGACCATTAAACAGTCAAAATTGACAAAAAGGACTAACAAGATCACAGAACGGTACATAAAGGACTACACTGAAATATTTTACAGACAGTGGATTGGTTGCACATTAGTCGAATTGATAAAGGGCCAATTGTGTAATTTACTCTTTTTAATAACTCAACTCTTGCTATTAAGGCTGTGCATTGGACAACGGTAAGGTTGATCCATTGTGACCCGGTGGTTACGGTTTCGTCCTAAATAATTTCTCCATAATATTGGAGATAAGGCTGCACACATTAATCCTGCCAGAACCCACAATGACAGGAGCCTTAGGCCCTGGGTTTTCGCCATTTTGGTGGGCCTTGTTGTTAAATTAATATCAACATTGCAATAAGCAAGTTCGTATTTGTCTATATAATAATTACTCAAGTGTCAAGTATGTTACGTTAGGCATCATTTCTAATCTTATTGATTCAGCAGGTTGTTCTTATTTGTAACAAATTTAACCATAAATTGATATCTTTTTAACCTTTAACAAGCTTAAGTTACATACGCCAACTGCCCATACCAAAACCTACACTGCACAAAAAACTTGCTAGCGAAGTAAGCTCTCATACAAAGGTCCAATAGAAATATAGGCGAGGAACCAAACCCCTGTCAAACTGATTCAACATTATTCCACCAAATGCCAAAAACTGACTCAACAATCAGTACAATTAAACCTGAATTGGCAATTTATAGAAATTCCTTATAAGTTATAACTACCTGGTAAACTTAGCCATGAGGAATGAATGAACAGGCAAACCTAAAATGTTACTTACAAAGAGTAAATAAGTCATCAAAGACACGTACAAGCATAACTACATACATGAACCAATTACTTCCATATCAACATTCATGCTGTTATGCATATCTTTCTTGTTTAAATAACACGATATTCTGAAAGCATATTAACTGCATGGAATAATGAAAAAGGGAAACAAAGAATACATAACATGGACCATTAAGTAAACATTCAACAGCAGTGATACAGAAACAGTTGTGCAGGAAGCCTCTCTGTAGAGTTTTAGATGATAATTCGCAGGACATGCTTTCAAGTAGCACGACATACAAATACTATTTAGAAGCATTCATAAATGCAGCAATCATTCATGAAAAACTACAAATATCCTAAACTCTAAGTCCTATAGGCGTCAACTTACCAGAGAAATTACTTCCCCATTGTCGTTCAACTCCTTCAACAGCTGCTGCAATGGCACTACCCTGCTCTGCAGCCTTCTCCATTCTAGATATGGCATCGTAAAGGCACTTTGTAATATCCAACAATGCGATAACCTCACCATTTTCAACAACAGGGAGGTGCCTAAATTTTCCTATGCACGCAATAAAGAGAAAAAGCAAAACATCGATCATCTATACGTATGTTCCTTAAAAAAAAGTTTAAGGAAAGAAAAAGAGATGCAAAGAAAAGAACTAATACTTGTCACTATCATCAAAACCTTACCAAAAGTGGATTTCACCATTTTCCGAGCAGCGTACATTGCAGTCATAAATGTACACCTCATAATCCATCGACGATATTATTTGACTAGCAACTTTGTAGTACATTTATGTTTCAACTATACATAGGATTGTCACTTATAATTTTATTCTCCCTGTCTACAATCTAAATTTCCCATTTCAATCCAAAATAACAATACCTAGACGTATGTGCATCCTATTTCAATCCCCAAAAACAATACCTAGACATGCATGCATCCTAGTATTTGAAATCCATAGGTATCTATGCCTTTCCACTAAGCATTTATGATAAGTTGTCTTGATGCACATCACACTTCTTACAACTGGATGCCAAAATAAAGAAGCATTGCCACTAAGTGTAACCACAATATGAGGAAAACGAGTAGAAACTAACCTTGGACCATCTTCTGAAGAGCCTCGATTGCCAATGAATCCGAAGTGACGAAAATGGGATTTCTTGTCATGACTTTTGAAACTATAGTCTGCTCGGGTCTCAACTCTTCTGCAATAACTCGGGTTGCTATATCCTAATCACAAAGTACGTTCTATTCAAAGACCTGAAATAGCAGATAGCAGTAAAGACAATAAAACCATACAGAATAATACATATATGGGCTTTTTGTCAAAACCTTGTCGGTGACTATGCCGGAGAGCAAGGCATTAGCGTCGGTCAAGAGAACGGCGTCGACGCGACGAGCTGCCATCCTCCGACACGCATCAGAAACAGTGGTCCCCTCCGGAATCGTGAGGGCCTTCGACAACCTCAGCTTCTTCACCGTCCTTTCACCACTAAACGGAGCGAAAAGCAATTCATTTTACAAACATTATAACATTTATTTCGAGTATAGTACCAGTGGCATAGTTTGAAGAAACTCACGTGTGACCGGGGGATGAGGGCTTCGTGACGGTTCCATTGGTGGTTCCGTTTTCCGATTGACTCGACGATTTCTTAGTCGATGGATTGCGTTTCTGGGCCATGCTATTCCGCCTAGGAACCGGAGCTACCTGTCCGCTCATTTCGTAAAGTAGGTAGACACAGATAAATTTGGGAATCTTCTTCTTCTTCTTCTCTTTTTTTTTTTTTTTTTTTTTTTCTTTTTCCTGGTGCGGAGAATGAACGGGTTCAGCTATCTCAGAGGCAATTAGGGTGAAGATAAACCCTATCTTGAGAGGGAGAGAAGGAGAGGTCCAGGGTTGTATGGTTACCTAATCCTTTTCGCAAGCCCTAACCCTGTTCTCTCCTCTCCTCTTCTCTTTGCAGCACAGGTGGTCAGAATAAATTCAAATTTACATCATAATTTGGATAAAGTAACAAAAAGCGCACGCCGATAAAAAGAAAAACAAAAACCAAAACCGAACGGTTAGGTTTGAACGAAAGAATAAGGGATATTTCCGTTTCTGTCCCCATACTTTACTCACATTTTTAAATTAAATCATAAACTCTTATTTTTGCTACTACATCCTTGAACTATCTTCTGTCTCTAAAAGGGTCCTCTAGTAGCATTTCCGTTAAAAACTTTGGGGTACTTTATCATTTAGGTCGGTCTTTATCCTATTTCTTCTTTATCTTCGGTCAACATATCACCACTCACAGTCGCACCCATTGATAGCCGTGCAACGATGGGTGTGAGTTAGGGTTGGATGGCGGCAACAAAGGGTGGAGATTGTGTGATATGATGGGTGTGGCAACAGTGGTGAGCATCATGGGGCGTGATGGTCGGGAGGGGGGTCGAGACTAGGGTGACGTCGAAGGTGGTGGCGAGGAGGAGATTGAAGGTGGCGGCTATGAGTGTGCGGAGATAGTGTTTTTAGCAGTGTCAATTGGTGGTAGTGGGTGATATATGGAGGTGAGTGGTGGAGGTCCGTAGTGGATAGGACAATCGGTGGTTGGTGATTGGTGGTGACTAGTGAATGGGCATCTGTCACAGTGGGCTATGGAGATTTATAGTGATAGTTGATGGAGGTTGGTGGTGGCGATTTTGGTTAGGCAGTTAGTAGTGATGGTGGTTTTGGGTTTGGGTTTGGGTTTAAGGTGGTTGCGAGGATATTGTTGATAGCGGTTGCAGCTAGTGTGGTGGTGGAAACCACCAGGGAGGGTCTGTCGCGCCCATCGTTGCTGGTGGTTTAAATGATCGTGGTTTTCAGGCAAAAGACATGGGGGAGTTAGAGAAGTGGGGACATTACCAAGGAGGGTCCAGATGTAATATGTTGTACCATATAATTTTTAGTAAAGAG
The DNA here is from genome assembly GCA_033065855.1 of Escallonia rubra. Classification (NCBI taxonomy): domain Eukaryota; kingdom Viridiplantae; phylum Streptophyta; class Magnoliopsida; order Escalloniales; family Escalloniaceae; genus Escallonia; species Escallonia rubra. The sequence goes on from JAVXUO010002370.1 coordinate 579,286, forward strand.
TTTTTATAATACAGTATCAGAAAGTTTTTGGTGGGCTTTGAATAAGTACCGAAAGTTGGAGGGTTTTTTGGTAATGTTTCATCTTATGATTTGTCAAATACGATAAATATTTGAGCCCCACCCCCCCCCCTCCCCCCCCACCGCACGGTGCTTCTTCTTCTACTTTCTTTAGGCCTGAGAGACCAAGAGAGAAGGGTTTGAGCAGCTCGTTAAATTTCAAGCTGGTGCTTTGTGGATTTCATTTCTGGACAGCAAGGTAAGCAGTTGCTTATTTTTTCCTGCGGTAAAGGTTTCATTATTTGTTCACCCTGAATACCTCGTTCATAAGGCAATGCAGACCTTCTTTTGAAAAATAATGTTTTGTTAGTTGAAAGATGATGGTACCTTATTTTTTAATTTGTGACCATCGAATGCTATTTTTTTATTTTTGAGTTTGGTTTTGTTGGGTACTATTCCATGGTTAGAGCATTAACTATGTTAATTCCTTGTTGAATGAAAAAGTTGTCGTAGTCGACACAGCAACCATGCCTGATGTTTCTTGGTTGATTTCAATCACTTCTTGTAGCACACCATGTTTATGTAGTTTGTTAGCCACTATTTGGCTCACTAGTGGTTTCCCTTTTCACTACTGCCATTAGTTTGTTTTGTTGGTGTTAGTTTTGCCTCCTTTTCTTTTTTTCTCCTGCCTACTAGGTCGCATGGATACCAACCATGAACATTGTTGCACACCTAATGTGCTCTTTATATAATTCCACTAGTAATTTGTGAAATTTCATGATTCTAGTCTTTGTTGAATAAAGCTTGACTGTAATTCTTTAACTAAGTTATTTTATCACTGGGTGGTCATGAAAGTTCCTAGTCACGTGCTGAGTATTAGCCATAAGCATTTAATCTAATCCAATTTTTCATCAGTGTGTTTCAAGTTTATTAGTCTACTAGCTATTGTCACCATTAGCGACCATTTTAATTTTTGACCTCTTGCACAGTTTTTAAGGTTTCCATTTCACTGGTTCAAGTCCTTGTAATATCGTTATGTTGTTTTTAACTTAGCTCAAGGTTGACAAGTCTTTCAGGTGATAGGTGATACTAACACACCACCTTGTTTTCATTGGTTTTGGTAATATAATTTTTTCCATTCTTTTGTTATGCCTGATAGGGTAGCTTTCTCATCCATGTCAATGCCTGTATTATTTTAGTTTTAGTCATTTTTTTATTCCTTGTGGATTAAAGATATTATACCCTGAATATTTAAATACGTTAAATTTGGGAGAAAAAAAGTCTAATTTTTGTCATTAGTGGCATTTTTATAATTTTGTCTGTAAGAGTTAGGCCTACGAAACAATTTAGAATTTTTTTCGAAAAATGGCTTATACTTTTGGGATTAGATGATAAATTAAATTTAGGATTTAGTTTCACCCATTTATAAAGTTAGAGAATTTTGGGACGTAATGGGTATTTTGCAATGCTAATGTTTTTAGGATTTGCATACTTTATGAGTTTTTGATACTTTACGTACAATATACATTTCGTAGGAGCACAACAAACTTTAGAAGAGCCTCCAAAAACTCTTCAGGAAGAGGCTTTTTGAGATTTTGGTTATTACTTTGAGGTAAGAGCTTATTTTGATTTTGGAGTTGAGTTTTGTGGTAAGAACCACATGAACTATTGTGATTGTTGGAGTCTAATTGAAATTTTGAGTATTTTATATTTGGAGTTTTGATACAATTTATTTGATAGGATCAAGACTTTGGAGTTAAATTGCACAATTAGAGGAAAAGGTATACATTTTAGATTCAAATCAGCATTGGACCAACATACCCTATTGTTTTAGGGATTAATCCTTTAAGTCTGCATTGTCATTGGAATCGTTTGATTCTAGTTTCGAAGGATTCATGGTTTATTTAAATCCTCATCATCCCTACACAGTATCTATCTTACCTTTGCGAGGCTTTCGTTGTTTGTCTCCTATGGGCATCCTTTTCGATTACTCATTTTCAAATGTCAACTCCATATTTGTAGCCTGTAAAAGATTATGTTGTTATTTTTTTTTTATTCATGCATCATCGTGATGGCCTTAGATGTTTGGTAAGTTAATATGAATTCCATAGACCTCCAAAGCTTCGGTAGTTTGACGTTTTTCATTCTGTTGGTTTTGAAAAGCATTTGTCTGGACCTTGTTAGCAAAGAATACTTTATTTCTTCTTTCTTTAATTATTTCCAATCCTAGCTTCTAAATTGTCATCATCCTATCAGTACTACCATGATACTTTGGCCTTCATACATGTTTGGAATCATGCCACATACTCTATGTGACAACACTTTGAATATCTGGCAATACTTTTGCCACCTGCCTCACCACTCATTATTGGTCTTCTTTTGAACCTTCACAAAACTATCGACATTGAAATTTGTAGCTACTGACTTTTTCTACCCCTTTGTTGTTGGTTCTACTATTTTACTTTCGACGCCCATCACAAGCTACCTTGTCGTTCATAGTACTTTTCAGTTTGAAACGTGGTATTCTGTGTTGGTATCCGTCACATGGTAATGTTTAACTTTTGAGCAATTCTTTAGTGGGCCTCTTGGGCTGCTAACTTAGAGTGGCTCCCTTGTAATCATTGTCAATAGGCAACTAGCTAGTGTTCGCCTTATTCAATTATGTATTTTAGGCGAGCCATGTCACGTGTATTCATGACGATTCTATTTCTGACTTATCCCCGTGGATTGCAACATGGGCTAGCTCAGTAGGATGAGTTAGAAGTCGCGATCTTATTTTCTAAACGTTGTCTCACATGTTAGTGATAGCATGTGCGGCCTTATTCTGAATGGCCTCTAGTGTCTATCTATGTACAAAGATATATTTTGGCATTTTGAAAATTTATCTTATATTTTTCAGTTAAAATTCTATAAGTCCAAAATTTCGTTTTTGCAGACATTTTTTATTCCTTTTGGTTGGTTCGTTGAGGGACTTTACAAGGCATTTGACTCACTCCTTATTGTGTTTACTTTCACGTGATCTAGTAAAGTGGACTGGATTAAAGGGCTACTTATGTGACTTAGAGCTAGCAATTTTATATCAGAGTCGATTTTAGCATTTTAATATCTAAATTTTATTTTGGAGCTCCATGTAGGAGTTATTTGGGACTATGTAACTATTTTACGTCGGTGTTGCATTTATTGATTTTTCTTGGAGACTAATTCTTATATGTTCTAGATACCCAGTTGGGAGACCTTTGGATCTTTGAGGTTTTCTTTCTTTGTTTATTTGAAATTAATGCCTCGAAAAATTAGGGCGTTACAGTTGGTATTAGAGCTATAGGCTTAACTCCAGTAGACTTATGCTTAGGATCTAAGCTGTGAGATGGGTAAGATTGGTGGATTTAAGGATATTGTCGTAGTCAATTTCAAATTTTATTTTCCTCCAGTAGTAATTGCTAATGGTTGTAATAATAGGCGCGCCAATAGTTGGATTTGGAGCACCAAAACATCACATGGAACTAGAATCTGCCGGATTACTGGTGAACTATCCTAGCAAATCAGCAAGCTCAACTGACTCAATTACTGGTGAGCCAGCAAGCTCAGCTAAATCAACAAAATCAGCCTAACCAACAGTAGAATCTTAATCACGGGCAGGCTCATACTCGCAGTTTATTAGAGCACTTCGATAGGGAGAATGTAGAACCTTTTGGGGGTACCGACGACTCAATTGTGGCAGAGAAATAGATTTCTCGACTTGAGAAGATATTAAGGCCCATGAAGGAAAAGACAGAACTCACGGTGTATAAGCTAGATGGGGAAGTATACAACTGTTTGAAAATGATTGAGGATAGTAAGACGGTGGAACAACGCAATGCAATGACATAGGATCAGTTTGAGGACTTGTTCTTTGATTGCTACTTTCTGAGGAGTATAATAGAATATATGTTTTGTGACTTTTAAAATCTGAGACAGAAGGAGAACGAGAGTGTCGTTCAGTATGAGGTCAAGTTTACGCGATTGTCTTGTTATGGTAAGCAGTTAGTGGAAAGTGACAAGGATAGAGTTTCAGATGTTTACTTGGGGTCTTAAGCCTAGTATTAGACAACACATTGTTCCACTCCAGATTGACACCTAAATTCAGTGTGTGGAAATTGCAAAGACCATTGAGGCTGAGGTAAGGGATTACAGGGAGAGGAAAGACACTAAGGCAAGCAAGAGAGATCCCCAAAGCTAGCCCAATCACACATGGCACAAGGGGATGGGAAGCGCATACACTTTTTTCTCAATTTCTTTTGGTCAAAAGGGCTGAGGTCAGAGGCAGGGTTAGGTTCAGGGTATTTCAGTAGGGGTTCTGGTCAAAGCTTTGCTTAGAGGCTCATTTCAACAGGTTCAAACCCCATTTGTCAGAGGTGCAACAAGAAACATGGCGGTCAGAGCTGTCATTGGGATATGGGACCATGCTTCAAATGTCACCAGAAGGGTCACCATATCAGAGTTTTTCCCATTCTAGCATCAAGGCAATTTGGACCTTAGGGTTCAGTTACAGGGAGTATATCTTCGGGCCCGAGACAGAGTACAAGTCAGTCAGTGGAAGGGCATAAACCTAAGGCTACCGGTAGGGTGTTTAACAGTTAAGGATGCATCAGGTTCAAAGGATGTGGTGGCATGTATAATTCAGATTAACTCAATTGATGCACATGTATTATTTGACTCTGGTGTTACATAGTCTTTTATTTCTTTTTTGAATGCACATCACCTTGGGTTTAAACCCTAGTCTCTTGACTGTGAGTCGTTTGTGGGTACACCAGTTAGGAATCATGTGATAGTTAAGCCAGTATTGAGGAACTGTAAGATCGGTATTTGTGATATGGACCTTCATGTGGATCTAATTCTTTTAGATATACGTGATTTTGATGTGATATTGGGTATGGATTGGTTAGTGACCTACCATGCCCTGGTTGATTGCTTTGATAAAGAAGTGTTTCTGTCCAGCTAATTCATCAGAGTTTGAGTTTCAGGGTTCAAAGCCAAGTTGGTTGTCTATTATCTCAGATACTGCGGCTCGTTGTATAGTTCTCAAGGGCTGAGGGTTATATTTCACACGTTGTTGATACTAATGATGGAGTCTCGAGATATTAGACATACTGGTAATATTCAAATTTCCTGAGGTGTTTCATGAGGAGTTGCTGGGGAAACCCATCGATCTTGGGGTTGAATTCATGATTGATTTAGTTCCTGGTTTGGCACCTAATTCCGAGGCTTCGCACCTAATGGCACCTACAGAGATGGAGGAGTTAAAGGAACAGCTTCAAGAGGTACTTAATTGGGGGTTTATATGTCCTAGCGTGTCACCTTGGGGTGCCCTTGTCTTGTTCGTGAAGAAGAAGGATTGCACTATGAGACTTTGCACTGACTACCGTGACTTGAATAATCACCATCGTAACAAGTATTCGTTGCCACGCATAGATGATTTTTTTTACCAACTCCAGGGAGTAAGGTTTTTCTCGAAGATAAATTTTACGTTCTAGATACAATTACTGAAAGTTAGGGCAGAAGATGTGTCCAAGATCACGTTTAGGACTCGTTACAGCCACTATGAGTTCTTAGTGATGTCGTTTGGGTTGACTAATGCACCCACTACTTTTATGGATCTGATGAGTCATATGTTATTTTCATTGACGATATATGACAAATTCCTTTTCTTAGGAACACATACGTGGTATACTCTAAGTCAGAGGAGGAGCACAGAGAGCACCTGAAAATTATCTTACAGACTTTGAAGGATAATCAGTTTTATGTTAAGTTCAAGGATCGCGAGTTTTGACTTGAGCAAGTTACATTTCTAGGAGATGTGGTGTCTAAGGATGGAATAGATGTTGACTTTTATAAGATTGCGGCGTGATAAACTGGTAGAGGCCTAGCACTGTTACTGAAGTGCGAAGCTTTTTAGGATTGGCGGGTTACAACCGTCGATTTGTGGAAGGTTTTTCGAGAATAGCTATTCTTTTGACTCAATTGACTAGGAAGAGAACATGATTTGTTTGGAGCGAGAAGTGTGAGGCCAATTTTCAGGAGCTGAAAGAGAGGTTGGTGTCTGCACTTGTGCTGACCTTACACATGGTTATGGAGGTTTTTTGATATATAGTGATGCCTCAAAGAGAGGCTTAGGTGGTGTTTTAATGCAGCATGGTAAGGTGATTGCTTATGCATCTAGAAAGCTTAAGCCTTATAGTCAAAATTACCCCACCCATGATCTCGAGTTAGCAACTGTAACCTTTGCTTTGAAGATATGAAGGCGTTGCTTGTATGGTGAGACTTGTGAGAGATACACCGATCATAAAAGTCTTTAAGTATATTTTCACCCAGAAGGAGTTAAACATGAAACAAAGGCGTTGGTTGGAACTTTGAAAGTGTATGACTGCACCATTCACTATCACCTTGATAAATGCAAATGCGGTGGCCGATGCACTAGGTAGGAAAAGCGCTGGAAACTTAGCAACATTGGTCACTCGTAAACCTCAGCTGTTGGAGGACATGGGAAACTTGGATCTTGAGATTAGATGGCAAGATTCTGGAGAGTACTTGGCAGCATTACATATACAATCTACCTTGATCAGCATGATCAATGAAGCTCAAGATGGATATTCAGGTATAGCTCACATTATTGGGAATATTAACAGTATGAAGCAGTCTGAGTTCAAAGTTGGCGAACATGGTCTGGTTTGGTTCCATAAGAAACTTTGTGAGCCATATGTTATATCCTTGAGGAGGGAGTTATTATCAGAGGCTCATAACTCTAGTTTCTCTATTCATTCAGGATACCGAGCCCATCTAATGATAAAGATGGGCCATAACCGGGGCACCCCAATCGTACTCCTTAATCTGGCCCACATCCTCCAGTGCCCTCAAGCATCGTAACTGAACAAAATCATCCCCATTGCTGAAAAGAGTCTCTCCAAGAACATAAAGCAGAAAACCTCAGACTAGTCGATCGTTGCCTCATTAGCATTCTCCAGAGTCATACCCTCGTAATGAGACCGGATGATAGCAAGTGAAATTGAGCCGCCTTTCTTATAAGATGGCTCGAACCCTAGTAACTGCTCCGCAAGGTCACGGTCTGGATGGTGATCATAGGCATAAGAAATATGCCTACCTCTCACCTGAATGCCAATAATGATTGCAAAATCATAATGGGTGAGAGTCGCCTCCCCGAACGGCAAGTGAAAAGTGTTGGTGGAATCCCACCAACGCTCAGTCAGACTTAAGCGCTGCTTTTTACTCCGCATAAAAGCATGTAAATCGTTCAAGAAAAGGTTAAAGTGCTTGTCGGCTATCTGGTTTTCCTTCGACTCCGTTACTTTTTCCACCATTCGCGTACTAAGTTCGATGTTTGAGGGAAGCGACTGCATATAATAAAAGCAAGAAAAGGATGACTCAAGAACCGCCTAGTTTGTGCATGTAGTTTACAAAGAAAAATAGAAAAATAGCATGTCAGACTGTGGGTTACATGGGAAAAACTCATAATTGAATAGTGTGTGTACAAAAATAAGAGGCAAAGAGGTTAATAGCATACATGATCCATTAAGAACACATTACTGAGAAGAGCACCTTGATTCGGGGTAAGAATGAAGTCATCATCAGTGAGAATTGTTGGCCAAAATTGCGAGACGCGGCCAGTTTGAGGGCCTTACTCATGCTCTCTCCTAGTTGTTTGAAACACCATTACTGTGATAAGATTGGGGGAAGAAAGAGAGATTCTTTGGATTTATTACAAGCAAGTTGAACTAAAGAGGGATTAGATTAGGTAGTTCCCTTCTTGGAGTAGGATTTGAAAGACAGAGTGGTGTTTGATTAGAATTAGGGGCTGCATGAAATCCTAAAATAGCAAAAAAAATTACCCATATTCTGAACAGACAAACGAGACGGTTTTCCCCTTTATATTCTATTAACTCTCTGCTCAACTAGCCGATTTTCCCTTTCCTGTTTTACTCTTTCAGCTCTTTGATCGACCGGCCAGTTTCCTCGATAAATTCCCCAACTCTCTGACCAATCGGCCGGTTATAGGTCTTTTAAAATTCCTGTCAAAGAGTAAAAAAAAAAGGAAAACCTTTCCGTCGTGCTTATGTGTTTGCGTGAAATTCCTTCAACTGCATGTTTGCTTGAACATATATCCGAGCGCTTTTTAAGTCCTTTATATACCTATATGCATGTATGCTTGTATATCATTTTCCAAAATAGTGGTAAATTCAATGATACTAAAATTTGATGCTCAGTTCAGTGATGATGTACGGTTTAAGGCCAGTGCAATATCCCATGCTTTATTGCCATAAGCGACACTTTCTTCATATCAATTTGAGAAGTGAATGGATATATTTGGCACTTAACGACCAGTTGTCTTTGTACATTGTTGGCTCCGGCTTTGAGTGATATTTCTGAAGTTTCTATCCTTGTATCAGCGACCAACCGCTTAAAGGCGTTGTTGGCTCCGTCTCTTGGATATAAGTCTTGATTTTATTAAGCTACCAATCGTTTGAGGGCGTTGTTAACTCATGCTTTTAGTCAAATCGTCACTTTGTATGTTCACCATCCAAATCGATTTAGTGGCTTCTGTAACGGACAAAGTTGCTTTCAGTATTTCTAGGCTTCCACTCAAATCGATTTGGTGGCTCCGGCATCTAATAATACCCTTTTCTTGTCTGTCGACCATCTAAGTTGATTTGGTGGCTCCGGCAACAGGCAAGATTTCTTTCATATATTTGGACGATCATCCAAATCGATTTGATGGCTCTGGCAATGAACATAATTCTTATTTTTGCATTCTAGGCGACAATCCAAATCGATTTGGTGGCTCCACTATCTAGATATAGGTTGTTTATTGACCATTCGAATCGATTTGATGGTTCTGGCAATAGAGAAAGTCCATTCATTTGATCATTCGACAACCAATCAATGCTACTGTTGGTTCCGGCTTTGAGTGATATAGTCATGCCCCCAACACGGAGGCGGGCCTTCATATACTATTTTAAAAAATTCTTGCTTACAATAAATCTAATACCCAAAGAATTTTACCAAAATTATAACCTCAAAGAGGTAATTAGAGCTCTAAATATATCCCAAATCAAAAGCACTCGCATTCATCATCAATATCTAATTGCAGCAAAAATCTGATAACAATAATCACTTCCAAAAAATTAGGGTTCCCGAAAGCTACTTATCAAATCTTATTCTCAGGTCACTAAAAGAGTTATAAGTTAAAGTACATCTCCAAGCTCATGCATATAGCTACTGGCTGCTCTAGGTTGCCACAACTTAACTACCTGAAACGGGGGGGTGGGGGGCACAAAGCTCAGTGAAGATCACACACACACACACAACAAATACAACACATGTATTCAATAGCATATAGCTGGGTTGAAACGAAATCTATGGAAACGAAAGTGCAAAGACGATAGTGATCTTAGCATAAAAAATAATCTCATCTCAAAATATTAACCATCAAATATCAAATCAAAGTCAAAGAGACGTATTCGAATAATTGAACTAATAATCAAATACAACACAATCACGTAATATGTGATTGTAAAGCACATTAACCTGAGCACGTAGAGGTTCTAAGTTCAAAGTTTGCATATTGGTAGATTTGTCATATCATATTTTGGCGCCATATTAGCTTAAGCACGTGAGGATTCTAAACATTAGTTCAGTTAAAATCGGTCCAATGGACATAAAAGTATCTTAAAGACATACGAGACACAACGCATCAAATTATTATATTTCAAATGAAATAGCTTAACAATCTCAAAATTTGCTCGACATTAGACTCAAATTGCAGAGTATGAAATAACAAGTTCAGCAGAATTTGAATCACTTTTTTGGAGTTCGTATGGTGTCAATAACAGCAAATAACGAAAACTATGCCAAAAGACCTTTGATAAATTCCAAAACTTTGCAATCAACGACATTAGTGGTTTCGTAATGAGATCATAAAAATCATCTCAATACGAATAATTTAACATTATGAACTCAATATATGCAGATGTAATGTATGTAACCCTTACCTCAAATTCACGCAATACAATTTGCAAGTTGCGTAAGTTTCTGAAAGTTTCAAAACCTAAGTGATTGAATCAAGTCACTAACATTAAAATCTTCAAAATGACAACACCATTTTGATTCTAATCCTCCTTTTAATCAAAGTGGACTTAATATTACTTACCAATTATGAGCAGAAACCGCAATCCTCTAAACCCTAGGTTTTCCCTTCTTCTATTCTCTGGAAGACTAAACCCAATTTATCGACAAAACACGATTGACTAGTCCTTATATCTCTTGGTAAATAACCAAAAGACACCTAAAGATATTTTGTTTGTTTAAAGGTGTCCTAGAAGGCTTACTAAAACTTTGAAGGTAGCCCCCAATTAAAATAACTAGTTATAGATTATTTAGGGTCTTACATTCTTTCATCCTTATGAAAATTTCATCCTCAAAATTTAAGCACCCTAAGTCATGGATTATGGATGGATTCCTCTCTCATAGACTCCAAAAGTTTTTACTACCTAATGGCTCTAACTCAGCACCAAGTTGAGTAGCAAAGATGTAGAGAAATACAAAAAAGTGGAACAAGTATCAATCGAAGGATAAGCTCTAGCTAAACCTATGTGAAATTTACCTGTCACTACATCAAGGAGATACAGTGGCATCCATCTAAGTCAAGGCATAAGCTCGAGCCCGAGTAGTTGAATCTTGATTAGCTCATGGGAGTTGGTTCTGCATCCCCTAGCCTGGTCAAATTAGGGCCTAAGCTACTAAGGGCAATCCCGAATCCTGTATCTTTGCTGCTGGCAGTTAAAACACACACAAATGTCCTAATAACATACATCCTTGTGGTTCTTCTCACAAGTTTTGCAAGCTTTGGTTGGCTCCCAAGCATCTGGTTCCTTAATAGCTAAGTTGTTGTTCTTGCTTTTAGGCCGCTGAACCACGTCATTGCCCTTTGAGATGTTCTCTTATCTTCCTGTCTTTTGTCTCTCCTCCTTGTAATACTTATGCACAACCTCGACATCTGTCTCTACCCTCTTAGTCGTGTCCAAGATTTGACCATACATGTATGGAGTCATAGCAGTTAAGAACTTCCTGATGTTGTATCTCAGTCCATTCTTGAAACGTGTTGCACGCCTCTCTTCAATATCTATCACGTGCGATGCAAACCTTGACAATCTGGCAAATCTAGCCTCGTAGCCCTTAACAGTTTCATCCTCTCTTTGCTCCGGCTTTAGAAACTCTTATATCATATCATCTTTCACATTTTTAGGGAAGTATTTGGCAAGAAATATCTTCTGGAAACGTGCCCAAGTCAAACCTGCTCCTCCTCAGTAGTCAAAGTCCTCTTGACCATCTTCCACCATTGGTCAGCCTCATTCTCTAGCTGGTATATCGCCAGCTTTACTTTTGACGGTTGGTGACATTAAAAAGCTTAAATCTCTTCACCAAGTTCACTTTTTGATGGTCGGTGATGTTCAAAAGCTTAAATCTCTTCTGTAACTTGCTCAGCCAGGCCTCCCTATCCTCTGGTTTATTAGCACCAAAAAAATGTGGGATAGTTCAGGCAGTTAAATGCCTTAATGGTATCTATGGTTAAATGAGCAGGGGGGTCGTTTGCTTCTATGTTGACCTCAGTGACATTATTACCCCTACAACTGCCTTTAGTACCACCTCTAGCTTAATAACCTGAAATGGGAGAGGGGCGAGGGGGGGAGGGGGGGGGGGGTTGAGCACAAAGCTCAACAAAGATCACACAAGCATACCCACGGAATACAACGGATGTATTCAATAATGTATAGTTGAGTCAAAACGAAATATATGGAAATGAAAGTGCAAAGACAATAGGTAATCTTAGCAGACAAATAATCTCATTTTGGAAGATGAACCCATTAAAGATCAAATCAAAGTCAAAGAGACGTATTCAAATAATAACTGAACTAAAAATCAAATAGGATACAACCACGTAATACGTGACTGCAAAACACGTTAACCTAAGCATGCAAAAGTTCTAAGTTTAAAGTTTGCATATCGATAGCAATTGCCATAAAGGTTCTAAATATTACTTCAACTCATAGGGGTCCAATGGACATCAAAGTATCTCAAAGGCATATATGAGACACAAAGCATCAAAGCATTGCATTTCAATTAGGATATTAACGATCTCAGAAAATACTCAATATTTTACTCAAATTGAAGAGTACGAAATAATAGTTCAATAGAATTTGAATCACTTCAATATTAGTTCATATGGAGTCGAAATGAGAAAATAACAAAAACTAATGCCAAAAAATTGAAACAATGAAGAATTGACGACACGTGGCATGTCACATAGGCAGTGTCATACATAGGAAAGGCTGGAAACTTGGAAATAACAGGCAAATCTGAGTCTTCATAGTACAAAAACCCCAAACAGAGAATAAGAATCAAGAAAACGACACTGACGCATGGACCAAAGTACCATTGTACTTAGAATTTGCAGCCGTGTTACACTGTTAATATATTACCGGAATAGTTCAGGAATCAATTAAACGGTAAGAATTTTAATGAACCCAACAAGAACAATGACCTTTGATAAATTCCAAAACTTTGCATTCGACGACATTGGTGGTTTTGTAACGAGCTCATCAAAATCATCTCAATACGAATAATTCAACGTTATGAACTCAATAGAGGCAGATGTAGTGTATGTAATCCTTACCTCAACTCAGGCAATACGATTTGTAGAGTTGCGTAAGCTTTCAAAAATTTCAAAACCTAAATAATTGAATCTACTCACTCATATTAAAATTTTCAAAATCAAAATTTTATTTGGATTATGAACCTTCTTTTAATCAAAGTGGGTTTAGAGCTACTTAACAATTATGAGTAGAAACCGCAATCCTTAAAACCTTAGGTTTTTCCTTCTCCTATTCTTTGGAAGACCAAACTCAGTTTATCGACAAAACACAACTGACTAGTCCTTATATTTATAAACTTGGTAAATAACCAAAAGACTCATAAAGATAGTTTTTCATTTTTTTTTAAAGTGTCCTAGAAGGGTTACTAAAACAATGAAGGTAGCCCCCAATTAAAATAATTGGTTATAGATTCTTTGGGGTCGTACATATATCCATTTTTTCCGAACTACTTGGCCTATGGCTTGAAAACTAGTACCACCACTTGGATCAGGGATAGCAATTTCATCCTTGCCCTTAGTTCGAATCACGGGACCGAAAGAAGTGCTACTGTTGCTTCTTGTGGCTGCACTTTTCACGGTGTTCTCCATGGCATGAGTCTGCTGTACTTTCTTTGGTGCCATTAATGTGTCGAAGGTTATTTGAAATTTTTTTATGGAGAAAGGGATGGGAGGCAGAGTGGTCCCACCAGTCATGCTAGAAATATGTACAGACAAAATTCATGTCTAAACTGCAAGACAAGAAACAATTACATAAAATTCAATGTAACGATTATAAACTAAAGGATTACACCACCCTGTGGTTTTCCCACAAAATAATATAAACCATCTTATTCCATCTCCGAGAGGGTCACGATCCAAGAACTGAAGCAGTTTGGTCTTGAAATGCAGATTTTGACTTCCTTGAATCTATGCGATTGAAAGATTGTCCAAATGATGCTTGATTGAGGGCTTTAAGGCTTTATCCCGAACGAGTGTGGTGATTCTCGGCTTGTAGTATCACTGAGTGTTGAAGGTGTATTCTCTTTGATTTAAGACAAGAAAGAAATTAGTCTTCGTGTCTTGAAAGTTTTCGATTGAAGAACGACACTAGGATAATGCGTATTGTTCTTCAAATGAAGCACAAAGTGTGAGACGTCAGAGTCTCGGTAGAACTTTTGCTCTGATCGCAAAGATCCTGTGTCTTTCTTCTCTACCCCAAGTCCTTTATTTATAAGCAAGATGGTAGGCTTAAATTTGGAAAACCCATGATTTGGGCTTTGACTTTCTAGTCAAAGGGATTTTGTCCTGTTTAATTCAATAAAAATTTCTCAATTAAATGGACTTTTATTTTCATTTAATTTAGACACAATTTTATTTAGTAGAAGTTGACTTATTTAACTTTTATGGTTGCAAGACCACACACTTGGGTTAGACCAAATAATTTTATTTGGGGTAGTTCTTGTAACGACCCGGTCCACGGCCCCACCACAGGGCATTGCCTCCCTCAAAAGGGCTAGCCAAGTAGGTACTTATGAGTTCATAGGCAGGGTCTTATAAGGCCAATTATAAACTCTCCCACAACCGATGTGGGATATTACAATCTCCCCACCTTATTCCTTAGCGTCCTCGCTAAGGTTCGATCACACATAGCCCAGAATCTTCCTCTCTAGCCAATGTGGGATATACCCAGCTCACCCTTCGTTGCCCCAACCATCCTCTTGATGTGGGATATACCCGGGCTTGCCTTCGTTTCCCCCAACCATCGGCAACCCGACTGGACACCCCAGCCCGAGCTTTCGAGAGTCGGCTCTGATACCATCTGTAACGACCCGGTCCACGGCCCCACCACAGGGCATTGCCTCCCTCAAAGGGCTAGCCAAGTAGGTACTTATGAGTTCATAGGCAGGGTCTTATAAGGCCAATCGCAAACTCTCTCACAACCGATGTGGGATATTACAATCCACCACAGGGCATTGCCTCCCTCAAAAGGGCTAGCCAAGTAGGTATTTATGAGTTTATAGGCAGGGTCTTATAAGGCCAATCGCAAACTCTCTCACAACCGATGTGGGATATTACAATCTCCCCACCTTATTTCTTAGCGTCCTCGCTAAGGCTCGATCACACATAGCCCAGAATCTTCCTCTCTAGCCAATGTGGGATATACCCGGCTCACCCTTCGTTGCCCTAACCATCCTCTTGATGTGGGATATACCGGGGCTTGCCTTTGTTTTCCCCAACCATTGGCAACCCGACTGGACAGCCCAGCCCGAGCTTTCGAGAGTCGGCTCTGATACCATCTGTAACGACCCGGTCCACGGCCCCACCACAGGGCATTGCCTCCCTCAAAAGGGCTAGCCAAGTAGGTACTTATGAGTTCATAGGCAGGGTCTTATAAGGCCAATTATAAACTCTCCCACAACCGATGTGGGATATTACAGTTCTTCTAGCTTAACTTTAGATCGAGCCCATCATTTTCTTTGGTTCCATGTCAGCATCTTGCCCGCATTTTTTCAATGTTGAATATTTGACTAGTCAATAAACTAACATACCATTGACTAATAAAATATTTTAGTTTCTATAAGGTGACAGGTACTTTTCCTGTGTGTTCCCATAAAGGTTTCTTTTTATTTGGCTCTGGTGCCAGCCAGTCCTTCGTTTCATATTCATTCACCAATAAACTGACTGTATCCTTCCAATCACTTGATGTTATTCTTACTATGAATACCCAATGGAAATTCCTTTATTGCCGCTAAAATATATAAGGAACGCCAGATCCAAATCTACTATCAGATTTTCTATACCGACCTTATACCCTTAGATCTGGGAGATTTTAATGTCCCATAGAATGAATTGGTTAGCCGCACACCATACCAATGTAAACTACTATTGTAAACTGATACACTTGTCAGTACCTAATAAACCCAAAGTTGTTATCCAAGGGGATAAATATGTGAAACCCCATTATTCAATTAATGTTGTGAGAGCTTGTCGTTGCCTTCGTAGTGGGTGTCGAGATTATTTGGCCCATGTTTTCGACACCTGCATCGGTGAACCCCAATTGGAGCAAAATTGGTTCTCAATGAGTTTCCCTATGTCTTTCTTGAAGACCTTCCCTATTTGCCCTCAGACCGTGAGATGGAGTTCAACATCCATCTGGTTTCAGGAACTGGCCCTATTTCTAAATCTCCCTATAGATTGGCACCCTTTGAGATGCATGAGTTGAAAGTGCAACTAGAAGAACTACTGAAATTAGGGTTCATCCATCCCAGCATATCACCTTGGACGAGCTGCAGTGTTGTTTGTAAGGAGGAAAGATGGGTCTATGAGGTTGTGCATGGATTATCAGGTGTTGAGTGTATATATATATATATATATATATATATATATATATATATATATATATATATATATTCGAGGCAACACACACACACACACACACACACATATATATATATATATATATGTGTGTGTGTGTGCTCGTGTGTGTTGCCTCGAATAGATGACTTTTTGATCAGTTGTAGGGTGCTAAGTATTTTCTAAGATTGAATTTAGATCTGGTTATCATCAGTTAAAGGTTAAGGGGAGAGATACCACATGGTATGGACACTATGAATTTTTGGTGATGCCATTTGGATTGACAATTGCTTTTGCTGCATTCATGGATATGATGAAGTGTGTCTTTCATGAGTATTTTTATGATTGTGTCATCGTCTTCATTGACGACATCCTAATTTACTTCAAGAGCAAAGTAGAGCATGCACAACACCTGAGGCAGGTTTGCAAATTCTGAATGATCATAAGTTGTATGCCAAGTTCAAAAAGTACGATTTCTGGTTTGAAAAAGTGCAACTCTTGGGGCACCTCGTTTCAAGCAAGGGGATATCAATAAATCCTAGAAAAAGTTGAAAAAAGTCAAATTGAGAGCCCAACATTTATTTTTGAGGTTCATAGCTTCCTAGGCTTAGCCATATACTACTGGAGGTTCACTTATGGTTCTTCTAAGATTGTCTCCCCATTGACGAACTTGACTCAAAAGAATGTTAAGTTCAACTAGACGGAGAATTGTGAGTGTAATTTTTAAGAATAAAAGACTAGTAACTGCACCAATTCTTACACTGCCATTTGGATTTGAAGAGTTCGTTACTTATAGTGATGCATTTAGGATCGACTAGGTTGTGTTCTCATGCAAATGGAAAGAAAATTTCTTATGCATTAATGTAGTTGAAAACCCACGAGAAGAATTATTCGACACATGACCTAGAATTAGTAGCGATGGTGTTTACCTTGATAATATGGAGACATTATTTGTATGGTGCAACTTGTGAGATCTATTTTGATCACAATAGTTTCAAGTACATTTTCATTCAAAAAGAACTCAACATGTGGCAAAGGAGGTGGTTGGAGCACCTTAAGGATTATGATTTCTCAATTTTCTATTAACCCGGTAAGCCAATTTTGTAGCAGATGTGTTGAATAGGTAAAGAGTGGGGAACCTAACTTTAATAATTACCAAGCAAAAGGTGACAGTTGAGGATTTGAACACGTTTGAAATTGATGTTCGAATAAGAAAGAACAGGGAGTAGTAGTCTTTTTCATATGGAGATCTGACCTACCTTACTTGAGCGAATTAAGGAAGCTCAAAGCCAAGATGAAAGGTTGCATTAAATCCTAAGAGGGTTTAAAAAGAATGAAAAAGATAACTTATGTTGTGATGAGGAGGATATTTATAGATATGAAGGTCGACTATATGTTCTGCCTAATAGTAAATTGGGGAAAGAAATTTTGACCGATGCCCATAGCTCTATGTACTCGATTCACCAGGGAGAGACAAAAGTTTATCATGAGTTACGGTAAAATTTCTGGTGGCCCTGCATGAAAAAAGAGATATCGGAGTTTGTGTCAAAATGTTTGACTTGTCAGCAAGTTAAGATTGATCACCAGAAGGCTGCCGGATAATTGGAACCACTCCCTGTTCCACAGTAGAAGTGGGATCACATCACCACGGATTTTGTGTCAGGATTACCTTGAACGACCAATAAGTTAATGTCTATTTGGGTTATAATTTTACCGTCTTACGAGGAGTGCTCGATTTATTCCCATAAAAGAATGCTATTCTACCAAGCAATTGGCCCAACTATATGTCAGGGAGGTTGTCAGGCGACATGGAGTGCCCATGTTTATTGTGTCTGATAGGGATACAAGGTTCACCTCAAATTTCTAGAGGAAGTTCCAGGAGGAAATTAGAGCCAAGTTGAGCATGACCACGGTGTTCCACCCTCAGATGGATAATGAATCAGAGCGCACGATGCAAATATTTGAAGATATGTTGCAAGCATGTGTCATAGACTTTGGCCGGAATTGGGATGAATAATTGGCATTAATTGAATTCTCTTGCAACAAAAGTTACCAAACAAGTATCCAGACGGAGCTATATAAAACATTGTTTGGTAGGAAGTGTCGTACTCCAAGTTGTTAGGATATGGTCGGAGAATGGAAGTTATCCCGTACTAAGCTAACTAGCAAGACCAAGGACAAGGTTAAAATCATCCAAGGGAGAATTCTTACTGCCCAAAGTAGACAAAAGAGCTACGGGGCAAAAGACGCAATGAGTTAAACTCTGAGGTGGGCGACTCTGTGTTCCAGAAAGTATCACACTGGAAATGAATGATGCGGTTTGAAAAAAAAAAGGAAAGCTGAGTCATAGGTTCATTGAACCATTCAGAATCTATCAAAGATTGAAATCGTACAAAATTGAACTACCCCAGGAGTTTGACAATTTTCATAATGTGCTTCATGTTTTAATGTTGAGAAAATATGTTCCGGACCTGTCACATGTCATAAGGATTGAGCCGATCAAAATCCGAGAAAACCCCTCGTACCAAAATTTTTTTGTGGAAATTGTCAATAGAAAGGAGCAAATCCTCCGTACCAAAGAAGTGCTTGTGGTTAAGGTGATCTGGAGAAATCACGCCGTAGAGGAAGCCACATGGAAGACCGAAGTGTTGATGTGGCAAAACTACCCGCACTTGTTTGTCGATTAAGGTTTCTTACTTCAATTTTGAGGGCAAAATTTCTAAATGGGGAAGGATGTAACATCCTAGATTTTCATTTTCTTTCAAAGAAAAAAAAAACACCCCTGTTAGGTGTGGTTGCTTAGGGTAGCCATTGTCTCTAGTTTCTACTTGAGTTTTGCATGAAATTTGATTGGAGTGAAGGGGTGGTGAGTGATCACGACAATTTGGTAATTTTGGTTATAAAAAAGGTTGAGTGGAGACGGGAATTAGAGGTGTAAAAGAGAGAAAAATCTGAAAGGAGAAGAGGAACTAGAGGCATTTTCAGCCTTGAAGAGAAATTTTCAGTCAGAAGATTTGAGAGAAAATTTTAGTAATCGTATGTGTTCTTATTGTAGTTAAATTCTTGGAATTTATGAATTAGATTGGGTGTCATTTGGAATGTTTAAGGTGTGTAGGGTATGTATTTCAACGTGTTAGGATTGTGTGTGATTAGTGTGTGTAGATGTGATTAGTGAGTGTGTATATTCGGTGTGTGTGCGTGGGTTGTGTGTGAAAATCAGTGAAGTATGTGCATATGTGTATGTTTCAATGTGTGAAATTCAGTGTGTGTGCGCACGCACGAGCGCGCAGGTGCATTTGTGACCAGTGTGTGTGGTGTGTGTAAGCTGTATGTGTACATGTATGTTTCAATGTGTGTGTGTGTGTGTGTGTGTGTGTTATTGTAGGTGTGTGAACAAGTAGAGGGGGGTGTGTGTGTATAATCGGTGTGTGTAGTGTGTGTACATGTATGTTTAGTTTGTGTGTGTATGTTAGTGCATGTGTGCAACGGTCCAGTACACTCATGCCACACGACATTGCCTCCCTCAAAAGGACTAGCCAATAGGTGCTTTTAAGATCATAGGCAAGGTCTTAAAAATGCAATCCCATTCTATCCCCCATTCAATGCAGGATATCACAATCTCTCCTCCTCATGCCTTAGCATCCTCTAAGGCTCACCCTTTGTTTCCCCAACCATCCTCTTGATGTGGGATATACCGGGCTTGCCTTTGTTCCCCGAACCATCGCTAACCCGACTGGATAGCCCAGCCTGATCTTTCAAGAGTCGGCTCTATTACCATCTTTAACGATCCAGTACAGCCCACCACAGAGTGTTGCCTCATTTAAAGGGCTAGCCAATAGATGCTTCTAAATTTAATGATATCCCATATTGGGTGTGGGATAGTTTGTAATTAGCCTTATAAGACCCTACCTATGAACTTATAAGTACCTACTTGACTAGCCTTTTTTAGGGAGACAATGCCCTATGGTAGGGCCGTGGACCGAAACATTACAGATGGTAGCAGAGTCGACTCTCGAAAGCTCGAGTTAGACTATCCAATTGGGTTGCTGATGGTTAGGGGAAATAATGGCAAGCCCAGATATATTCCACATCAAGAGAATGGTTGGGGCAATGAAAGGTGAGCCAGGTGTAGCGCACATTAGCTAGAGAAGAAGATTCTGGGTTATGTGTAATGAGTCTTAGCGAGGTGTTAAGCCATAAGGAAATGAGACTGTGATATCCCATATCAGATGTGGGATAATTTGTGATTGGCCTTATAAGAATCTGCCAACGAACTCATTAGTACCTACTTGGCTAGCCCTTTTGAGGGTGGCAATACCCTGTGGTGAGGCCGTGGACCGGGTCGTTACAACGCGTGTGTGAGTATGTTTGTGCGTATGTATGTGTCTCTGTGTGTCTCTGTGAATCACTCTGTGTGTGTGCTTGGGGGGGGGGGGTGGTATTCGGTGTGCAGGAGGGTCTTTGTGTGTGTGTGTGTGGTATTCAGTATGCAGGAGGGTGAGTATGTGTGTTCAGTGTGTGCATGTGCTTGTGTGTGTTAGAGTGTGTGCGCTATATGTGATGCTGAGAGTTTTAGGGGTGTGCAGGTATGTGTGGAATTAGAGTTCTTTGAGGGTGATGAACTGAAAAGTGTTGTGAAGGTCATGTATTTCTCAGTAGTCCAGTTTTTAATGTTTAATAGCGAA